>OY821763.1:34803174-35403174 GCA_963682095.1 Potentilla sterilis
GCTAGTGTGCAGCCCGAGAGGTGTTTTCACACCGATCATAGGAGGCTAGGCCTCATTTTATTCCAGTTACCAAAGGTGTTCAACACCACAATGTGCGAAACCTAGGTTTCGTTTTGGTTTTTGATGATGATTGCTTGGTTAAGTAACATTCAACCTTGCACTTTCCGACTTTAGTCGACGTTATAATGTCCAAATGCCATGTGATACACTCGATGGGATTCTCATCCCCTTTCTTTCTCTATCCTACGGCGTAGTGATTAGACTGTGTCCCGCGAGAAACTAACCCAAGTTTTCGTCTCTTTGTAGATGTCTCGCGGTGAAGTTGAGTGTCTAGCTAATAGTGGAACTACCCACACTATTCTAAGGAATAGGCAGTTGTTTACGGATTTAATACCGTATCGCTCATCTATGACAACATTGATAGGTACCTCGCCGGTTGTCAAAGGGCGAGGATCCGCTGAATTTATGTTACCAAATGGTACTGTTATCAATGTCATTGATGCTCTCTATGCGCTGAGAACAAATCGAAACCTGCTGAGTTTTAAGGATATCCGTGCCAACGGTTATCACTTGGATACCTATGCTGAGAATGGTGAAGAATACTTATGCATTACTTCTCAAAAACACGGCCGCCGCCGTATCTTAGAGAAGATGCCGTGCATTGAAGACAATAGCTTATATCTCACTACAGCCCGTGTCTTCGAATCATATGCTGTCACTGACAATTTTTGTGACACTAATGATTATAAGCTTTGGCATGCTCGACTAGGCCACCCTGGCCGTGATATGATGATCCGGATTCTAAAGAACTCCCATGGACATCCATTTTTCAAGTTGAAAAAGAAATTGGAAGAACCTCTTACCGCGACTCAACATCGTGATGTACGCAGGAGCCAAGCTCCCCCCCCCCCCTGATAGGAGCACAATGTGCGACGATATTATATGCTTATGCCCTCGTTTATGCTTTGGTTAACCCTTATTTGTCTAAGATAGAGTCATAATTTAATTAGTGTCAAATTTGGTAAAGTTTGGTGAAAAATGGTTAATTATCCGAAAAATGACTAAGTTTGAGAAATCTGGAAAATAATGCAAAATATGTCTTTTTCGTGATTTTGAGATGAATGAAACTGTGATCTATCCTTATCCAAATTCTATGAAATTTGGCGTGCTTAATATTCATATGCTGAGGAATGTTGTGTTAAAATTTCAGATCAATCGGAGTTCGGGAAGTCACCCAAACGTTGGCTGCAAAACGGCAGTCCGAGCAAACCAATCCAGGGGCTTCCAGGATTTTCCTGGGACTGTGTCCCAACTTCGAAAAATCATTCCCGACGACTTGCATGGAATTTGGCCGAGATATTTTATGGGGAGATGGCCATATGTGTCTAGTTTACATGAGACTTGGAATCGCATCAATCGGAGCCACGAAGGTGGAGATATGCCGGAATTACTACGACAAGGTCAAATCTGCCGATTCCAGGAACCTACTGCCCCCTTTTTGTGTTTTCTGTTTTTAATGGACCAAATGGTGTACAAATGCATATGTGAAGATGGTCCAAGCTTTATGAAGGGAAGAGGAAGACACTAGGCCATGGCATTGAAGAAAGACTTGAAGAAAAACTTCTCCTAGTCAAACTAGGAGAAGCTGCCGATTTGAGGCAGATTGTGTGCCTTTGTGTTGCTGCCGGCAATGATGCATTTTTGGTGGATCAAGACCTATCAATTGAAGTCCAAGATCATACAAGAAGTCCATGAAGATGTGCAGCCCAAGCCTTGAAGAAAAATCAGAAAAAGAAAATCAAGAATGCAAATATTTATTCAACAAGGAAACATAAACCTAGTAGGAAAACCAAAACCTACCTTTTGCATTCTTGTGGCCGGCAGCCTCTCACCCCTATTCCTCTATATATAGCCATCTCTTATTCAGAAAAACATCATCTCATCTCTTGCAAAGCACTAGCCAAAACTCTACCAAATTTTCTACCCAAAGTTCTAACCCGAAACCCTAAGAATACATAGTCACCGATTCACCACCACCATACACCACCGAACCATTCCCTGCCATAGCTGCTGCCGAATCTCTTCCACCACACCAAGACGAAGCTCTCCAAGGTTTCTAAAGTGTGATCCATCCCTATGCCTTGTATTTTTAATTTCGGTTTAGTCACATGTATTGTTATAAAAATACTTTGTTTTCGTTTGGTTTTGTATGATGAACATAGATTGCGATTCTTGTTGGAATTTATGTGATGACTTTGCAATCTTTAATTCATGGATTTTGTATGTTTAGATAACCAGGGCGATAGTATTCAAAGCATGTTTAGGATTTAAATTGGTTAGTGGGTTAAGGATGTTCCTTATAAACCGAAACATTAGTTGTGCTTAAGCATTTGTTGTTTGCATGTAAATCTAGGTGTTAGGTTTCATCTAACCTGAGTAGAATGAATAAAACTATAGGCCTAGCGGTTGTTTTGATTTGTTGTGCTCACCTAGGGTATAAAACCTTAGCTAAAACTTGCATGTTAAATAAGATGATTGACAACCTTGCTTATTTGCATGTTTTCGATTTAAGACTCTTGTGCGTTATATGTTAAGTCTTAACCGGATTAGCATAAATATCTTTAGGGCTAGAGCGAAAGTTTGTCCTAAAAAAACTTGAGGAAGTCTAGTAACTAGGTACAGAGCGAGAGCTCTAGTTGCGGTCGAAACGAATTTGAATTATGAACATGCTAAATACTTGTCTCTTACCTTCTTGCATATGAATCTATGTTTTAAAGAGTGTTTTGTGTTATGTGATGCGTGAGAGATGATGATCAAACTTGTAAATATTAGATCTAGGATTTTATTTTCTGTTTTTATTGTTGCCGAACCTAGCAATAGAGGCAGCTTGCTGCCGAATCACTTTATACCCCCATGTGTGTGACGTTTCTTGTATATATGTGAATATGTTTGTGTCTAACAATTTCATATTTCAGGTACCCTTAATCCCCGGCCTAGAACGATCCCTACTTGCTCATACTACTAACGATATTTTGTAGGGTTATTATTGCATGCGAGCTACGGCTCCCATCAATTTTTGGCGCCGTTGCCGGGGATTATAAAAGCTTGTTTTATGTTATTGTTGTGTATATATGTTGCTGGAAATTTTTGTTGTGAATGTGTAAAGTTGTAAATTTTAAGTTTATTTTGGGATTTTGTAAAGTAGAAATATGCTTCGGCATGTAGAGTTTAAATTTCGAAAGTTGCATGATGTATAATGATGTATGTTGGTAATCACTTAGTTTAATTTCTAGGAAGTTGATAGTGTTGTGTATGTTTGAGTTTATTGTAGTTTCTAAAGTGTAACATGTAGGTGAAGCCTCTTTTGTTGATCATAACCATAACCCTTCATACGAGTGATGCCATGTTAGGTATGTTTTTGTGTAGATTGGGAAACGGGCCCTGCAATGTTGGAATTAGTCCATCGTTGGCCCCCCACGCATAAAGACGCTAACTTGGTATTATTTTTATGAGGTTGAGGGCGGTTTTAATCAACACTTGAGACCGCTAGGGATCCGTGTTTGTTTTACAAAGTATGGGGAAGTTATTATCATAGATATGGTTCTCAGGTTTGTTTAACTGGATCTCAAGGCCCATAGACTGATGTTCATTCTCGGTGAGTGAGTCGATAGGGGGTTCGCCCTCCGTGGTGTCCAACAACGAGTCCTGCCTGGTTCCTGTAGGGGGTTCGCCCTCCGTGATTGTAATGACCTTTGAAACGTAAAATCCGCACGACCTAGTCGACAGCTTGTGCCGAAGCATCACCTCACTTTAGACGCTAGAACATAACTTGACATATGTGGCCTATTTTCTTCAAAGATAAAACATGTTGTGTGGTTCAAACTCTTGAGGTATATCGGATTAAGCATGATACTACCGGGGGCTGTATCAGTCTATTGCACCGTTATCTCCTCTGCTCCACGTACTTCGAGAGTGAGAACAAATTTAAAAGAAATTAGACTTAGCGATTACATGCTCATGAACTTTCCGATTTTTCTACTCTTGTGGCCGAACCATATTAATTCTTTGCCGAAATTTTTGTTCTTTGCCGTGTGTTCTTGTGTGTTGCCGATTGTATCTTGTGTATCATTGTTGAAATTTGTTGTGTAATCGCCAATGTCGTGGCTTGTAATGATGTATATTCTTGCTTTCTATTTCTTTACGAGGTTCTAACTTGTTTAAATGTTGCAAATTTCAGAAATAGTGCATGTCCGAATCTAGTATTTGGACAAGAGATCTTCAAGGCCGTTTGCAACGTTTAGACCAAGAACTCGCTATTGCTCGTTTTGTGCCATTACCACCATCGTCACCAACCAGTTCATCAGTGTCATCATCCTTGCCGAGTTCACCTATTGTGCCGTCCATTTCATCATCAGTGCCGAGTTCACCATCAGTTGTGTCATCATCGTGTGATCTTCAGAATCCAGAGTTTGAGGCCTTTGCCGAATTAGAAGAAGAAGAAGAGATCATGGCATCAATCAGATCACAGAATGGTCATGTTGCTGGAGCTGGTGTTGCTCCTTCGAATATCACTTATCCCCCCTTGGAAACTGACAAGACTGGAGAGATTGAATTGAGGAGTGGATTCCTCCATAAGCTGAAATCATTTTATGGGATGCCAAGTGAGGATCCTAATAAGCATCTACAGTGGTTTAACTTCACCACGGAGTCTATGTGTCCAAGAGGGACCGATTTGCAACACTTCAAGATGAAGGCATTTCCGTTCTCATTAGAAGATCAAGCGAAGGAGTGGTTGTTTGAGGTGCCTAGTGGTCGCATTGTTTCGTGGAGTACTATGATGGATGAGTTTTTGCTCAAGTACTTTCCCGCTTCACGTATCACTGATCTGAGGAAGCAAATTACAAGTGTGAAGCAAGCCGGAGATGAGACTTTCTTCGACTACTACAAGAGGTTCAAGTCCCTAGTTTCTTTGTGTCCATCGCATGGCATTAGCGATGGACTCTTGCTACAATATTTCTATGAGGGATTGCGTGTCATGGAGAGAGAGTTTCTTGACTCGGCCGCGGGAGGTAGCTTTTTGGAGTTGAATGCCGGAGCGGCAAGAAGTTTGTTGGAAGTTCGTGCATTGAACAACCAACAATTTGGCATGGCACGAAACAATGTGCAAAGGAATGAGAAAGTACATGAGACGTCTTCGAGCTCAAAGTTAGAAGATAAAGTGGACAAGCTCACCGACTTGGTGAGTAATTTGATGAAGAAGCGTGTTAGTGTTTGTGGAATTTGCACCGAGGGCCATGAGACCGAACAATGTCCTCAATTTGGAGTTAATGAGGGAGTTGAGGAGTGCAATGCAATTGGTTTTCAAGGAGGCCAACGTTTTGGAAATTTCAATCCAAGGTTCAATGATCATCCGAACTTTCGATGGGCGAACAATGATAACGTGCTTAGGGCACCTATGCAACCGAGAGAGGGAGGAGCGCCATTTGCACCGAGGCCACCATTTGTGCCTCGGCAACCTTATCAGCCGAACCAAGGGAACTTTGGAGCCATGCCGAGCCAAGCACAAGTTGTGCCGTACCAAGGCCAAGGAGGGCCGAGCCAAGGCCAAGCTTCGCCAAGCAATCCGAACTACGATGCTTTGATTCAATCTTTGTCAAGTGCTACTCAAGCATTACTCGCGGGGCAACAAAATCATCAAAAGGACATTGGTGAGCTCAAGACTCAAATGGGGCAAGTTGTGGATTTTATGGGAAGGTTCAATGAGCAAGGGAAGTTGCCAAGCAATACTATTCCAAATCCGAGGAACGAGCAAGCCAAAGTGATTCAAACTCGAAGCGGAAGAGAGTTGGTTCCTCCAACAAGTCCAAAGAAAAAGCGAGTGACTTTTCAGGGTATTGAGGGAGACGAGAGGGCGGCCGGACCTGTCATTGCCGGCAGCCATGATGGAGATGCCGAGCATGGTGTTGCCGAGCATGTTGATGCCGGAAAGGGCAATGATGCCGAGAAGAATGCCACCGGAAAAGGGAATGATGCCGGCCATGGTATACAAGACAAGGGGCTGCGTAACGAGCTTGAGTACGATCCCGCCACATCCAAGAATGAGATATTGCCGAGCCAAGCAAGCAAGGGAGGGGTGTCATCATCTAGTGCCCCATTCCCTTCACGCTTTGCTAGAACGAAGAAGGACAAGTCCGATGAAGAGGTGCTGGAGATTTTCCGGAAAGTGCAAGTCAACATCCCTTTGTTGGAATGCATTAAGCAAGTACCGAAGTATGCTAAGTTTTTGAAGGAGCTTTGCACGGCTAGAAGGCATACTAGGGAGACTCGTGTGGTAACTATGAGCGAGACGGTGTCGGCCGTTATTCAAAGAAAATTGCCACCAAAGATGAAGGATCCGGGAAGCTTCAATGTGCCTTGTGTCATAGGCAATACTCGGTTTGATGATGTTATGTTGGATTTGGGAGCATCGATCAATGTCATGCCACTCAATGTGTATCAAACGTTGAGTATAGGGCCTCTCAATAAGGATAATGTTATCATACAACTTGCAGATCGCTCAAGCAAATATCCGGAGGGCTATGTAGAGGATGTGTTGGTGCAAGTCAACCAATTGATATTCCCCGCCGATTTTTATGTGGTTGAGATGGAGGATTCGCCGGTCAACAACACTCAATTGCTTTTAGGGCGACCATTCATGAGGACCGCGCGCACAAAGATAGATGTGGCCGAGGGCAACCTAACTATGGAATTTGATGGTGAGATGATAAACTTCAATGTGTTTGACGCCATGAAGTTCCCTAATGTTGATTTAAAGGAGGGTTGTGCCATTGATGTTTTGGAGGAGGTCGAGCAAGTTATGTCGACCTCGCTCGACGCATAGCAATTAGCGATTGAGCAAGGGGTCGGATTTGACAAGAGGGGAGAACGAGTTATGAAAGAAACCAAGCCAAGCCGTGCCGAGCATGTCAAGGCCGAGCCAAACATCATTGCCGAGCAAGCCAAAGTGGAGCCGTACATGATGGTGCCGAGCATAGAAGAAGTGTGTGCCGAGTTGGAAGCTCGGCCTTATGCAAAGTTTGATTCGTTCTTGTCAATTCCAAGTGCCACAACAAAATTTCGACCAAGTGTGGAAGAGGCCCCAAAGTTAGAACTAAAAGAACTCCCTAGTCACTTGAAGTATGCTTATCTTGGAGAAGGAGACACACTACCGGTTATTGTGTCTTCAATGCTTAGTAAGAAGCAAGAGGAGGATTTAATTTGTGTGCTTAAGAAGTACAAAACCGCCATAGGTTGGACCTTAGCGGATATCAAGGGAATAAGCCCTACTACTTGTGTTCATCGTATCTTGTTAGAAGAAGGAGCTAAGCCGACAAAAGAAGCTCAACGTCGACTTCACCCTCCCATGATGAAAGTTGTGAAAGAAGAGATTATCAAGTTGCTCGATTGTGGGGTGATTTACCCAATTTCGGATAGTAAGTGGATATCTCCCGTGCAAGTAGTGCCGAAGAAGAGTGGTGTAACGGTTGTCAAGAATGAGAAGAATGAGCTTGTGCCACAAAGACTTGTAACCGGTCATAGGATGTGCATCGACTATAGGAAGCTCAACGCTACAACAAGGAAGGATCACATGCCTTTGCCGTTTATGGATCAAATGTTAGAGAGTGTGTATGGAGGCACCTTCGATGCATGTTTGGGGAACTTGGAGAAGATACTTGAGAGGTGTGTAGAGACAAATCTTGTGCTCAATTGGGAGAAGTGTCACTTCATGGTTACGCAAGGCATTGTTCTAGGGCATATAATTTCGGCAAGAGGCTTAGAGGTTGACAAAGCCAAGGTGGAGCTAATTCAAGCATTGCCGAGCCCTAGGTGTGTGAAAGATGTGAGAAGTTTTCTTGGCCATGCGGGGTTTTATCGACGATTCATCAAGGACTTCTCTTCAATTGCCAAGCCATTGAGCAACTTGCTACAAAAGGAGGTGACGTTTGAATGGTCGGAAGCTTGTGAGGAAGCCTTTTGCCGATTAAAGATGCTACTTTGCTCGGCACCTATTCTTGTTTCCCCTAATTGGGACGAGCCGTTTGAGTTGATGTGTGATGCTAGTGATTATGCACTTGGAGCGGTACTTGGACAACGAATTGATAAGAAGCCATGCGCCATTTACTATGCTTCAAGGACTCTCAACGATGCACAACTCAACTACACAACAACGGAGAAGGAACTCTTAGCGGTAATATTTGCTTTGGAAAAGTTTCGATCATATCTTTTGAATTCCAAGATTATTGTTTATAGTGATCATGCCGCTTTGAGATATCTTATGACAAAGAAGGATTCTAAGCCGAGGCTTATTCGATGGATTCTTTTGCTTCAAGAGTTCGATATTGAGATCAAAGACAAGAAAGGAGTAGAGAATGTCGTAGCCGATCATTTGAGTAGACTTGTGCACAAGGAGGATCGGCTGCCCCTATGTGATACCTTTCCGGATGAGCAACTTTTTCGACTTGAAGTACATGAGCCTTGGTATGCCGACATTGCAAATTTTCTAGCCACAAACCGATTTCCCAAAGAGATGCCGAGCCACCAACAAAAGAGAGTAAGGAAGCAAGCTCGACACTTCTTGTGGGATGATCCGTACTTATGGAAGCAATGTGGTGATCAAGTGATTCGAAGATGTGTGCCGGAGAATGAGCATCGCTCCATCCTTTCTTTTTGTCATAGCAAAGCTTGCGGTGGACATTTTGGACCAAAGAAGACGGCTTTGAAGGTACTTTCGTGTGGATTCTTTTGGCCTACAATTTTCAAGGATGCATTCATGTTTTGCAAAGCATGTGATAGATGCCAAAGAATGGGGAACATTGGAGCTAGAGACCAAATGCCGCTCACGCCTATCATGGAGGTGGAAATTTTTGATTTATGGGGTATTGATTTCATGGGACCGTTTCCTTCAAGTAAGGGCTTTCTCTACATATTGCTTGCGGTTGATTATGTGTCAAAGTGGATCGAAGCAAGGGCTACACGCACCAATGATGCCAAAGTGGTAGCCGAGTTTCTCAAGACCAACATATTTTCCCGTTTTGGAGTTCCAAGAGTCTTGATTAGCGATGGAGGATCCCATTTTTGTAACCGCACCATTGAAGCCTTATTGAGGAAGTATGGCGTCACACATAAGGTGTCTACACCTTATCACCCCCAAACAAGTGGTATGGCCGAGGTAAGTAATCGAGAGATCAAGCATATATTGGAGAAATCGGTTGGACCTTCAAGGAAGGATTGGAGTGATCGTCTCGATGATGCTTTGTGGGCTTATAGGACCGCGTACAAGACACCGATAGGTATGTCTCCTTTTCGGTTAGTTTATGGCAAAGCATGTCACTTACCGGTTGAGCTTGAGCACAAGGCATGGTGGGCAATTAAGGCCTTCAACATGAGCATTGATGATGCCGGTCTTCATAGGAAGCTTCAACTCAATGAACTTGAAGAAATTCGCAATGAAGCTTATGATGCCGCTTGGATATACAAGGAGAAAACAAAGGCTTACCATGACAAGATGTTACAAGGAAAGACATTCGAAGTGGGGCAAAAAGTTCTTTTATTCAACTCAAGACTTCGACTCTTTCCGGGTAAGCTACGCTCACGTTGGGTTGGTCCCTACATCATCACTCAAGTTTTTCCTCATGGTGCAATAGAAATTTCAAGCCTCACCTCGAGCAATATTTTCAAAGTGAATGGTCATCGTCTCAAGCCATATTATGAGTCTTCCTCCAAACACATCATTGAGGAGTGCCTTGTTGACGACGCACCACTTTCGAGCCATCAAGAGGACAATGCCGGCAGCCCCCACATGGAAGAACCGGTCTCACACAAAGATGCCGAGAAGCAGCAGCCGATCCAGGCACCACCACCACCACCTGCCGGACCTGCCATTGCCGGCAGGGTTGACATACGGCCATACAAGGCCGGACACAAGGGCGACACGCCCTCGGATACGCTAGAAACGAAAGGACAAGGGTCGGACACGCCACCCAAACCGGATACAGGAACTTGGACAGATTCGGATACAAGTTGCAATACACTTCTTCTTGAACTTCTTCTTGCCGATTTGGGATGTTTTGGAGCACGATGAACACATGCAACCACGGTGAAAAGTCTAGGCTATGGACTATAAACACAAAGCGCTACTTGGGAGGCAACCCATGTCGATCAAAGAAAAGTGAAGGAGCCATCACCGAGAGTTTGAATTTTCTTAACCCTTCTATTTTTCCTTGATTTGTGATGATTTGTTGGTATATGTTAGTCGATTGCATGCTTAGGGAATTCATTGATATTGTTTTGTGCTTACATTGAGGACAATGTAATTTTCTCAGTGTGGGGTGGGATAACGTATTCCGTTTTTATTTTTGCTTTTTGTGTGCTTAGTTTAGAAGAGAAAAATTCAGAAAATTGTTCCATAAAAATAGAGTGTTTAAATTTGTTTGTTTTTGAGTCTTAGGATGCCCCTAATATGTCAATGATGTTTTTCTCCTCTTTGCATACATAGATGATGGTTGTGCATACTTTTAAAATTGTGAGTTTCATGGATTTTGTGCATTGGTAGGAGCATGTAGGACTTGTTGATTATGAAGCATGCATGTTTTAGCTAGTTTACTTCGATTATAACCTATGTGAGCTTTAGAGCCAAATTGCTTTCTTCTTGAGCGGTAAAAAGATAAAACTCGATAGATTCGTAGGAAGCATGAAACCTCATAATTCTTTGATTATTCGATGACTATATGCCACAGTTTTTAATGAACTCTAGTATGCTAGAACTTACTCTTGTTGATTTTCGAGACGTTTTTATCATAAAATACTTTGATTTTGAATGTGATTGAATAAAGATCATTTAGGTTTACCACCAAAGCCAAATAAAGCATGAGCCCTATTGGAGCCCGTCGTGGGACACCTTAGTAAACCCCCTTTGAGCCTATGATTAGCCTTTTCTTTCATCACCCTTAAACACTTTCCATGAACTTAGTATAGTGATGTCTTGACCATTGTGTGTCGGCAAAGCTTGAATTTTTGAAGGCGTTTTTGCGTGTGTGATGAAGAAGAACAAGTGTGGGGTAGACTTAGCCATGAATTTGTATGTATGCATGCCGTGCCCTTAGAAATAAAAAAGAGAAGAAAAATGCTCGGATCAAAAGAAAAAAAAATGCCGAGAAAAAGAAAGAAAAATATGAGATTGAAGGGCACGGCATAAGGCATAGAAAATTAAAATTTTGTGCATGGCTATTGTCTAGATTATTGTTGTAATGTTGTATGGGAAGAAAAGAATGAAGTATGGGTCCAACAAGATGAAATTTGACCTTTTCGGCGAGAAGACATAAGGAGATTCGAGCTTTGCTAAAGCGCATGGTGACGTTCTGAGCCTCCTTATCCAAATAATCGAATACCTCTTAGCCTAGCCCCATTACAACCTTATTATTGATCTTTTTCATGATTCTTAAGATGGTTAAATTTGATTGTGGAGATTATCTCAAGAGTAAGCATATGGTTTTGGTTCATTGGTGCATATAGTTATCATATGAGGTTTTTCCATCAAAATTCACAAAGTGCTTTCGTTTCTTTGATATATGCAAGTCACTCTTTGTAATTCATTATCTTTCGCTTGCATATACTTATGAGTGAATAACCATGCTTCGAGAGAAAAAGAAGAGAGTATGCCTAGTGAGGAGGATTGGATTAGCTTTAACATGTTTACATGCTTACCTTTTGCTCTTATATGTTCATATTGATGCCACATGTTCATGAAGCTTGAAATTTTCGTGCTTAGCATTCTCATGCATTAACTTGAAAGCTATGTGTACATACGAGCCTGAGACAAATTGTTAGGGGCAATAGTTTGTTTTGAGTCTTAGTTTAATTTAGTTTGCTAAGGGACTAGCAAAGGATAAGTGTGGGGTAGTTGATAGGAGCACAATGTGCGACGATATTATATGCTTATGCCCTCGTTTATGCTTTGGTTAACCCTTATTTGTCTAAGATAGAGTCATAATTTAATTAGTGTCAAATTTGGTAAAGTTTGGTGAAAAATGGTTAATTATCCGAAAAATGACTAAGTTTGAGAAATCTGGAAAATA
Source organism: Potentilla sterilis (assembly GCA_963682095.1). NCBI lineage: Eukaryota > Viridiplantae > Streptophyta > Magnoliopsida > Rosales > Rosaceae > Potentilla > Potentilla sterilis. Next base: position 34,815,288 of record OY821763.1, read on the forward strand.
ATGCAAAATATGTCTTTTTCGTGATTTTGAAATGAATGAAACTGTGATCTATCCTTATCCAAATTCTATGAAATTTGGCGTGCTTAATATTCATATGCTGAGGAATGTTGTGTTAAAATTTCAGATCAATCGGAGTTCGGGAAGTCACCCAAACGTTGGCTGCAAAACGGCAGTCCGAGCAAACCAATCCAGGGGCTTCCAGGATTTTCCTGGGACTGTGTCCCAACTTCGAAAAATCATTCCCGACGACTTGCATGGAATTTGGCCGAGATATTTTATGGGGAGATGGCCATATGTGTCTAGTTTACATGAGACTTAGAATCGCATCAATCGGAGCCACGAAGGTGGAGATATGCCGGAATTACTACGACAAGGTCAAACCTGCCGATTCCAGGAACCTACTGCCCCCTTTTTGTGTTTTCTGTTTTTAATGGACCAAATGGTGTACAAATGCATATGTGAAGATGGTCCAAGCTTTATGAAGGGAAGAGGAAGACACTAGGCCATGGCATTGAAGAAAGACTTGAAGAAAAACTTCTCCTAGTCAAACTAGGAGAAGCTGCCGATTTGAGGCAGATTGTGTGCCTTTGTGTTGCTGCCGGCAATGATGCATTTTTGGTGGATCAAGACCTATCAATTGAAGTCCAAGATCATACAAGAAGTCCATGAAGATGTGCAGCCCAAGCCTTGAAGAAAAATCAGAAAAAGAAAATCAAGAATGCAAATATTTATTCAACAAGGAAACATAAACCTAGTAGGAAAACCAAAACCTACCTTTTGCATTCTTGTGGCCGGCAGCCTCTCACCCCTATTCCTCTATATATAGCCATCTCTTATTCAGAAAAACATCATCTCATCTCTTGCAAAGCACTAGCCAAAACTCTACCAAATTTTCTACCCAAAGTTCTAACCCGAAACCCTAAGAATACATAGTCACCGATTCACCACCACCATACACCACCGAACCATTCCCTGCCATAGCTGCTGCCGAATCTCTTCCACCACACCAAGACGAAGCTCTCCAAGGTTTCTAAAGTGTGATCCATCCCTATGCCTTGTATTTTTAATTTCGGTTTAGTCACATGTATTGTTATAAAAATACTTTGTTTTCGTTTGGTTTTGTATGATGAACATAGATTGCGATTCTTGTTGGAATTTATGTGATGACTTTGCAATCTTTAATTCATGGATTTTGTATGTTTAGATAACCAGGGCGATAGTATTCAAAGCATGTTTAGGATTTAAATTGGTTAGTGGGTTAAGGATGTTCCTTATAAACCGAAACATTAGTTGTGCTTAAGCATTTGTTGTTTGCATGTAAATCTAGGTGTTAGGTTTCATCTAACCTGAGTAGAATGAATAAAACTATAGGCCTAGCGGTTGTTTTGATTTGTTGTGCTCACCTAGGGTATAAAACCTTAGCTAAAACTTGCATGTTAAATAAGATGATTGACAACCTTGCTTATTTGCATGTTTTCGATTTAAGACTCTTGTGCGTTATATGTTAAGTCTTAACCGGATTAGCATAAATATCTTTAGGGCTAGAGCGAAAGTTTGTCCTAAAAGAACTTGAGGAAGTCTAGTAACTAGGTACAGAGCGAGAGCTCTAGTTGCGGTCGAAACGAATTTGAATTATGAACATGCTAAATACTTGTCTCTTACCTTCTTGCATATGAATCTATGTTTTAAAGAGTGTTTTGTGTTATGTGATGCGTGAGAGATGATGATCAAACTTGTAAATATTAGATCTAGGATTTTATTTTCTGTTTTTATTGTTGCCGAACCTAGCAATAGAGGCAGCTTGCTGCCGAATCACTTTATACCCCCATGTGTGTGACGTTTCTTGTATATATGTGAATATGTTTGTGTCTAACAATTTCATATTTCAGGTACCCTTAATCCCCGGCCTAGAACGATCCCTACTTGCTCATACTACTAACGATATTTTGTAGGGTTATTATTGCATGCGAGCTACGGCTCCCATCACCCCCCTTCACAGGGTTTCGGAGCCGCGCACCTGTCGGATGAGGACGTGGCCTTTACGCCGCACGTCGTGTCGTCCCACCCTTCACAGGGACATGGGGTGTCACCACATGTGTCCTCTTATGCCACAACGGCAATTTCCAATGCCCATCGCTCATTTTGTAAGGCTTGCTCGCTTGCTAAATTGCATGCTCGCCCTTCATTCGTCAAAGCTTCAACGGATAATATACCATTCTTACATCGAATCCAAGGTGATATTTGTGGACCAATCAAACCAGAATGCGGCCTATTTAAGTATTTTATGGTGCTGGTTGATGCGTCGACTCGTGGGTCACACGCCGCGTTGTTGTCCACAAGAAATGCTACATTCGCCAAGCTTTTAGCTCAAATCATCAAGTTAAGGGCTAACCACTCTGACCATCTTATCAAATCTATTAGGATGGATAATGCTGGCGAGTTTACCTCCAAAGCATTTGATGATTATTGTATGTCCATTGGGATTGAAGTCGAACACCCTGTTCCTCATGTTCATTCTCAAAATGGCCTTGCAGAAGCCACCATTCAGCGACTCCAGCTAGTGGCTAGGGCATTGGTTATGAGAACCAATTTGCCAGTTTATGCTTGGGGATATGCAATACTGCATGCAGCGATGCTTATTCGTTTTCGACCCATTGCCAACAATGCGTTTAGTGCCTACCAGATGGTAACTGGTTTTGAACTCAATCTATCGCACTTACGTACTTTCGGTTGTGCAGTTTATGTCCCAATTACGCCTCTTTTGCGTATCAAAATGGGTCCACAACGACGTTTAGGCATCTATATTGGCTATGATTCGCCAACAATAATCTGCTACTTAGAACCAACCACCGGTGATCTATTTACTGCGCGATTCACAGATTGTCACTTTGAAGAGACACACTTCTCGCCGTTAGGGGGAGATAGGAATGCACTCATTCCGAATGAACGTCAGGAATTGACATCGTGTGCCCCCAACGATTTGTCTCTTCATGATCCTCGCACTGCTCAAAGTGAGCTTGAAGTGCAACGCATTATCGATCTTCAGAAAGTCTCGGATTCGATGCCCGACGCTTTCACTGATATTGTGAAAGTGACAAGATCACACGTACCTGTTGCAAACGTACTGGTAAGGTTGGAGGTCCCGAATTACGAGACCGGTTCGGCTGCCCTAAGACCTAGTGCCGTCAGCATATCCTCAAGTGAGGGTGACGCCGGCGACGGCGCCATCGTACGCCGTGGCGTCGCTGTTGTTGAATCGGATCGCAACGGTACCCTGATGGACTTTGAAGGGGCAGCAGCTTCGGCCTCGGCTCCCACTAGAAAGAGGGGGAGACCGAAGAATTCTCGAGATAAAAACCCTCGAAAGAAGCGAGCGAAGGCACAAAGTCCGCTCATCATCGACGATGCGAATCCATCGAATGAGATTGTCTCTGACTATAGTTATGTCCATGAGTCAACTGCATCTTTTCTGTGGGATGACACAGAACCAATGTTGACTCCAGAGAACAAAGAAATCTCGCTCAGTTTGAATAACGCGTGTCTCTTAGTGGATAGAGCCTCCATACACGTCGATGATATATATGCTTATTTCGTCGCACAAGAGATCATCCATGACGACGAAGTTGAACCACGCTCAGTGACTGAATGTCAACAAAGAGCAGATTGGCCGAAGTGGAAAGAAGCAATACAGGCAGAACTTGACTCATTAGACAAAAGGCAACTCTTTGGATCTGTTGAATTGATCCCTAAAGGCGTTAAACCTGTCGGACATAAGTGGGTCTTTGTTCGTAAGCGCAATGAGAAGCATGAGATCTTGCGATATAAGACAAGACTTGTGGCGCAAGGCTTCTCGCAGCGTCCTGGTATTGACTACGAGGAGACGTATTCTCCCGTAATGGACATCATTACTTTCCGCTACTTGATCAGTTTAGTAGTGTCCGAAAAACTGAGTATGCAACTGATGGATGTAGTTACAGCGTATCTATATGGGGATCTAGATATGGATATCTACATGAGAGTTCCTGAAGGAATTCATGTGCCGGAATTAAAAGACTCTAAACCACGGAGTGCTTATGCAGTTAAGCTGCAACGTTCACTGTATGGACTTAAACAATCCGGAAGGATGTGGTACAATCGCCTATGTGAATACTTGATTCGGAGGGGTTACAAGAACGATGAGTTATGCCCATGCGTGTTCATTAGAAAGACCGACTCTGGATTTGCTATTGTAGCTGTCTATGTTGATGACATGAATGTCATCGGTACTTCAAGTGAGATTGAAGAGACAGTTTCATTCTTGAAATCTGAGTTCGAGATGAAGGATCTTGGGAAGACTAAGTTCTGTTTAGGACTTGAGTTAGAGCATAGAACCAAGGGTATTCTGGTTCACCAGTCTGCTTATACGCAGAAGATGCTCAGGCGTTTCAATATGGATACATGTACGCCGTTGTCTACTCCCATGATCGTTCGTAGTCTGGATATAAGCAAGGATCCATTTTGTCCCAAAGAGGATGAAGAAGAGATTCTTGGTGCTGTGTACCCATACTTGAGTGCGATTGGGGCACTTTTGTATTTGGCACAATGCACTAGACCAGACATTGCTTTCGCTGTGAACTTACTGGCTAGATTTAGCTCAGCGCCTACGCATCGTCATTGGAACGGTATCAAACATTTGTTTCGTTACTTGAAAGGTTCCATTGACTTGGGACTGTTCTATCCTTTCAGCACAAAGAGAGAAGATTCCGCCGATCACCCTCCTCACACCAACGTTTCTGGTTGCCTCGACAGTACCATCGTACGCTGTGGTACTGCCATTGGCACTAGTAACGTGGCGAATGATGATGGCGAAGCGTCCGGCCATTCAAATGTGCCCTTCTCTGGACGTCTCACTTACTAAAAGACTCCCAACAACATTAGTTGGTTTTGCAGATGCTGGATATCTCTCTGATCCACATCGTGCTCGTTTCCAAACTGGTTATGTTTTTACCATGGGAAATACAGCGATATCCTGGAGATCAACCAAGCAAACTTTGGTTGCTACTTCATCGAATCACACAGAGATCATTGCCCTCCATGAGGCTGTTAGAGAATGTGTGTGGCTAAGATCAGTTATTCGCCACATTCGTGATTCGTGTGGACTAGTGTCTACCACCGATAAACCTACGTGTATCTATGAAGATAATGCTGCCTGCATTGAGCAGATGAAGTTAGGTTTTATCAAAGGTGATAACACTAAGCATGTATCGCCCAAGTTCTTTTAAAATGTGCAACAACAAGAATTCCTGAACATCCAAGTTAATCAAGTGAGTTCAGAGGCAAATGTTGCAGATTTGTTTACCAAGTCTTTGGGAAAATCTATGCATGTGAAGCATGTGAAGAGCCTAGGCATACGCCATATATTAGAGCTCTAAGTTTGTTAGGGGGAGTCTACATCACATGTTATTCGCAAGTGTAGTGTTGGTGTGTTGTGCTCTTTTTCCTTCATCCATGCATTTTATTTTTGCCCAAGAGGTTTTTGTTTTGCTGGCAAGGTTTTAGTGAGGCAACATAGTAAGCACCATGAAGACATTAGGCACTCGCCACAAGGGGGAGTGTTGTAGGAAGGTTATTTCCGTAACTTCCTGGATGTGTCTTGACCTAATTAAACTAGTATAGTTGATTCTGTAGTAGATAAGGAATCCCTGATTTATCGGGATACTCATTGTAATGCCTATATAAAGGTCTCTCTATCAATCAATAAATATACAGTTCTCTCTATTATCTTTTCTCCTTGAACAGTGTCTAATTTTTTTCTTTTCAAATTTCAAGTATCCTTCTATCAAAATAATACTAAAAAGAAAAAAAAAATCAGGTTTTTGTCGTGTAGTATCATATATGTCGGATTCCCCGGGCTTCCTAGATTCTTTGTATAATATAGAAAATAAAAGAATTTCTTATAGGGATTTGATTGCTCGATTTGGTTGGGTACACTAAATCAAGCGTACCTTCTGCGCCAAGTAAAGGAAATAAAAATATCTTGCTCTCCTTATAAGTACCTTGCCCCCTCTCACTTCTCACATTGTGCGGATTGTTTTAACCCAAACTAGTAACACTACCTACAACATCACCCCAGCCATGTCTTCACCAGCGGATAACGTCTAAAGCCAACTTGATAAGTTATGTCTTTCACTGTGTAAGAAGCTTAAAAAACTTGCATGCTTCGTTATTTGGGGTGTAGTCGGGCTCTTTTTCGGTATCTTCATCCTCGCTCTTTGCCCAAGAGCTCGGACAATGTGGTCTGTCACGTAACCAATGCAACACTACTCACCGATTCCAACATCACCGTTGCGATCATAGTTCGAAACCCTAATGGATACTACCATGTCCACCATGATCACATTAACTTTACAGCCTACTACCAAAACCTGACGTCGAATTCAGTACTGAATTATGCCTCCTTCTCCCAAGGACGGAAGAAGGAAACTCGTCTGACACCATCCTTCAACGGGTTGCACATCACTTGTGGAGGCAATGACCTTCATTGCGGAGATGGCTACTACGATGTTCTTGTCAAGCTCAACATGCTGGATGTGTACAAGAAGCAGCTTCTTCCCAGGAAGAGATTTCTAAGGAACTTGGAGTATATGTGCAAGTTGAAGGTTCCTTCTAGCAGTGGGAGTAGCTTCATCACCACCCTGTGCCGCTATCGAAAAATTTCAAAGCCATGACTGCATGAGTAGTATCAAGTACTAGTAGTATTTTCATCAGTCATCAGTATTGGATTCAGATTTTTTCTAGTGTATTCTTAGTTATGAGCATGCTTTTGGCTAAATTATGCATGCAAGTCTGGTAGGGTGGAATTTTATAGGACTTTTATTGATTGATAAAATTTTGTTGGATTTCTATTATTTCAAATCCTTTTTTATTACATATTTCAATTCGTTTTTCAGTTTAAGGCAATTCGTTTATTTACATATTAATTTTCTGTTGCGAATCTTGAGTATGTATATACTGTATAGAGCAATTTCGATCATAGGCTAGCTTTAGGAGGTTTAGGAGGCTTGTTTATTGTTCATCTGGTAAAGTGTGTGGATACTGCCATGATGTAATGTAGTAGTTCATGTCATAAACTTTTACTCTATGCTTTTAATTGTGACGCTGTGTTCTCATATTGTAGGCATTTATTTTATATTGGAACCAAGTTTGCAGATATGAAACACTTTATCCAAAATGGCAGGCATTGAGGGTATGTCAATGATTACATCAGACTCTAGAATTTTATGTAATTTGTGAGTCTTAATGTAATTTGCTTTAGTATGCAGTTATAATACTAAGTACTGATTTTGTACACGTTCTGATGCTTCTGCAACCAGTGCAGTAAAAATAACTGTAGGAGTTTATGTATTTTGGAGATCGAAGGTTTTTGAGTTGGATATACAACAACTTAACTATTGAATAACTACTGTATGCATTTGGAAGGTTTTTATCCTATGCTCATGAATGGTTAAATGTTTCTCAGAGTTGTACTAAAATAGGGGCTATCAAGTAGAGATGATATCATGGAGTAAGCCTGGGGATGGTACTTTTACATTGCATGTTCACGGATCCAAGTCTATTGCTGGTCTAATCGGTGCGGGGAAGTGATTAGAGACAGTTCATGTCACTGGTCTAATTGGTTTATGATCAACATGGGTGCATGTGAAGTGTTACAGGCCAAGGCTTGGGGTATTTTCCATGGTTTACAGATTAAGAATACTGTCGTGAAACCTTTGTCTTCCATGTTTTCTAAGTTCTCACACAAACTGAAGCTAGCACTCAGCAGAGTACTGTTGTGGAATCTGACTATTGTTTTGTTTAGTATGCTCAGAAATGACGTTATTCTGCTCCAGTTTGGTACTTTTTTCAGGAATTGCTGACATTTAATAGAATATTTTGATGATTGTCAGCTTAGACACATTCAAAGAAATGGAATATAGTGGCTTGCTTGCTTGCAAAGGAGAGTATCAATTACTCCAATGGTCTATGCACTGACCTCCTTCTTTGGTGGCTGGGCATTGTTAGATTATACTATAAGGTTTCCAAGGCCTAAAAAATTGGAATTGGCCAAGTTAGCTAGTTAGTGTTCTTTGTTGGTGTTCTTCTGGCTTTCTGCATGCCTCCATTGTACCCAAAAGACTACACATAGAATGAGAATGTTGCTTTGCAGGTTCATGTTCATTGAGCTAAGATTCTACAAGTTTGGAATTACAGTTGGTATTGAACCATTCAAAGCATTCAAGCTGATATCCATAACGTTCAAACTCTCTAGTTGTGTATTTCAATTGGAAATTTGGAATGTCTCCAGCGAGATTGTTGGGATTCAAGTTTCAAAACTTAAAAGACGACCAAGGTATCTCAACTGTGCACGCAAAGTCCCAGTTAGTTAACTCTGAACTAAATCCAACAGCAACAAAGTCCGGAAAATTCGATGTAGACAAAAGGTCCGATGGTGTTGACCGTCCAAATTTTCCAAATGTTTCGAAATTATACCAGGAAGTGGACACCAGAATTGGTCTGAATTTGCTGCAAAACGCTCCAGATTTTTTTAATCGCTCCAAATGCTTCAGATTTTTTCAATTTGCTCCAAATGCTTCAGATAAATCAGAGTCAAATTCTGATAGCTAATGATTTCAACAGGCATTGACGGTGAACTCTTCCAAACACATGCATTCTCCAAAATGAGTAGGACGTAGGATTAGACCCTCTAAAATGCATGAAGCTTTTGAGCTCAACCAATCCATCAAACTCTACGGAAATGATCCCCAACAAACTGTTATTCGAAAGGTGCGAACTCCAACCCGGCAAATAAAACAAAGCTTGACAAGGAGCAAAGGAACCAGCCAAATTGTTATAACTGAAATTAAGTAGCTTCAGTCAAGCTGTGATAAACTTAAATGAGAGATGAGACTGGCAGAGTCACTGTGCTCGTAAGGTTGCATGGCACATCATTACATCAAGAATCTGCAAAGCTCAGTTTGGCCAACAATTGGAAGAAACTATGAGGAAGACAGATAAATAGAGAATTTTGGGTTATACTAGATGAATGGTTTGAGGGGATTGCACAGGACTCCATCCCAAAGACGAGTTTGGTTCATAGTTGATATCCCATGTAGTAGCGTTGAGAGTCTTAGAGAGTTTGATCAGTGGTTATTTGGAGTGAGGATAGTTCAAGTAGCACTCATTGAAACCTATCACCAATCTAGCCACCAACAAAACCACCCGAGGACAACAGAGGCTAATGACCAACAGACCACCCGACCACCTTCATGCCCAAGTTCACAGTGACACTTTCAAAAGGAAACTGGAAACTGGACACTGGCAAATTCGCTCAAACAATGTAACCCCAAACTTACATACTTTTTCTTTGGGCACCTGAAGCTTCTGCTTTTACTTTTACCGACAAATGCGTACACAACAATACCAAAGGACTGAGCTACACAACAATACCAACAAGTTCTGGACTACTCTGTGTGCGGGCGCGTGTTAAAATAAAACATGTGTAGATCCAAAGGATTGAGCTAGGTACACACTCAAAAGGGAGCATTATTCCCATAGTTATTACTAAGAGCATTCAAATTACAATACAGTGGTACACCTCCAATTGGATAGAATATATATTGACCATGTAAAAATGCAACCTTCAACCTTCTATAATATATAATTTGACCATGTGAAATGAAACCTTCAAAAGAATACAATATGTGTGTAAGCGGCTACCAATAGCATGACCTGGAAGAAAGATATCATCAGTAAATTTAAAAGCATGTTGCTAAAATCGAATATGTGAAACAGTTAGGGTGCCTGTGTGCATGCCTAAATTTTCTAAAATCGCTCCTATCAGTCCTATGGATATACATGTATATTCTTCATGGCAACCATGATCCGTAAATCCTTTGCTTTAAGATTGAAAACCTATTTTCATACTACTAAAATAAGCATGAGCACTTAAGATATCAACAATAGAAAACTTGGTTCAATATAACTGCTCGAGCATCTCAGACCACAAAGTGATTGGAAACCAAGTTTAAAATTTGGCCTGAAGTGGTACATAAAGTTATACAGAGACACTATACAGCTTTAAGTTATGATTTACACTAGAAATTTTATTATCATAATAATTGAATAGAGGAGTATCTTAGTTTCATCCAAGTGTCATGACCCATGAAACAAAAGACAGAATAGCATAGATTCCTGGTATTAAGTTCCAAGTATCACATGAAGTTTTTAACCATTGTTACATCCATTTTTTTCAGAACAATTCTACAAACTAAAGGATTTGCATAGAATCAAGACTAGGTAAAATAATCACAGAAGAAAAATGTTTCCGTGGTTTAGTTCTGCAAACTATAGGTTTTACCTCAATAATTATAAAACCTGAAGTCTTCAATACCCCATTGTGTAGTTAATCAGCCTGCATATATAGAAAGAGAACTGTCAGTGACAGGAATATTCTATTGATCCAATTACATGATAGATTCCATGGGGAGGGGTACAAATATATAAGATGGTATATGTAATTATGTATGTATGATCCAGATTAGATGTCCTGATGTAGTTCATGTTGTTGGTACCCTGGTTTCAAAAAACTTTCAGTGAACATGTCAAATCATTATGCTGGGCCCTGATTTTAACACTACGGCATCTTCACTTCCACTTGTTTTCTCTTCCTATGTTAGGTTTTAGCTCACCAATAACATGAACAATATGCATGTTATTGGTGAGCTCAAATATGCATGTTTTAGCTCACCCAATGCGCAAAAGGTTTTAGCTCAAATATTCCTGGTTTCTTGGTAGAACGACCAAGATGCAAAGAACATGCTCCTACTTGTTGATCCTGTGTCAATCTAATTTGCATGTTTCAGACTATCCCTATTCCTTTGTAGCTAGCTACACTAATGATCGACATTACACCCACACAATGGTTCATCCACATTATCCAAACGTCACAATTTCTGTTAATTAAGCATTTGTCAATATAAGCTACATCATTATAATGGTGCAATACAACAAGGTTCCCCACATTCACATTCACCAAATCGATGTCCCCATTACTATCAAGTGAAGGTGCTTTATAATGGTGCAATACAACAAGGTTCCCCACATTCACATTCACCAAATCGATGTCCCCATTACTATCAAGTGAAGGTGCTTTCCATATATAGGCTACAATACAGCTCACTGCAATCCTGCAGCACTTGTTTTGTCTAAAACTGCTGAAAACCATTATTAAGAGAACACATATCCATTCAACAGTGTCTACATACTCCCTTATCTCACACCATTTTATCAAAGCTTAGATACCACCGCCATTCTTACAGCATACATATACAACACCACACCATTAAGACATTTGACCCATATTCAACTGCGTCTATTAAGTCCCTTAGTAAGCATATCTTAAGCATTTACATCAAGAATAAGACTAAGCATTTCATCAAAGCATAGCTATGACCCATTACCTTCTCATTTTTTGGGGCAAAAATGGCTTTTACAGACTCATAAACCTCTTCAACAGGCCTTCCAGCATCAATCTGAGCGTGAAAACAACAGTCAATACAACAAACAGGTAAGAGCATACTGTTAAATAATAACAATTACAACTACAATAAACATTGAATAATCTTATCATATGGGGAAAGCAACTCAATGCCCAACAATTACCTTCCGAACTTTCCCCTTGGAGGTATAGTATTCTATCACTGGGAGACTAGAATCTAGAAAAACCTTAAACCGCTTCCTTATTGTTTCTATGTTATCATCTTCTCTTCCCTTCAGAACATACAGAAACAACATTAATTTTGTAAATGGAAAACAATAATACCAATTATCAAAGCAGATATGAAAAAGAGTATCATAATTTTCCTACCTGGTTCCTACTCAAAAGGCGCCTCTCCATTTCTTCTTCAGAACAATCGAAAAACAGGACAAATGAAGGCTCAATTTTAGTCTGCATCAGCAGTAACACAATTAATTTCTATCATTAAGAAAAAAGATAATTATGAAAAACTGTAAGTTATAAACATGAGATAAATTATGCAAAAGGCATACCACAGCCTCAAATGCAGAACGGTTTTCTTCATTACGAGGAAACCCATCGATAAGAAATTTGTCATTGCCAGTCTCCAGCATTGCTTGCTGGAGAAGCTTGATTGTTACTTCTGAAGGAACAATTTTGCCTTCTTTTATCATGTTTGAAATCATGGTTCTGTCAACAGTTAAACAAGGTAAGAACAAGAGGATTCAATGGGGATCACAATATTATGCAGAGTTATATATTTGTAAACTACCACAGATGAGAATCATGAGACATCTGGAACTAAATAGTTAAAGAAGTGCAGGGACTAATCTTATGATAAGTCCTTGTAACTCTAAAAGAATAGTAATAGTAGACTAATTGACTAATTGAGATGTATTATCATCCTCATACAAGAATACATCCTGAAATTGACCCCTCTACCGCTAAAGAAGAGGAGAGGTAGTTTACTCGACTACAAATGTCAAGGAGGAAAAAAGAATAATGCTCAAGAACTATTATAACATGATTTTTTATGCAGAAAATATTATGCAACATCTGAAATATATCCTATACTCAGATGTATATTGCCATAAAAGAATTTTTTTTTTTTAAATGCTTCAACCCAAAAAGGCTAACTAAATCAAATGAGAACCTGGTACATAATATAAAGCTAATCCATACCCATTTTCAGATCCAGACTTGATTTCTGCTCGTAGTAGATCACCAGCACTCAGATGTGTAAACCCAAAGTGCTGAACAATATTTGCGCATTGGGTACCCTTTCCACTGCCTGGGCCACCTGGTCGATCAGAAGAAACGGATAAATAATGAATACGATAACTAATTAACAGAAAACGTATAAGAAAGATATACTTCATATTGTAGTCGGCTAAGGCATTGCAGTGCCCTTAATAGGTCCATTATAAAAACAACAAAAAAATTGCTGCTAAGTTTATCTTGTTACATAGATGGAACTAGCTATATGCCACCTTCGCCATTGAATTTGCTAAGAGCTACGAATTCATTTTCTAGCATTACCCAAAAATATTCATGTTGTGGATCAGACAAGAGGGATTAATCATTTAACAAATCTAATGACTGTTTTAAAACGGATTGATCAGGACAGGGTAACATGACATCAAGCTTATATTACTCAAATATCTCTCTCAGGCATACTTAAAATCATAGCTTCCCTTCAACAATTGAGCAAAACAATATATGGAAATTGAAAGTAGAGCCATGAATAACCAGATGACATATCATTTTCCAGGTTGCAGAAATAGTATAACTCTTTGAAAAGAAAGGATATGTAGAGTAAAACCAATTCGATTTAAGTTCGTTCTTACCCAAGACAAAAACAACAGTAGGATTCAGATCGGCTAAGCTCCGATTAGCCTCCTGCAAAAGGATTAAGTTTTCCATGTAAACATCAAAAACCAAGGTATGTATCAAATAAAGCTTGGATTCTTGATTGATTGATTGGAAATCTGAAATGAACATGAAACCTCAATAGAAGATAGAACAAACGCTTTAAGGTCTCAGTTAATGTAGCACTCAACAAGCCAAAGAATGCAGTATTAGCTTAACATGACCAAGTTTCCAAAAGAAATAGTGCCAACTGTAAAAACCTTTTACTGCGCCAAAAAATAAAACCAAAATACCTTCTTGGCAGCGTCAACTGTTCCCATGGGCACCAACTAATTGTCTCTGATTATTCTGTCTGCAGAACTGAAAGTGTAATTAAAAAATTAGGTAGGTCCAAAAGCAATAATAAAAATCAATGGTTACGCTTGGATTTTGCAAAGAGATTTGATAAGGCAAAAGGTTCTGAAATTTTAAGTAGATCCAAAAGAAAAGAAAAAAAAAATCAATGTTTAAGGTTGAATGTAAGCAGGGCATATTTTTACGAAAAGTCAAACTAAAACAGTATACAGACAAACCACTAGAAGTCATAACATAGTTTGGACAGTCATAAAAAAACCTTATAAGTATCCAGGTGTTGGAATCAAGAAGTTCCAACGAGACACCCTACCTTGTACCTATCGACCTACTATATTCTGAGAAACTTTACATACTGTGTGATATATACATGTGGACCTTTTATAATCAAAACCAATTTCAGCCATCATTATTAGTGATGCTTCACACGAAATCACGCAACTCAATAGTATAGCAACATATGTCAATGAAATGACTGACTAGTGCTCCCCCAGAACTAATATCTCTTCTCCACACATTCTGTTCAAGACACCAATCATAATGGTCAATCGAACTCCAAAAAAGATGGTATGCCAAAGCCAATAAAATTCAGTTTTGATCTAATTCTCAAACTAGCTAATTCCTCTTTCTTAAATATTCAATAGAATCTCAAGTTATAGTACTTTGTTTTCTAAAATATCAAACAGCAATGACTGAAAAGCTCAAGCGAATAATCCTCCAGATTCCAAACAGCAAATAATCTATTAATCTAACACACAGATCCAGGTAGAAACTAAAACAGAATATCAATCTCTAAGTGGGACTCCTAAAACAAATATCAAATAGCAATAATAATAAAAAGACTCGAATGGTGGTTAAACCTAGAGATCCAAGCAGCAAATGATCAAACTCACAGATCGATGCAAAAACTCATAAACCAAAATAAACAAGGCTGAAACTTTAGCAGTAACTTCCTGAAATCAAAGAAATGGTAAAACAGAAGGTTTTACCATTTAACAGTAACTAGACGAATTCAACAGCGTAAAGATTCTCCCTCTCATTCCCTCAGCAACCAAAACGACGCCGAATCGAATCAAATTGGATCAAACCTCCACACCAATAGATCAGATCCAATCAAAAAAAAAAACAAATGCGAGCTAGAAATGAAACGAATCACATCGAATCAAAACAACTGAACACAAATCAGAGACGTAATCGAGAGCATTTACAAATATGATGAAGATCATGAACCGTTACGAATCCTAATTCCACTGCATCGTAAACACATATCGATTCAAACAGAGAAGGAAAGAGGCGTACCTTGTTCTGGAAAATGAGGAGGAGGATCTGAGCTTCTCTACGCGGTTGGGGTTTAAATAGAGAGGTGTGCGAGTTTTGAATGGGAGAGAGAGAGAGAGAGAGAGAGAGAAAACGACCAGAGGGAATATGTGAAGGACCTCTCTTTGAGCGCCTTCGTCGGCCAAGGGCTGTTTTGGGATTTCATCACCACCACAACAATATATGCGAGTTTGCGTATTAGTAACGGCTAAACGAATATTGTTCCACTGTGATTCTGAAGCTGGGAATCTTTGATTCTCAAAGGGGGTACTGATTACACAGCAATTTACTTTTAGGGCTAAATTCTACTTACTACCTTATACTTTTAGGGTTTCATCAATTCAGTCCTTAAATTTTTAATTTAATAAATTTCTAATTTAATTAAAAAAGTCCTCGTACTTTTCAATCTCATCAAATCGATCCATTTTGTTACCAATCTGTTAAGTTGATCTGTCATTAAAAACACAATTGATGGGGTGTTTTGGGAAGTTTCTATGTGAGAATGTCTCACAAGTTTATCTGTCATATCTGCACTTGTCAGGTTAGCAAGTTGACGGAGACACTTGACGAATTTGTAATAGATTAGATCGATTTGATGAGATTGGAAAGTACGATGACTTTTTTGATTAAATTAGAAGTTTAAGGACTGAATTGATGAAATCCCAAAAATACAGGGTAGTAAATAAAATTTAATCCTTACTTTTAACATTTGCGATTTTTTTACTATTTATGGTAAATATGTAATGCCACACTTTCACTACCCCGTTACCAATTAATTACCGACTAGGTAGTAGTAGTCTTCAAGGTCTCTTGTGAGAGGGGTTTGAGGTTCATGTGTTCAACAGTTTTGTATATATGAGAAAGTTCTGTATCGAGTAAGACACAAAGGTGCCTGTCTATATCAGTGTTGTGATGAGTTTATGGAGATAAGTTATATATTAGTAATTAACTTTTCAAAGAAGTTAATTAAATTTCTCTAATAAAAAAAGATAATTAAAACAAACCATTGTTAAACTAGGTTTTCGAAAAAGGTAATGTTTCTGCCTAAACCCGGGGGTCTAGTAGATACAGGTGAATCCTCCAAGTGATCTCCTGCAAACCTGCTTACTAAGGGGAATACCGGGCGGGCCGGTTTTCTCCTCTCCGATGCCTAAGTCAGTATAGTTGGAATGTATATAACTTAAGCACGTATGTAAGCGATGAGTGAGATCAGTTACCTATTTATGGTGGTGGTTGAGGCCCATATATAGGCGGTTGAGGGTGAGGGCTGGCCTCACCCTTCGATGTGGGACTGGCTCCCTTCTGTTTGGACATTCTGGTGCCCTCTTTGGCAGGCGGGCGTCCCTGGTCCCAGGATCCCTGGAGGCAGGATAGACCGCTGGGTCCCGAGGCCTGGTGCTGGTGGTCTGTTCCTGGGTCCTGGTCCGGGCCCTGGTGCACTTGCTGCGGGTCTGTGGGCCCTGGTGTAGCCTCTCTGGCTACTGTCAACAAGTCCCCCAAGTTCCCGGTCAAGTGCAATCTTGAATGGGGACTTAAGATCTGTCTTGCTCTTGGCCTGCAGACCCGCAGGGTTACCAACCTACCGGTGCTCAGTCCCCCAAGTCCGCGTTAAAGATTGGGCGTGACCGAGGTGAGTATCTGGATCTTGAATGGGCGTTCCTAAAGTATTTGTGTAAGGCAGAGTTCACGGGAGCTCGATGGGCGTCCTGCCATATCGAAACGAGTCCCGGATGAACTAGCAGACTGGACCTCGCCCGGGCGTCCTGCCATATCGGTGCGAGGCGGAGTTCACGGGAGCTCGACGGGCGTCCTGCCATATCGAAACGAGTCCCGGATGGACTAGCAGACTGGACCTCGCCCGGGCGTCCTGCCATATCGGTGCGAGGCGGAGTTCACGGGAGCTCGACGGGCGTCCTGCCATATCGAAACGAGTCCCGGATGGACTAGCAGACTGGACCTCGCCCGGGCGTCCTGCCATATCGGTGCGAGGCGGAGTTCACGGGAGCTCGACGGGCGTCCTGCCATATCGAAACGAGTCCCGGATGAACTTGCAGACTAGCCTTCGGGAAGGCCTGTTGGTGCGTGGAATAGGCCAACAGGTGCCCGAAGGGTGTTATGGCCGCGCTGAGGCGTTGTTTTAACACTTGCTAGCTCTTCTCAGCTTTTGTTGTTTAAGCGTTGAGGTAATGTGCAGGTTTGTTAGCCTGCGGGTAGACTTGCTCTGTGTTAGAGAGACAATCTGCCCGGTGGAGTGGCGTTGAGATAACGAGTCTCGCCGTGTATCCCCAAGGGTATCACAGTTCAGTGTGATGCAGGGTTTTTATCCTGCTAGACAAGAGTACATTGGTTAGATGTAAGCTCGCCCGGGTTTATAAAGCCCATGCGTTTAGAAGCCTCGAGTTGTTGCTGGCTCGTCCCTGCCCGTAGGCGTAGGGAATGACATCCGGTAGAATATTTTGGAGCTGGTTGAATGTCACATGCCCGGTGGAATGCCATAGTGCTGGGCGGATCTCGACCGGGCGATCTGCCATATCGGGGTGAGTCCTCCAAGTGAAATGGCATACAGCCGGTTTAAATAACCGTGACACGTCATGGTGTCGGGTTGATTTGAAGGTTGACCTTCTTTGTGAAGCGAGGAGAGGGGACGCCTCGCTGCGTGCTCCCTTCTTACTAACTGTCGCTTGCGGGTGGGACATGTGGCTGACATGCAATGAAGGGGGAGCCCATCAGTCCCATCAGTTATGATGGTATGGGATCCTTTATTGATGTCGTGGGCACGTGTCGGCAGGGGGCGGACTGAGATGGAGGGAATCGACGGCTGGGGTTGCCTGACCTTTGTTGTTGCCCTATTTATCGTCTCATCTGCTTTCCTCCTGCCGCACTTTGCTTACCCTTTGCCTTCTGCTCTCCTCTTCCATCTTTCGGCAGAACTGAACTTTTGTTTTGAGGTTTGATGGCGTCTGGGAGATCTGCGCATTATGCCAGTGGCGGTCGTGGGCCTAGGAGGCACGAGCTGCGGGATGGTGATAGGACGATTTTCTGCGACGAAGCAATCAGAAGTATGGACGAGAGGGAGATTAGGGAGTTTCGGTCGAGGTGGGATATCAACTCTTCCGTTAAGCTTCGAGGCTTGCATCCCGGCGAGCTGGCCTGTAATCCGGAGCCATGCTGGGTCGCCGTTTTTGATGACCAGTTCCGCAACGGACTATCGCTGCCGTTGCCGGGATTTGTCCAGTACATGCTGAGCTCACTGAATCTTTCCCCAGCCCAGCTTCCGAGCAATCAGTGGAGGCAGTTGCTTGGGCTTGGGTGCCTGTTCTGTTTGAGTTATATGGACTGGCCCACGGTTAATGAATTTCGGGCGCTATACAGGATTTCTTACTGCAGAAAGGGCCAGTGCAGTGGTTGCGTGAATTTTGCCACGCGGGATCATGCTGCTGCCATTACGCATCTGCCGGCGACGGTTTTGGATGGTTGGAGGAGGTCGGTGGTGCTGGCCGGTGGTAAGTGGCAGCGTATCTGCAGGGGTTATCAAGTGCCCGGGGCATATCAACCGATCGGGGACCAGACCTATGAATTGGAGAACCTGGAGAAGCAACGGTTATTCCGTTTGTTTTATGGCTGGGACCATGATAGTCGGAGCACCTACAATTTCACTCGGTGGAACGTGTTGGAGGTGTTGGGGATGGGGAGAAAACCTGCTAATGGTCCTCGGCCCGCGCTTAAAGTTGAGGAGACTATCGAGCCGGATGAGGAGCTTATAGCAGCGAGGTTGATGGAGATAGGGGAGGAGGCCGCAAAAATTGTTGTTGACGTGGCTACCCGGAAGCGTACGGAGCATGCCAGGCCGGTGCCGCTAGTGTTCTTGGATGCTCATTATGGGAGGCGGCCGGGCGGCGAGAACAATTCCCCACTCCGCATTCGGGAGGTGCGGGCGGAGGGCCCACCGGGGCCAGAACCTGTGGCGCGACAAATGGTAGTGCGTACCTCGCGGGAGAGGGAATCTGTGGTTTTGCCCGAGCACCGTCGAAGCAGTCACGGTGAAGGTCCGGCAAAGAGAGCGAGGGTACTTGATGCCGGGGCGTCAAGCTCAGCCGGGCCGATGGAGCGAGCCATAGTCCCGACTGTGGAGGCGGGTGGTCGAAGGACTCAGGAACCGGAAGCCGTTCGTAGCTCTGGTGGTGGATTTAGTAGGCTTGTGGCTGGTATCATCGAAACCTTGGGGCTCGACCGGGAGGGGTCCTGGACCGAACATCCGGGCGAGAGCATGGTGGAGCCCGTGGGACTAGCTCTACGGGTAAATGTTTTTCTGTGAGTCCTCTTCCGTGATGTGACATGAGCTGATGTTCCTTTTGCTTTCTTTTGGCAGCTGGCTCAGAGGTTTTATGTCGCCGGCCCCAGAATGGAGGCTGCCGCCGTCCTGGAGAAGCGGGTGGAGGAGCTGGGTGTTAAGGTGGGTGTGGCGGAAGCCAAGCTTGCGGAGGAAAGGGAGGAAGGCGGTCACCTGAGCGCGGAACTCGTGCGGGAGAGAGAGGAAGCCAACCGACAGCTTGCCGCCCGTGATGGGAGGATTGTCGAGTTGGAGGCGAAAGTTTTGGAGCTGCAGGCCCAAATGACGGCGGTCGTTCGGGGACGGGAGAGGCTGGTGGAATCCGAACTTGCTGAAGTGGCCGATAAGGCCGTTGACGAGTTTCGGGAGTCGTCAGATTTTGAGGAGATGCTGGAGAGGGCCCGCACGGAGGGTATAAGTGATGCCTATCTGGAGTGGCGGGAGAAAGGATGGCTCGACGCCGAGCGGATGGAGGCTGACATAGCCCTGACCGTGATGAGGGAGCAAGAGCGGGAGCTAAAAGGTGGCGGGCCAGGGGTTGTGGGTTCCGGGAGCGCTAGCTAGGTGTTTGCTCTGTACATATATCATGTAATTGGTGTAGTCTCTTTACTGCCATAACTGCACATTGCAATGCTTGCCAATTACACTTTCGTTCCTTTACGATTACTATCTAGGGTAAAAGCGTAGGTGTTCGATATTCCACGGCCTGGTGGAATAGACGCCCGTAGTGTCTATGATGTGGAATGTTGCCGGGCCCACGGCCGCGGTGATCTGGTAGGGTCCTTCCCATGTTGGCTCCAAGGCCAACGGCTTTTTCTGGACCTTCCTCATGACCCAGTCGCCGACTTGCAGCTTTCTTTCCCGGACCCTTCTATCGTAGTACCGGGCGACCCGCTGCTTGTAGGTTTGGTTTCGCATATGCGCTCGGTCGCGCCGCTCCTCGATGAGGTCCAGGTTGAGTAGTAAGCCGTCGGCGTTTGTGTCGGCGTCGTAATTCTCAACCCTGCCGCTGGGTATCTCAGTCTCCACAGGGAGCACTGCTTCACTCCCGAATGCCAAGCAGAACGGGGTCTCTCCTGTTGCCTCTGCTGCCGTTGTCCGGATGGCCCATAATACCGCGGGGAGTTCCTCGGCCCAGCATCCCTTCTTGGCATCCAGTTTCTTCTTAAGAAGAGTTTTGATAATCTTATTGACCGCTTCTGCCTGGCCGTTGGTCTGCGGGTGTGCTACCGAGGCGAACAGCATCCGGGTCCCCAGGGAGGCTGTGTACTGGATGAGATCCGCGTTGTTGAATTGCGTCCCATTATCCGTGATAATAGTCTGCGGTACCCCGAACCTACAGTAGATGTTTTTCCACAGGAATTTCTTAACCCGTTCCTCAGTGATCTTTATCAAAGGTTCTGCCTCGACCCATTTAGTTTGGTAATCCACTGCCACGATGGCGTACTTGTATTGTCCTACTGCCACAGGAAAAGGGCCAATGATGTCCAATCCCCACTGTGCGAAAGGCCAAGGTGCCAACAGGATTGATAATGCGATTGCCGGGGCACGAGGTACCGAGGCGTACATGTGACATTTGTGGCAGCCGCCTGATATTTTCCTTGATACTGCCGCCATATCAGGCCAGAAATAGCCCGCTCGGAGCGATTTGTGGGATAATGACCTTGCGCCGGAGTGATTACCGCATACCCCTTCGTGGATCTCTCGCATGATTGCTTCTCCTGCCTCCTTAGTCACACACCTCAGCTGGGGGAAGCTGTGGCCCCTTCGGTATAATTGGCCGTTAATGAGACCATACCGGGCACACCGGAGGTGCAGCCTCCTGGCTTCCACCGCATCCTGGGGGCTGGTTTTGTCGGTCAGATACTTGACTATTGGGTCCATCCAGCTCGGTGGTACTTGTTCTACCGCGAATATTTCGGAGATGGTCTTGCTTATACTTGGCTTCTGGAGGGTCTCGATTTTAGCTCTCCGGTACTCTGGAGGGTAGTTTCCGGTTGCTAGCCTCGCAAGGGCGTCTGCATGCCTATTTGCCTCCCGGGGAATGTGTTGGATCGTGGTGTCGCGGAAGAACCCGATCAGTGTTTTGGCCAAAGCCTGGTAGGAGGATAGCTGAGGATCTTTAACCTCGAACACCCCGTTCATCTGGTTGACTACCAAGCTGGAGTCGCTGTATATGTCCATGGATGAGATTCCCAGCTCCTTGGCCAGTTGCAGACCGGCTATGAGGGCCTCGTACTCGGCAGCGTTATTGGAGGTGGTGAAAAGGAACCGTAGTGCATATTCGTACGATTGGCCATCGGGTGAGGTCATCATGACCCCGGCCCCACTCCGTTTGGCGGTTACGGAGCCATCCACGTAAAGTTTCCAGCCGGTGGGAAGGTCTGGTTCGATCTTGGCGGTTTGTTCTGCCCCTGCGTCCTCGAGCGGGGCGGGATGGTCTTCTACCGCCATTGGGGTGAGCTCACATATGAAGTCCGCAGCAGCCTGTCCCTTGATGGCTGTTCGTGGGGCATAGGTGATGTCGAACTCTCCTAATTCGACTGCCCATCGTACGAGCCTCCCGCTGGTGTCTGGCTTTTGCAAGATCTGCCGCAGGGGGTGGTTGGTATATAAGGTGATGGAATGAGCCTGGAAGTAGTGCCGGAGCTTCCTGGCGCTAACAATCAAGGCTAGAGCCAACCTCTCTATATCGGGGTACCGGCCCTCGGCTCCTGTAAGTCCCTTTCCCGCGTAGTATACAGGAAGTTCGAGCGTGCCCTCCTTCCTGACGAGAGCGGCGGAGACGGCGGCTGCGGATGCGGCTATGTAAAGGTACAACATTTCTCCCGGCAGTGGTTTGGATAGAAGAGGAACTGCAGCCAGGTATGCTTTGATAGACTGGAACGCTGCCTCATGCTCCGCAGCCCAGAGTATCTTCCTGGTTTGCTGTGCCTTGAGCAGTTTAAAGAACGCACTTATCGGTTAAACGGGAGATGAATCTGGCCAGGGCGGCCAACCGGCCGGTCAGCATCTGGACCTGGTTTCTCTCTCCTGGTGTTTCCATATCAAGAATTGCCTGGACCTTCAGCGGGTTGGCTTCTATCCCTCGCTGGCTGATGATGTGCCCTAGAAAAAGGCCCTCTGAAATCCCGAAAAGACACTTCTTCGGGTTCAAGCGCATTCCGAATTTGAGCATTTTACCGATGACCACGGCCAGATCCCGGACGTGGGCCCCTGCAGTTAAGCTCTTGACCAACATGTCATCAACGTAAACTTCCACGGTTTTACCCATCTCTTGTTCCAGCATTTGGTTCACCATTCGCTGGTAGGTGGCGCCGGCGTTCTTTAGACCGTACGGCATCCTCTTATAGCAGTAGGTGCCTCGGTCGGTTGTGAATGACGTGTGTTCTTCATCATCCGGGTGCATCCTTATCTGATTGTACCCGGCGTAGGCGTCCATGAAGCTGAGCAGCTTGAAGCCGGATGTGGAATCAATGAGCTGATCAATCCGAGGGAGCGGGAAGCTATCCTTTGGGCACGCCCGGTTTAGACTAGTGAAGTCCACGCACATACGCCATTGACCGGTTGCCTTCTTCGGTACCATGACTACGTTGGCGAGCCAGCGCGGGTACTGGACTTCCCGGATGAAACCTATGCCCATGAGTTTCTGCACTTCTTCTCTAATCGCTTCATATTTTGCCAGGCTGAAAGACCTCCTCTTTTGCCTCGTCGGGGGGACGCTGGGCAATGAGTTTAGCCGGTGGACGACTATCTCTGGGGATATGCCCGGCATGTCTTCGTAGGACCATGCGAAGACCGAACTGTGGTCCCGGAGAAAGGCGATGAGTTCTTCCCTGACGACCGGGTCGAGTTGTGTCCCTATCACTATACTTCGGTCCGGGTGGTCTTTGGAAATACAGATGGCTTCGGTTTCCTCCACGGCCGAAGGTCGCTCTGGTTTCTCGGTGAATGTGAATCGCCTAACTCTGCCTGGATCGATGTCATCACGGGGGTCAAGACTCAGATCCGGTGCTGGTACTTGCTGAGCGGTTGTGAAGACCTCGGTCCGCTTCCTCCCGTGGGTCAGGGCTTCTGCGTAGTACTTACGGGCGATTCTCTGGTCCCCACGTATAGTTATAACTCCGGCTGGTGAAGGCATCTTCAACATCAGCATATGGCCGGCAATGAACGTTTTGAGCCTCCATAACCCTGGCCGACCGATTATACCATTGTATGACGACAAGCAGTCGACGATGATGAATTCCAAATGCTCTGTTTTCGTTCTGTCTCCCTTGCCGAAAATGATTGGTAGGTAATCTGATCCTAGAGGCTGGACTACCTCACCGGAGAAGCTTATCAGCGGCTCGTTATCCTGGGATAACTTGTTCCTCCCTCTTTGCAGCCCTCGATACGCGTCTCGGAACATTACGTTGACAGAGGCTCCAGTATCGATCAGCATACGACTGGTTATCCAGTGGTCTATTTGGACCGTGATAAGGAAGGGGTCGGTGTGCGGTTGGATCACATCCTCCGGCTCTTCATCCTCATAGAAAGTGACCGAGTTCCATCCGGTTTTAGCGGCTTGGACGCTTCGTTCTCTGAAGGCGTAAACCTCCCTTCCCCGGATTGATCTCAGGCACCGCTTCTTCGAGCTCCGGGTGAGCTGACCGATATGGTCTCCACCGTGTATCATGTTAATGCTCCCGTGTACCTCGATCCACCCGGGGGTTCGTGTGCATATAGTCCCTATCGGCCGAGCTCGCGGTTGGTCCGCGCTGAGGCTACCGGGGCGGGCTTGGTCTTTTACGACCGCCTTCTGCGGTTTCTGATCTGGAGTCCGAAGGTCCGGCTCTTGGGGTTTTCTTACTGGCGAAGGAACCGGGGCCCGCGGTGTCCGCTGTGCTGACACAGCTACCTGGATCCGAGCTGGGTGCACAAAAGGTGGTCTTCTCCCTGGTCGGGGATCATTGTCACTGCTTCGCCGGGGTTGCCACTCCTCCCGCACCTCTATCTTCCTGGCGGCTACAGGTACCCGGCTGTTATCTAGCCGCCCGGTTTTGCTTCCGTGAGGGGATGGCGGTATGTCATCTGAGATCCGCTTGGGCGCCTTGTTCCCATATGTCTCTTGTTCCGCCTGAGCATGCCTAACGGCCACGGTCATCAGCTCGTCGTACGCCAGCGGCCCCTGCGCTCGTAAGTTGTACGAAAGTTCCCCAGCTCTTAATCCTTGTTTGAAGGCCATTCCCGCAATCCTCTTATCCAAGTTTCTTACCCCGGACGTGGCGATCTGCCACCGGTTAACGAAGGCGCGTAATGGTTCGTGGTTAGCATGCATGCAATCGAAGAGGACCGTCGATGGCTGGGCTGCCGTGGCTTTAAGGACGAACCGGCCGACAAACCTATCGGCCAGCTGTGCGAAAGTTTCGACCGAGTTCACCGGTAGCTTGTAGAACCAACTCAATGCCTCCCTTGCGAGCGTTTCTCGGAATACGTTGCAGCACATGGCATCCGAATAGCCCCTAGCGCCTGTTTGTGACTTGAAGCTATCCAGGTGGCGGTACGAGCAGCTCGTTCCCGAGTATGTCAACTTCAGAGGCCTTTGGCCACCAGTTCTCCCCGTTTCCCTAATCCGGCGTGGGAAGGGTCCAATGCGCTCGGTAAACCGTGCGCCATCCTGCGGTCGTCCCGCCTTCCTCTCGCTGGTCTCCATGCGGCTCTTTATGTCCGATACCGAAGCAGAGAGTGCCTCGAGCATCCGCGCGGTGGAGCCATCCCGCTCGCCTGATGCCTGATCTATGCGGTACGGGAGCTTGACTGGGCCGGAATCTTTCAGAGCCTCTGAGAAGAGAGGTACGGGCACATGGACGGTCTTCCTCCTGCCCGTAGGCTGCCCTATCTCGAGATGCGGAAATTCACTAGCCTTGCTTGCTGTGTACGAGGCCGCCCGAGGGGTACCTGGCTGGCCTTCTCGCTCCAAGGTTGCTAACAGGGCGGTGGTCACTGCCTTCAGTTCCCGGCTTCGGGCCTCTGCTCTTAACCGATCCTGATCGCCCTCCTTCCGCAATCGCTCAACTTCTGCCTTCATCTTTCTTATTTCCCCTGCTCCAAATGGGTCGGGATTCTCTGAGACTTGACGATCGTGAGCTTTGTTTCGAACAGGAGAAAGCGCGAACCTCGCACCGACCTCGGCCTTTATGTTACGGGCCGGGCCGGGGAACTGAATTCGCGCTTTCGGACTTCCTTTGCGGTCGGGGGAAAGAACGAACCTCGCACCGACCGCGGCCCCTGCGTGTGGTGCCCGGACGGGGAACTGAATTCGTCCTTTCGATCCTTCCGTGCTGGCCTTTATCTTCCTTCCTTCCATGGCTTCCGGACTACGGATTTAGCGATCTCTCAAAGGGTCACTAGAGCCCTACTTTCCGGCAAAGCGACACTGACTTTTTGAACGGGTTCCCACAGACGGCGCCAATTGTTTCTGCCTAAACCCGGGGGTCTAGTAGATACAGGTGAATCCTCCAAGTGATCTCCTGCAAACCTGCTTACTAAGGGGAATACCGGGCGGGCCGGTCTTCTCCTCTCCGATGCCTAAGTCAGTATAGTTGGAATGTATATAACTTAAGCACGTATGTAAGCGATGAGTGAGATCAGTTACCTATTTATGGTGGTGGTTGAGGCCCATATATAGGCGGTTGAGGGTGAGGGCTGGCCTCACCCTTCGATGTGGGATTGGCTCCCTTCTGTTTGGACATTCTGGTGCCCTCTTTGGCAGGCGGGCGTCCCTGGTCCCAGGATCCCTGGAGGCAGGATAGACCGCTGGGTCCCGAGGCCTGGTGCTGGTGGTTCGTTCCTGGGTCCTGGTCCGGGCCCTGGTGCGCTTGCTGCGGGTCTGTGGGCCCTGGTGTAGCCTCTCTGGCTACTGTCAACAGGTAATTAAATCAATTAGAGAAGACTCGACTAGTGGAATCGGTTCCGAAAGCCGAAGAAAGGAAAATGTGTTAGTTCGAAATACTTTACATTTCACATATGCGAATGTCATATAAGTGATCTAACTCGAGTTTGACTTTGTTTTATTTCTCCCAAGTAAATCTTATCAAGCGGATCATTACTTGTAAACTCTGTGAATACATTATGTGTAATGAAATGACGCATTTCTATTAAAAAAGGGAAAACGTAAACAAACACACAAATGACTAAAGACACTCATATACTTACTACTTCACTAGTTTTAATTGTAATCAAATTAAAAATATATATATATATATATATATTCAAATAGCAACGCTATCCTTCAAATAAGCTACATTTGAGAATTTAGATGACTAAAAACTGAGTCTGAAACCCGAAATGAGAGAATCATCCGTCATTGGCTTGGGAAGAATAATGAAAGATCACATGGGCAACATGGTAAAGGCATATGTAATGTTTGGAAACCGCAAAACCCATCTAACGTGTCAACAAGGAAACTAAGTTGCATAGTACGTGGATCCATCATCATGTGCCTAAATAATCTTAAGATGTTGGTAATGTGCTTTGTTGCCACTTTTGAGACTTCACAATTTGCTTGTTTAATACTTTAATAAAAACAATCGGTATCTCTGAATGACGATGCAATATTCATTAAATGAGATTGGTCTAGTATAAGTATGTTAAGTTGTGAGTGGAGCGGACGTTGTAGGAATTTTTCTGATAATATGAGGTATTTGGTTCGAACCCTAATTTGTGAAAAACATTCCTAAGAGAGGGACTACACCTAAAATTACTCTTAAGTAGTAGCTCACCCGGCACCATATTGTAATAAAAAAATATTCATGCAAAGGAAGATCGGAAAAATGCTTTCTCTGAAAGGAATGGGAATTCAATTCCCCAACTATGCTCCGTTATCTGTGGGGTTTATTCTCATTTCGTTGCCGCACAATTGGTCCATAGTTGATAGCCCAATACTATGATCTAGCTTTTTCTATGAGCCTATGACTCTTATTGGGTGAAAAGAAATTAAGCACTTTATTCTTAAATTTTCTAACCCTCATTTTTATCTCAGCCAGACCATCTGCTGCCAGTCATCCTTCTCGCTCCCAGACCTTCATAATGAAGGGTCTTAACGAACATAGCATTGCTTTGCTTGGTAATGGTGTTGGAAGTCATTATAGGTCCCCTAACCTACGCGGCTACGCAAGGTGTTGTGGAGATCTTTTGTTTTTCATTACTTGATCAACATCTAATTGTTAAAGCTAAGCCAAACATGTGGGATTATTTTAAGACACAATTGTGATGGTTTCAGATCGTTGAGCACCAAAGTGTCGAATCACCCAATAAGTTGAAGGTTTTGTTCGTAACATTATTCTAAAGTTTTTTTTAGTCGAACCTCTTAATAAATATCACCAGTGATAAAGGATAGCAAAGTCAGTGAATTAGTGATAATAACTTGGATGCGCACTGACCATGTATGGAGCTCGGTATTTATGCTACAAAGAGTAAAAGTTATGATTTTACCACTGCGTCTTTCTTTCCTGCGCTTTGAACGCGTGGACATTTAATGGAGGTACTATTCTGTATTTACTGCCCCGCCCCCCCAGGGACCTTCTTTCCATTTTGGTCTCCTCTCCCTTTTATTTTCAGAGTCAGTGTTTGAGTTGCAGATGCATCGCAGTGATTGATCTCTTTCTTGGGTTCTTCTGATTCTTGAACTAGACGACATGTCGCACTTCAACTCTCCGATGAGGCTGTCTGGGTCTCTGACCAGGCAGCTCAAGAACAGAGTCAGAATGGGCAGCAATCCCCTATTGTCGCAGTCCAGATCCTTCACCGCCATCGAGGGCCACCGCCCTGTCATCGTCCACAAGCGCAGCCTCGACATTCTTCACGACCCTTGGTTCAATAAAGTACAACCCTTCTCTTTCCTTGAATTTTGGAACTTTTTGTTTTTTTTTAAGTAGAATTCAACTTGTGATTGTTTGTGTTACAAGAAAAGAGTCCATTTTGATTTGTGGGTTTGTGTGTTTACTTGTGTTTTTTTGCTTTGTGTTTTTAATGAGGAGTTTATGTTTGGATGATTTGTAGGGGACATCGTTTTCCATGACAGAGCGCGATCGTCTTGATCTTCGGGGGCTTCTTCCTCCAAATGTCATGACATCCGATCAGCAAATAGAACGCTTCAGTAAGTTTTATACTTGTCTAGTACTATGGTTGCTTGAGCCTGCTTTGATCTTTTCGACAATGTGATATGATCCTGTGTTAGATTTCGTGCTTTCAGTCAAAGTATGACACAGGTTGTGTAATGTAACGTGTACTGATTTCGCTAAAGAAATTACTGTGCATATGCGTGTTTGTAGGTTGAATGTTTTGAGCATATTTTTCCTTACGTTGATATTAAGTGGTATCTGGAATCCACTGATTCATTTTCCTCTATAGCGCAGTATTGGGAATAGTTTAAGATTGCTAATTTCTCTGATGGTTCAAAACATAAAGCATAGGAGGGTTACTTTGATTCTGTAATTTCCTAGAATTTGGTCGTTAGAGTTTTGACTATAACATCCAATTATTATAGGATCAATGGTTGGCTTATTGACCCACTCCTGGCAGGATAAAATTTATACAGTTAGTTGTTTACAGAATTGAACAAACAGATTCCGTGGCTACCCAGTTGCAAGAAGAGTTTATGCTACACTACCTCTGTTTTTGGTTTCTGGAAGCTACTAGCTTGTCTGCCATCATGTTATATGCTTCCAAGTCAAGAATTTTAGCATCCATGTAGGAGATCTATTATATGATTAGAGATATTTTAGCAATATACTGAATTGACTGCATTCTTACCTTCTAAGTGTGGTGATATATTATTCTCTGCTTCAATCATGTTTTAGAATGCTCCAGAACATTTTATCGTCATCTAAATGAACTGATTATTCCACCAGTAACTATTGAAATTTCTAAATTGACAGTGGCCGACCTGAAGAGACTTGAGCATAAAGCAAGAGATGGACCATCTGATCCAAATGCTCTGGCAATGTGGCGGATACTAAACAGGTTGCATGACAGAAATGAAACAATGTATTATAAAGTAAGTTTCAAACCCGTCTTTTTCAATATATGTTGAGGTTTGTAATCAAGATGAAATTTGTCTTCTCTAGATGATAGGTTGACATATATGCCACCGATGGAGATAATGTGTCTTGCCCTAAATCTCATTAGAAAACTTTTGATGATATCTTACTCTGCATCATATGATAGGAAAACTTCTCCATTTTACTAATACATGTGAAGATTTATGTACTTTTAAGTCAAAGTATTTGAGTTTAGTTAGGGTGTAGAGTATTATATATCCTTCACAAGTGAACTATTTTCCGATTAAATGTTATAAATAAAACTAGGAAGAGAGGGAGAATCTGTTGCTCGAAAGTCGTGAGAACATATTATCCTCGGTGCTATGTAGAACCGTAGAATAATAACTTCACCAAAATCTAGTTAGCCAACGGTGACCACTCCGCATGATTAAAACTTTCATTTGCACTATCAAGCCTGTTCCATAAATAGAATCAGCCTGATCGATTTCTCCTTGTTCTGGCTTAGGGTGTCTAAAAGACTATTAGCTCTGTTACACATGCATGTACATCTTTCTTTGCTTTCTATGCTGCTTGGGTAGGTTGAAAAGTTTCATTTATTAATACATCATATTTTATAATAATTTGTCATTGATTTTGGGGGATTTTTGGCAGGTTTTGATTGCCAAGATTGCTGAATATGCACCTATAGTCTACACTCCTACTGTTGGACTTGTCTGCCAGAATTACAGTGGTCTGTTTAGAAGGCCCAGGGGAATGTACTTTAGTGCGGAAGATCGTGGAGAAATGATGTCTATGGTCTATAACTGGCCTGCTGATCAGGTTTTTAATTTTCTGCAATTGCTCAATCAATTGTAGGATATTTTATGAGAACTATCATGCAACTACTTGACATTTTTTTTGGGTGGATTGAATAGTGGTGCACTTTTCTTGTGACTTTTCTCTGTTCTTAATTATATTTTCTCCATTTCCCGAATGAAGAAACATTTATTTGCCGATGAACTCAGAATCATCTGGTTGTGATTTCTGTGACACTCGAGCTTACTCAAGTATTGGCGATTTTAGTATAGTTTACAGACTGCTAAATTTTGTCTCCAAAATACACTTTTCTCCATCTCATAGTGGGTCAATTGAATGTAATTTCAGATATTCCACTATTGGTGTTTCTTTTCCCATCTTCTCTTCGTTTGACTTGTGTATCAACTGACATATCAATATGTTTGTGGGTGGCTTGGTTGGAAGTTCAGTGGACTCTTTTGTTTTCATTCTGTTGAAAACTTAATGTCACAATCACACAGTATTTTTCAGTGGACTCTTTTGTTTTCATTCTGTCTAAAACTTAATGTCACAATCACACAGTATTTCAGAGTGAGAGGGGTGCGTTTTTATGGTCATCTATAATACTTTTCAATGTAAATATATGTTTAAAATTAAGATGTTAAAATTTTTAAGTTTTTTTTTTTTTTTGAATAAATTTTTAAGATTTGTGGAAACAGTGGGTTTTATTTATTTATGTTTAATAATATATGCTGAAGGTGGAAATTAAATTAGACAGGTTAACCTTGTTTACCTTCCTCACATTTTAATATCTCCTTAATTGTGGAATATGGAAAGTGAATATCATATGTTCATTTCATTGTTGCTGTTTCAGAAAAGAGTGTAGCTTAATGTATTTGTATAAACATGGATTTGGTTTGCAGGTTGATATGATTGTTGTTACGGATGGGAGTAGAATATTGGGACTCGGAGACCTTGGAGTCCAGGGAATTGGAATTTCAATCGGGAAGCTGGATTTATATGTTGCTGCTGCCGGAATAAACCCTCAAAGAGTAATCTACTGCTCATTTCACATCCCTTTTCCTCATGTCTGAGTATTTAATTTTGTTCGTGATGTGTTTTGTATTTCATCTTTGCATCAAAAGTATGCCACACAGTATTTTATTCCTTCCAGTAGGATTTGAAGCGATGCATTGCAATTTTCCATCTAATGCCCAAATTTGATCAAGGTGATCTTTGTATGTTGGACGTTTATTGGTAAACCAATATGACAAACTTGCTTAAATATATGGGATCCTTCTAGTGTATAGTGCTCAAATTTTGGGTGGGACTGGTCTGTATTCTGCATTCACGGTGTGCTAACTTTTGAGATTTTTGAAGATAGCCATGCTGCTTTTTAGGAAAGAAGATATGGGTGCCTCACTTCCTTTCAAAAGATGTGCAACATGAGGACATCCAGGGAGATCAGGCCTCTCGGTGCTTCTTGTGGGCGTCCATCTCTTAAGCATTTTAGGGACATTCATATTCTTAGATGGTCAAATGGTCTGTGCTTCTTTGTATTTAGGAATCTGTGTTATAAAAGAAAAATGCAAGTGACTGTGGTGCTCTTGTAATAATAGAGGAGTCTTACATTTTTCAAAGTTCAAGTACAAAAGAGTCGTAATTACTGGTAACTGTTTTACTGGTAACTGTTGGGTTGTATGACAAGCAATCCCTTAAAATGACCAAAAGAAGGGATCCCCTAGTCTGAGTGCTCTCATATCTGTGGCTTTAGTTCTTTATTGGTTATGGGTGGTTCTGCATTGTTTGGTCATTATATTCATCATTTCATTGGGTGATCATTCATGTTTATTGTACCAAACATCATCCTCACCCTTAATGTTCCATGCAATATAGGTACTACCTGTGATGATTGATGTTGGAACCGACAATGAAAAGCTGCTTAAAGACCCCATGTGTGAGTGTTTCCTCATTCAGTTGGACAAAAACTATTTTGTACTAGCACCACAGTGTAGATATGGTGCTATAATAAAATAGATAGCTGAAGATATTATATTAACAGTTACATATTACACTTTTTTAATATTTATTCATCAGAAAACAATATAATAAATTTCAAAGAACAGCTATTATACAGAGGGTATGTAAACATGACAACAGAATAGGCACTCAACTTTTGTAAAGTAACTTATATTGCAGATTTTTGGGGAAAAGAAATCCTTTCATCTTTCATGCCTTCATTAGCATTAAGCTCCTGCTTATATCTCATTAATGTATTTATTGGTTTTTCACCATCATTTGATGCCAGTTATATATGCAAGTTTGGTTGCTCTTATAAATTTTACCTGCATCTAATTATATGTTATTTTTGGTTCCACCATGCATTGTAAAGTAATGAGTGAGACCACAGAATACACTGATCATTAAAAAGAGGTGCTGTGCAAGAAGGATAGTGCTGCATTCCTATAAACCATGAACCAGTTACAGTTGTGGAAATGAGAGTAGACAAAATCTGGCCCAATATGCTAGAGTTTCCAGAATGATACTATTTGATTAGCATCCATTCATGTTAGAATTCCTATTCTGTATATCTGATTGAACATATCTGTACACCGTTTGTGGCGCTTAGATGTGGAAGTAAATGGAAAGACAAAAGATAAATGGTTAATACCACTGCTCAAAGGATAGATAAAAAATCTATGCATGATAACTAGCTATGTCAAAAACATATTGGTAATATTTGATGATTCAGTGCCTTTCTCTGTCTGCTTCCAAGTTCTATGTCCAATTCACATAGTTTTTCCCTCATATACTATGTTGAGTTGATCTGATCTGATCACCACAGCACCATAACCATTATATTCTATGCTCTTAGATTTGGGATTGCAAAGACATCGTCTTGATGGTGATGAATATCTTGCTGTTATCGATGAATTCATGGAAGCAGTTTTTACTCGTTGGCCACATGTAATTGTACAGGTAATTCGACCTGTCATACATCTTTACTTGGTAACTAGAAGATGGAATACATCAGTTCCTTTTTTTTACTATCTACCCCTCCCCAGTTTTCTTTTTGAAATACTTACATTACTTTTTTGTCCAGTTTGAAGATTTTCAAAGCAAGTGGGCCTTTCAGTTGTTACAGCGTTACAGACATACTTTTCGAATGTTTAATGATGATGTTCAGGTAATTGACTTTTTTTTTTATTCATTGGGTAGCATCACTGTCTATATCAGAAGTTGATGTTGCCTCTGGACTATAATCTATTGGATGGTCTTGTTGCTAAGTTTCTCCATCCATGATGATATCCAGTTTTTAAATAAAGGACTTCCTATGGACATTTTATGCTGTACACTTGTTATTTTCGTCTCCTTGGGAATTTGTATTTGATTACCTGTCTTAGGTTTTGATTATTGGAAATAAAGTTGTTCTACTATTTTGGACTTGTGGTATAATGTCAAGTCAACTATACATACAGGGTACAGCAGGAGTTGCAATTGCTGGGCTTTTAGGAGCTGTGAGGGCACAAGGGAGGCAAATGATTGACTTCCCCAAACAAAAGATTGTTGTTGCAGGTGCTGGAAGGTTAGTACTTATCTTTAAACTGTTCACTTCTTAACACTGAAGGATGTGAACACAGTAATGATGTGAGGATGCTTTCATGGAGTGGTAAAAATTAAATGTATTTTCGAAGTTAGACTTTCGTGACGGCTAAGGAGAAATTATGGCTTAATTTTGTGACATGATGACACTTTATGGTCTTATTAAGGTTTTAAATGATGATTTACTATGTAATTGCTAGACTAAAGTACATGACGTCCATGAATAATGTCTTTGAAGTATTATTATGTACATGATAACACTTCATGGTCTTCTTAATGTATACTACATGTGCTGTGAGGTTGCCGTCCTTCTATGCATCTGTACTTCCATTTTGTCCTGTTCATCTACTTATGAATGTCTCACATTAGTTTTTGTTTTCCTTCTTTAGACAAGAAAATGGACAAGAAAATGAACTATATTTTAGTCTACAGTATCTGAGTGAATTAATTGCTGATGAGAAGTGGTACCAACAACTCAAAACAATAGTGTCCTTCACTTTAGTTTAGTCTGTCAGGATATTAAATCCTTTTTTTATTAAATTCAAGCTGAGATATGTCTATTTTTTAGTGAGTATCTCATTTACAATTGTATCTAGGCATGCTTATACTGCAAATAAGGGCTTTCTGTAGAAAGAACTAACTATCATGCTTTCATTGCTTAATATTTGTGCTGCTGCAGTGCAGGAATAGGCGTTCTGAATGCTGCACGGAAAACAATGGCAAGGATGTTAGGAAATAATGAACATGCATATGAGAGTGCAGGCAGACAATTTTGGGTGGTCGATGCCAATGTGAGTGCTCAAGCAATCCCCTAGAACTCATGTACTTTCCACTCTTAAGTCAAATCTTCCCCTTAGGAAAAGAAAAGTGTCAGATTTCTCTTCAGGATCTAATATCTCGTGACCATTTCTTTTCTTAGGGACCTCTTAGTTAGTTTTATATCAAATTCTAAGTAGTGATTGAAGAATGCGGAACTGTAATCTTACTTTGGGATACGAGATACGTGACTGTGGTAGACTTCAGAAAAACAATAGAAAAGACTAGAGAAGGATTCTTAGTTTGAATCTGAGATTCTATCACTTGCATATTTTCAGTAAACTTTAATATAGGGATATGGAAAGATAAAGTAATTCGACTTCCTTTTATAGCTTCATATAACTTAATGGTGGCCAGATGGCTTTCTCTTTGTACATCTACTTTTCATTCTCAAAATAGTGAATGCTAATACTGAAGGAATCTGTCACATTGCCCTTTTGAGATGCTTCACTACTAGCCAGCAGGATAGTTAAGCTGCCTGTTATGTGTGCAGGGTCTGATCACAGACGAACGTGAAAATATTGATCCTGATGCTCGTCCATTTGCAAGGAAAACCCAAGAAATTCACCGTCAAGGATTGAGGGAAGGTGCAAGTCTTGTGGAAGTGGTATGTGAATTTGCATAAGTAATTTCATCATCTTCTTCATACAAGATCGAATGTTCAATACTGTGGGACTTGCTAAAGATAAAGTCATGAATTTACTAAAGTCATGTACAAGCACTTAACAGCTATATTGTCTTATTCCACATGTTACATTGGAGGGGTTAGAACCCCTGACCTGACCTTATCCAACCCGATTCCCCCCAGCCCCCTCCCTCACTTCTTGGGCTACCCATTGATGTGTGTCTAATTAAATTGTAATACACTGTCATTTGTTCCCCACACTAATGATCATGTCATTATAATTTTTCTAATCCAGGTTCAACAAATTAAGCCGGATGTGCTTCTTGGACTTTCTGCAGTCGGGGGACTGTTCTCGAAAGAGGTATATTTATAATGCATTCTCTAAGTCAACTGGTTTTGTCTGAGGCTCAGTAAAATTTACATGGTACAATTCACAGTGTGTAAATATTGGTTAGGAGAAAATGAGTACATATGAAGCTTTTTAATAGTTTTATAGTACGCTAAAGTTATGAAGAGTAGTGTGCTTTTTATAGTATTCTCCATTTATACAGTCAGGTGCTTTATATGAGTAAAAGAGGAGTGTGCTTGAAACGTGATGAAGAATGGTTTTTGTTACAAAATTAATGAAGAATCCCCCCCTTCATTTCAGTATTCTGCTAGGCATATATGCTTCTTCTTAATAAATTGATGCCAAGCAGATATTATTTTAGGTGTTAGAGGCCCTTAGAGGTTCAACTTCAACTAGACCAGCCATCTTTGCGATGTCAAATCCAACGAAAAATGGTAAGCGTCATTATTATTTTTTTGGTTGGAAGCAAAAATTGGAATGAGATTTAGATGAGTTCATGATATTGACCTATGCTATTTTTCTTTGCTAGCTGAGTGCACTCCAGAAGAAGCATTCTCCATTGTGGGGGAGAATGTTGTTTTTGCAAGCGGAAGTCCATTCAATGACGTAGATCTCGGTATGTGTTGTGACAAACTTTTGGGTTGTTTTGATACTGATATAATGGTTTGCACTATTAATGAGATGCATCTCAGTATGTAGATTGTATAACTTGTTATCATTGTGGTTGTGGCTCCTAACAACTATTGAACTTATAACTGGTAATGTGCTGATATGCTTGGCCTAGTTGTTTCTTTATTAGTATCTGTTTTGGTTTCTAAATAATATTAACAGAAAAAAAGTGAGCTGACCTCTTTTCTATTAGAGGATAAAAGAACACAAAGTGTAATCTTGAATACTTTTTGTGTACTTTACCTCCTTTGCGAGCTTTACCAACCCATAGAGAAACAGAGAAAGACTTATTTTCTAGTGACAGAAGAAGATTTCTCTTAGCTCTGTTGTTATATAAAATTTTGAAATAGCATGGAGGGCGGATCAGGCCCATGGTTTGCTCCCATGTGGTCTGGGTTTCGAACTCCTCATGATACCTACCTAGCTATTTGCTAGAGTTCCCTGTCTTCTACAGATTTGTATGGTTTGTGGAGGACCCATCTTCCACCACTCGAAGAAAGAAGATAGACAGGTCTAATTTTGTTCAGAACTTAAACTATTTACTAACTAGATTTCTAATTTTTATAGGCAATGGCCATATTGGGCACTGTAACCAGGGTAACAACATGTACCTTTTCCCAGGGTTAGTCTTCTTCACTTTCAATCTTTTAATGGGATCCAAATGTTTGACTATCTATTTTTTCTAATTTTACTTCTCTTGATGCAGTATTGGACTTGGTACTCTCTTATCTGGCTCCAGAGTTATTTCCGATGGCATGCTACAGGCAGCAGCAGAGTGGTATATCTCATACTCTCTTATGAATACCCTTTTACTGCATGATTAACTATTTGAGCTGAAGTTGAGAATGAATTTCAAACCTGTGCATTTAAGATATATTCTTGAATTATATGTGATTTGACTTATCATCACTGAGTTTGTAAAACTCAAAATAATTATTTGGTTAACAGTGTGAATAACAATTGGAGAGGGCCAAGCTTCATCTCTTGAAATACAAAACCTCCTATTAACCAAATAAGTTATATGCATTATCGCAAAGTTAAATAGTTGTAGCCCCTGTCTCTGTATAGGAAGTATAATTGGGCCATTTGAAAGGTTAAGACTGTGTCATACAGCAATTGTATTTGGACCAGAGGGTTTTTAAGGAAAATATGGTAACTGCATGTAATTGCAGAGAATGTCCGATTTCAAGAGAGAAGGATACATTTACTTGCTTCTTATCATTAATTCCTCAAAATATCAATTTTATCCCAATAATGTTGAATTCGAAGTGGGGAATCACTTATTATAAAAGTATATATTTTTCCTTCATTTATTATCATATGCAAATTTGAGTTTAATTATATTCAAGATAGACTATGCTTTAGGTTTTTCTGAGTTCTAACAGTCAATTGTAAACTACAGCCTGGCGGCATATATGACAGATGAGGAGGTTCTCAAAGGGGTTATATACCCTTCAATATCTAGGTACAGATTCGATAGCCGTTTCTTGCATTCCATTCCTCTGCATATATCCTTTCTTGAAATGATAGGATTTATGGTTGAGGTACTATTCATGTCATACAACTGATCTGATTCATATTTGCAGCATACGAGATATAACAAAGGAGGTGGCTATTGCTGTAATAAAAGAAGCTATAGTTGAGGATCTAGCCGAAGGCTACCGTGAAATGGATGCCCGAGAGCTCCGTAAACTTAACCAGGTATATATGCTTGAGCATCATTGACCCAACCCTTCTGATACTCCTACACTGAATCTTATCAAAGTCTCCTTGATGCCAGTCTAACATCTTCTGTTTAAACCAAAAAAAAAAAAAAAAAGTTTGCTCATGCATATTATGGAATTTGGTACGAGGTTTGGTCTTGTGGGTTTGTAATATCTGTCTAGTGTCGGGCCAGAGAAATGGCAGAGTTATGATTGATTTTATATATATATATATATATATATATAAATAAAAATAAAACACAAATTATTGTTAGCGCAGATAGATAAATAAAAGAAGAATTTTCACTATTATGCCCATCAAATACGGGTTAGCAAGTGAAAGGAGATTTAACATTCACAGTAAAGCTTGTGCACATTAATCTGAATAATAAATATTAAAGGAATATTTCTGAGACTTTCTAGAATGCAGGAAGTGAGGCGCCGAAAAGAATCTGAAAAATGGACTTATAATGCAAATAAGGAAAGTTTCAGAACACGAGTTATTGCTATATAGGATGCTAGTTTTCTATTTAATTGGGTTACGAACAAAGTATGAGAAAAGCATATATTGGTATGTAAAATCTACAGGTTAGACACGTATATGTTTGACAAGCTTTTATCCTGATGTATGTTTATGCTGTGATTTATTGGTCTCTATCCTTGTGGATATTCCCAATGGACGATTCTTATTTCTGGATTAGTACTCATTGATTTTACTGTGGATTGCAGGAAGAAATTGAAGAATATGTGCTGAATAACATGTGGAGTCCAGAATACCCCACACTAGTTTACAAAAAGCAATGATATATCCATCCTTGAGAAGAATATACTGATAGTTGATGTGTGTATTGATTCTTGGTCAGGTTACAGACGTTTTGTCATGTTTCTCTCCATTTGGAGCATGTAGCATATAACTTTGTATATTGTCATTGTGTTTCGTCTGCCGTAGTAGACATTTACATATCAAATACAACAATCATAAATTTTTAGTGGATGCCTATAAACGTCATCACACTATTACTTATAGTATGGAATTACTGCATTAACTGTGGTGAGATATTTTCTCATCCCAAGCTTGTGCGTTGTTGAAGTGATTCGTAAAGTTTAAAGCATTTTACACTTGCATTTTATGCTCACAAGTGAATGAGTCTTTGGTATCTTCATTAACCACTTCAACATAAGAACTGCCTTTAACCGTGGTTTCTTAATCCCTCGAGATGCAATTTCGACTTTTTTTTTTATAGAATATTTTCAAGGTAGAAGACTTCAATTTTGAAACTTATTTTGCTAAGAGAAAATGTTTGTTCATTGTCTACATACTGACCTGCCCCATTGGGGCAGTCAGCTACAAAGAGTCACTATCATACCGTCTTCTTCAACGGAGCGATTATAACATTTCTATTAGAAGAAGGTAAAGGTAATATAGGTTCCATATCCAAAACAGAAGGAGCTTCTAGTCTTTACCATCAGCTTCACCTTCCTGTCAGGCTTCAACATTTTCATACGCAACAATCTGAATTGTTTTTTGAGGCTATTAGATACCCCAACTCGTGAACATTCATCTTCTCGTACTTGCATTATTGTTTCGTGCTTCTTAGGCCCAGTTTGGGATTGCTTCCCAAGCTGCTTTTGGGGTCAAAAGTGATTCTGAGCCTAATCTTAAGTGTTTGGTAAAAACCTATAAAATATTGTAGGAAAATCGGAATTAGTCTACTCATTTCATTGATAATCCCATTTATATAGGGTGAGTATTACAACGGTAATAGTAAATACATTAATGACAATAATGACTACCTAATTATCTCTCGTCCGTTACATTGACGAAGGCACATAATGTGTTTTTCCTTCAACACTCCCCCTTGTGCCGAGTCAGAGATAAAATAGTGCATGTGGTGTTGCCTCATTAAAAACCTTGCCAAGTAACAAAAACCTAATGGGAGAAAAATAAAACTTTGGTCGAAGGAGAAAAAGAGCACAACGCACCTATTACATTTGAAAACAACATGTGTGTGCTAGACTCCCCCTGATGTCTGCACCTCCCCCTGATTTTTACATTAATTATGGGATTCATCTTGATTCTTTCATTTGATCAAGGAAGCTTCAGTAACATTAACATAGTTATGCATTTTCACATGTTTTTCCAAATATGACTTTGAACAATGATTTAATAACTAAATCTTGTCACATCGTTCTCAGATCCAACTTGATTTACTTTGATCTTGAGGATAAGGTTCTTCATGAACCGAACACCTAGGTTCATATTGAACATCAGGTTCACTCATGGTATGACATTCATATAACAAAACATTTATAACTTCGTCTAGAGTGTGGATGAACCGTTAAGAGATTTGAAATTGATCTGTAACAACAGATTTTCTTATTTCACCTTTAATGTGTTTTTCTTAACGCATAGTTAGTTATGACGTGGATAGTTTCTTTATCATGTCCCATTCTATATAGAGATTGAATAAGCTCAAATCTTTCATATCTTTAATGAAAGAACGATTTGCGTTGCGTAGGCGCAGAGCTAAACATAGCTTTACAAATTTACATCGAATGAGAGGTCGAGTCTTACATATTGTGTTTAAATACAATCATGTGTTATTGCACTTGTATAGGGAATTTCATTTCCCAACACTTCTTCGTCATCTTCCTGTAGATGAAAAACGGATCTATCGTTAGATTAAAGACTTCGACTGATCATGGGAGTATATGTAGGCCTCACGTTATTCTTTAGGGTGCCTAAGCCGATTGATGGATGATCACCATCATTACAGTCTTCGAGTTCCATTTCAAGATTGTGTATTCCCAAGATCTTTTTCATTCTTAAATTAGGATTTACAACACATATAGTATCTCTTAGTTCATTTAGAGTTCATTATATCTATAATGAAAACGCAAGGGCATAATTCATCAATCCCTTCCCAATCAAGTAGTCACTTTAGTGAACGTTTCAATTTCTTTTGCAAACGTACTCATGTGATCTAGAGCCACTTGATTTGGGTGGATGAAGTCCATTTAGGATCCTCATGTATATCTCTTAATTTAGATCCCCATAGAGATATATGTTTTGACCACTTTCGTAAGCTACATGTTCAGTTTTGTGGAAACTACCAAACTGACGAGGTAGTGGAGTGCAATGACATCCTCATAGTCCATTATGAGAGAATATATCCTCGTAGTCGATTCCAGTGCTTTTTTGAGAAACCTTGCGCCATAAGGTGAGTCTACATACTCTTATTCTCATTACGCATTCAAACAAAGATATATTTGATAGGGTTTATATTTGCGGTGTCGGTGTCACCTGCCCAAAAGACATATCTCTTTGTTTATACTGGATCGCTTCTTTCCATTTGGCCAGTTTACTACGTTGACATTTTTCAACAAAGTATGGTTCGATATTAGACTCATTATTCCACATCCTCATGTACACTAATGTAATGTGTTTATAGAGATCTCTATACTTTAAGGATTGGTTCTAACATTTGAGGCGTCCCCCAATGATAACCACAATCCAGAAATATTTTCATGAGACGGATTTGAGTATCACTGATCAATAGATCAGGTTGTGCCAGAACTTGCTTTCTTCCTTTAAGCATGTATTCATTGAACCTAAGGTGGTCTCCCCCTCTTCCTTGGAGAGCCACGGCCCGTGACACCATTTATGCGACTTATGGCGTCACCATGCCACCATCCATAGTGGTGGTGCAATGCCCAATTCCTCTTGGGTGGCACCATGTCCTCTTGATATGACACAATCCTTACAGGTATATTTACAGCAGGTTTATGTGATCTCGTCACTTTATAAGATATCTACACACTTTACTTTCTGTGATTTTGGGGATCAAGATGAGACATAGTGGGGACAAACTACGACAATTCATGTCGTTCCACATGAACATGTTTGTTCTTATCTCCCCCTAACGACGGAAAGACTGTCTCATCAAAGTAACATTCCGCTTGTTTAGTGGTAAAGAGATCGCCTGTCAAGGATTCGACTTAGCGGACTACTGTTGGAGGTTCTTATCCATCATAAATATTTATTCATCAGAAATGACATTCATTATGTGCTGTGGCGGCGCAATTTTGGCACATAGAAACATTTAACAGAGCTCAAGGATTGTAGATCCGTGTCAATCCGAAAGAGCTCAAGGATTACAAGTTCATTAGAAATCCCTTAAAATCCTCACACACAATCACTTGATGTTGTATAAATTTGTTCAATGATGGTAGACATAGATGAATAAGTAACGCTGCATGCAAAATTGCATAACCCAAAATGGAAGTAATGGTGTGATTTACCAGTATCAAGACTATTACTGTAGTCGTATTCCGTGAGACCAATTGGGTTTTTATATAGGAATATGATGCCCATTACAAATCCCATATAATAAGCTATAAAAATCAATACGCCTACGGAAATTAACCCGGCCTAGGTGCTTTGACTTTCTAACATAAGCAGTCTAAATATTAATTGTGGATGACGTCATGATACGTGACCAGCGTGTCGACACAACAACCAACACCATCTCTAAGGTGTCCGCAAGTTGGTTGAATCAATCCACTGAATCTTCTTTGGATTCAATATAAGAACATAATGAGAACACGTGTTTCCTTTGCATATGATGGTGTCAATCATAATATTAGGCTTTGAGAGATGTGCTTTTCTTCAGCAATTCACGATGGATGTTAGAAGCATAATAGGATATAAGTACATATACTTGTGCATCAAATATGTTATAATGCCACCTTAGGGGAATGGTGGAATTTAAGGATTGAACACACGTCTTCAACCCTATATAGATTGTCTCAAAACAATATTTGAGGATAAAATGTTCTTTGATCGTCCTCAGTTTCGTGTGTGAACCATATTCTTCTAGTGTTTGCTTCTATTCATCTAAAATGTGGGTGTCCATAGTAATTTCTTTAATGTAGGGATCACCAGATCAAAGCCAATGTATGTCAGATTTCCAAAAATATCATTTTCTTTTGACTTTGGGTTCAATTAGCGGTTACATATAACCCACTAAGTTGACATATAAACTTCTCTAATACTCGTTTACATCCGCAGTCATTAGAGGTAATGCAAAGGATCTCAGATGAAATTCTCATCTATGTCT
Source organism: Potentilla sterilis (assembly GCA_963682095.1). Classification (NCBI taxonomy): domain Eukaryota; kingdom Viridiplantae; phylum Streptophyta; class Magnoliopsida; order Rosales; family Rosaceae; genus Potentilla; species Potentilla sterilis. The sequence goes on from OY821763.1 coordinate 34,858,387, forward strand.
TTATACATGAACATCGTGGCATAAATTTCTTTAAAATGTGGAACAAATTCAATATTCCTTATTGCATAATTTGTCAATTTGACATATGCTAAATATATACATCGAAACGTAACTCAAGTTCCTGAGAGTAACTCGATGGGGATTGTAATAAAATGTATTGTAATCCCAGTTAGGCATGTGCATTATGAATCCCAAATGAACAGATATACCGATCCTTAACACTTTCATTATAGTACTACAGGTCTTCAGTACTATTGTGCTATTTTTGTGATATATTAGTATTATTGTCTTTCAGTACTATTATTCTAGGGATCACATGGTGCGTTTCTTTGCCCACAGTTCGTTGTGTCATGTCTATATTATGATATGTTGCTTTACTTTATGCAATACTTTGCAAAGTTAGATGCAGAAAATTGAATCATGTATATTATGAATAAAATTTGAATAATCTCAATTCCTTTAGAGAAAATTCAAAAATTAACGTGCCAACGATTACATTTAGTCTTGTCCAATTTAGAGATAGAAATATTAAGACCAAAAGTCTAATTTAGGCATAATAGCCTTTATAAGGATATCTTGAAATTTAAAAGTAGACATTAGTCTATCTTGGATTGAGCCAAATCCTTTTTGCTCTTTTAATAGCTGCAATGATGAGATATGTCATTTGACATATTCTTCTCATATGATATGTCTTTAGTTGTAAATTCATTTTTAATGCTCTTGTTGGATATTGAAGATGCTTTTCCAAAATCCGCATACTCGTATGATTCTTCATACTTATTTTAAGTCGTAGCTAATTCTTTGCTAGCTTATAATGCACGTATCAATACTTCATTGATTTACAACAGTGACAGTGCTTCATTGCACATGACGTTTCCCCTATGTCATCTTTTAAATGGTACATTGTTTACACGTACTTTTGGATGATTACAGGAATCTTTATGTCCATGGTAATTGCCCTTTGATTTAGGGTCGTTGCATTACTTTGCCCAATTTGTTCAAGAATTTTTTTTTTTTTTACTTTTTTTATATTTTTTTTTCTAAGACTTTACATCGTCATTACCCTTTGATTTAGGGTTTACTTTGCATAATTTGTTCCAGGAAATTTCTTTGCTATTTACGTAAAGCAGTTTGCATAAATATACCATGCTCAAGCCTTGGTTGGCTCAGTAGGGGAATTTGGTACTCAAGTTCTTCAGAGTCCAACGTGTCAAAAAACAAACTGTGATGGTTAAACCATCTGTAAAATAGAGGAAGAAGATATGTATTAGTTTCGCAGTCTAAATAACATTCACGACAACTAAAATAAACCAAGATACATTATGGCTCATCCGATGCTTTGTGAAATTTCGTTATCACAATAAATTTTGGTTTCTCCATTTTCATTGCATGTGAAGCTAATGAAATTCCATAATCGTTGCTTTTTACACAATTAATAAGATATCCATCTTGAAAATTTTTCAAGAAATAAAAATTGGATTTCAAGACCAAAATTTGTAATGGTCATATTTTTCTTGCTTCGTGAATATACTTTATCACAATAGTTGGTTTGTCCATTTTATATTGTATTGCTCATGAGATTGCATTATCATGACAATGCTCAAACTAAATAACATGTTAAATAAAAATAATTATTTAACATAATAAAATAGACATATAATGATGCTCAAATTTCATAAGTATATGTCATGGCAATGCTCAAACTAAATAATATGTTAAATAAAAGTAATTATTTAACATAATAAAATAGACTTATAATGATGCTCAAATTTCATAAGTATATGTCATGATATAATAAGATAAGTTTGAGCATTATATCATTAACGATTTAATGAAAATGATGACTTTAATTAGATCTTACTTGTTAGTTTGTCAAATAAACTGCACATGAGACGATTGCTCGATCTCCGATTCCATATTGTCGTCGCATATTTATCGCCGCATCGTAATTGGTATGTCACATGAAAATAAACAATATTCATATGATTAGTCACTTTAATCATACATTTACCATATCAATTAAATAATTTAATATTTACCATTAAATTCATAAAACAGTAAATATAATCCACTGTACAGTAATTTCGAAAAATTACCTTTGAATTTACCGGTAAAAAGGTAAATATCCCTTTTTTCGTGGGTCGGGTCACGCAGGTCCGGGTCGGGTTAGGCCCAAAGCAGCCGGGTTAGGCCCAAAGACGCGCAAGGCTGACGTCGGGCGTGCACAGCAGTAGTGCCGGGCTGACGTCGAGGCGGAGGGAACGTCCACGGAGGCTTGCAGGGGTCGATCGGGTATCGAGCGGATCAGCATCAACGATGGGCCGGGTTCGTCTGGAGCGGATCGCAACCGGGAGAAGGCTGGATAGGAGCCTGATCAGAGCAGGCTGGAGCGTCGGCGAGAAGGCGATGACGGCTGGATCGGGGACGATGCATTGCCGCGGTGTCGGGGGTGGACTGTGGCGGCAGCGGCGTCGTCGCTGGACAAGTGCGCTGCACAAGATGACGGCGGAGCTGGGTTGCACAGAGTGGGGAGACGAGCCTCAAATCCTAGTCGTCGCCGGCACTGGGTCGTCAAGCAGAAGCGATTGGTTTGGGCTTCGGTCTGGGCATGTTGACAGGGAGCTGACGCCAAATTGAGGTCCGATCTGGATGGGTAGATTGGAGACGGAGGAGAAGATGCCGGTCTGGGCTCGCCGGCTTCGGGGTGGCGTCGAGCTGCATCGGTTCATCTGAGAAGATGAACCAAGGGTGCCCAGAGCAATTCTCAGTCTTTGCCGACAAATATGTCGTCGGCAAAAATGGATTCCTGAGTGTTTTCTTTCTTTTCCGACGTGTCGCCTTTCCTTCATTGCCGACAAAGAGGTTGTCGGCATAAGATGTTTACTGGGGGTTCTCTTCTGCCGGCGGCAGAATTTTTTTCAGGAACAAAATTTAGGGTTTTTTTTTCTCTCTCTGGATAAAGCAAAGTGCTGATAACGTGTTGTAGGAAAATCGAAATTGGTCTACTCATTTCATTGATAATCCCCTTTATATAGGGTGAGTATTACAACGGTAATAGTAAATACATTAATGACAATAATGACTACCTAATTATCTCTCGTCCGTTACATTGACGAATGCACATAATGTATTTTTCCTTCAACATAAAACTGATTTTAGAAGAATTGATTATCTTAAAAGCGGATTTTGGAAAAGCAGGGTAAGAGATGCTTTTGCAGGAACCAGTTATATTTGTAACAAATGGTAATATTTGTTTTTTCTTAGATTGTGATATACTAATCTAATTAAATCATAATCAATCATTTACTATGGTGTTAAGAAATCTTATGTAATATTGTGGATTAATTTTATAATTACATACAAAAGAAACAATTATTTATTTTAATATCAATTTATAACAATGCCTATTTTTGTCATTATACCCATTCAAAATAATTTTTACTTATAACTCACCAAACACACGGAATTACTTTTTCGTTCTCACAGCACTTTTAAAAACAGTTTACCAAACACCTCAACTGATTCTACTCACAACAGATTCAAAAACAATTCTGCTCACAGCAAATTCAAAAGCAATTCTGCTCACAGCAAATTCAAAAGCAATTCTACTCACAGCATAGTAATCCCAAACTGGGCCTTAATTATGATAGACAAAATTCAGTTTAGTACCCGCAACTTCACCATGTGCGATCACCACCTGGCTTCCATTTCCTTTGATCCCACTGCCGTTTCCATCCCTGACACTCCCTGCAAAAGACGGTGATTGTTTGCCATCCAGTAATACTGCCTGTATGAAGGAAAATGTAGATTCCTTCTGGGAAGTATCTATGTTTGCATAAAGCCACTGGCTATGTCAATCAACCAACAACGTGAACAATTAGCTTGCTAGTCAAATCGTTAGATCCGGGTACATTTGCCAGAGCCATCAATTGGAAAGCATTCAAAGCAATCTCAATCAAAGATGGAATCCAGAGTTTTTATCATGAGTCATGACCAAAATTTTCAAATAAATTGTACCTTGTGTTACTGATTCGCACAATGGTTAAATATAGTGTAGATGTCAGCATCCAAACGGGAACTGGTGTTGTTTGTCCTGTAAGGACATTTATTGTAGTGCTATTGTGAATAGACATTTTTATCAGCAAAAAATAAAAAAAATTAGGTAAAAATCAGAATGACCATCTTTTTGAAAATAAATCAGAATGACCTTTAAACTTTATGGGTCATTCTCACTTATGTAAGTAAAAGGTTTTTCGACCTTCCCTTTGATGAGAGATCAAAGTACATGTCAAAGGATATGGCTTCCCCAACTAGGTATGGAACAAGCTTTAACCAAAACAATGATGAAGTGTTCTGCTGGAGAGACTTTCTCAAGCTTAGTTGCACCCTTTATCAGACAGCATTCCTTCTTGGCCATCCTCTCCTGCGGACCTAAGGTGAACTCTCGACCTCAGTTCTAAAACGAGACGCGCAACAACAAATTTGTATTATCAATTTATTCATTTTACAGAATTTCCCTTGGCATATATGTGCTCATTTGAAAATCTAGTAATTGATAACATGAAATGTACGTTAGGGTAATAGCTCTAGTATAAGTTAAACCCTAAGGCGATTATATTGATAAGATGAGAAAATTTAATATTGGCCACATTTTAAAGGATTTTGTTGCAAGATTAGTGACCATTGGGGAGCTTTTTTGTAGTATTATACATACAGTGTTGCTTCGATAAACAAAATTAAACTGTACTGGCCAAGTCATGAATGATATATGAATCCTATATTTATATATACTTCGCTGTGAGAGTCGGCGTATATATACATCTAGCTTGTCTATTCTATGTCTGGTTCTTTCAGTGGTTAATTAATTCTAATTGAAGATTAACTCCTCCGTCAATATGCACAGGGAAACGGTAGTGAACTATTCGAAGAACACCAACTGTTTGTATCAAAAGCTAATGGAGGCTGTCCTGGAGAGCCTTGGATTAATAGAAACTATAAAGAGCTCTAGTACAGAGAAAACAAACAACATGACCAGTACTTTAAATAAATTTGAAGATGGAAGCCAACTGATTGTGGTGAATTGCTACCCTGCATGTCCTGAACCTGATTTAACCCTAGGCATACCACCTCATTCTGATTATGGCATCCTCACCCTACTCCTTCAAGATCAAGTCGAAGGTCTTCAAATACAGTACCAAGGAAAATGGGTGACGATCGAACCACTTCCGAATTCATTCATCGTCAACGTTGGCGATCGTCTTGAGGTAGTTAGCTAGGTCTGATATCACTACTGGAAGTAAGGAATGAAGCGACGAATAATGAAAAGGGAAACAGAAAATTTGTCGCCTCAACACATCGAAAAGACCAATATAGGATTGGTCGCTTCAGAAAAAGAGAGCGACGACTATTGATCAATAGTCGTTGCTCACAAATTATTCAAGCGACGAATAATGGTATGTTGTCACCTCCAATCATCAAAGAACCATGTTTTGTAAAATGTAACAACAAAATTTCAATCTTCGTCGCCGAATTAAAATGCAAGCGACAAAGTTAATAACCTTCGTCAATATTCGTCGCTGACTTAATTATTAAACTAAGAGACGAGTTTTGTCCAATATTGGTCGCTTCATGTTTTGAAATCTGTTATAAATTCCTTGACTTCAACAGATTGCAGAAGTTGAAGTTTTAGAAAGAAAAAACTATTCCGGAGCTGCGAAAAAATGGGCAGATCGGGTGATTTCGCCAATTTCGGGGTCTAATTGCTTGGGTCTTCTCTTCTAATTGCTTTGCAGGTTAGTATAATCTCTCCTCTTCATTATAATCACCATATTTGGGTTTGATTGGTTGAATTTAGTGTTTGATATCTTGAGTTGGATTTGGTTTATAATGTGTTTTGTGTTGTTTTTTAGTGTTGGGTGTTTGAATATATGATGGAGTTTGTGTTGATTTTGGTGAAATTGAGATTAGGTTAGTTAATTTGTGAAATTGAATTGTAGTGAAATTTTGTGAAATTGGGAAATTTAGTGAAATTGAATTTTAGTGTAATTTAGTGAAATTGTGAAATTTAGTTAAATCCAAATTTAGTGAAAATGAAATTTTGTTTGCTATAGTGAAATTTATTGAAATTAGAATTTTATGATGTAATTTGTTTGTGTTGTGTGTGGATTGTGGTAGTTAGGGTTTCTGAAACATGCGAGTGACTTAGTGAGGGAGTGTGGTGCCGTGTGTAAATTTATGGTTTCATATTATATATAATTGTGGTGTTTATCAGCTTAGAACTCCCGTTTGAGAATCAACAACTCATCTAGTTGATCGAGATGAGTTGTTGATTCTCGAATTGTCCTATTTTTGGACATTTTAGGCGAACACGACTTTGTTGATCCTTTTGCTATTCATGTGGTTTCCGTTGCAGTTTTGGGATATAGTTTCGACAGTGTCTCTTTACAATGTTCCTCGAGTGCAAATTATGTTGTTTAGATTTTTGTGCACTTGAGGAACTGTAGGGAGATGCTGCTGAAATTTCCCAAAACTGTAGCAGAAATGTCATGAATAGCAAAAGAATCAACAAAGTCGTGTTCACTTGAAGGGGATATGACTCAACCTGGAGGAATAAGGAGAAGAAGTGTTGGGATAGGTTTTGATTGTATCATAAATGTTGTGTGCTAACCTTATGCATATTGTCTGTTTATGTTATGACAGGAAACATGGATGATGTTCCCGACAAATCTTTTATGATTCTTCATTATACACACCCTGACTACAGAACAGACGTAGTTAACTTCATCAATTTTGTGAGGACTCACACTGTTGGAACCCAGTACCTCCTTTGCCCGTGCTCAAATTGCAAAAAAGGTCCTTATTATATGGAACTTGTAAAGATTTATCATCACTTCATCCACTATGGTTTGGATCCGACTTACACAGTTTGGCATCTACTCGGAGAAGTTTCTGGTCAACCAGCAATGATGAGTCGACAGAGACAGTGGCTTCAAGACAGAGTCGAGGCTTCCAGTGTTGCCGGTCCTTTAGTGGTTCCGCCTGTGGAGATTATACAAGATGTATTTCCGTACTATCCTGGATACCATGGAGATGCACCGCATAATGTGAATGTTGAAGAAAATGCTGAAGCTCAATTCAATGACATTGCAGATGATGATTATGCTAAGTATGAAAGGCTTCTAAGGGAGTCCTAAACCCCATTATATGAAGGGAGTGAAGAAACTGTATTAAGTGCCATATTACATGCAATGGAAATTAAAGTTGAACATGGATGGTCGGATACGAGTCTTGATAAATTGTGTAGATGGCTGCATAAGTTTTTTAAAAACCAAAATTTCCCTGTTAGTTATTCGAGAATTACAAAAATCCTGAAGGATCTTTCCCTTGGATATGAAAAAATTCATGTTTGTGAATTCAACTGTTACCTATTCAGGGGGGTTGAAAATAAGTACCGTAGGACTTGTCCAGTATGTGGTGCTGAAAGATATAAGCCAGATATGGATGTCATTCCAAAAAAGGTAATCTGGTATTTCCCTCTCACTCCAAGGTTGAAACGCCTATTTATGTCTCCACACACAGCTAAGCATATGCGATGGCATAAGGAGAGGTGAGTAGATGAAAGTACCCTCCGGCACCCATCTGATGGAGAATCATGGCAACATTTTAACAGGACATTTCCAGGTTTCGACGACATTAAGGGAAGAAATGTGCGGCTTGAAGTGGCAACTGATGGTTTTAGTCCATTTGGAACAATGACAACCCAGCATAGTACATGGCCCGTGGTTGTGATGCCATTTAATCTACCCCCTAATATGTGTATGAGGAAGGAATATAATATGCTGGCCGTGTTGATTCCTGGCCCTAAATCTTCAGGAAAGTACCTTAGTGTACTCATTCGTCCATTGTTCGACGAGCTCAAAGATTTGTGGGATTATGGGGTCCCTACTTTTGACAGAGTGAACAATGATGTATTCACGATGAAGGTAGCGTTGATGTGTACTATAAGTGACTTTCCTGGTTTAGGGATGCTTGCAGGCTCAACAGTGAAAGGGTACAAGGCATGTCCAATTTGTCTACATGAGCTTACGGTGGAGTATATTTGTGGGAGAATCGTTTATGAAGGGCATCGGAAATGGCTTGAAGAGAATTCACCAATGCGATCTAGTTTGGCATTTAACGGGAAGCCAGAGTAGCGAAAAAGACCAGCTCATAAGGACATGGATGAAATTTTGGAGGAAATTAGGTCTCACAATTACGCCACTCTTAGCCAGTATCCGGATTTTCATGTCCCTTATAATCCAAACAACAAATAATGTTGGACCCACGAGAGCGTATTTTGGAAGCTTCCCTATTGGTCATCGTTGTTACACAGGTATTGTTTAGATGTCATGCACATTGAAAAGAACGTGGGTGACAATAACCTTGTCACCATTCTTGCAATTGAAGGGAAGACCAAGGATGGTCCAAGGGCCTGCGAAGCTTTGGAAAAGAGGAAAATCCGCAAAAGACAGTGGTGTTCTGAAGCTGAAAAGAGGACGGGAAAGGTTCCTCATGCACCCTTTTTAGTTGAAGAGGATCTTCGTGAAAAAGTATTCGAATGGTTTCGCGGTGTTAGGTATCCACTTGGCTATGAGGGAAGTTTGAGAAATAAGGTGAAACTAACCGAGAAAAAGTTATATGGATTGAAGACGCATGATTGCCATGTCCTGCTTCAACGTCTTCTTCCAGTGGTTATCCGAGGATATTTGCCAGATAACATCGTGAAGCCATTGATAGCATTGTTAAATTGGTTTAGGAAATTATGTGCCAGGGAGTTGAAGAAGGCTGATGTCCAACAAATGAAAGATGAGATAGTGATCATTCTCTGCAATTTGGAGTTGATTTTTCCTCCACATTTCTTCACCTCTATGGTTCATCTCATGGTTCACCTTCCCGAACAAATTATGCTTACATGCCTAGTACATTTTACATAGATGTATCCGACGGAAAGGTATACGCACTAACCAAATATGTTTATTTTGTTCAAACTAAATTTACACTAACTTTATATATGCACTAATCGTATTCATCATTTTATAGGCAATTAGGTGATTATAAACAGTCAATGAGTAATACACGTTACGCGGAGGGGAGTATTGCAGAAAGGTACATATCATGGGAGTCGGTGACGTACTGTAAATCTTATCTGCAATTGGAAGATGTTGAACAGCCCAATCCCCCAATATGGAATATTAGTTGTGTTTCTCAGTTAGTTCAGCTGTGTATTATGGATACCACCGGAAATATCAGGTTAACAGAGGAGCAAACGGCTGAGACTCCCTGGCAAATTTTGACAGATACAGAAGAGGCTCAACATTACCTGGACACTCATTTGGAGATGTACACAGCGAAACATGGTGACGATTACGACGAGCGTCTCATGAGGAGGAGTTTCCATATCGATGGTTCTTAAGATATGTACGAAAATTGAATTTTTTTTTTGTACAAAGATCCTCAACCCTAAATAGTATAACACTAACACCATCTATTTTTCAGGCAACCCGTCGGCATGATGCTCAAGACTTGAATTTTAACAGGGCAATATGGTCATTGGCTCGAGGTCCGCAATTAACCCGGATTTATAAGGCGTGCTATGTGAACGGTATCAAGTATGTCTCATTCGATAGAGATCAAAGGCTCGTGACTCAAAATAGCGGGGTGATGTTAAGTACGAAAGTTAGAAACATGTCTCAACACTTCTATGGCCATCTTGACTATGTTGTCGAGGTATGTTATCCAGACAATTTGTCGGTCGTGATGTTCAAAGTTATATGGCACAACACCACTGACCATGATGAAGCCGAAGAAATTGACACCGTCAAGGTAGATCATGGTCTGACATCAGTGGATACAAACACTAGTTACTATGAGAATTCACCATTTTGTCTTGCTATCAAGACAAAACAAGTTTTCTACTTGGACGATCTTATGGCAGGTGGTACTTGGAAGGTGGTGCAAGAAATGTCGCACCGAAATGTATACAGTGCCGAAGTACTGGCAACAGAAGATAGAAGGCCTCCTTCAGGGAATCAAATCTCAGAGCCTTACCAAGAGGACACATTTAGTTCAATGCAATTTTACTATATTGATGCATCTAATCTCCAACTCGATTTAGAAGTACACGAAGGGAATGAAGAAGAGGAAGATGAAGACGATGAATTCGATGAGGAAGAGGAAGATGAAGAATTCGATGAGGAAGATGAAGATGAAGACGATGATGGAGGGGATGTAGAAGAAGAAGACTACTAGTTATTATTTCATATGTTGTAATATGATGATATACATATTTATTTCATGTTGCAATTTCAATAAATATTTAAAATGTAAACATTAAAATCTAAACTATTGTCTAAGCTTGAAGCGACAAATGTTGGCCAATATTTGTCGCTTCAACTTTTAAACGACCAATTTTGGATCGAAACGCGTCGCTCCATCAACTGAAGCGACGAAGTTTCACATCACTAGGTTACCCTGTGTGTTTCAAAGTCGTCGCTTCATATAATTTGAAGCGACGACGTTGGAACTCACTTGGTTACCCTGTGAGATTCAACTTCGTCGCTGACTTATATTCGAAGCGACGACTATTGACAAAGTTTGTCGTTTGGTATAGGTAAGCGATGAGTTTTGTCTATATTCGTCGCTTCATATCTGGTATAAACCGAGACTCAGCTCCTTCTTCCTCATTAGCGCGATTTCAATTCCCTCTCTCTTTTAACTCTCAAAATCTGTGATTTCCCTTTGATTCAAAACCCTAAATTCAAAACCCCCAAACCCTAAATTCGAAACCCCCTGCTTCACCAAAAACCCCCAAAATCGAAACCCCTGTCCAATCTGTCCTTCTATTTGTGTCCCGAAACCCCTAAATTCAAAACCCCCAAACCCTAAATTCGAAACTCCTAGGATTCATCAATGGCACCTGGTTCTAGTGCCCAGAAGAGGAAGAAGGAGCTTGAGGTGAGAAGGGAGAGGAAGGCGGCAGAAGCTGCCAAACGATTGGTGGCCGCGACGGCCAATGCGACGGCGATAGGGGAGCCGGCGAATGCGAACCCTACACAAGCGGCTGTCGGCACCTTGGTACCGGTCTCGTCGTTGGAAGAAACCGACCCTTTGGGGTCAGGGGCTGGTGGAAGTGGAAGCGGACCTGGCGGTGGCGGCACCAGTGGAGCCGGAGCTGCCGATCTGGAGCAAAGTGCCGATGACGGTCCTCCGTTAAGCATTCGGACCAAGAAGGGTCCTCCGTTGCCGGGTAAATTTCAATTCCTGCTGTTGCACAATTGATTCCTGTTGTTGCAAAATTTGTTTGATAGTGGCCATGATACACAATTGACTTCAGGAAGTGTACTGCTTGTTTCTTTTTCACATGTTTAGGAACTTCAATTATAAGAGGGCTTTGCTATATAAGATTTGGTATCATATCGAATTTACTTCCTCGTTGCTTGTCTCGAATTTCCAGTACTAGTGAAAATACAGTACCTTGATAGTTCCTAAACTAATAATTGATGGTACATACTTGTTGGGTGGTTTGACTAGTATAAAATCGATATATTATTTGCTTAAATTGGTTGAGAAATAAGGAAGTTATGGTGGTGTTAAGTTTTGAGTGTTGTTGAGTACTTTGTTATAGGCAAACTATATTTTATTTTCTGGTTTGAAAATCTGAGTTTTATGGGATAAGAGGTTAAAGACAATAAAAAAAGAGGGCTACTACTGCCAATTAGTGTGTTTTTTTTTTTCATTCTTTTTTTGGTTTCTGCTAATGGTTTGCTTTAGTGTGTACGACTTCATCTTTTTGGCATCTTTTTGGGATTCTTCATCATTTTTCGGGTTCTTTTTGGCTTCTTTTTTTCTTTTGGTCACTGATATGTGTCTGCTTCTGAGAAAAAGTTCTTACAGACCTTCTTCTCTTTATCAATCACATAGAAGTTCCTTGTAACTGTTCAGGTTCCACAACAGCTGCACTGTCTGATATTGAGCTTCCCTGGATGTATATATTTGAAATGTCACGGGTAGTTAATCATAGGATACGTCCAGATATTTCAGCTTATTAGGAGTCTTTTGAGAAGAATCATACCAGCATTGCTGCAACATTTATTATTTTGAGAAAATAAAGGTCTCAGAAATGAGACTAGCTTTACTCACTTTCCTTTTTTTTTGGGTTCAAATTTCAGGAACTAATTTTCTTTTTCCGCAATGTAATAACTAATAAACTAGGAAGGGAAGATGACGGGGCGTTTTGGTGTGGGGATGTGGTTGAGACTTGGGTTGGGTTTGATAAATACATGTGACGTATGTCATTCAACTATGATAGCTTTTAGGAATAATTTTTAAAAGTTCATATAGGGGCTGACTTAGACACTTACATTTAATTATGCAGCTTATACTTGTTTCTTTCCTTGGTCTTCTTTTCATATGGCTGTACACTTAATTGATTTTGCTATATCTTGGCAGAGGTTGTTGATATGTCAACGAGGGAGAAGGTGACGGGGCTCCTTAAGAAGGTTGGGCTCATGACGGGTACAAAAACCAAGTATTTGAAGAAGATGAACAACGACAAGCCTCTGCAGGTTGTGTACTCAGAACAACACAAGGGTCCCAAGGAATTGAAGTGGAGAATTTTGATGTCTCGAGACATCGGGAGCGCCATACGGAGCAAAGTGCCAATGCTTGCGCCTTCATTTGCTGAGCTGGCTGAGGAGCACCGAGATGCACTGAACACTTATATGGAGGTAAAAGTTCTATTTTTGAATAATTTCGGATTTTTTTTAATTAAAATAATATTGAAATATGATATTCTATTGCTAATGCATTTTTTTCAATTGTCCAATTTTTCAGATGTTCTATGACCTCCCTCCCACCGAGACAGGTATGTGGAAATACATCGACGAGACCGCTGCAAAGATCTACAAAGATTGGAAGTACGACTGTCATACTCACTACGTCGAAGTATCAAAGGCGACGCCTGCAGAATTCATTCACCGACCTGAGCAGTGGGAGTACCTCACAGTCCACTTTGAGGACGGCGATTATAAGGTAATGAATATTAATTTATAAGTTCTTGCATTTCATAAAATAGCTTCTTATTCTCATGTGAAATTTGTTAACACACCTTTGTACTTCTTTTTGCAGAGGATGTGTGCCCGGAACGCAGCTAACCGGAACAAGGGAAAGGAGAAGGGGTATGCAATCAACCACCATTCCGGCACCACTCCCTTCAGCTACCGGGTCGCTGCAAACGAGGAGAAAGGGCATCTTGTGCCTATACTGCAGACAGTCTGCGATGTTTATCAATTATCACAGAATGCGCAGGAGAAAGTGGTGAGTCACTTCCCTATTGACTTGTACCTTCGGTTTTTTTGAATTAAAATGTATAATAACCCTAATCTATTGGACTTGTTTTTATTTGCAGTCAGTGGTGAAGAGGAAGATGGATGAGGTCTGTGCTAGCCGAAGGAGTGATGAAGCGGGCGGCAGTCAAGTGACGGGCCCTGTTCCCGTCGAAGATCAGATCGCTGTAGTCGAGAAGGAGCTGGGTGGGAAGTCGGGGACGAGGGTCCGAGGTATGTACATATGCACTAACAATAATAGATTTTATTTTAGATACAAAAGAGTTTTTAATTTGAATTCCGTTTTTGATGTTTTACCATTTTTATAGGGCTAGGAGGTGCATTAAGACGCCCGACAAAACCAAGAGGCGGTGCACGCGTGTCCCGTAACGATTCGGAGGTTGAGAAGTTGAGGAGCGAACTAGCAGCCGCCAATGAACGTAGCATAATCAAGGAAGAACAAAGCAGAATTAGGGAACAAGAGATGATGCAACGTATTGCAAGGATGGAGGTTGCCATGGGCATGTTGGCCCAACCCAATCCGGATGTCAATGCCGCCGACGATCCCCGATAAATCATCATGTGCTGAAGGTATGGGTGTACCTGATGAAGACTTTGATTAGGACCTTTCGTTAGTTTGTAATTGGAATATATGTGCATTTTATTGTTAGAACATATTGTAGTTTTGAATGAAATCTATGTATTTATAGTGTTTGTGTTATGTTGGATATGTGATTTGAATAAAATGCAGGTTTTAGATGTGAATGAGGCTAGCACAGAATTCTGTTTTTCGGTCTCTGTAACAAACAATGAAGCGACGACTTTTGATCAAAAGTCGTCGGAAGGCTATTAATGAAGCGACGAACATTCACCAAAGTTCGTCGCTGACCTTTTATCATCCCACATATATTCTCTTATTAAACATCAAATGTAGAGACGACTTTTTAACCAAAATTTGTCGCCACAAACATGAGGCGACAATCCAAAATTCGTTGCATCGAGTTTGAAGAGACGACCACAAAGTCATCGCAACAGAATGCAAGCGATGAGTATATATTGGTCGCTATAAATGTGTGGCGACGAGTCAAAATTGGTCACTCTCCTGCGAGCGACGACTTCTGTTGTCGTCGTCTGAAATATCTAAGCGACGACTTTTGATACATTATTTGTCACTTGGAATCGAAACGACGAGTCTAAAGCGACGACCTCAAAGCGACGACTTTTTGTCGGGACGGTGTTGAAGCGACGACTTCTGAGGCGAAGCGACGACAAAAAGTCGTTGCTTCTATTGTGACCCACAGTATTGGATATTAGTACGTACAGTCGATCATATAAATTATATATGTTGTTAACAGCAAATTACGCACAAACTGTACGTTTTGACATATATTTAGCAATGGGAAATTGTTGAAGAATGCTTCTTGTTCTGTCTCAGTTAGTTTGGTTCTGGTTGATTCAGTCTGGTTCGGGTTGATTCAGACTGGTTCTGGGTTGCTGTTGCTACAGTTCTAGTTTCTGTTTAGTTAGAGTTGGTTTCAGCCCCTGCAGACACGTTGCTCCATACTTGCTTATCCTTTTCTTTCTCTTTCCTCTTTGATATATATTGTATACCTCCAATCTGTAACTAGAGTTGAACAATTTTATCAATCAAGAGAAAACTTCTCCCAAAGCTTTTTACTTCTATGTTTTCTTTCTGAATTCTTGTTCCTAAATTCTTCATGGTATCAGAGCAGGTCGATTAGTCGCCTTCTTCTGCTTACCCTTGCTCCTTGCTCAATTTGAAACCTTTGATTCAGTATTCATCATGGTTGAATCCTCCGTTTCTTCCGAGAGCAATCCATCTAATTCCACTGCTACTGTTCTTGACTCTGATGTCAATACCAATCAGCGTCTTACTCTTACTCTGTTGAAGGAGTTCAACTTTCACAGTTGGTCTAGAGCTATTATCCTTGCTCTAGGTGGAAAGGGAAGGCTCGGATACATCAATGACTCGATATCTATGCTAGCTCCTCTCACTGAGGGATACGATTCCTGGCTATCCAAAGATCATCAAGTCATGTCCTGGCTCTGCAACTCAATGGAGCCTCACATAGCTCAGATCTTCAACTAGTCTGAATCAGCTACTCATCTATGGAAAGCACTGAAGGAGATGTATGGCAACCTGAATAATGCAGCTAGAGTATTCCAACTTAAGAAGGAGATTTCTGATCTTTATCAAGAAGAGAACTCTTTCTCTAAGCATCTAGGAACTCTCACGGTTCTGTGGAATGAGCTGAATCAATTCAGACCTCATACTGTAGATGCCAATATTCTTCTCAAACGAGCTGAAGAAGACAAGATCTTTCAACTGCTTGCAAACCTGAATTCAGACTATGAAGATCTAAGAAGTATCATCTTGATGAGTACTGATCTTCCTTCATTTACTAGTGTATGTGCTACCATACAGAGAGAAGAAGTGAGAAGAAAAGTGATGAACTTGGAGGTCAATGCAATCAATCCTGAGGTTAGAGCCTGTACATCCAGCTATCAGTCATCAGAATCCAAAGCTTATAAGGGAAAGAAGCAGAACTTGTTGTGTAAGCATTGTGGATCCACCACTCATGTGATTGAAACCTGCTGGATTCTCTACCCTAAGCTCAAGGCAAAGTTTAAGAGAGAAATGGAGATGAAGAACAAGTCAAAGTTCAACTCAAATGAAGGATATAAGGCAAAGTTGGTGACCTCTGCATCCACTTCTGAGATAGGGGATTTCACTGCTAATCCTGCAGCTATCATCAATGAATTTGCTAATTATCTTCAGCAAAAGCAGCTCAATGGTGAAGGTAGCTCATCAAATGGAAGCCACACAGCTCTGCTTGGTCATTTTGCTAGTTTTTTGGCTGACTCAGATCATGGTTCAAGTTCTGATAAGTCAGGTATGCTACAAGCATTCTCTACTGCTTTGGATATGAATGATAAGTATGACTGTTGGATTGTGGACTCAGGAGCTACTGATCATATGACCAATCAACTAGAAAATCTGAAAAACTTTAAAAAACTTTCTTCTAGTGTATCAGTAGCTAATGGAAAATGTGCGACTGTGTCTAGAAAAGGGAAGATTAGACTTTTATCAAAAATCATTGAGTCAGATGCCTTATTTGTGTCTTCATTTCTATTCAAACTTCTTTCTGTAAGAAAAATCACATCTCTTTTACGATGTTTTGTCATCTTCACTCCTGATAAAATGTTTTTTCAGGATATCATCACCAAGAAGATGATTGGTGATCGGAGTCTTTAGGAATGAACTTTATTACTTTCTAATGAAGTCTTCTGCTCATCAAGCTCTTCAAGCTAGCTCATCTTCAGTCTTCTCCTTATGGCACAAGAGACTTGCTCACCCTTCAGACAAAGTGTTGTCTATTTTGATGCCAAACTCTTGTAATGACATTAATCAGTGTGATGTATGTAAATATTCTAAGTCTACCAGATTGCCCTTCACTCAATCTTTGTCTAGGTCTAGTTATCCTTTTGAAATCATACATTATGATATTTAGGGTCCTATTTTGAAATCTATTGATGGATCCAAGTATTTTGTAACCTTTGTTGATGATTTTACAAGGATTACTTGGTTGTATGTCATGAAGTCTAAGAGTGATCTCTTTGAAATGTTCTGTGATTTCTGTAACTTGGTAAAAAATCATTTTTCCTCAAAAATTCAGACCTTGAGGTCAGACAATGGTTCAAAATATATGTCTAACAAGATGAGAAAATTTTTGAGTGATCATGAGATATTTCACCAGACCAGCTGTGTTGGAACTCCTCAGCAGAATGGAGTGGCTGAGAGAAAAAATAGAGACATTCTTGAAAAAACTAGAGCTATTCTGTTTCAGATGAATGTCCCAAAAAAATTCTGGTCTTATGCAGTTCAAACTGCTACCTATCTTATCAATAGACTTCCAAGTAGAGTGTTAGGATATAAATCACCTATAGAAGTGCTGAAGAATAGGAAAATTGATATCTCCCATCTCCGGATTTTTGGTAGTGTCTGTTTTGTTCATATTCCGTCAACAAAGAGGGATAAATTGGAACCAAGAGCAATTAAGTGTGTGTTCTTGGGATATTCTTCCACTCATAAGGGCTACAGATGATACAATCCCACCACTAGAAAAATCATTGTTTCTAGGGATGTTAAGTTTGATGAAGGAGTGCCTTATTTTACTAATCAAGGTAGTCTAAATGGTCAAGGAGAGTTGTACTATGATTTAACTCTTGTCTACTATGGTCCTACTTATGATGCTGACTCCTTAGCTACTGCTCCTGTCTCTCAACCTCAGAATCTATCTGACTCTACTCCTCAATTGTCTGAGGTTAATTCTGCTCATCCTGTAGCTGATATCCCAATCAATGATTGTGAAGATCATGACAATCTTAATCTGGCTGAAATTGAGGGAGAGGAAATAGAAGTTGAACATGCGGAACCTGATGTAGCACAAGCTGCTCCTCCTAGAAGAAATCCTAGTCGGGATAGGAGAAGGCCTGCAAGACACAATGACTATGTTATGTTGACCTCCAAACACTCCATGACCAATTACTGTTCCCTCAAGAAGTTTTCTGCCAATCACATTGCCTTCTTAAATAGTCTGGATAATGCTTGTGAGCCTAAGTTTTTTGAAGAAGCTAACCTGCATCAAGATTGGAAAGCAGCTATGTCAGAGGAGCTATCTGCTCTCTATAGTAACAACACTTGGTTTGTGGTTGATCTTCCTCCTGGAAAGAAAGCTTTAGGTTGCAGATGGGTGTATAAAACTAAGTTCCATTCAGATGGCAAAATTGAAAGAAAGAAGGCCAGATTGGTAGTTAGAGGTTTCACTCAGACCTATGGTGTTGACTATAAAGAAACATTTGCACCAGTTGCAAAAATGAGCACAGTTCGTGTTCTTCTGTCAATAGCTATCAACAAAGCATGAATTTTGCATCAAATGGATGTTAAAAATACCTTCTTGCATGGAGATTTGGAAGAAGAAGTTTATATGAAGTTGCCTCCTGGACATGTGGATTGTGGAAATCCTAAGAAGGTGTGCAGATTGCATAAGGCTATCTATGGCCTAAAACAGTCCCCTCGTGCTTGGTATGCCAAGCTGAGTTCAGTATTAGAAGAAATGAAGTTTCTAAGAAGCCATGCTGATTCATATCTCTGTGTCAGAGATGTAAATCAAGGTAAATTGGTTGTTCTAATCTATGTTGATGATTTAATTATAACTAGCTAGTGACAATTTGGCAGAGATTTATGCATTAAAGCTTGCTCTTCAGGAAAAATTTCCAATTAAGGATCTTGGTCATTTGAAATATTTTCTTGGTATAGAGATGGCATCATCTCAAAAAGGTCTATTCCTAAACCAAAGAAAATACATATTAGACCTTCTGGAAGAGGTGAGCATGCTGCATTGTAAACCTGCTCGCAGTCCCTTGTCATGCAACTTTCAGTTGGAGTCTGTAGGTCATTTACTCTCTGATGTTAGTCATTATCAAAGGCTTGTTGGTAAATTGATCTATCTCACAATTACTAGACCTGATATTTTATATAGTGTGAGCATTGTGAGTCAATTCATGCATGCTCCCAAGACATGTCACTTAGGTATTGTGAAAAGAATTCTGAGGTACTTGAAGGGCTCTGCTGGTAGAGGTTTGTTGTTTAAAAACAATGGAGGGACTGATATTGTTGGCTATGTTGATGCTGATTGGGCAGGAAATGTGATAAATAGGAAGAGTACTACTGGTTTCTGCACTCTTGTTGGGGGAAATATGTTACTTGGAAGAGTAAAAAGCAGTCAGTTGTTGCAAGATCAAGTGCAGAATCTGAGTATCGTGCCATGGCTTCTGCAGCATGTGAATTAATCTGGCTTCGAGGGCTCCTTGAAGATCCTGGTTTCAAAAATTGTCAACCTTTAACTCTTCACTGTGATAATCAAGCTGCTATGCACATTGCTTCAAATCCTGTGTTTCATGAAAGAACGAAACACATTGAAGTTGATTATCATTATGTTCGAAATCAAGTGCAAAACAAGGTGATTCAGACTGTTTACACTCGCAGCCATGATCAGTTAGCTGATATTTAGCTATTCCTACTGCTCATTTCCTGCAGATTCTTTCCAAACTTGGTTCCATCAATCTTCTAGAACCAGCTTGAGGGGGAGTGTTGAAGAATGCTTCTTGTTCTGTCTCAGTTAGTTTGGTTCTGGTTGATTCAATCTGGTTCGGGTTGATTCAGACTGGTTCTGGGTTGCTGTTGCTACAGTTCTAGTTTCTGTTTAGTTAGAGTTGTTTAATTAGAGTTGGTTTCAGCCCCTACAGACACGTTGCTCCATACTTGCTTATCCTTTTCTTTCTCTTTCCTCTTTGATATATATATATTGTATACCTCCAATCTGTAACTAGAGTTGAACATTTTTATCAATCAAGAGAAAATTTCTCCCAAAGCTTTTTTGCTTCTCTGTTTTCTTTCTGAATTCTTGTTCCTAAATTCTTCAGAAATACAATAGCGTGCTGCATAGGGTTGTTGCCAACTCATCGATCCAAGTCTCGAATCTATGTTGCTTCATTGCACAGCCTGCCATTCGACATCTTTGTTCGGCCCTCACCTTAACTCGTCGATGAAGACAACCCTACTCGCTACAGGGACACATACTTTGCCGACTTTCTTGAGTATATTGCTTCATGTGACAGCCAGACGAAGAGTTATAGTTTCTTGCAATCGAGGAAATTGATTGATTGAATTAAGAAAAGAAAATATATCATTAGATATTTGGCATTTTGTTTTGGTGCCTGATTACAAATCATAGGAAAAATACTAGAACATTGAATTTTCATCATCTTCCACATTTTGTTTAATGTTGGACTGGAATGTCTTGACCTAGCGTTTCCTGAAATTGAAGGGGAATTTCGTATTATTGAGGAAAATAAGATAACAAGATAAATGAATAAAACAACAATGTGAACCTAGTCTCCATTATACTTGGCAGCCACTCCACAGTGTGGTTCAAGTACCGTTCAACAACAATCTAATTTGTCCCCCATTATATCGATACACAAACTATCCAAATACCCTAGCTTCCAGACCCTCAGCTATATAGCATAGGCCGGCCATTCCTTTGGTCCCTGTCGGTTATCGTGAGTCTCATCTGCGTGCCGACATAACCATCTTTACGAAATACCATAACTTACGTATAAATCATTTGCTCATCAAAGTTTGGCAATTGTAGGCAACTTGGATCTTGCAGGGAGCTCTAGTTCTTTCAGTTCTTCATCATCATCCAACTTCGAGAAGTACCGATCAACCATCTGGTCTGAGACGAGTTCCAGTTTACAAGGCTCCCACTTTTGGATCATATCCTTGTCGACCAGTAGAGCTGTGAAACCCTCTCTGAAATCTGTACTGATTTCCCCCATCGCAATACGATACGCCATTCTATATTCTCGAACCAGGCAGTCACCAAGTCCTTGCGACCTTCCTTCTCTAATAGATCTCAAAGAAAGCTTCAAACTTATGGGGGAAGCTTTCTTAAGCGATTGGAGTGTGGAAGTTAACCAAGGATTAGCACCATTTACGACATGACCAGCAATATCTGTAGCCTCCTTTTCTAGTGCACTCACAACTTCTTCAACTGTTCTCTTTGAAAAGCACTTTTCAATAACATCCATATTGTGCCATGCACTGCCTCTCTCTCTCAAAGATGGTTGGATTGAGTACTTATTTATAATGGATGAAACATAAAATACAAGCTCATCACAGCTTGACGTTCCTTCATTGATTGAAGAACTTCTGGAAAAAGCAATTAGCTCTTGTTCTAGCAAAGCCAATTTGGTTGCAGGAACAAAATGAGTTGCTAGACCGCAAGCAAGCATTTCGGGACCATCCAATTGGGCACCAGTAAGGGCAAGATATTCTCCTAGGAATCCAGGAAGTCTGGACAAGAAATAAGAGGCACCTGTCTCAGGAACCGCTCCCAAAGCTGTTTCCGGCATAGAAAAGATCGAATTCTCAGTTGCTATACGGAATCTGGAAGGTACATAAATAACAGCTCCCCGTCCCATTGCCATGCCATTCAGAATTGAAACCTGTAGTTTACTGTATGTTGCTATCAAGTACAGTAATTTATAGGCCTCTGCCGTAGTATTGAGACCAAGTCTCCAATCACCATTGTGGATATGACGAGCTATTTCAGCAATGTCACCCCCTACAGAAAATGCTTTTCCATTACCTTTGAGAATGACCAGTTTTACTTTGGAATCATGCTCATAGGTAACGAATAGTTTAAGCAGCTGAGAGATCATTTCACCAGACAAAGCATTCAAGCGCCGAGGCTTGTTTAGTGTCAGTGTCACCACAGCTGGATTAAAATCTTGTACCAGAACCTCTGGATTGCGGTGATGATCCGAGTTTAAAGAAGCCATGGCTAGCTATAGAAATCAGTGTACTAGAAAATATGTCATGAAGAGTATTTATCAATCAATCTTCTTCGGTTTACATAGAAACTGCGAGTATCTAACCACGCTTCAGAATGTTAATGCGTGCAACTGTTGATCAATTTTTGCGGCTTATTATAAAGGAAATCAATGCCACCAACTGTCCCAACTTATAACTAAATTTTATCAACTTATTGAAGAAGAAAGGAGATGACATGTGGAACCAAATTACATGTCTTATATTGCCCTAGCCGGCCGGTATGGCAGCATAGCCATCAAACAGTAAAAGCACTCTTACTAGGTTTTAAGATGAGTAGAAATAAACATAATTGAAAAAATAGAGCTATCTACTAAATATTATCGATACTTTTGAAGAAATAGAGCCCTTGGTGGAAGGACCTAGCTAGCTATCTTGATTAAAAAATCGTAGCACAAGACTCATGGATAGAGTTTCCGGCCAACCCATCACATAGTAGCTTGTGAGAAGCAGATACCCCAATCGCTATTCCACCACAACCAAAGACATTCACTTGAAGCTATCATGGGGAGCAGAGAACGAACTCATAACCAGTTTCCTTGCACAGGGGATGGAATGGACAAAACAGATCCAACAATTCGGTTTCTCGTAACATAAGAAAGTCGAGAATGTGACAATTGACTTGGGCTTCAAGGAAAGGAATCCCAGCGTCGAAGTCATGAATGTAGATCAAGCAGGCTAGCAGGGTACGTCATGAGGAGACGGAATGATGACTTGGGGTCACTAATGTTGTAGAACAAGATCATGCAGGGGCATATAAGTTGCGGGAGTGAGCTGGTCGATCCACGAGGGGAAGTTTGAAAGGGCTTAGATGGTGTCGTCTCTGGAAATGATACTGATCACCAAGACTCAATTGCTCAAGTGTTGCTCTTTTAGATCTTGAAGAGGCTTTCTCTAATATTCTTAGGTTTTAAAGAAGAATTCTTCACTCAAGACGACGAAATGAGTAGATTAATATTTCTCCTTCAGTTAACCTATAAACGTTTTAATAACGACGTGCATTATAGCAACAATACAACAAATGACCTGCAATTCAGATGCAGGTCAAATGAAAGTTTAGGGGTAATTCTGAAATTTACCCAAAAGTTTAGGGGTCATTCTGATTTATTTTCAAAAAGATGGGTTATTCTGATTTTTACCCAAAACTTTAGGGGTCATTCTGATTTATTTTCAAAAAAATGGTCATTCTGATTTTTACCTAAAAGTTGAGGGTACTAAACTGAATTTTGTCCAATTATGATTAACAGTAGGGAGCTTCTATTCATACTTCTCAAATTGGCACTTAGAGCATATGCACCGGCGAGCTGGAGGAGGAGAGGTGCTCGAGCAGGAGGTGGGACCACCTGGGTTTGCTCGAGCAAACCCAGTTTGGAGCTCGCACTGGCGGCAATGGAGGAAGAATATGCTCGCTCAGTCAACTGGGAAAATTTTCTCGCCCCTTCGCTCGAGCAAAATTTGCTCGATTTGTTGCTCGACCGATTGGCGGAGCCCACAGCACGTGGGTGACGTCACCCTTTATTTTTTAATTTTTTTTTGCTTATGTTAGCCAGTATAAGAGTAAAAAAAAAATTACGGACCAATGAATGGCTGACACGTGGATTACTGGCTAGGCCATTCAAACTCTAACGGTTTAAAAGATCTGGGCCTTCCATTTGAATCAGAAATTTCGATCAAACGGTCAGAATTCGTAGGCAACGGCTACTATTTGATCAGAAAGGAAACAAACCCTAAAAATAGTAAAAAAATCCCAAAAATTTCAAAACTCTCCCAAAAATTTGCATATAAATACTACTTCAATTTTTGATAAACTCACACCAATTTGTGCACAACAAATTTCACATCTTCCTCCATCTCCTCTCTCATTTCGTTTACATTTTTTTTCCAAAACAATGGGCTCCCATTGGCTTCCTTCCAAAGATTTACAAATGTGCATATCTTTTGTCCGTCATAGCATTGATGAATACGACAGTAACAAACAAAAGAGGGACAAATTGTGGGAGACAATTCATGCCAATCGCGCTCGCTTCTCACTACAACAAGTTCAAGCTACTCTTGCAAAAATGGGGCGAATGCTTGGCGGCGGCACGACAACGTATAGCTAGTGGCACTTCGTTAATGGACGAAGTAAGTTTACATTGTTTTATCATATATTATAATTTTTATTTGATTATATATCTAATTAAATTATGTAATTTATATATCTAATTTGTTTAAATATGTAGCATTGTTTACATTATTTGTTTTAATATATATATAATTTGGTTACATTATTTATTTTATCCAATTTGTTTAAATTATGTAATTAAATATGTACCTAATATAAGTTTTTCATTAGGAAAGACAAGCTCAATAATGTTACTATAATGCCAAGAAGAAAAAGTTTACTGATGAGTGCCAATGCACCTCTCAAAGATACCTTATTTCCCTTCAAGATATATCAATATAGTACGGTAAACAAGGGTTATCGATCACAAGGAACTGGTGATACTAAGACTTAACAAAATAACTAAAAGCTGACAGACTCGACCTACATACACTAACAAATTTCGAACTCAAGTTTGGCTACACCAATGGGCACGAAATTTTGACACAATTAACTAGACTCAGTGGCGGACTACCACCTAAAATTTGAGTGGGTTTCGTTGAGTTTTGGTTGGTGAAATCAATCACCGAAGACAGCTAAATGCAGAAAATAAGATGCTGAAGTTAATAATGATATGAATGCAAATGTGTTTAAACTATATGATTATGAGGTTAAGAAACACGCAATCCACCACTGCCAATCCATCTTTTCAATATATAACTAACCCAATGCACATATCCCATGAATGAAAGTTCCCAAGAAGGGCCGATCATTAGATCATTGGTCCACATCTTATTACCAAATCCTTAACCCTATATGAGTTCGTCATTAGACCTCCCTCACGTCTATCCTTCAATGAACCCTTGTTCGTTAGACCCCCAGGTTAACAAAGAAGAAAGCATTACGTTTTGAAATGGTTTGAGAAGCTACAAGGGTTCACAGGTACATACGGTTGTGTCCTGCTAGACCTATGGTTTTCTAACTCCCAAGAATACGCATATCTCCTCGGTGTATCACTATAGAGAATCCGGTGGAAGAAATTATCTTCAGTCGCCCGTATCTCATGACATTAGAACCCTAGCATGCATACTAAGTTGGCCACCAAGGCAAACATACAAGGAATTCATCACTGAACCGATTAAAGAAAGAAAACTCATTCATAACATATGCAAAACTAGGTTAGGGTTTATATATCAAAAAGACTTCATGTACGGGGCTTCAAGCAGCCCCTTAACAATGATATTTAGCTACTAAAAGTCATAGTATAATTATCTAAACAAAGCATGAAAGATTATACAGATGGATGGAGAAGAAGAAGAACTTCGGTCTCTTTTTCTCTTCTGGTATTCGGCTCCCCTCCTCTCCTTGCGTGAATGAATGATTAATAGAGTCGGCTTCCCATTTAATCCCTTCTGTCTAATCCACAATGAGCAAGGATAATTGCAAGCCCACTTATATTATTTAAGCCCTTTTTCTCCATTTAGCTCCAGAATACCTGAAAACAATAAATATAATTAACTAACTCAAATAATAGCAATAAACTAAATATAGGGAATAAATTAAACACCGAATAGACGCATAAATATGCAACTATCATTTACACACTTTGAATGTTGGGAAGTGGTTAAGGATCATCCATCTTTCGTTGCGGTGCTACCTACTACTCTATCTCCATATGCAAGTACTTACAATGCTACTCCTTCTACAACCGAATCATCTCTAACCATCAATTTGGATGACGATCCAGTGAATGAGACACCTGAAAGCAACATGGCAGCTTCCTCGAGTCCGCCTAGACCAATGGGAACCAATGCGGCAAAGGAAGCTAGGCGCCAAAAGAAACAGGGTAAGACTCCTATTGAGCAACGAGTTGAGGTTTTGCATACCATTACAAGTGACCAAGCATCATAGCACGCCAAGAAGCTAGCGCATAATGAAAGTGAGCTTAATTATTACGCGGAGTACATAGACATTCAAAAGCGGAAGGAAGCAAGGGCTGAAAAAAAGTTACGATTGAAGAAACAAGAGAATGACACAAGGATCATGACAATTGATTTGGAGGCTATGACCCCAATCTCGAAAAGATATTTTACCAAAAGGAAACTAGAAATCCTCAATGAAGGAGGAGCTAGTCAAGATCAACCTACCGATGAAACATATTCGGATTGTTATCACCCAAGTCACCCAAGTCGCATGCTATTTCCATGATAGTTATAGTATTGTACTAAATTTAAATTTTATGTAATTTAAATTTTCGAGAAATAAAAATGCAATTTATTTATTATGAACTTGAAATACACATTAAATTAAAGCACATACTTAAATTAAACACAAGCTTAATAATTAAACACAAACGGAATGAAAATACATAATAAAACATATTTAGAGTATTTCACCATTTTTCACCCTCCAAATGTGTTTCACCAAGTCTCTCTGGAGCTCTCTATGGATGTAAACAGATTCGAGATCGGCAACACGGTCGTGAAACCGTTGTATATTGGCTCCATCTCTACTGATTGGCTCAAAACGAATTCGATTCCCTTGTACATCCACTGACCCATCATAAACCCGGAAAGCCCTAGATGGGTTTTGCAAGTCTTCTTCTTCCTCATTCTCCATGTACTCTTCCTCAACAATCATGTTATGCAATATAATGCAAGCTAACATGATGGTAGTCATTACCGATTTATGGTGCATTGTACAACTATGACGTATAATTGCCCATCGAGATTGCAAGATGCCAAAGGCTCTCTCCACATCTTTCCGGTATGCCTCCTGTTTCTTTGAGAAAATCTTATCTTGCGACATCTGGGGATTGAGAATTGTTTTGACAAATGTAGAGTACCTTGGATATATTCCGTCAGCTAGATAATAAGCTGTCGAGTACCTCTGTCCGTTGACTTCGTAGACGACACTTGGGCCTCTTCCGGCAAGGATCTCCGAGAACACATTCAATAGGTGGAGCACGTTAATGTCATTTTTAGCTCCAGGACACCCAAAGAAACTATGTCATATCCACGTATCATACGAGACAACCGCCTCCAGGATAACCGTTGGGCGACCCTTTCGCCCCGAGTATGCCCCTTGATAGGCGGTTGGGCAGTTCTTCCACTCCCAGTGCATGCAGTCAATGCTTCCAATCATACCTGGAAAGCCTTGGCGTTCGCCTTTAGCTAGTAGTCGCATGAGGTCTGCCAGTGTTGGACTGAGGAGGTATCTTGGACCATAGAGGTGAACCACTTGCCTGCAAAACTCCTTCATACATTGGAGGGTAGTCGATTCCTCCATCCTTGTAATTTCAGTACATTGATCCGCGGCTGACCCGTACACCAGCATTCGTAGAGCCTCGATCATCTTTTGTTGGGGAAGTAGCCCTAGCAAACCAGTAGCGTCTTCTCTTTGGTGCCAAGATTGGTCGTGGTTGCAGAGGTCCGTCATGATAATGTTGAATCGGTCTCTGCTCATCCTGTACCTCGAGTGAAAGTCTTGCGCGTCGAAGATTGGACGTTCGATGAAGTAATCTTCCATGAGATTGCGTCCCCTAGATAGCCTCTGACGTTGCTTATTCGGTTTTTTTACCGCGACGTGAACCGCTTGGTCGTGTTGGTTCATCGTCGTGTTGTGCTTCCGCTATGACCACGTGATTGACGAATGATTGCTCCATATGGTCATCTTCTTCTTATTGACATTGTCTCCGCTTGAAAATTTTGTGGAAGCTGAAAGGATTCATTAGTGCGGATGAACAAAGAAATGTTGCTAAGTGTTTAGATTGATGGATGAGTTATCTGCTCAGATTCTTCACAATGGTGTGAGTATAGAATGAGTGATATTAGACGGTGTGTAGCCAATTGGTCGAAAATATCAACGGAAATCTGGATCAATTATTTTACCTACAATGACACGTGGTATTGATACGTGTCAATTCTCTATTAGTCGAATCTTATCGGAAATCTTGTATAATATTGTATCGATAACGACACGTGACACATTATTATTAGTTGTAAATATATCCGGTAAAAAAAATTTAATCATTTCACAACAAGACAAAATGGAATTGCTAAAGCAAATTATGAATGGGTGTGTGCAAAAATCGATTTGCTTGAGCAAAATATGAAATTGATTTGCTTGGAGCAAAATTTGCTTCTGGCCCCACCTATTGCTTGAGCAAACCCAATTTATGGGTGCGGATGCTCTTAGACCTCTCTTCTTTTTCAACTTTCAGTTGACTTTGTCAACTCATGTGCAATTTCTAATAAAACCACATAAAATTAAATAAATTATTTTAGAATGCATAAATACTTAAATATGCTCTAGCACAATTTACTTTCTAAAAATTGAGGTACATGCTATAATCTTTAGCTTATTTCATACTAGTTTGTTTGTTCAAAAATATATCTTCTATGTACATTAGTCGATTATTATCAAAGAACAAGTGTATCAATTATATGTTCTGCAACAATTTATATAAGATCTGTCAAGAGGTTGTTCATAATAAACTGAGGCTTTGGTAATTAAATTTTTTTCTATCAAATCAAATTGAGTGTTTTGTTTTTTTATTTTTCAGAAATTGGAAGTGAAATAATCTTGGAGGTATTAGTATAATATTTCTAAAAAATAGCTTTTATTGATTTAATTGCCCAATCGGTATTTTGGGAAGATTAAGGAGGTATAAATAGTATTTTAGTTTTTTGTAAAAATAAATTGAAGGTCTATTGAGTAAGGAGGTCTAAGTGCTAATTTGAGATGTATGAATAGAACCTCTCTTAACAGTAAACCTAATAAAGCATCTCCGAAAAAATGGTTGGTAAGAGCATCTCCAACAATGACACCCAAAACTCATACTCAAACCCATTTTTTGACTCACCCAAACCTATTACTATTCAAACTCATATTTCATCTCCAACCATTTTGTCAAAACCCATACCCATACCCAAATTTTAATAATTTTATATAATTATTTAATAATAAATGAATTATATAAACTATAGATATTAATTATATAATATATTTTAATATGTGTTGGACCAAATAAAAAAAAACTTTTAATTATTAAAAAAGTTTGGGTCAAGTGTGGGTCAAGTGAACAGTAATAGGTTTCCACCCCCAATTCCTTCTTCATTTGGGTCAAGTGTGGGGGAGGAACTCAAATTTGGGTATGGGTTTTGGTTGTTGGAGATCAATTTTTTTTGGGTATGGGTTTGGGTATGGGTTTGGCCACCCTTGTTAGAGATGCCCTAACTTGATGTATATCATCCGAAAAGATGTTGGGATCATTTGCTAAGAAGTTTATGTAGGTGACCAAAGCAAGTAATGCTATGATCATCATAAGTAATTGAAGTATTGAACCAACCTCATGGTGATAGCATATATGGAATATACATATTAATGGTTTTATAAGCAAGTGAAGAGCCTGCTCACTTTTTTTGTCTTTCCTTTTTTAGGTAGAGAATGTTACTCCTACTAATACTAAATGCCACAATTGAGGAGCCAACATAGTTGTGAATGTTTTAGTCGATTCGGGTCCAAACTCTTGCCAAATCAATATGCTATACAAATTGTATCGCTTGTGCCAAAGATAAACTTATGTAACACCACCCCATAAACTTGGGGCTCCTGCACAAACAAGGTGAGGAGCACATGCCGACGCTTATGAAGTGGTTTAGTAAGGAGATCAGTTGCTGTAAACTCTAAATGGTAATCAAGCTTAATATGCTTGGTGCGGGCGTGAAAAATAGGATCGGATATGTTGCACTAAGATTATTACAATGCAGAAGAATCGAAAATTGATGTGTGTACCAAGCTCATAGAGTAAGAATGCTAACCACGTGGTCTTAACACCGACATGAGAAAGAGAGTGATGACTCAGCCTCATTACTTAATCTTGCAATTGTTGGTTGCTTCTTAGAGCACAAAAAATCAAAACAGTGCATGTGTAAACAAAATAGCCTGAAGTGAGAGTCCGGACAATCGGCCCAATCAGCATTGGCATAAGTAGACAAGTGAACATAATTACTAGAAAAATAAACGCGCGAGGAAAGTTGATAGTTGGAGAGCTAAATTATATTAATTTGTTTTTGTTTTTTTTTTTTTTGAGAAGAAATGAAGAGCCAAATTATGTTATGAATTACTTTTTACCAGTCGGCATTTACAACTAGCAAGTAACATTGGTCATTTTAATTTCTCTATCTATCCCTTGCAGTGATTGATAAATTTCCAAAAATAGAAAACCCTCACTGAGCTGGCTTTCCACTGAGAAATTCCCCTAGCCGCCAAAACCTCTCAAAGAATTCCAACAGTCGGAAATAGACCGTCAGACGGCCGGGACCCACTAACGTACACAAACACCCAATATTATTCCACACCATTCAAATTTCAAAAATTTGAAACGCGTCCCTCCAAGTGGTCCCCACCCTTATCCGAGCCGGGTCCCCCACCCCTGACCCGACCCGACCCGCCCGAAACGAGTACAAACATATTGACCCGTGTGTTTTGATTGATTATTCTTCCAATTCAACAGCGTTTGTTCCGAGTCCAACTTCCTTCTTCTTCTTCTTAACGGCGAAGTGAAACCAGAAGCTAGGGTTTCGCTGAGGAAGATGACGACGATGGAGAGCTTGATCGGGCTGGTTAATCGTATACAGAGGGCGTGTACTGTGCTCGGCGACTACGGCGGTGGCGACACTACTTTCTCTTCCCTGTGGGAAGCTCTCCCTTCTGTTGCCGTCGTCGGCGGCCAGGTCAGCTTCTCCGTTTCTTCTTCAATTTTAGTATAATACTTCCTAGAATTCGAAATTCACTAGGCTTTTGCCAATAATTTTACTTCGCTGAGCTGGTTTTTAATTTTATTTCTTATTTATTTATTTTTAACAGAGTTCTGGGAAGTCTTCGGTGCTGGAGAGCATTGTGGGGCGTGACTTTCTTCCTAGAGGATCAGGTTAATTTTTCAAGTTTTTTTTTTATTTCTATTTTTTTTAGTTTTAATTTTTCGTCTTTAGTTTTTGAATTTTGATTATTTGGGGGATTGATTTGCAGGGATTGTGACGAGGCGGCCTTTGGTGTTGCAGCTCCACAAGACTGATGAAGGAACACAGGAGTATGCCGAGTTTCTTCATCTCTCCAAGAGAAGATTTACTGATTTCGGTACGTAAATTACCCGGCCTTTCGTGTTTTTATGTGAAATTGCAAATGGCTGTTATGTTTTACGTCTGGATTGCGGTGAGATTGATTATTGTAGCGGAGAAATGGTAGATGTTGGTTTTCGTCCGAAGTTACTTTTATTATGGGAGAGTGTACACAGTGTCATAGTTGGCCGCCGGCTGAGATTTCATGATCTCCGGTGATTAGTTTAAGAGCTAATTGAGCTCACATTACACGTGTTTTGAATATTTTTAGAAAGAACATTCGATTTCGTCTTTCTTTTGTTGGTTAGTCTCTGAATAGTATGAGCTTGTTTGCCAAATTTTTAAATTTTTTCGTTGTTAATAATAATGCTGTTGACATATCCGAACTTTCTGTCTTGAGTAGAGCTGCAAGGCCACATAATTTGTGTAGAGATAATGGTATTGCTTCATGTAAAATTATTTGTTGCAACATAATGCTACGCGAAAGCTAATTTATTGTTGTCTTTCTCCAGCTGCGGTTCGGAAGGAAATTCAGGATGAAACTGATAGAGTAACAGGGAAGTCAAAAATGATATCTCCTGTTCCTATCCATCTCAGTATCTATTCCCCCAATGGTACGTTACTACCGCATAACTCCTTTACATATATACATAACTTCCTTGATTCTCATATAAGGTCCTTGAGAACATGCAGTAATTGGTGGAATTGTAAAACTCTTGTAGCGTTTCATTTTACACTTTTGTTTGTGTCTGTGCGTCCTGGTAAACTCTTTATCAAATATAAAGGAAAAACATAATCATTTCTCTAAGTTTTGGGGCTATAACAATTCCTCAGATATGTGTATGATATGTATTATTTTTCTTAGAATCATCAAAGGAAATTTTATTTGTATATTCTCTGTTCAAAATTGCATTAGTAAGTGATCTAGCTTTTCT
Source organism: Potentilla sterilis (assembly GCA_963682095.1). NCBI lineage: Eukaryota > Viridiplantae > Streptophyta > Magnoliopsida > Rosales > Rosaceae > Potentilla > Potentilla sterilis. Next base: position 34,890,366 of record OY821763.1, read on the forward strand.
CCGTTTATAACTTTTAGATATTGTTTTTTATTTTTTATAAAGATTAAAATTTGCATACTATTTCAGTTTCCAATTTTTTTTTTTGTGCACTTTGGTGACATAAGTGATAGGAATTGGTGAGTCATCTTATGTTCTCTGTTGTTATCCATACACTTAACTCTTTATTTCCTATGTTTTGCAGTTGTCAACTTGACCCTAATTGATTTACCTGGTTTGACGAAAGTTGCTGTTGGTACGTGTTCATTAATTATAAATTTTTTGCATGATGTGATTTTATTTATCAGTCATCAATAAGGCAGTTATTCTTTTCAGAGGGCCAGCCTGAAAGTATTGTTGAAGATATTGAAACCATGGTTCGATCCTATGTTGAGAAGGTAATAAATTATGAAATCTTAAACCCACATAAACACATTCATACATGCAAATATATTGAGTTCACCTACTCTTAAAAAAAGAGAGAATAATCTTGAGTTCAGATGGACTGAAACATGCAATTCTAGTTGACTAGTCAAATTATTTGTTAGTAGGCATTTTAATTTTTGCGGAGCAAATTTGTTACTTATTTCTCTTTCTCATGTGGTATCATGCTAGCTGATAATACCTTTCGTTTGCTTTCAGTATCTACTAGAAATTAGACAACTAAAGCTTAAGCTGTTAGGGAATTGAACACTAAAGTCATCAGTTTCTGCACACTTTGAAGGGAAAAATATTGCAATTCTAATAGCTTTATCAGGATAATTCTTCTATCATATTTTCATTTTATGTTCAAATCATTTTGGTGTAGAATGCCAATAGGGTTTTCTATTCTTGGTGGCATCTGTGTATTTTTTTTTTCACATGCTGAACACCAATTGTGTACTAATTGATGATTTTGTGCTTCTTGTAGCCTAATAGCATCATACTAGCAATATCTCCAGCCAACCAAGATATAGCTACATCTGATGCTATCAAACTCGCACGGGAAGTGGATCCAGCAGGTATACCCTGTTTACTTGTCAGATTAAACCATTTCCCTAGCTGCTGGTCTGTCCCACAGTGAACTTGTCTCATATACTTACATTTATAACTTGCACACAGGAGAACGAACGTTTGGGGTAATGACAAAGCTCGATTTGATGGACAAAGGAACTAACGCTTTGGATGTATGATCTCTCTTTCTCTCTCTCTCTCTCTCTCTCTGTGTACCATTCACAGAAATAGCTTTTGCAATGCGCAAGCTACTGTTCAGTTGCATTATAAATCTGAAGTTGGTTTAGCTAGTTGCGTCTACATTCCAAAATCTGAAGGCATGTATTGGTTTAAATGGGTGCAAGTAGTACAACTCTTATCGTTTTGTTTACAATTTTACATGTCCCATGGTTGTTGCATGCGTGCCTTCATCAATTATTGTTTGATATAAAGCTTTGTTTTTCTTATGCAAAGAAATAATAGTATTGTTAATCTCTTACATGTTTAACCCAAAAGGTTATTGAAGGAAGATCTTATCGCCTGCAACAGCCGTGGGTTGGAGTTGTGAACCGTTCCCAAGCAGATATTAATAAGAATACAGACATGATTGTTGCAAGGCGTAGGGAACGTGAGTACTTTGCAACTAGTCCTGACTATGGGCACTTAGCTAATCGAATGGGTTCAGAGTACCTTGCTAAACTTCTCTCACAGGTTTGAACACGAATATCTTTGTGGAAATTAAGCGTATATTGCTCCTTCAAGTATAGTATCCATTTGATGAGTTGATCTTGTTTATAGCACCTGGAGTCTGTAATTAGGGCTCGTATCCCAAGTATCACATCCTTGATCAATAAGAGCATTGATGAACTTGAATCCGAGATGGACCATCTTGGTAGGCCAATAGCTGTTGATGCTGGGGTGAGTTAACTACTCTATTCTGTAAATTTCATCATGTATTATCTTAAACAAGGTTAAGTTGCTAACCATGACTTTGTATTGTAGGCTCAGTTGTACACTATCCTGGAACTTTGCCGTGCATTTGACCGAATATTTAAAGAGCATTTAGATGGAGGGTACAAATTGTTCATGAAACTATCAAGTTTTACTCATCACTGTACTTAGAATTTAGTGTTTTCGGATGCATAACGTGGGGAGATCTACAATATCATTTTGCAGTTGAAGTTGCAGTGGATATTGTTAGTTTGATTAAATGATATGACTTTAATATGGTCTTTATAAACTCAACTATCAATCTCTTTAGTAATTGTGGCATATTCTTCTAATCATCTCAGATAGAAGATGATTCTAGGTAATTGTGGCATGAGGCTTTCAATAGCCAAGGTTTGACAATTTGTACTAGTCAGTACTGGGATTCTAGTCAGCAGAGATAATCTTTATAGTTAATGTAGTGGATTTAATATGCATTGGGCTATATCACATTCACTATATTATGGTTTTTTTTTTTCCCAATCAGAAAAGAGTGTTTGATAGAGAATCAACCTTGCATTACCCCTTGTTGGAATCGGTTTAATTCTTTTAACAAAACAAAAAAATACACCCTTTCAATACTATTCTGTGACTATAACTCTCTGCTTGATTTTGTCTTCATAGGCGACCTGGAGGTGATAGGATTTATGGTGTCTTTGACAACCAGCTACCTGCGGCTTTGAGGAAGCTTCCATTTGATCGACATCTCTCTTTGCAGAATGTGAGGAAAGTGGTTTCAGAGGCTGATGGTTATCAGCCGCACTTGATTGCCCCAGAGCAAGGTTACCGCCGTCTTATTGAGGGATCACTGAATTACTTTAGAGGGCCAGCTGAGGCTTCTGTGGATGCTGTAAGTACTCATTTTTGGTAATCTCCAGTAGTAAATGATCTTCTCAAGTGTAATCAATTAGAACTTTAGATACGTCTTGACTGGCTGAAAATTCCTACTACTACAGGTCCACTTTGTCTTGAAAGAACTTGTGAGGAAGTCATTAGCAGAAACTCAGGTGAGCCAAACTTGTCTGGTATTTTTGCTGCTTAACAAGCGATCTTTCAGTGATAAAGGTGTTAATATTTTTGATATTTGTGACTCGTAGGAGTTGAGACGGTTTCCGACTCTGACAGCTGAAATAGCTGCTGCTTGTAATGAAGCATTGGAAAGATTCCGTGATGAGAGCAAGAAATCAACTCTGCGCTTAGTGGACATGGAATCTTCATACTTGACTGTGGAGTTCTTTCGAAGACTCCCACAGGAAGTGGAGAAACCAGTAAACCCAGGAGGAAAACCAGGAAATCCAGCTGCAAATCCAGCTGCAAATGCTGCTGCTGCTATGGACCGCTATTCAGAGGGTCACTTTCGGAGGATAGGATCAAACGTGTCCTCTTATGTGGGAATGGTGTCTGAGACACTGAGGAATACGATTCCCAAGGCTGTCGTTCACTGTCAAGTCAAGGAGGCAAAAACGTCGTTGCTAAATCACTTTTATATTCAGATAGGAAAGAAAGAGGTACTCTCTCTCTCTCTCTTTCAAAACATACCAGCACATATTCTTATATCCCATTGGTTCAAGACTTATTAGATGGGGAACAAGATTACAACCTCTTGAAACTTTCCTTGGATGTTTAGTTGTTTACTGGCGTATTTCATATCAGCCAGGATTTTCATTTGTAGATTTGTAAAGCTTAATTTCAAGCTTGTTTTGACTGCTCTTTTAATATAAAGATGTTCTCTAGTATCCAGCCATTCAATGATTCAAGATTGTGAATTACTACTATTAATGCACCTTCAAGCATAACTTGTCAACTATATTCTTAAGACTTGATTATTTGAGCTGGTTTAGGTTAATGGTTGCATTGGCTTGTGTTTCAGGGTAAACAGTTGGGTCAACTGCTTGACGAAGACCCGGCATTGATGGAGAGGAGGCTACAGTGTGCTAAAAGGCTTGAATTATACAAGTCAGCTAGGGATGAGGTCGATTCTGTATCATGGGTGCGCTGAGACTAGTTTCTGATTGTCATCATTATTCTGCTACGGAGGTTTTTCTTTTCATCTGTTTTTGTTGTTGACCCAAATTCTCATGCTTTGGGATGGGGTGGTGAATTTCCTTTTATTGTTTGATTATATTTGCTGTGTATTTATCTTTTGTAAATCTGTAGAATATATGTAACGTACTCTTTTATAGTATTTATGTTGATGTTGCATGGCTTATGTACTAGCTTCTTCCCTCTTTCCCCTTTTCTCTGTTATTTTTGCCAAATTTGCTTGTGCTTGCGACTGAAAGTTCAGCATTCGTAAATTTGATCCAGTCTCTTGATTTCATGGTCGCAATTGGTATGAACGTTAAAGGAACTATGTGGGATAAGTGTATACTTAAGCTAATTGTATTAAATTTAGTTTAAGAATTGAAACCGTACATAATAGACTTGGGATTGTGTATTTAACTATTTGTCGGAATATCAGAGTCGGCTTGGTTGCTCCATCCTTTAATGTTAATCTGTAATGGTTGAACAAACAAAAAGAGACCAATATTGATATTTATGAGAGCAAACTTGTTTGAACGTAAGCAGGTGACGAAAATTTTGAAACTCTACGAGGAAGCATCAGGTCAGTGTGTGTGGAGCTTATCCAACAACAACATTTGTTTTTCAAAAAAAGTGAGTATAGATGTACAAGAAGACTTTGCGATAGTTATGGGTGTTAAGAGGGTAGAAAATACTTGGGAATGTCAGCGTGAGTCATGCATTAATACTAGAGATGTAATATATGGTGAATATACTGTAGTTAGTACTTACCATTTGCATTAATATTAGATGTGTTCAAGGAAGGTTAATTCCGTAACTTCTGTAGTGTGTCTTGTCCTAATAAGGCTAGTAGTCTAGATTCTTTATTAGACAGGGAATCCCTGATTACCAGGGATACTTGATGTAATGCTTATATCAAGGCCTCCTTATCAATCAATAAAGACACAGTTTTCTTATCATTCTTTTATCCTAGAACACGTTATCAAGCACGTTGCTCTAGCCTCCCGTCTAATAGCCCTAAAATCCTGATTCCGAAAAAAAAAGTTTTTTTTTTCCGAAACCCTAAATCCCTACCGTCGCCGGCCGCCGTCGATCTCTTCTTGGCAGTACCTGCGCTGCCAACCTGCCCGCACCGCGCCACACCTTCAAGCGCGGCTCCTCCTCTGCCTCTCGGCAGACCCGCTCACCTGCAGCCTCCCGCTCGCCAGCCCCTCCTTTGCGTGCTATCCCTTGCACGCATCCTCGAAGGTTCAAGATAGCTCGCAAGCCAAGAAAACGGCCCTCGAAGCCTTCTTCGGTGCTGAGAAGACATCAAGAAAAATCGAAGAAAACAAACTTCCCCAAAAGTCAAGTTTCTTTCGATCAAGCTTCAATTGACGAGGTAAATATTTTATAAACGTTCCCGCTTATGAATTTCAATAGTTGGGTTGTGTTTTCTTCCGGGACCTTTTCGTGTCCCTGCTACCTCATCCCGATTCTATCGCTTCTCGGGATGGCATACGGGGATTTAGTCACCCCGGTGCCAACGTTTTTGGGGTAACTGTGATGTTACCGGCCACCGTTATGCTTGTGACTGTGATGTCTAGGGACCATAACGTCTCTTTTTCAAAAGAAAATAAAGGGAAGATATCGATTGTGATTTGATGTCACATTATGCATCGATTTATGTGACCATAATATATCTTGGCACTGTTCTAAAAGAAAAAAAAATCAAACTTGATTAGTATTCAAAATACTAACGTCTCCCTATTGTGTTTTGTAGATGGCTGACACTCAGCGTCCAGAATTCGACATCTTGAATGTCCAAGGTAAGGAATACAAGAGGTGGATCTCAGATGTAGAGAACACCTTCATTGGCAAACGATTTACGGCCACCATAGTCCCTCCTGAGGATGAAAACTTGCATGCTTCTCCTGAACAGAAAGCTCAAGCCCTGATGTTTCTCAGGCGCCATATCCACCCAACGCTCAAGAAGCAATACCTGAGGAAGACCGATCCCAAAGAGCTATGGGACATCCTCAAAGACCGCTTCGACAATGTGCATGACGCACAGCTCCCTAACCTTTTGTCAGATTGGGAGCAAATCCGCTTGTTGGATTTTGATTCCGTCCAGGAATACCATCAGACTATGCTTAATTTACAGTCTGATCTGAGCTTTTGTGGGGTCGACAAGACCGATGATGATATAATGGAGAAGACATTCACGACGTTCCCAGAATCTACGTCCATGTTATCGCATCAGTACCGTGATCTCCTTGAGAAAGGCACCATCAAAACCTTCAGTGACTTGATGAATGTGCTTCAAACAAAGGAGAGGTACCATGAGCTGATTCTTACTACCAACAAAAGGCCTAGAGGTCCGAAATTCTTAGGGCTCCTAAGCCAAGGAGTCATCCTCGCGAACGTCAAGCACCACCACGACCACGTGCGCCAAGAGCAACACGTGGGGGAAGAGGAGGAAGAGGAGGTGCCGGCCCTAGCCGGAACCTCACATGGAAACGGGACGGCGGCGGCGCCGCTGCTCCTAGAGGGGGGAACCGGTTCGGTTCCGGCCCCAAGCGTGGTGGCTACACATCGAGCTCAGCTTCGGCTCCTTGCTTCAAATGCGGCTCCAAGAATCACTTCCAACGTGATTGCAAAGCAAGTAGAGATGTCCAAGCTGCTTACAAGAAACACAAGCAATACATGGAACAAGAAACGAACTATGTGAGACTTTGAGGAAGAAGAGTACGATGAAGAAGATACCAACTTCACTGTCGATGACTTCCAACCTACGAAGAAGCGTAGGACTCAGGAGTATGATACTCCGGATTATGAATAAGTATTTGACTTAGGTCATGAGATACATGTTTAAGTTTGATTTTGATTGTTATTTTTGGCTTTATTTAGTCATAGTTCACGACTTTGTTCGATAGTCGTTTGATTTAGAACATCCTTGATGTACTTTTGAGTTGTCATCAATAAAATTTCTCTTATTCAATGAATGATTCGAGATTTTTACATCCCTATGAAAGCAAAATTGGTTCAATGCGTCCAATTCTCAATGGCATAATTATTTTTGAGTTCACCAAAATTTTGGTGATGTTAACTCCATATCCGAAATAAAATCACAAAGACAAAACGAAAGAATTGTGAGACATCGCGTTGCACATTCGGCCAAGCCCTTGGCAGCGCTTAGGCAGCATCGGCATCACCTAGGCAGCTCGGCAGCCTATCGGCAGCTTGGCTGTGCCTCGGCAGCAAGCCTCGCCAGCCCCTCGGCCGCTTGGCCACGCCTCTCGGTAGCATGCCTCGACAGCGCCCCGGCAACCCGACAGTGAGCTTCGGCAGCTCGGTAGCCTCTCGGCAGCCTTGCGTCATGCCGGCTCGACACCGAACACGGTTTTTACTTTTTCGCCTCAGACATGTCTCGACTTTCGTCCTGACACGTCCTCGGCCAAAAACCTGGTTTTGAAACCAACAACGATAGCCTATCGAAAAATGCAATGTTTGCAATATTGTCTTCGGACACAACATGCTTAAGATTTTAGCTCAACCGTCGCATCGATTGCCTACAAGTCGGACCGGCCCTATCCCCCCTTGTCTTGCTTCGGCTCGGCATCATTGTGGCTCCGGCCTCGCCTTGGCCTCGGTTTTGGCTTGGCCCCGGTTTTGCCTCGGCCTCGGCCTTGGCTCGGCCATGCCACCGATTGTGGCTTCCGGTCTTACAATCTCTCTACTCTAGGCTATCACTACAAGAAAAAACACCTTAGGCGACGAAAAGTTAAAAATCTTCGTTGTCTAAGAAGTCCTAGGCGACGAAATCAAATTTCGTCCTCTAAGAGAATGTTTCGTCGTCTAAGAACCTTCTTAGACGATGAAATAATTATTTCCTCGTCTAAGAACCTTCTTAGACGACGAATAAATTTTTTCTTGTCTAAGTGGTTCACTTAGACGAGGAAAAAAAATGTTTCCTCGTCTAAGAAAATATATAGACGACTAGATATTATTTCGTCGTCTGGGTTCTTTTCTTAGACGACGAAATATTTGTTTCCTCGTCTAAGTGACCAACTTAGATGACGAAACAATTTTTCCTTATCTAAGTACACCACTTAGACGACGAAAATAATGTTTCCTCGTCTAAGTGGTTTACTTAGACGACGAAATGAATGGTTCCTAACCACTTAGACGACGAAAAAGATGGTTCTTCGTCTAAGTGAACCACTTGGGAGAAAAAAAAATACCCAAGTATACACAAGATCGGGATCGAACTGCCCTAATCCCTTAGCCTTCCTCCATCAATTCCTCCATCTTAAATTCCTCCGGCTCAATCAAGGCCACCGCCACCGCCCCCGTCTCAGTCTCCGCCGCTACCGTGTTGTCGACTCGCTCCCCGCCCCCGCCGTGTCCCCTGTCTCACTCCCCGCCTCTGCCCCCGTCACCGGCTTCATCTTCCTCAGTCCCCACCTCCGTCTCAGTCCCTCGCCCTCTCTCTCTCTCTCTCTCTCTCTCTCTCTCTCAGTCCCCGCCATCGCCACCCGCTTCCGATCCTCCATCTTCAGCCGATTGTCATCTCTGGGTAGGTTCTCTTATTTCTCTCTACTCATCTTCTTCTTCTCTGTTGATTGAGTTAAGGTCAAGGTTGTGTATTGCTTGTTTAGGGTTTTCGGGTCAAGGCCGTCCCCTTCTGAATTTGTAATATCCTCTTTTATTTCTTTTTTGTGCTATTATAGTCTGATGGCCATCCCCCGGTACAAAGAGCGTCTCCTCCACCAGACATCTCTTGGTTCATTAATGGTCATTACTCTGATAAGGACAGTGCAGTATAACCTATCTAAGTTGCAGGTATCTATCTGCCTCTGTTACTGTGATCTTTCTTAAACTGCTCTTTGAATATGATTATTAGATTGCTGATACTTCGATATCTATGTCAATTACATATATTACACATTGCTATTTGTGTATTGCACGCTCTATAATTTGTTTAAGGTATATGTTAAATTTTCAGAACTTGAATTTGATTAAAAAATGTTGTGTTCGTAGTGGTCAGATAACAGTAATTGTGCACACCCTTTCTTTGGAGATTTTGTGTGCTTCCCTGATTGAGTTGTTTCCTTTGTTTTTTTGTAACAGGATGTTTATCTCCATACAACTTGTCTAGCAACTTTGACATACATGGCACCTCATGTCCACCGTTTGAGGTGCATATGCGTCCCCTTCAGAATGAAATGCAGGACTTGATCTATTGCTGGAAGATGTAACAATCACAAGCTAATTGATCATCCATTTTCTGTCCAGGTCTCTCATCACTTTTTTTTGTAATAGGCTGGAAGGAACAACAGAAAGCTCCTGCTCTTTTTTTCATAGGGATAAGTAGCTTAGAAATACAGATTGTCTGATTTTCTATTTTGTTCGGCTCGTTTATACTATTATACTATTTAACCTTAAGAGACTCAGCAAAGTACTATCTAGCTCTTCATATGTTGCATTGAACACTACACGTGGTGTACATATTAAAATTTGTGCCTTGAGTGTTTATCATTTTATTTTGCAGTTGTTTGGAATCCATGGGATAAGAAAGCAAAGGCAATTCCTGATTTTGGGGATGATGAATACAAGCATATGCTCTGTGTCCAGGCTGCTTGTGTGGAGACGCCTATTACTTTGAAACCCGGTGAAGAATGGAGAGGAAAGCAGGAGCTGTCTGTTGTTCCTTCCAGTTACTGCAGTGGAAAACTTGACCCAAATAAGGTACTGCATTGTGGTTAAGTGATCAGCCTTTTTGATATATACCTTGTACCGGTTGTTTACTGAAATCCAATAATAAAACTGCAACAAATTGATACCTCCATTTTTTCCCTTGCGTGGCTCAACATGGTAAACTATAATATGCATGATGAGTGACAGTTTGCTCAAGTTTCAAAATGCATATTTAACTATGGACTATAGGAGGAAGAGTTCTGTATGTTTATAAATTTCAGTATTGCTGGCATTAACCTGCATTTGTTGGTACAGATGGTAGGGCTCATTGGTAGCTCTCCATAGGATCTTACTTCTTCACCGTGTTAGTTTGTTTTTCCCATAGTAATCATGCCTCACATCAAATATCATGTTGTATAAATCGTTAATACGATTCAGCTTTCTACTTCATTGTGTAATATCATCTTCATGAATTTTGATTTTGGCTTGCCAGGTTTTTTTAACTGTCGACTATTATAATACTTGTGTGCGTCTGATTTGATTCTTCTGTTTCATATTTTTATCAGGTGGACTGGTGAGTATATATCCATATTAGGCATTGTCTGGATTCTAAGTGTGGCAGTTGTTCTTGTTAGAGCGCAAATTTGTGATCAGCATAATTTTCTATAGCCACTTCAATGGATATTTGATTTGTGAAAGAGCATGAAAAATATTAAGTATTCATCTCCTTTCCCAGGCCGATAGAGAAAGATATTAAGTATTTAATTTGTATGAATTTATTTTATAATATATTAATTATATTTTGTCTCAATTTTCTAATTTTTTTTTTTTGAAAATTAAGCCACTTAGGCTACGAAAAAGAGTTTCCTCGTCTAAGTGAAGCTGCAGCCACTTAGGCGACGAACAAAAAGTTTCCTCGTCTAAGTGAAGCTGCATCCACTTAGGCGACGAAAAAAATTCCTCGTCTAAGTGAAGCTGCAGCCACTTAGGCGACGAAAAAAAAGTTTCCTCGTCTAAGTGAAGCTGTAGCTGACGAAATTTTTCGTCGTCTAAGAACATTTGGTCGTCACTAAAGTACTTAAGAGACGAAAATTTTTCGTCGACTAAGTAGTCACTTAGGCGAGGAAACATAATTGTTTCGTCGTCCAAGTACTTAGACGACTACTTCTAGACGACGACACTTAGGCGAGAAAATATTCGTCGTCTAAGTACTTTGGCGACGAAAAAACCTCTTAGGTGACGAAAATGTTTCGTCGTCTAAGGGTTCCAGTCTAGTAGTGTATGCTATCTCTCAATGTTGGTATTCGGTGATTAAAATGAGGCTTGTATCTTTCTATAAAGTTATACATATGCCATGGCTATGTTATTGGCCTTAATGCACTTCGTTTTGTGATGATATATTGCTTCCATACACTTATTTTAAAGTGTTCGCCAAAGTCTACAATAGACTATTGATTCAATTTACATTGTTTTTGTACATGTATCAAGGCGAGATCGAGCGTCTGTTGGATTGTGCAACAACTCACACGATTCTGAGGAATCAGCAATTGTTTTCGGATTTTTCGCAAAGAGAATCGTCGTTATCTACGATGACAAGAACCGGATCCGTCATTAAGGGTCGTGGCACTGCTCAATTCTTATTGCCCAATGACACTGAAATTCGGGTAGAGGACGCTCTATATGCGCCTAAGGCGCCAAGAACCTTGCTAGCTTTCAAGGATGTACGTGACAACGACTATCACCTCAGCACTTATGTTGCAGATGAAACTGAATATCTGTTGATCACCTCTACTGAGAATCTGCACACTCGCATTGTGGAGAAGTGTAAGCGCGTTCGAAATGACATGTATTTCACAACCATTCGAGCCAATGAATCTCATGTTGTTATCTTATGTGATTCCGATGCTTATAAGCTTTGGCATGACAGACTCGGTCATCCGGGTCGTGATCTGATGATTCGTATTTTGAAATGCTCCCACGGTCATCCGTTTTTCAGATCACATATGTAAAAAAGAAACCAGAAAACTGGACACAACCGAGCCGACGCCGTGCAAGGGCGCTTCGGCCTCAGTTCGGCCGACATGCCACCGCTGGCAGCCTCTCGGCTCCAAGGAGAGGTTCGGCCTAATCCTGTTGCTCATGCCTCTGTAGCGATGTTTAATGCTCATCGTTCGTTTTGCAAAGCTTGTTCACTAGCAAAACTTCAAGCAAGACTTTCTTTTGCTATTGATAATAAACAGAATATTCCGTTCCTACAACGAATACAAGGTGATATTTGTGGACCTATAACACCAGAATGCGGACCATTTAGATATTTTATGGTTCTGGTTGATGCGTCGACGCGTTGGTCACACGTCGCGTTATTGTCCACGAGGAATGCTCCATTTGCTAAACTCCTAGCTCAGATCATTAAGCTCCGGGCTCACCACCCGGACAATCCGATTAAGTCTATCAGACTGGATAATGCTGGAGAGTTTACATCAAAGTGTTTTGATGACTATTGCATGTCAGTTGGGATTGAAGTTGAACATCCCGTGCCCCACGTTCATTCTCAGAACGGTCTTGCAGAAGCCGCTATAAAGAGACTACAGCTTGTTGCTAGGTCTCTTGTCATGGCCACTAATTTGCCGGTTTCGGCATGGGGATATGCAATACTACATGCAGCTATGCTTATTCGTCTATGATCTACAGATAGCCAACCATTTAGTGTGTACCAGTTGGTAACTGGTTACGAGCCTGATATTTCGCATCTGCGTACTTTTGGTTGTGCCGTATATGTGCCTATCACGCCTTCACTGCGTACCAAGATGGGTCCACAACGACGATTAGCTATTTATGTTGGATATGAAGCACCAACAATTGTCCGCTACATAGAGCCTACGACAGGTGATCTGTTTACTGCAAGATTTGCAGATTGTCACTTTAATGAGACATCCTTCCCGCCGTTAGGGGGAGATGGGGCCGCATCCGTCTCTAGTGAACGTCAGGAATTGACGTGGTTCTCTCCCACTATGTCTCATTATGATCTCTGAACGTCTCAGTGTGAGACAGAAATACAACGCATATTGGAACTACAAAAGGTTGCGGATTCGATGCCTGACTCCTTTACTGATATTGCAAAAGTGACGAGATCAACCATACCTGCTGCGAATGTACCTGGAAGGCTCAACATTCCTCGCCACGCGCCAGCACGTGCCGCCGGTCTCGGACCAGCAGCCCTAGGTGCCGTCGGCAGCCTAGGCTTGGCACCTCCAAGTGGAGGGCCGGCGTCGACTTCGGATCCTCCTAGAAAGAGGGGGAGACCAATCGGTTCCAAGGACAGTGTACCTAGAAAGAGGGCATGTGTTTAGGCACAAAGCGATCCGTTCATTATCGATACTGTGATGCCGTCACACGAGATTGTCTCCGACTATACCTATGTCCAAGAATCAACTCTGAATCATCTGGGGGACGCGTCAGACTCATGATAGGAGCACAATGTGCGACGATATTAATATGCTTATACCCTTATTTATACTTCGTTTAACCCTTATTTATCTAAGATAGAGTCATAATTTAGTTTAGTGTCATTTCGGAAGAGTTTTGGAAAAATGTGCTTAATAATCAGAAAAATGACTAAGTATAGAAATCTGGAAATAAAGTAAAATATGTCTTTTTCGTAATTTTGAGGCTTGTGCTAAACTGAGCTATCCTTTTCAAAATTTGATGAAATTTGGTATGCATATATTTGGCAAGCTACAATGTATTTTCTCGAAATTGCAGATCAATCGGAGTTCGGGAAGTCATCCAAAAGATGGCTGCAACTTGGCAGTTTGAACAAAGATCACCAGGGACTACCAGGATTTTCCTGAGACTGTATCCTGACTTCCGGAATTTCTGTACGACGCATCACTTGGAACCCGAAACTGTGCCATACACCGTTGGAAAGCCCTATGAGTCTAGTTTCTCTGGGACTTTGAATCGCATCAATCGGAGCTCTGAGGAGGAAGTTATGCCGGATTTACTGGAGTAAGGTCATTCTGCCGGGAAAACAACAACTTTCCCGGTTGCATTAGGATAACTCTCCATTGGATTTTTGGAAGCATGGATCGGATATTATGGACCTAAAGACTTATTGGACATGTCCATGCTATTCAAATGAGGCTGATTGAAGTCCAAGATCAGAATTGAAGTCCAAGAATGCAAAGTTTGGCCGGCAAGGAAACATAAGCCAACTAGGAAAGGAATTCTCATTCCTTATTGCTGCCGGCAACCCTAGGGTTTTTCCTCTATATAAAACCAATGAAATTTCAGAATAAATGATCTCATCTCGAGCACAAGTACTAGCCAAAAACTCTACCAAGTCTCACAAGCACCAAACACCCAAATACTTAGCCAAAACCTACACCACCACAACCCAAACTTTCGTCCCTTCACTTTAGTTTTCTGCCGAGTAGCTGATCATCAATCCACCACGTCTTGAAGAGCTTCACAAGGTTCTAAAAGTGTGATCCACTCCCCCTATGGCTCTTGTATTTATTCATGTTTGGTTGTGTTTTAAGAACTTATTTCAATTCTTGGTTTTTGCTAAACTATTGTATGAACCGATTCCATGTTTATTGATATAGTTTTATAATTTTAACTTGTTGATTTTGTATGCATTGATAATTAGGGCAGTGGTTTGTGAAGCATGTTAAAGACTAAAAATTGGTTAGAACTAAGGTTAGGGCAGAAAAATCGAACACTAGTTATGTCAAAGAACATAGTCTAAGTGCTAGGTTTCATGTGATAGAGTAATATGGTTAAGTCATATGCTGGAGTAGTATTAATTGTGTTTCTCACCTAGGTCTAACAACCTTAGAACTTACAAGTTAAATAAGAAGAATGACAACCTTACTTGTTTGCTTGTTTTCGATTAGAGATTCATGTGCTTAAATGTTAAAATGCGTAAAATCGGATTAGCATCACCTTAGGATTATAAGCTGGAGTTGATTCTAAGAATTTAAGTAATCTAACAATTGGAAAACTGCTGGAGGCTCTAATTGTGTCGAAACTAATCTAGGTCTAATACGTTTCAAACTTGTCACTTGCTTTCTTGCATACAAGTCTACTTGTTAAAGAGTCTTTTGTGTGAACTACTTGGTATGAAAGATGATGATCGCTTGTACATATTAGAATTAGGGTTTTTATTTTCGTACTTAGCTTTTTCGTACCTAGTTTAGGGCAGCCATAGGGCTGCCGATTCTATCATTCCCCCAAAAGTGACGATTTAATTGTAAATATGTGAATATCTTGTCTAACATTCTCATGTTTTAGGTACCCTTAATCACCGGCTAGAACGATCCCTACTTACTCATACTACTAACGATATTTTGTAGGGTTATTATTTGTGTGAGCCTCGCGGTTCACATCAACTCACCGTTGATGTTGGAGAACAAGGAAATCTCACTAAACTACTTATGCATGCACAATCATATGGAAAAGAATTCCATGTATATCGATGATGCATTCGCCTACGCCGTTGCTCAAGAAATCATTGACGACGACGATATGGAACCCCGCACTGTTGATCAGTGTCAACGTAGGGTGGATTGGCCGAAGTGGGAAGAAGCAATCCAGGCTGAACTAGACTCTCTAAAGAAAAAACAAGTATTCAGATCGGTTGTGCCTACACCGCCGAACGTGAAGCCTATTGGACATAAATGGGTCTTTGTCAGAAAGCGCAACGAGAATGGTGAAGTCCAGCGATATAAAGCTAGACTCGTGGCGCAAGGTTTTTCTCAATGCTCTGGAATTGATTATGAGGAGACGTATTCTCCGGTCATGGATATTATTACATTCCGATACTTAATCAATTTGGTAGTCTCAGAGAGACTCAATATGCAGCTTATGGATGTTGTAACAGCGTATCTTTATGGGGATCTAGATACGGAGATGTACATGAAAGTGCCAGAAGGACTTTCGTTACCCAAGTCAAGTGAGCAAAAATCACGAAGTTCATTTGCTATCAGGTTGAGACGATCTCTATATGGACTCCGACAATCTGGTAGGATGTGGTACACATGGTTAAGTGATTACTTGATTGGGAAAGGATACAAGAATGTTGAGTTGTGCCATTGTGTGTTCATAAAGAGTACACGTTCAGGATTTGCCATTGTAGCCGTCTATGTTGATGATATGAATATCATTGGAACTCTGAATGAGATCAATGAGACCGCAAGCTACTTGAAATCCGAATTTGAGATGAACGATCTGGGAAGGACTCGGTTTTGCCTAGGCTTAGAACTAGAGCACCGAAGTGGTGGAATCTTTGTACACCAATCTGCATATGTCCGAAAGATGCTCAGGCGATTTAACATGGACAAAGTTATGCATCCTACAGGCACTCTTATGGTCGTTAGAAGTCTGGATATCAATAAAGATCCCTTTCGTTCAAAAGAAGATGACGAAGAGGTCTTGGGAGCTGAATATCCGTATCTAAGTGCAATTGGAGCTTTGTTATACCTAGCTCAGTGTACTAGACCAGACATTGCTTTCTCGGTGAACTTGTTAGCTAGATTTAGCTCGACGCCAACACAACGTCATTGGGTTGGAATCAAGAACATCTTCCGATACCTGAATGGGACCCTTGACATGGACTTGTACTATAGATACACTCATCATGGATCGGCTCCAAGCCGACCACTTGCATCCCACGACGGAATCCGTGGCTCGGATCACCACGGGACAGCCGTCCAGTCTGACCCCGGTTCGGCTGCCCGCCGCACCGCCGCCAGCTCAGTTTCCTACTGTAAAGCCGCCGCCGCCGCTGCCGATCCAGATCACGAGGATGTCAAAGCGTGGTCACGATATGGCTTCGGCACTACCCCCTCCTACTCAGATACACCAAATGATGTGATGGTAGGAGTTGCTGATGCTAGATATTTGTTAGATCCACACAAGGGACGTTCCCAAACCGATTATGTTTTCACCATTGGGAATACGGCGATATCTTGGAGATCAACCAAGCAAACCCTTGTTGCCACCTCTTCGAACCATGCTGAGATCATTGCACTACATGAAGCAGTCAAAGAGTGTGTTTGGCTTCGCTCAGTTATATCTCACATTCGAGGGTCTAGTGGACTTGAGTCTACTACTATGGGACCAACTTGCATATTTGAAGATAATGCAGCATGCATTGAGCAGATGAAGTTGGGATACATCAAGGGTGATAACACTAAACACATTTCGCCTAAGTTCTTCTACAATCAGCAGCAGCAAGAGATTTTAAATATCCAAGTGAAGCAAGTCAGCTAAGAAGATAATGCAGCTTATCTGTTCACCAAGTCTCTATCCAAATCTACATTTGTGAAGCATGTAAAGCGCATTGGTATGTGTAGCTTATTCGAACTCAAAGACTGATTGACCATCAGGGGGAGTTCTCGTCTAGACTTCAGGGGGAGTCTAGTTATGCATGTCTCACATACTTGTAATTGGTGCGTTATACTCTTTTTCCTTAGACCATGCTTTTATTTTTGCCCAAGAGGTTTTTGTTTGCTGGGAAAGGTTTTAACGAGGCAACAGTTCATGCACCATTGAGGACGCGACACAAGGGGAAGTGTTCAAGGAAGGTTAATTCTGTAACTTCCGTGGTGTGTCTTGTCCTAATAAGGCTAGTAGTCTAGATTCTTTATTAGATAGGGAATCCTTGATTACCAGAGATACTTGATGTAATGCCTATATAAAGGTTTCCTTATCAATCAATAAAGACACAGTTTTCTTATCATTCTTTTATCCTGGAACAAGATGATTATTGTAGTGCAAATAAAGTCACTTAAGGTTAAGGTAGCGTCCCCCTTTATAACTTGGTTCCAGACCCGTTTCAAAAATGATGAATAAAAGAAACAAATACATGTGACCAATACTTTCATTTGGTTTGGGTTTACAAATTAAGTTCTTTGATGAGTGTTTGGGCCCAAATTGACATTTGTCCGAGACTGAAGACCAAGGCCCACGAGGTTATTTATTAAAGAATAATCTGACATATATTTAGTCTTTCCTTTCTGAAAAAGGATTTAGGGTTCCTCTAGGAATCAGGGAAGGAGGTGGTTTAAGGTAATTGAATCTTAATTGATCTCCGAATCTATTATGCTGCTTGATACGCAAGTATTAGGGTTTGACATTCTCTATATAAAGAATTATTATGCAACTAGTAAAGGGTTCTCAACCATCTTACAAACAGACAAGCTTTTGCGCATTGCAAATCTTGCAAAGTCTCTCCGAAGCATCTTATGCGTACTGCCTCCACAAACTGCAAACAACCACCATCTAACCCTGCCGCAACCTTACGCCCGCATCGGTCACTGTATACTTGCGCGGTTATCGAAGTGTGCCTTGCATTCGTGTCGAGCGCGTCGCTAAGACTTATCGTGTCAGTCGTCACATCTCGTGGCAAATCGAGTCGTTACTCCAGTAACAAAACCCTAAGCCAATCTGCCATAGGTTGGATTCCCCGCGGTCTTGATTATAGCTCTGCTTTGCATCTCAGGATCGAAGTAAGATTACTCAATCTGGAATAGGTTGAGAAGAAAATCCTAGTAGATTTTTTATTAGGTCTTGTTGGAGCCCTTTACACCGGTTTAGTCAACGCCCGCGTAACAGTCGTTTGATCGAGAGGTCAGGTATCGGGAGCAGACAGATACACTCGCCAGAGGTCGTCCGCTTGAAGTTGTACCTAACTCAAAGGTACTGGCACGCTCGCGCACATCACAAGAGGACTGAAATTGACGTCTTCCACCCCATGTGTTGACTGTTCGCCGGGTGCTGAATCCGCCATGAACATTTTGGCACGCCCGGTGGGATATACTGTGTCAAGATAGCGGGATCTAATCCATATCGTCGTGTCATGCCTCCATGCAATAAACCTGAACACAAGTTCTTCACCCCTCACAACTCATCTGAGTGTAGAGGTTTATCGGAGACTGAAGCAGGCCTCAAGTTTGGAGGTGTCACGGCTACTATGGAGGATCTTACGGTGACTTCCAATAGCAGCCACCAGGGGATTCCTGAAAACTCAATGGGTGTTGGAGATAAAACTAATCCCACCAACATCTCGGGTGAAGAGGCGAATTCAGCCGCAAGAATTCTAGAGATTACTGAGGCGAATGACGGTGCGACCCTTGTTGTTGCATCTCCTGAAGATTTAATGGAATCTTTAAACATGGTGTTGACCAAGTCAACATTAACAGACAAAGATCTTCAACAGATTGAAGCTGCTCTGAAAACGTTGAGGAGTGAACATATTGGACATTCGTCCGATATTAATTGGTTGTCAAAACAGCAGCAGGCGACTGCCATATTGCTACTTACGCAAAAAACTTCAACGAGCAAGTGACGGCACAACATGAGCAATTAAAGACACAACAAGTGCAGTTGACCAAAACCTCGGCTGCTATTGAACAATTATCAATATTGTTCAGACAGAGGTTGGACGTTGAGGAGAAAGAGGTGGACGAACAAGTTCCATCTATAACAGTGAGGAAAAAGGGTAAGAAGGTTTCTTCCAACATGTTAAAACCTCCTTTGCCGGCTCAGAGGCTTAATATGTCTGCATCGTCAAGACGAAAAAGAGGAGTTGGGAGGCTTCAAGATCCTCCATCTGAGGAAGAGGATGAGAAACCAGGGAACCGTGAGGACCAGGTTCTTACTCTTAATACTGTGAGTAAGCTATTTGAAGAGAAGATGAGGGTTATGCAAGGTTTGCCAAACACCAATAGAGCTTATGCTAAGCCACTTCCCAGGGAGGTGAATGCACTCCCATGGCCTAAGAATTTTAAGCATATTTGCTTCACCCAATTCTCTGGGGATTCTGAGGAGGATGCTGAAACTCATATTACTCGCTTTAACAACGACTGTGGTCCCTATGCAGAGAATTCCATACTCAAGTTGCGAGTGTTTGGTACTTCATTGACTGGTTCAGCACTAACTTGGTATAAAGACTTGGCGCCGAGATCAGTTCCAGACTGGAGGACGATGGAAATCCTCTTTAGGACCATATTTGGGGTTGTTGAAGCTAAGGTCACCGTAAAGGTCTTGTCTGAAGTAGAACAACAACCCGGAGAATCAGCCATGGCTTATCTGAAACGTTTCAAGTTGCAATTAACCAAATGTAAGGATAAACTCGCAGAAGACACGATAGTGGGCTTGGCGATTGCGGGGCTAGATGAAGAAGTTCAGGCTGGTTTTCAACAGGTATATGTTACTAGCATGGCGGATCTGACTAATAGGTTGGCCGATCAGCAGAACTGGATAGATCAGATGAAGGACATAAGAGAAAGGAAGAAGGGCGTACCATTGTCCTACTATCCAGGGACTTTAAAGCCTAAGATAGGCGTTCCTTCTAGTTCAAAGACGGTCGCCACTGTGCATGCAGAGTCGCCTCCAACCCTGACTTGGGTTGCAGAGGATGAGGAAGAAGAAGTGGCGGTTGTAGAAGTGGTCGCTCGCCAACAACTACAATCGAAGAATGTGAAGCTAACCAAGGAGCCTATCAAGATTGTGACTTCTGTGCCAACTAAGTCTGCCTTTGAATCATACACTTATAATGCACACAAGGCTCCAAAAATTTTACTAGAGCTGTTCAAACAAGGGCGACTTCAACATGAAGGAGGTTTCGTTCCCAAGCCAGACTACATGGCGGGTAAGAAATACTGCAACTTTCATAATATGACTAACCATCATACCAAAGACTGCATTAATCTCAAAGATCAGATCCAAACTTGGATCAACGACGGTGTCATGAAAGTGGAAGCTGCCAAGGAACCTACTTGGACAGAATCTAAACCGTTTCCTCATGTGAACATGATTGACTTTATTCCTAGTCTTTGTCAAGAATTGGGGCCTATCAAGCGAGTTTCTAAGTTTACTGATTATACGTATGATGCAAGTAAGGCCCTAGAGATTTAGGAACTCTTAGTCCAGGAGGGTTTAGTGGGTCCAGATGATATTCGCCTACCATATAAGAAGACAGTTCATGGCGGATCTTATTGTATTTTTCACCATTCCGACGATCATTATATTGATGGGTGTGTTGAGCTGATGGATCAGATTCAGGAGTGGTTGAATGATGGAACTTTAGGGTTTGCTGAGGAGGCGGTGGCTTCTTTCCCTGAATTTTGGGTCAATGCCATCGATGGGGATAAGCCAGAAGCGAAGCAGCAAACTAACAGTATTGGCCATCTGCCAGACCAAGAAGAGATGGTGCTCGTACCGTGTTCTAAGCTGTGCCTTAATTGTAAAGTAGGCTGTCACCTGCCTATCACGCATGAAGAGCTGCAGATCGCGCTTAAGGAGGCTGAGCAGAAGGCCTTGAAAAAGTTCAAGTGAACTCATCCGACCCTTGAACGCTCCAGGTCTGATGACTACAAGCGAGCAAAATACCATCACAATACACAGGAAACTTATGCCAGCAAGGTGAGGTCCCGTCTAGAGAAAAGACCTTCCGGGGCTAAGTGCGCTCCAGTTTCTGGCCCTTCCAAGGAGTTGGATCCAGACGGTGCGACTAAACCTTATGTTCCACCAGCGTCGAGATCAGAGCTTAAGACTGATAAGTGGTATCGACAGCAGAATGGTAAAGCTGTAGAGGTACTTCCTAATCAGACTAGGAACATGCAGAAACGATTTGGCAAAGCCAAGAGGACTCTGGATGCTTTAGATAAGGGGGAAGTGATCCCAGAAGAGCTCTCTGTCCCGGTTGAACACATACGAGAGACCTACAAGCGGTACAAGGCGAAAACATATGTTGACGCCCGCCGGGCACGAAATAGAGGCTGTTCACCGCTTAGTAGGAAAAGTGTTCATGAAAGACTTTCTCAACCCAGTCCAACAGAGGATGCTTCTAAGAAATCTTCAAGGAAGAGATTGGTTTATTCCCCAGAAAGGGAGTCCGTTAGGTCTGACCGATCAAATCCTTTACCCAAAGAGAGCATTCCAGAGGTTGAAGTAAAGAGAGACTCCACTATTATGAAGTGGAAACCAAAAGAGGCGAGTGTCACTATAGCTCCGGATACAACAGGGGTTCTTGAGAGGTCAGCGATTGCCAAAGAATCCAGGCTAGCAAAAGCAGGGCCAGCCATGCCTGTTATGATTCTAGGTCAGTCAAAGTCCTCAGGTATTCCTCCCGGTATGTCCTTGCCTCAATATGTGGCACAAACGCTTGGTACTAACCCACTTTCGAAGAAAGCGGAGAGTGAGTCTAAATTCCAGTCTTCGGACCCGGTGACGGATGAAGATTTACAAGGGTCGAATGATGAGATATTGGAAGATGAAGATGAAGAATTGTTGGACGAAGATGAAACCATCTTAGACTGTAACTTGGTCTCATTGGACCTAGGGGCGATGGATTGCTACATGGCCTTCATTTTATCTTCTGATTATGCATTACCAGCACCCGTGCCCATTTCTCAATTCATTCAGGAGGAAGGAAACGATAGGTTAGTTTACCATATATAAGAACCTCAAGTTGAGGCAGTGGCGAGCATAGAAGGAGAAGTGTCACAGTCCACCCGAAAACCCCCAGAGGGGTTGGCTGACCTTTTCAGGCTAAACGTGGTGTTTTCAAAGCCTACATTCGCCATGTCTCAACACCTCAAACCTCTTTATGTATCCGCAGAGATGGCGGGTTTCAAAGTCAATAAAATCCTCATCGACACAGGAGCCGCGGTGAGCGTTATCACACTTAGTACTATGGAAAAGCTCCAGATCCCCAAGGAGAACATTATAGGTACTACTATGAAGGTCAGGGGCTTTGCTGGCGAGGTAACCCCAACTAGTGGTATCTTAATGCTCAAAGTAAAACTTGGGCCTTCTGATGCTTTTCAGGGATTCTTTGTCACAGAAACCAATGCCCCATATATCATGATCTTGGGGCGAGATTGGATCCATAAGACATTTTCTATTCCATCATCATTGCATCAGGAGATGATCATGTGGGATCCAGCGAACGACATTCCGGTACTCATTAAGGCGGATGAACGACCTTATTCAGTAGCAGCTTTCTCACTGGAGGCTGACTACGTACTATTATAGCTCTATGATACCTCTCAGGATTGAGGGTGTCGACGACAAAGGACATCCACTTGGGGTGACCTCAACTGATCTCACTCGGTGGGGATTGACGCAGGCCAAATCAGACAGTTCCAGGCCAGTCTCCATTGACTTCTCGCTAGATAATATCAATGAGTGACAACCTCACCATTGTGGAAACAGAAGCCTTTGCTTTTCTGATGCAGCGTTTGGCTATTTTTTTAGAAGAACAATTAGCTTGGAGTGTGGTCGCTCTAGTTGAGTGTATCGATGAAGACGAGGCAGTAACTAGAGAATAGGTGGAGGCTATACAACCAGTCCCAGCAGCATTGGATGATACTCCACCTAAGGTACGTGATCCAGTGGAAAACGTTCATGTAGGCACTGCTGAAGAACCTATGGAAGTCGGGATCAGCCAGTACCTGGAACCAGAATTGAGGCAACAACTAATTGAGTTGTTACAAGAGTTTAAGGACTGCTTTGCAGAAAAATATCAAGAGATGCCAGGACTATCAAAAGAATTGGTCTGCCATCGTATACCTATCAAGGAGGGATTCAGACCAGTCTGGCAGGAGTAAAGGCGGATGAACGCTGAAACTGTAATAGCAGTCAAGAAGGAGGTTCAGAGCATGATCGATGCAAGAATTATCAGGCTAGCACATTATTCACAATGGCTGGCGAACGTTGTTCCTGTCAAGAAAAAGAACGGCAAAATCAGAGTCTGCGTTGATTATAGAGATCTCAATGCGGCATCACCAAAGGATATTTATCCTATGCCTATTGCAGACATGCTAGTTGATGCAGTAGCAGGACATGAGTTGTTGTCTTTCATGGATGGGACAGCCGGCTATCATCAAATTCCAATTTATGAGCCTGACATCCCTAAGACTGCTTTTCGTTGTCCTGGTTTTGCAGGGGCTTTTGAGTATCTCAGTATGCCATTCGGCCTAACTAATGCAGGGGCAACATATCAACGTGCTATGAATCTAATATTCCATGATATCCTAGGGGATATTTTGGAGGTTTAAATTGATGACGTGGTGGTAAAATCAAAGCAGAAGAAGGATCACATTACTCACCTTCGAGATGTATTCACCAGAATGAGAAGGCACCATCTCAGAATGAATCCAGCAAAATGTGTGTTTGGGGTTCGTGCAGGAGATTTCTTGGGGTTCGTGGTGCATGAAAGGGGTATTGAAGTGTCTGGAGATAAGACACAGGCCGTTTTAGACGCTCCAGCACCTAGAAACAAGAAGGAACTTCAGAGTTTGTTGGGTAAGATCAACTTCCTCAGGAGGTTTATTTCCAACTCAGCTGGAAAGATTGCTCCTTTTTCCTCTCTGTTGAAACTCAAGGAGGGGGAAGACTTTAAATGGGGTCCTGAACACCAAGCTGCATTCGATAAGATTAAGGAGTATCTGGCGAGTCCGCCAGTATTATGCCCTCCACAGCCAGGGATCCCACTCAAACTGTATATTTATGCTTCTAATAGTTCTATTGCAGGATTATTAGCTCAAGATGAAACAACCAGTGAAGGGAAGAAAATAGAATATGCGGTTTCTTACCTTAGCAGAACTTTGTTAGATGCAGAAACTAGATACTCGCCAATTGAGAGGTTGGGCTTAGCGTTATACTTTCCCGGTACCAAACTCCGTCATTACATGTTATCCTCTACCACTATTGTGGTGGCTCAGACTGACTTGCTAAAGTATATGCTCACTAGGCCTATCTTGAGAGGTCGAGTTGGCAAGTGGATCCTGGCCCTATCTGAATTTTCATTACAATATACTCCTTTAAAGGCAATGACTGGGCAGGCGATCTCTGATTTTTTGCTACATCACCCTCTTGAAGAGGAGATTCCAGAACAAAGTTGGTCTGTGGACATGATCAGGACTCAACCTTGGATACTATACTTTGATGGCAGTAGTACTGACACCTTGGCGGGTGTAGGGATCTGTATCCAGGGCCCAACTGGGACCAAGCTTTCATATTCTTTTCAATTAGAATGGACTTGTACCAACAACCAAGCATAATATGAGGCGTTGATCATTGGTTTGGAATTACTGTTGGATATGGACGCTAAGGAGATCGAAGTTTATGGTGATTCTTTATTGATCATCAACCAGCTAACCGGAGCATATAAGTGTCTTTCTTTCCATCTGGTACACTATTGGGAACGAGCATCAGAATTACTTGGCACATTTGGCAACATGTATCAGTTTGGCTCATGGAGTTCAGGAAAGAATCTTGAAGGTGGAACGAAGAACTTTGCCATCCTTTGCAGTTAGACGAGAACAACGAGATGAGTGATTGGTTGCTACCATTGAATCAATTGAGACAGATTGGCGGCAACCAATCATCCAATATTTGCAAAATCCTTCTGCACCGTCAGAAAGACGAATTAGGTACTTTGCCACTAACTATTTACTTAAGGGTGGCGAGTTACTTCGCGGAGGTGAAGATGGCGTTGACCTTAGGTGTGTTTATGGGACAGAAGCCAAGAGGCTTATGCGAGAGGTGCACCTTGGCGTTTGTGGTTCGCATCAGAGTGGACTAAAGATGAGGTGGCTTATTCGTAGGTATGGGTACTACTGGCAATCTATTCTTAAAAACTGTATCAGTTTCGCACAGGGTTGCATTGATTGTCAAATTCATGGACCAGTTCAGAGAATTCCTAACATTCCTATGCAACCTATTATCAAGCCTTGGCCTCTGTGGGCATACCGTACATCTAAAAGAACTCCCACAAGAACTACACCTTATGCTTTGATGTATGGCCATGATGCAGTCTTGCCCTTGGAGATTAATGTGCAATCCCTTCGAGTTCGAGAGCAACACCAGTTGATTGGTGATGATTATGTTCAAGCTATATTTCAAGAGCATGAAGACCTTGATAATAGACATTTAGAAGCTCTGGATAATATAATCATGGAAAAGAAGAGAGTTCTAAGAGCTTATGATAAGCGAACTAAAGGCAAGTCTTATGGTGAAGGCGATTTAGTTTGGAAAGCGATACTTCCTTTTGGCGAGCGCGACACAGGACGTGGTAAGTGGTCTCTCAAATGGGAGGATCCCTTTGTCATTGATCAGATTATTGGAAAGGGCGCTTATCAACTCAGAGATATTGATGGTGAGATCCACCAAAATCCCATTAATGGCAGACATCTCAAGAAATACTTTCCCAGTGTTTGGGAATTTGAAAACCCGCTAGCCATGGTTGAGGCTGGGGGGCAATCTTCTTAACACTACTCGCCTAGGGGGGCACCCAGACATAGTTTTCTTAGCTTCACTTCACATTTCCATACTCGCTTTAGCCAACGAAAACTGGGGGGCAACATAGGACAATATTAGTGCACTAACGTCTGCCAGAAGCTAGAAGTGGTTCAACCCCAAAATTTTTGAAACTGAAAGAGTTTCATTGAGGGTTGTTAATCTCAAATTCAACCCTTGGACCAATACCTGTGGTCCTACTCTTATATTTTGTATTTTCATTAATGCAATTTAAAATTTATAAAGGAAGACAATATATATGTTTTTCTGGATTTACATTTATTCAGTGACTTTCCGGTCAAAGCTTTTACAAAATATGAATGATACAATAAAAGAGCTATCAACTAGTTCTGAAACCATGTCTATACTAAAGAACTTTGATCGACCACAAGAAAAGTTTAAATTCCTATTTTGAACTTTGCTTCAAAATTCCTCTGACAAAAAGGTGGCTTGAGGCAAGTCCATCTCCTCGATTTGTCTACGAGGAATTCTCTTTCTCGGTTATATCTCTCCTTTGATGAGGGATTTCTTTCATAGTCATCCCCGCCCCTTACCTTTTTAGACCCAACAAAGATCAATCCTCATCCGTCAATTTTCATAATTGACCACTCGAGAGTGAACATCACTCGCTTTAAGTTCAGAACTGCTTGGCAAGGGATTTCCATCCGCCAGACCGGAGAGAGTTAGATGCTACCATCTTTTCTTCCAGACCTAGCATGGATGGAGATGTTGGCTGAAAGTCATTCCCAATTCTTCCCCTAATGCTGGGGAGCAAACGAAGGAACGGGACTACAAGGTTGACAGATGATACCTAAGTCGATACCCAGTATTATACTAAAGGAGGACATGAAGAACCTGGCCAAACTCTGGTCAACCCTTTAGATATCACGTCATCCAAAGACATAATACCAGATTATGCGACTTAGGATTTTACTAATACCAGATTACACGACTTAGAGGTGTTCATAAGAACATCTGGATATAATCTGGTGGAAAAGACTGAGGTAGCCATAGGGGCTTTGAAGTAAAACTGGAGAGAAGAATAGACAACTGGCGAAAATTGAAGGATTGATCAATCTCAGTGAAGGGTTTCCTTTATATAGCAAAATACGTAGGAAATCTAACGGCTGGGATTGATTCAAATTTACCAACGCGAATTGCCAAAATTTATTATGTAGTTATCACTTTCAACTGTTTTGCCCCAAGAGCGGTAAGGGGTTTAACTTCGAATCCTAGAGAATTGCTACTAGCAGTTACTGAACATTAAATCGAAGCGTGGTTTTGGTGGTTGGCGGGTAGGTTTGAGAAACTGTGCCAGATAAGTTTGAATGAACAGAACTGGGCTGAATTATGCTCTTTGGGCTAAGATAAGATAATATAAAATATTACATAAGCCCAGTTTAATCGGGAGGCATTGTCTTTAGTTCACACAATTCCAATCCTAGTCTCTTTATCTTGACCTTCAAGTGGCCAATGTAGTTTGTGAGTTTTTTCTCCTTGGCTTGGTGTTGCTGAATTTCTTCTTGAATAACGGTTAAGATCACCCTTTGCTCACTCGCTTGCTGAATTTCGCTTTCATCATCGTCACTGGCAGCGGATACAAGGGCAGAGTACTTGGTCACGGTACTGGTATGGGCTGCAGTTGAGTCCTGAATCTTAGCTTGTTGATTTGGAAGTGCGTCCAAACTATCTTGAAGAAACTTTAGGTAGTCTGGGATGGCCGCCAGGATTTTCTTCACTTTTGGTCAAATTTCAACAGGCAGGTGGTCGACTTGATTTTGTAGGGTCTGGATGGAAGAACGGATCTTGGCCGCCACCTTCACATCCGCAGGGTCTACTCCTCCCAACTCTTGCATAAAGTCCCAAGCTTCTCTTACTTCAGGGAAATCTCTTTTAGGGGTTGGAAGCTTTAGGAGTGGATCTTCTCCTAGTGGAAGGATGGACAAGCTCGTCTTTAAAGGTTGAGGAGTTGAAGCTTTGACATGCGGTATCCCAATCTGCATGATCTGGCTAGGCAAAGTTATAGCCAGAGTTTGCTCGCCAGAAACCTCATCATTCCTAATGGTATCAGGAACTTCATTTACCTAATTGAATGTAATTGTGGTGAGGATTGATTCAATACCATAAAGAATACAAGATCAAAGGATATTAAGAGGTACC
Source organism: Potentilla sterilis (assembly GCA_963682095.1). Taxonomy (NCBI): domain Eukaryota; kingdom Viridiplantae; phylum Streptophyta; class Magnoliopsida; order Rosales; family Rosaceae; genus Potentilla; species Potentilla sterilis. The sequence continues at coordinate 34,918,473 of OY821763.1, forward strand.
TCTGTAACGGGCGAGACATCTGTTAGAAGTTCCTTTTGAGGTTGCTCTTGAGGTTCCGGGGAATTGTGCATGGTTGAACCCTCTCCGGCATCTGCGTAGGTTCTAATAGGAGAGGGGCGAGTCATATTGTCATCTTCCAAGATAACTACCTTAAGGCTTGGAGGCATTTCCTTTTCAACAACAGCCGCCTGGGGTTCTGGATCAACTTCTGAAGATATGAGAGTAGTTTCAGGGTTCTGTCCAGCATCCGCCACAACCTCAGAAGCTTGTATGGCGACAATTTCTTCAATCACTTGCTCTGCAAGGAGAGTTGGAGTGATCAGAGGGAAATCTTGGTAATCTCAAAGTAATTGCTAGGGGATTGTCTGGAATACTAGAAGTACCTGTATCGGCAGGAAGAAAGCTTAGAGGTGATGCTTCAATAGCCACATTCTCACAAACGAATAGGTACTCATTTTCAATTTGTTTACAGACTCGCTGGACTCCAACGAAATCATGAACATATTCATCTCCCAACTCCAAATTTGTCAAGGGAGATGAATCAAGAGGTGACTCGGAAGACTCACCTGAAGACACTTCAATCATAGCAGCAATAGGGGTTGAAGTTGTTCTGCTTCTCTTCCTGATTAATCCCTGTGGGAAAGAGTTTATCAATTGCATCAGATTTGACATGTTAATGGGTGCGTTTGGGGGGTCTTTTTTGCTCCATTGCTTATAAGCACAACACATGCATGTGTTTGGTAAACACAGCTTCTTGTCCTGGCTTCCAGAAGCACCTGCTTTTTACCTCCAAAAGCCGAAGCTGCCTCCCCCCTCCTTCTGGAAGCCAATTGTGGCTTCTGCACTGTAGCGGGCTAAACTGTAGCTAAATGACATTTTCAAAATACCACCATTGCCCTCACTCTCTGTAGGGGTCACTGGAATCTTAGACAGACTGGGTTTTTGGCTTTTTGGGGTCGAAGATGTCGATGACGGATCCGATCTAATTGAGCTGCGTAATGGCGTGCAAGGCAGCAGCGCTGGGCTGACATCGAGGCGGAGGGCGGCACTGGAATCCTTGGACAGGCTTCGTTGAGGTAGAAAAGGTCGATGCAGGTGGTCAGATCAGATCTGTGTCGGGCGACGCCGGGGCTGGGCTAGATGGGGTTCGGATTGGCGAAGACCTTGACGTCGACCGTAACATCAAGCTCTCCGCCTTAATCTCCAAGCTCTCATCCCTCTCCCCATGATGATCGACGCTCCCCGTCTAAGACCTCGACGCTCTCATCTCCGTCACCAACGACGAGGACCTCGACCACATGATGATAGAACGACTCGCCTCTTTCTTTTTCCGGTCAATTCACCCGCTCCGACGAGCTTTGGCTCCAACGAGTCCAAGTTCGAGAGGCAGTGGTTCGTCGACGCCTTGAACTCCGTCGATACTGCTGGGATCGCCGGCTTTGGGGCGGCGTCGATCAGAGATCGGAGGAAGGGTGTCCAGAGCAAATTTCTGGGTGCAGTCTCTGCCGATAAAGTTTCGTTGGCAGAATGCTTGGCCTTTCTTTTACCGGCGAGAAGGTTGTCGGGAAAAAGAGTTTCTGGAGAAGGCCTCTTTGCCGACAAAATGTTGCCGGCATAAGAGAATTTCTGTTTTTTTTTTTCTACATTAGAGAGATGTAGCCGACAAAAATTGAATCTAACTACTTAATTCTCGTCAGTTACATTGACGAAGGCACACAATGTGTTTTTCGTTCTACAATTTCACCATAATGATTTGTAATTAATTATATTTAGAAACAATTTCATATAAGTATAATAAAGATTTAATTAGCCATAAAAAAAATTATTAGGTATTACCATTTAATTAAAGTTAAAAAAATTTTCATGTCCAAATTGGTCATTTACAGACAAAAATCACAAGCCAACTTTCAGTTTACCAAACACTTTGTCAATGTCTTTTCCAGCAAAAGCACCTAAAAAAAGCCAGGTTACCAAACATTCAGCCACTTTGTTTTTCAGCAGCTTATTTTTTAAAAAAAAGCAAAAGCCAGTTTTTTTGTAAAGCCCAGCTGCATCAAACATACCCAATATGTTAAGTGGATCAGTGGTGCAGTAACATAAATAAATAAATACAGATAACTTACTAGCTCATTATCCTCGGGATCTGATTCTTCAGCAATAAGTGGAGTTCTTTCCCTTTTCTGGGTAGTTCTGCTGGTGGAAGTCTAAGGGACATTTTTCTTCCCTTTACTTTTCTTTGACTTTTCAGGGATATATGTTAAGGGAAATCAGGTAGTGGTTTTTTCGCTTGAAAATTAATAGACAGATCAGTAAATAACAAAGAAATACCTGCTCAGGGTCTACTTCAGGATATAGAGGACCTCCATCAAGCACGTTGACGTCCTCGACAGTAAGGTACTGACGCTGATTGTTGAAGAGAGTTCTGAAGTAGTGAAGGGATTGTTTCTTGAATAACTCTCCTCTGAGTTGCCCCACCAAGCTTGATATTCCTCTGTAACTTCTCCGGAGACTTCCAGGTCAGGACACTGCTCTAAGTTTGGAAAATTGGCAGGTCTCAGGGCAGAAACAACATTGACACCTTCATCCGCAGGGGTGTTTCTGCTCGGTCGCCAGGCTAAAAACATATTCAGGCTTTGGATTGGGGGATAAGGCAGAAGCTGAGTCAGTCCAAGCTGTCTGACAAACAACTGGGGGGCATACACCTCGACGCCTTGCTCGCCCTTATCAGAGGAGAAAAGGGGAAGGTCCGCCATGGAGATGCATTGAAGAAACAGCCTTCGTCCTTCCTCACATTGATTGGCTGAGGGTAGGAAGCCATCCTTCAAAGCTTTTGGGTGTCTCCTGTGGAGGAGCATCTGCGCCTCTGAGTAGAAGCCTTGAGCATCCGTGTTAAAGATCACATCAATGCACACGGCGTAGCCTTGACCATAGTTAGGCTTACATCCGGCATAGGCGAGTCCCGATATTCTATCTTCGGCTATCTTGTTGGGCTCAAGGGGTGCTAAACCAGGGAAGTACATCTGAGACCAGATTTCCAAAATCCAAAGTGGTCCAGAGACTTTGCAGCTTAGGGGATTGGCGGACAAGGTGTGGAGGCACCTATACAGATGTGCCAGTAGTAATTGGGCAAGGCCAATCTCCTTACGCGCATACAGAATTTCAGCCATTCTGCTATATGTCTTCGTCATCTTGTTGGCGGTCGAACAAAATACGAATTTGTTGAGCCAAAAATCCAGGAAGGCTATTTAGCCTATATCATCCTTATGGGTTCGGAATTGTGTTATCCAACTCTGCCAACTCCGGGTAGAGGTTTCTGGAAGGATGGTTGAAGGGACATCCGCCTCAAGATAATCCTCTAGATTGAAGGGTTTTCTACCAAGGGGAAACCCTAATCCAGCATGCATGTCTAGCAAAGTAATGCTAGCTTGCCCAAATTTGAAATCGAAGGCATTGGCAGAAGGATTCCAAAAACAGATTAAAGGTATGAGAGCACACCTATTCCCTCCTTTTGGGTTGAGTAAGAAGCTGATGTTGAGGGCTTCATCAATCCCGGCGGCTCGCCATCTGCTTTCGTCAAGCGAGCGCCTTTCACAATACCACTGTGTCATTCCCTGGGTGGGCAGCGGCCATGAGGAAGACGCTATCGGAATCTCGTAGTGATTGGAGGTCTGCCAGTCCCCACATTTTATGCTTTCGTCTCGAAAAGCCACCGGAGGTGGTCGCGACCCGTCGACGAATGGAAGGAGGGTGTCTTGGCGAAGCTCTTGCTGTCGTGGTCCCAACCCGACACGGCCATAGTCGTCAGGTAGCGTGAGAGAGGTTTGGTAGGAACTTCCGACTTCGATGATGGCGGAAGTGATTCTTTCCTTTCCTTTGAGGGCTGAAGCGTATTGAATTTCGAAAGCCATGGTCTTTTTGTTTGAGGTAATGAGAGAATGGAGGTTGAGATGCGAATTGATGATTCTTAATCTGAGTTTTATAGAATCTGAAAGGGGTTCTCTGAATTTTGAAGTGGTAGGATTGACAGTGGTCAAGGGTTTCAGAATAGTTCTTCGAGCTCAATTTGGTAAAGTTGCGGTGTTAGAGGGAACGACACAATGTTTCAGAATTTTAAATGGACTAGGGTTGGGCTTTCTAGCCTTTATCAATTTTTTTCAGTCCTCAATTTCAAAGGCTGTGGGGCAATGTTTAGGCCCAAATTGACATTTGTCCGAAACTGAAGATCCAGGCCCACGAGGTTATTTATTAAAGAATAATCTGACATATATTTAGTCTTTCCTTTCTGGAAAATGATTTAGGGTTCCTCTAGGAATCCGGGAAGGAGGTGGTCTAAGGTAATTGAATCCTAATTGATCTCCGTATCTATTATGCTGCTTGATACGCAAGTATTAAGATTTGACATTCTCTATATAAAGAATTCTTATGCAACTGGTAAAAGGTTCTCAACCATCTTACAAACAGACAAGAAAAAGCTTTTGGGCATTGCAAAATCTTGCAAAGTCTCTCCGGAGCATCTTACGCGTACTGCCTCCACAAACTGCAAACAACCACCATCCAACCCTGCCGCAACCTTATGCCCGCATCAGTCGCTGTATACTTGCGCGGTTGTCGAAGTGTGCCTTGCATTCGTGTCGAGCGCGTCGCTAAGACTTATCGTGCCAGTCGTCACATCTCGTGGCAAATCGAGTCGTTACTCCGGTAACAAAACCCTAAGCCAATCTGCCATAGGTTGGATTTCCCGCGGTCTTGATTATAGCTCTGCTTTGCATCTCAGGATCAAAGTAAGATTACTCAATCTGCAATAAGTTGAGAAGAAAATCCTAGTAGATTTTTTATTAAGTCTTTTTCGAGCCCTTTACGCCGGCCTAGTCAACGCCCGCGTAACAGTCGTTTGATCGAGAAGTCAGGTATCGGGAGCAGACAGATAGACTCGCTAGAGGTCGTCCGCTTGAAGTTGTACCTAACTCAAAGGTACTGGCACGCTCGCGCACATCACAAGAGGACTGAAATTGACGTCCGCCACCCCACATGTTGACTGTTCGCCGGGTGCTGAATCCGTCACGAACAATGAGATTTATATTCAAAATAAAGTGTATTATGTAATAGTTGAGCTCAATTTCAGACTGGTTTCATAGGTCAAGGTTCCATATCCTACGATGTAACCAGAAAATAATAGAATGCATGTACAATCAGGATGCAAATTACAAAAGCAGAGGTGAAACCAGAAATTTACTGTGGATACGTCCTTATTGTTAACTTTACTGTTTAACTGCTATCTTCTCCAACTCTTTCAGTGCTTCCCACAATTTTGGGTCACCAAAATCTTTAATAACAAAGGAAGCTCCAGCATGTAGCAGTAAACTTTCAGGGTTCCTTGTGCCTAAACCCACCACCGGCATTCCAGCTGCCACTCCAGCTTTTACTCCTGAGACAGAATCCTTCACAAGGAAATACGAAACAAAGAGTGTAAACATATAAGGTATATCATTAATTTTACATTATAAAATAGATGTGATGCAAAGCAGAGTCATATGATGCAAACCTCAAAGACAAAAGCATGCTTATGTGAGACATTAAGTGCTTGGAGAGCTTTCAGGTAAGGGTCAGGAAATGGTTTTGCTCGTTCACATTCATTTGCAATAACAAGAACTTCAAAGAAACTCAAGAGGTTCAGTGCTGACACTAATAGCTCGCCATTTGGTCTTGGTGCATTTGTTACTGCAGCCCGTTTCAAGCCTCGATTTTCAATCCATTCTCGCAGCTTATGTAAGCCCTTCATAGGTTCTAACTGTTCAGATGCCAATCTACATATAACAACTCCATTAATCATGTCAAAATGGGTCTCTTTGGAAAAGAGAAACTGAAATGGATTGAGCGTTTATTGTGAAAATAATAGATAGGGTCCTCATCATGGTCCGTACCCCTATTATACTTTAAGAAAAGAAAGAATAAGAACTTCAACTCTGAAGTCAACACATAAAAGAGAAGTAGAAGAACCAAAACCAAGAAAAAGAAAACTTCTCTAATCGAGGAAGGTGACAGAAGTCCTGCACACAACAGAGGTACAACTTATCTCTACATAGTGCAAGGTATTATCTATCTTTACCTTCGGAACATGTCTTCCTTATCTTCAAAAAAATTTCTTGCTCTTTGGAGATCCCAATTGGGAAAGAGAACACCACAAAGCTCCTCATTATGCATCCCACTGATATTCTCAATGAAGAATTCCTCAGTGATAGGAACCCCATCATTAAAACCTACCTGCACACCAGTGTATCAGCTAACACGATCGTAAATGTGTGAATATATGTCAGTGTGTGTGTACGAGAGAGAGGATCTTACTTCTTGAAGCATTTCCCGGAAAGCATAATAATGGTGCGGATCTGAATCACACAATGTTCCATCTATATCAAATAGAATGGCTTCGAGAGGAGCTACGAATGTTAGAGAACATTTACTGCCACAACATAATGGGAGGTGATTCAGACCACCGTTAGAACAATAATAATTGAAAACATAAAGAAATGAAAAGATAATGCTTGTCAAGTGGCAGGGCCTGCTGGAGGAAAATAATAAACTGAGCAAATACATGTCGCAGATCAACGATTTTAAAATGCTGAATGAAGTGTCTTGGAACATCATTGTTTTCTCCTGAAATATTGTAGCTACTTTGCACCATTCTGATGCACCAAATGTATTTGTGGCTATGAATGAAACAAAACCATTGTCTTGACTTTCCTAAGTTTCTCTACTTCACTAATTGGGCCTATCAATCTGTTATCAGAGCTCAGTTGATAGCATTTGACAAAAATGCAAGAACAACTATCTCTGACATGGATGAAAATGATGTCCACTGGGAATCTGAGATGAAATATCATAAAAGGTTTACAGTACAAATAAGGACACAGAAAACTTCTGCAGTTAGTGCTTATTCTCCTATATGATATTGCTGGTCTCCCTATGCCTGTATTGAAATGTAATAACCTCATGAGCTTATGTTATCAGTAGTTTTGGGACTCCAGCCCCAATTCACCCAACACAGAAGAATACAAACAAAAAGATCATTACAGGTGGTACTTTGGTTTTTCATTCCACTCAAAGTAATCTCTAGTCTCAACTCTACTTAACTGCCAATGTTGATATCTCCAAGTGTTGAAGGAGTGTGTGTATCTGGATAATAAGATAATTAGATAGAAATAACATTGCTAATTGATCATTTTGCAAAATATTTTTGGTGTCAGGAGTGCATTCTTCTCCAATGCATCAGAAGAAGCACAATGCTTTCAATGAAAGGGAGTGAACAATTTTGCTAAGATAAGATGCACACTAAGCTTCTCAAATGTCCCTTATATTTTGCCCATGAAATTCACAGTACAGTACAGAACAATTTCACAGTTGAGGTCTATATTTCTGCTGATATGAGTTCAATTTTTTTTATCCGCTTTCTAACTTTTAAGTATGACTTTGTAATGACCAATGTTTTAAATATGTTGAATACAAGTCCATACAGAAATCCAATGATCCAAAGTATGACTTTTGACTTAAACATATTCAACTGTCTCTCTTGCTCTCCGGTTCTCCAAAACCATAAACCAATGACCCAAACTACATGCTAGATATGGATTTAACAACAGACATTTGATGTAGGGATATAGCCACCCACCACATAAAATCTTTACTAGTGTGTAAACACATTGTCTATGAAATATTCTTGTCAACAATGGCATTCTCATACGATTTAGATACCTGGAAATTCAAACTAACTCATCCAATCATGCCAGTTACGAGTGCATTGTTTCCTAAATATGAATTTTCTTCCTAAACTTGTCTTATTTAATCATCAATCCATAGCACGAATCGAATTGCGTTTCATTTTTAGTATTGATGGGTACGAATCAAATTTCCATGAAGAATAAACAACAATCAGTTCTACAATGCGATATCAAGCAATTGTGAATGGACAAATAATAAAAGACAGACAAATAGATACCTCTGAAGTGGGGGAGAGTCTGATGAAATGGACATCCTGGTAAGAAAGGTAGAGCCTCGTTTAGTCTGCAAATGGGTTTTGGGCAAGTGGTGGGAGAAGAGGTGGTGGTGATTGTGAAGAAGCTGAGGTAGAGCTACCATACTAGTATGGAATGTGAAGTAACCTGAGAACTAAAAAGCTTATGTCTTTGTTGTGTGCCTACCAAATTGAATGGTTCATTTGTGATTCTGGTCTGTCGGTCTGTCAGTTGTTAGTTGTTACTTCATAGAATGCCTGTGACCGGGTATATTCCTTGGTCAATAGTACTTGAAATTGTTCACCTTTGCAATTGTACTTAGTGTTTTACGGGTCGGGTTTGAACTGAAAGACCAAAACCGGGTTAAAACTTAAAGCTCAACATCATATCCGAACCGATAGATAAACCTCTCTCTCTCCTAAAACCTCAAACCTCAAACGACCAGAACAAATTCGTCAGAGGAAAAAGAAGAAGAAGAATCTAAAGAGAGATGAGCAGGGCTTGCAGTCTCTTCCAACTATGGCACAGTCCTCCAGACACCAGATTATTACTCTCCATCTCCAAAGGTTTTCCCTCATTCCCTATCTCTATATACCCTTCTCTCTATTGTTCAGAATGAAAAAGCACCAAACTTTTTATCTGGGTTTGCCCTGAAAATGCTTTCTTCTTGATTTTTGCGGCCAAGTTTTGATCTTGGTGTTAGATATTGCTTATTTTTGTGATTCTGATAATGGGTTTATAGCTTAAAAATGAGTTCTTGCACCAATTACAAATGCAGGGCAATACTTGATACCAAGTGCCAGAAGTTATCCGGGTCTGTGCTTCTGTAAAGGTTTACAGACTTCTACATACGAAGTTGTCAAGGGAAGCTATGTACCCACCGCCCAGATTAAACGAGAAAGCAAAACTGAGGTGCTTTTTTCTTTTTGTTTGTGATATCGAATTTATTCCTTGCACACATTCAATAGCAACAGAAATATAATGTGAAATGCGAGAAAATGTATTGAAATAGCTTTAAACCTCCTGAAGTTGAACTTGACAATTCGACGAGTTTGAAATTGTTGGATCTTCATGCTATTTATGTTGCTGCACTGTTATCATTTTCATTACTGTGAGACAAAAAATTGAAGAACCTTTAGCTTATCAACTCGTTTTTCTCGATTGGCATAATTTTGTTTTGCATTGCATGCGTTTTGCAAATATGCTAAGATTTCTTGATACCATACTATTGGAAGAAAAATGTTGATATCTTGTCTACATTTTCTAAATCTAGGAAAAATCTCCAGAAAAACTTGAAGGTGTTGGTGCATTTCAAAGGTTACCAATGGTAATGCCATCCGTTGACATTCTGTATTCAGCTCTAAGGAAGGCTAAGAAAATTGCACCAACAAAAGGTATTCGGAACTGGCATTTGCTTTATATTGATGGTGACTGGACTACATTAGATTACTTGATTAATTTTTCTTTTGTTTCAGGCATTGCCAATATTGCAAAGAGAGAAAGAAATAGAGGTGCAAAGCAACTTGATGCATTGATGAAAGTTTGTTCTTAACTTTATTTTCCAGATTTTTGGACATACAACTTATTTCTGTTTTACTTTTCTCACATGGAACGACTTTTCATAATTGACAGTGAGCCTTCTGTTTATGTTTTCAGGAAATAGCAGTTCCGTTGAGGACTTATTCTGAAAACTTTCCCAATAAAAAGTATCTTCACCCTTATGAGCGATCTCTTATTGAATTAACTCTTGGGGATGGAAATTACGAACAGGTACCTAAGAAAATCATGGGCTCCATTTGTGTAAATCAGGAATCTTATAAACCTAAGATAAACAAAAGTCATTCAAAGTGCTTATATATCACGTTTTTAATTTCTGTTTCTCAAATTAGTTTTTCTGATTGTTTCTGCATCTTGAGTGATGTGTATAATTCACTATTTTGTTACATTAGATATTGCAAAAGGTTTAATCTTTTACAGCTTTTTCAGTTGCCCCTCCTTGACTGTTTATGATATGATATTAAAGGTGTTGGGAAAGGTTGATGCTCTGAGGAAGAAGGTTGTGTCTGTTGGCAAGGAACATGCATCTCTTTGTGCTAAGGTATGCTATATCGGTTGTTAAGTACCTATGATACATTTCAGCGATGGAAATTGTGACCTTCATTTTTCTTCCTTTTATATTGTCCAGTCATTGTTGCACATTATGTAATTTGCTTATCTCGTTCTTTCTTGATTTTAAAAGACACCTGCTAAGGTATATCTTTATGTTGGGGGGTGAATTGGTCCTCAAATTTATTTATTTATTTTTTAAGTTAGTAGATCTCATATGGTTGGGGGGAAGTAAATGTCAGGTCACTGGTCATTGTTTCCTTCCGTACAAGTTCTAAATTCACCATAAGTTCTTATATTGTCGTACTTAAGTGTGGTCATTGTTCAGGTTTTTGCTGTTCTTAAATAGTCTAGAATGTAAAACATTTTACTAGCATTTTGCGTCTCAACATCCCTATATAATAATTATGTTTTATCCCAGTATTAAGATCTAAGATGAAGAGACTGTCCAACAAAAAAAATATATTTAAGATGAAGAGGGATCGTATACTTCATTACTTCCTCCCATATTTCATTAAATATTAATTAATCATTTAGATAGCTCCTCTGTGTACTTTTACGAGCTCTTCAATAATAATTTTGCAGTCAACGTCGAAGAAGGAAGCAGAGACAAGACTGAGTGAGGTAATTTCTTATTTCTACCCCCCTGCTCTCTCTATCATGTGGATAATTTTACTATGTTACTATTTTTTCCAGGGTTTAAAGAAAGTCGAAGAGACATATATTCGTCAAGGAAAATATGTTGATGATTTGTTACACATAGCCAAGGTACTTTGTATTTGAAATACAGGTTCTATTAAGGTTTCTTTTATAGTTAATTTTTCTAATTTAAAATATGTTAGCATGCAAGTGTGTTTTGTTGTTTAACACATGCACATGCTCATACCTTAACTGTGACTCTTATGATGCATTTATCATATGTGTTGCATTTCTGTGAAACTGTGGTTTTATGCACTTTTTTCCTGGAATGTCATCCTTTCTAACCAGTTATATATGCAGACACTGCGAGCAATGCAGGTAGTTGATCTGGAAACACCAACACTTTGTCTTGTTGGAGCTCCTAATGTTGGAAAATCATCTTTGGTCCGTATACTCTCCACAGGGAAGCCTGAGGTATGTACATTTTCAAATGAAAACTACGATATGCATTTCTGCCGAATAATAAAGTTAAATAGAGGTGTTGATGAGCCGAGTAGAATGTATGGTGGAGCTTATTTCATTATAATGTAGTCCTTCAAGGAGTTTTGAAATGTCCTGAATTTTGGTGTTCTAAAAAAACGCATTATTTTTATCTGAGACAAATAACTTGGCATATTGATGAATACAGAGAAATGGAAGATTAGAGAGAAAAGCATTTATATTCAAAAGGTGGATTAAAATTGCCCAAAAAATAAGTAACACAAGGTACACCAAAAATTTCAGATAATGAAAGGTTTTGGTGGATTTTCTTTTTAGTCTGGTCTGTTTAGTTTAGCACTATAATTGTATAATTCGATAAAAGTGCCAAAGGTGGAATGGCAGAAAAGAGACAGAATGCCAAAATAAAATGTCTTCCTGCATAAAGGTTTCATGTTGATCAGCTGAAAGGATTTAAGCTGGCTGCTCATTTGTATCAGCATAGTTTTTCTGAGTTTGCTTCAGCACATGATATTGAAAGTTTTCTTCCTCGTTGATGATACACATGGACAACGATTGAAGAAAGGGGGATTGACAGAGTTCTTGGCATTGCTTTATAATGGAGACTAGTTTTCTTACAGGGCGGATAAGCAGTGTAATATATATCAAAGGCAGAATGTGTTTAGTGTACAGTAGGGGGTTTCATAGTGGGTAAAGCATGCTATTGCATTTTCTTTAGGTTGAGTTGCATATATTCTATTTTTCATTTTACTCGGCGCTCAGTATGGTTTTGCTGAGTCTTGCTGGGTAGCAGTGTAGTCATACTAATGAGAGTAGCTAGAGTTTGTTAAAAGCTGCTCCTGTACTCATCTCGCGGTACTTGTGTTTGGAACTTTGAATTGGCCATTTTAAATGGGTTCAGCATCTTTTATTTATGGAAGTTTATGATCTACTTTTGTCATAGTGTGAAGATTTCTTTTCATTATTCCAACTGTAATTTGGTTATACTCTAGGTCTGCAACTACCCTTTCACAACAAGAGGAATACTAATGGGTCATATCATTTTAAACCATGAGGCTTTTCAGGTCAGTCACTCTCCAATTTTTGCAGCATAAATCTTGGATCTTATATGCTAGATTTGGTTATATCTTGAACCTTCTGCAGGTGACTGATACTCCGGGCCTGCTGAAGAGATGTGATGGTAAGTCTCCAAAGTTGTTTGTTTTCTGTATTGTATAGAGTGGCTATATTTAACTTGTTCTCAGCAATCCAATATGCAGAATATCATTTATTATGTTGCAAAAGTTTAGCTGATTTCATTTTAACTGAAGCTGAACTTTTGAGTGGAGCTTATTTAGCACGGCCTCACTTCAGTTTTTCTATCTGTGGATATTTGAAAAACACATTATGTAGCTTTACTATTATTTACCTTTGAGCATATATTCCTTTTGTAGAAATTGATTTCACATTGATATAGATTGCATTCTGTACAGTATATATATAGCCAACAATATGTCAACTGAATCAAAGCATTGATTGCTATATTAAAGCTGCATAATTCTAGCATATGACAGATCACAATTCTAAGGATATGGCGTGAGTGATTGAAGGGATTGCAGGCCATGATTTCATACTGCCTTGATTGCCGGATGATTCTGTGGCTGAGATTTATCAGTTTCAACATCCCCCCTCAAACTGGGCAGTCCTGGATGCACAAGTTTGATAGAGAGAAGCTGATGACGATGCTTATGCAATGGCTTCGTAAGCAAATCAGCAGGCTGGTCAGCAGTAGGGATATAACACACTCTATGACTACCACAAGCAACCTTCTCACGTACATAGTGATAATCAAGCTCAATATGCTTGGTGCGAGCATGAAAAATAGAATTGGAAGCCATATATGTAGTGCTCATATTATCACAATGTAAGAAAACAGGAAAGTGAACACGCGCACCAAGTTCATAGAGTAAATATCCTAACCAGGTGGTTTCGGCACTCGCATGAGCCAATGAGCGATACTCAGATTCCGCACTCGACCGGGCTATGGTAGGCTGCTTTTTGGAGCACCAAGAGATGAGACTAGATCCAAGATAAACAAGATAGCCCGATGTAGACCGCCTAGTGAATGGACACCCAGCCCAATCAGCATCGGAATATGCAGAGAGCTGAATCGGGTGATGTTGAGGCTTAATCAACAGACCATGACCAAGTGTGCCCTTAACATATTTAAGAATGCGCTTCGCAGCAACGAGATGAGGAGAGCGAGGCTGACTCATAAATTGAGACACCATGTTAACAGCAAAAGTGATGTCAGGACGAGTAATGTTGAGATACTGTAGAGACCCAATAAGCTCACGGAAAACGGTTGGATTTTCTAGCAAGGGACCATCAGTTGCATTGAGCTCAAGTTTAGCAGACATAGGTGTAGCAGATGGCTGACACAATAAAAGATCATGCTTGGTCAAAAGATCAGTAGCGTATTTGAGCTGATTCACATGGAGTCCATCGGGAAGAGTAGTAACTTGCAGACCCAGAAAGTAATGTAAAGGACCTAAGTCCTTGATGTCAAATCCACGTCCCAAACAATCAATAAAACTTTGAAGAAGGTGATTGTCACTTCCGGTGACTACAATGTCATCAACATAGAGCAAAAAATAAATCGTATGGGAACCATGGCGATAAATGAATAACGAAGGATCATCAACACTCTGAATAAAGCCAACAGATAATAAGAACGAACACATACGTTGAAACCAAGCGCGAGGGGCCTGCTTCAAACCATAAAGCGCCTTGTTCAGCTTGCAGACATAGGTAGGATTCGAAGGATCCACAAAACCAGGTGGCTGGACCATAAACACAGTCTCATGAAGAATACCATGGAGGAAAGCATTCGTAACATCTAATTGCCGAAGAGACCAACGTCTAGAAACAGCGATAGTAAGCACAGTGCGAATAGTGGCAGGCTTAACAACCGGACTAAACGTTTCAGCAAAATCAATACCTTGATGTTGATGGTAACCTTTAGCAACCAGACGAGCCTTATACCTTTCAATGGATCCATCAGACTTCCGTTTGATTCAAAAAACCCATTTACAGCCAACGGTGTTCTGAGAAGGAGGCACCAAAGTCCACGTGTTGAGCAAAGCATTGATTTCTTCCGTCATTGCCTGGTGCCATTCCAGTTTCTGAGAAGCTTGAGAATAGCATGAAGGTTCAACATTGTCAGCCAAAGAGAGTAAAGCACGAGGCACTGGATAGCGGACAGTACCATCCGTGCGCTGTCTGGGTTGGACAATACCTCGTTGAAGACGAGTAGTGACACCAGGACGTTGGGGAGGAGAAGCGTCGGGTGCAGGAACCTCAACCGGTACGTCGGGATCGGGTCCGGGCTCAATGACAGGAGGCGTCGTATCTGGTGCGACGGACTCGGGCAGAACAGAGCCGGAAGAGGTGGAACTGGAGCCGGGGTCGGCCATTGAAGGAGAGCGTACCGAGACAGAGGAAGAAGCTGCAATGTCAGAGGGCTGGTGCGTAAGAGCAGAGGACTGAGCATTGGGCTGCAGCGGTGGGGCTGCAGCGACCGGCGCTGTCGAAGGGCGACGGCGAGAATAGCGGAGAAGTGGCGGTGGCGGCGATGGCTGAGGCGGTTCAGTTGAGGAGGATGGATCCGGATGAAGAGGAGCAACGGTAGAAGGTGGAGAAATTGAGGAGGATGCAGGCACGTGGGACGAATGCACGGGTTGAGGGATTGAGTGTGAAAGACTAAGCCTGGATTCAATGAAGTCAGATGAAGATGACGATGGGCTTGGCAGTTGGGCCTGCGGAGGAACAGGATAAGATAGAACCAACTCAAGTTGACATGGAGATGAACCCTGCAAATCTTTATAAGGAAAATGGGATTCGTTAAATAAAACATGACGCGACACATATACTCGACCTGTTTGACAATTGAGACACTTATGGGTATGTTTGGTGCGGCTGGGCTTCTCAAAAAAGCTGGCTTCTGCTTATTTTTTAAAATAAGCGGCTGAAAAGCAAATTGGCTAAGTGTTTGGTAAACTGGCTTTTTTTAGAGCTTTTAGTGGAAAAGACATTGGTAAAGTGTTTGGTAAACTGAAAGCTGGCTTGTGCTTTTTGTATGTAAATGACCAATTTAGACATGAAAGAAATTTTAATTTTAATTGATTGGTAATACCAATTAATTTGAAATTTTATGGCTGTTAATATATGCATTGAACTAGCCATTCGTCTAATAGTCATGAAAAATTCATAAATTCTGAGGTTTCAATCAATCTAAATAAAAAAAAACCCTAGAAATTATTCTGCCGACAACTCTGTCGTCGGAAGAAAGAAAAAACAAATTCCTAGTCTCAGGTTCTGCCGACAACTTTTTGTCGGAAAAAGAAAAGTTAAACCCTGCCGACGACCTCTTTGTCGGCAGAGAATGAATATGCTCAGGATACCCAGATATTTGCTCTGGGCACCCATGCGATCGTCTCCCTCGCCGGCGTCCTTCCTCATCGCTGGTCGAGCCTCCTCTGACGCCTCCCCACCGCGAAGCTGCTCAGTCGATGCGGTTCGTCTGGCTAGCGACCCCTCAGCCCATCGAATCCGTTGTTGGTTCCCTCGCCGGCGTCCCTCTCTCGATTGGAGCTGCAGTAGCCGAGCCCAGCGCCATCCACGACAGTCTCCAGCCATCCACGACGATGCCTCGAGTGGGTGGGGAGGACGGAGTCGAGGGAGAAGGAGAGATGGCGGCGAGTTGCTCGACGACACCTCGAGGTGGGTGGGGAGGACAGGGTCGGAGCGCTGGTGCGGGCAGAAGGAGAAGGAGAAATGATTTTTGATCAATCTGACCCCTACAGAGAGTGAGGGCAGTTCTGGCAAATTGAAAAAATCATTTAGCTACTGTGCTCCCGCTACAGTGCGGAAGCAGAAGCCAGCTTCCAAAAAGAGGCTACCCCCTCCTTCTGCTGTTGGAACAAAAAAACAGCAGCTTCTGGAAGCCAGGGAGGGAAAGCTGTTTTACCAAACAGCAGATGGAGCTGCGCTTATAAGCAGGGGAGCAAAAAAGCCCCCCCAAACGCACCCTATAACCCTTATGAGTAGGGTTATACCCTAGGAAGACACACTCGATACTTCTACTAGAAAGCTTGTTTGAGACATAAGGGCCTAAATGGGGATAACAAGAACAACCAAAGGTACGAAGAAGGGAATAAGATGGGGGAGTGCCGTAGAGACGGTGATGAGGAGTGACCCAATCAAGAACATGAGTAGGAAGAATATTAATGATGTGGATGGAGGTTAGAACAGTCTCAACCCACAAAAAATGAGGGGCCCCAGCGGTATGAAGGAGAGTACGAGCCATGGTAGCAATATGTCTGTGCTTTCTCTCAGCTAGCCCATTGAGATATGATTTGATGGGGCGAACCCAAGTCAAATAATTGGTTTCTGTGAGCTTGGGGAATTGAGAGGGGCTTTGGGAGGCTGAGGAGGAAGAAGCCATGAAGGGAGGAGAGGAAGAAACGACACAGATGAAAAAGGGGGAGGATCGAAATTGTTGAGATATAAATCCCACATGGGAAAATGGGACATAGCCTGTAGGTTTATAAGGGTTTGGGCTACTCCATCCATTGCCAATTGGTTTTGGATTGGAACCTCAGACTACTTTATCATGGTATCAGAGCAGGTTACCCACGTTCACGTGTGAAGCCCAAATGGTCACACGGACTCCACGTCACCCAAATAGTTATCCACGTGTGTGACTTGAAAGTTCGCCACACGTGCGGGGGCGTGTTGAGATATAAATCTCACATGGGAAAATGGGACATAGCCTGTGGGTTTATAAGGGTTTGGGCTACTCCATCCATTGCTAATTGGTTTTGGATTGGAACCTCAGACTACTTTATCACCTTTCAGGTAATGAAACAAACAATCTAAAAAAAACATTATATCATTCTTGCTCTATCAATTTGTAATTGCATCTTCTCTGTGTTTCAGAGGACAGAAATAATTTGGAAAAGTTGACACTTGCTGTCCTCTCACATCTGCCAACTGCAGTACTGTATGTCCATGATCTTTCTGGAGAACGTGGAACCTCACCTTCTGATCAGGTATTATGTGGTTATATATAATGTTGAATCCAATACAAGATCTGTAACATGATTTCAGAACGTGTTAGTTATATGGATTGGTCATTTACAGCTTAATCCATTATGTTACATTATTTGGTACACTTTATTGTTGCTGTTGGTTTGTAAGTTTTATGACTTATGTTTGGATGCTTATCTTTTTACTTTGAGAAGTACAGGGAACTATAGTATACAACTTTTTTTTTCCCCAGAATGATTTCAAAATAATTCATTATATTGTATGCCTCTCATCAACTTTAGTGAATAGCTTTGATATTCATGACCACCCTAGTTGTAGTGCCTTTTTCCATTTTTCCTTAGACATGAAATATTACAATTATCGTTGTCAACTGAAAAAATAAACCGTTCTTGTCAGATATCTCTTTCTGGGTTATCTCTGTAGAAAATGCTCCAGTTTTTCTGCTCTTTGTTATTCCTCTCCAATATGTCAACTTCACGTTTGTTGTGATGGTCATGCAGTTTGTCATATACAATGAAATAAAGGAGAAATTTGGTGGCCATCTGTGGCTTGATGTTGTGTCGAAATGTGATCTGTTGCAAGAGTCTCCCGTGATGTTTGCTACTGATGATGGTGATGGTAATGATCTTAACCTGGAAAGGTACCTGAAATTGGGTCCTGAGGGAGCTCTTCATGTGTCGGTGAAAAATGAAGTAGGGCTCCCAGAGGTAATCTGTATAATCGTGATTTTACTCTCTCTGTCCATTGTAGTCGGTGCCTTTATTATACAAGGGGTATCACCTACGATGTCTTCCATCAGTGTTGAACCTATTTGTTAAACTCAGTTTGTGGTTCCTTTATATGTTACTCTACTAGGCAATTATGAAAATTCAGAACCCTTGAGCGGCACCTTGCAGACCTAAAATGCTGAATCCCTTGTTCCCTGTCTTCAACAAACTTGTTGATTACTGTTTTAGTTTCATATTAAAGCTTAATATTCCTGTAATTTGAAATTTATTGATTAAAATTGTTTGCACTGCAGTTGAAAAGAAGAGTGCATGAACTGCTGAATACCCAAATGACCAGGATCCAAAGTCAGGAAACCAACCAAGAAACTCTTCAAGTTCCTTCATGAGAGATCATTTTCTAAGTTCAGTGGTTGGTGGATGAAAGTAACGATCATTTTCCAAATTTCTTCATTCCCAAGGATGAGAAGCCACTTGTGAACGCTAAGCTGTGCTTTGTGAGAAGCTGAAAAATCTGGAGTGTGCAAGTGCGTGCCTATAATAGACTGCTGAGTTTTCATGACGCTCTCCTTGCAGCTCGACATCAGGCAGTGGTTGGAATCCGCATTTTCTCATCAATTTCATACATGCTAGTAACAAACTCCTTGTGGTCGTGAAGAAACTAGCCCATTGCCCTTGTCGAGCCTCTGGATGTGCTGAAATAGTACAATAGTGCATCACTTTTTCTCCGTATTTGCATGAGAGATGATTATGGTGACATTTGAAGACTGTGATACTGAAATACATAGGAAATGTCAATACTTAGTTGGGATATTGATGTACGTCATCAGCCTTTGTGATATATGTACAGCTTCTTCCTCTTAAGATAGAAAATATTTAACACTATGTGTCAAACCTGAACCATTCAAGGTCATTAAAAATAAATAAAATTTTAGAAATGTTAAAGAAAAAACACATTATGTGTCTTCGTCAATGTAACTGACGATAGGTAATTAGATAGTCATTATTGTCATTAATGTATTTACTATTACCGTTATAATACTCACCCTATATAAAGGGGATTATCAATGAAATGAGTAGACCAATTCCTATTTTCCTACAACACGTTATCAGCACTTTGCTTTAGCAAAAAAAATAAAAAACCTAGGTTCCGATCTGAAAAGAAATAAAAAAAAAAAAAAAAACCCTAGATTTTTTTCCCCCCACCGCCGCCGCCGCTAGCCTTGCTAGCAGCAGCCCCGCCCAAGGCCGAAGCCCCTTCTCCGATCGTCATCATGACACCTAGCCCAACGATGCAGGCGATCCCTTCATCCCCGTCGACGACCAGCATAGACCTCAGATCAAAATTTGATCTGGACACCCATCGACGAAACTACTGCCCAAGAGACGCCATGCGTCCCCTGCCCCTAAGCCGTCGACCTAGTTCGGCCGACGACCTCGCGCCCTTCGTCTCCGATCCAATCACCTCCGACGACGCCAACGTCACGACCCGAGCCCGGAGCCCCATGCCAGCGTCTACTTTGCCGGATCCAGCAAACCTGCACCAGCAGCCCAGACCCCTTGACCTGAGACCGGAGCCCTCAACGTCCATCACCCTCCTGTGCAGACCCAGACGATGCCAACCTCTAGATCGGACCTCGATCGTCGACCCAGCAGCCTTGGTCGACGACTCCGGCTAGCCGCCCTCGATTCCCTTCAAACCCAGCCTCGGCCTTTATTCTCTTCTACCGACAAAGGTGTTGTTGGCAGAAACACCTCGACCCGGAAATTCTGTCCGACCCGACCCAGATTCGCTAAATCCTGATCTGCGTGACCCGACCCACGAAAAAATGGGTTTTATCTCTTTTGGTAATTTTTAAAATTACCGCACAGTAATTTATATTTACTTTACTGTGTGACTATTTACTGTTTTATGAACTTAATGGTAAATGTGAAATTGCTTAATTTATATGGTAAATGTGAAATATATATGATTAAAGTGACTAATCATATGAATATTGTTTGTTTTTTATGTGACATATCAATTACGATACGGCGATCAATATGCGACGACAATTTGGAGTCGGAGATCGAGCAATTGTATCATATGCAGTTTATTTGGCAAACTAACAAGTAAGATCTAATTAAAGTTATCATTTTCATTAAATCGTTAATGATATAATGCTCTTTCTGATCTTATTATATTATGACATATACTTATGAAATTTGAGCATCATTATATGTCTATTTTATTATGTTAAATACCTACTGCTGTGAAAAAACATATTCACGAAGTAAGAAAAATATGACCATTACAAATTTCGGTCTTGAAATCCAATTTTTATTTCTTGAAAATTTTTCAAGATGGATATCTTATTAATTGTGTAAAAAGCAATAATAATGGAATTTCATTAGCTTCACATGCAATGAAAACGGAGAAACCAAAATTTTACTGTGATAATGTAATTTCACAAAGCATCGGATTTACCATAATGTATCTTGGTTTATATTAGTTGTCGTGAATGTTATTTAGACCGCGAATCTAATACATTTTATTCTTCCTATATTTTACAGATGGTTTAACCATCACAGTTCGACTTTGACACATTGGACTCTGAAGAACTTGAGTACCAAACTCCCTATTGAACCAAATAAGGCTTGAGCATATGGTATATTTATGCAAACTGCTTTATGTAAATAAGCTAAGAAATAATTATAATATCTCGAATGACAATGTAAGGTCTGAAAAAAATAAATTTCCTGAAACAAATTATGCAAAGTAATGCAACAACCCTAAAACAAAGGGCAATGACGATGTAAGGTTTGAAAAAAAAAACAAAGGGTAATGAAGATGTAAAGTCTGAGAAAAAAATATATCTTGGAACAAATTGTGCAAAGTAATGCAACAACCCTAAAACAAAGTTCAATTATCATGGACGTAAAAATTTCTATAATCATCCAAAAGCAAGTGGAGACAATGTACCATTTGAAAAGATGACATAGGGGACATGTCATGTGCAGTGAAGCACTCTGCCATTGTTGTAAATCAATGAAGTATGGATACGTATATTACAAGCTAGCAAAGAATTAGCTGTGACTTGTAATAAGTATAAAGAATCATACGAGTACGCGGATTTTAGAAAAGTGTCTTCAATATCCAACAAGAACATTGAAAATGAATTTACAACTAAATGCATACCATATGGGAAGAAGATGTCAATGACACATCTCATCATTGCAGCTATTAAAAGAGCCAAAAGGATTTGACTCCATCCAAGAAAGACTTTGATTAGTCTATTTTTAAATTTCTAGGATCTCCTTATAAAGGTTATTACGCCTAAATTAGACTTTTGGTCTTAAAGTTTCTATCTCTAAATTGGATAAGACTAAATGTAATCGTTAGCATGTTAATTTTTAATTTTATCTAAAGGAATTGAGATTATTCAAATTTTATTCATGATATACATGATTCAATTTTCTGTATCTAACTTTGCAAAGTATTGCATAAAGTAAAGCAACATATCATAATATAAGCATGACATAGAGAACTGTGGGCAAAGAAATGCACCATGTAATCCCTAGAATAATAGTACTGAAGGACAATTCCCATAACTTTGGGATTCATAATGCACCTGCCTAACTGGGATTACCATAACTTTTATTACAATTCCCATCGAGTTACTCTAAAGAACTTGAGTTACGTTTCGATGTATATATTGAGCATATGTCAAATTGACAATTTATACGATAAGAGAAAATTGAATTTGTTCCACACGTTAAAGAAAATTATGCCACGATGTTCATGTAAAAAGACACAAGTGAGAATTCATTTGATCTCCTTTGCATTACCTCTAATGACTACGGATGTAAATGAATATTAGAGAAATTTATATGTCAACTTAGTGGGTTATATGTAACCGCTAATTGAATTCAACATCATAAGAAAATGATCTTTTTGAAATTCTGACATAGATTGGCTTTGATATGGTGATCCGTACATTAAAGAAATTACTATGGACACCCATATTTTGGATGAATAGAAGCACATACCGAGGATGACCAAAGAACATTTTATCCTCAAATATTGTTTCGACATAATCCATGTAGCTAGGGTTGAAGACGTGTGTTCAATCCCTAAATTCCACCGCTCTCCTAAGGCGGCATTATAATATATTTGATGCACAAGTATATGCACTTATACCCTATTATGCTTCTGACATCCATCTTGATTTTATGAAAAAGTACATCATTTAAAGCCTACTCGTAAAATTATGATTGACATCATCATACGCAAAGGAAACATGTGTTCTCATTATGTGCTTATATTGAATCCAAAGATGATTCAGTGGACTGATTCAACCAACTTGCGGACACCTTAGATATTTTATGGTGTTGGTTGTTGTGTCGACACGCTGGTCACGTGTCATGACACCATCCACAATTAAAATTTATGCTGCTTATGCTAGAAAGTCAAAGCACCTAGGCCGGGTTAATTTCCGTAGGCGTAATGATATTATAGCTTATTATATGGGAACTGTAATGGGCATCATATTCCTATATAAAAACTCAATTGGTCTCACGGAAAACGACTACAGTAATAGTCTTGATATTAGTAAAGCACACTAATACTTCCGTTTTGGGTTATGTAATTTTACATGCAGCGATACTTATTCATCTATGGCCATCATCATTGAACTAATTTACACCACAGCTAGTGACTGTGTGTGATGATTTTAAAGGATTTCAAACGAACTTGTAATCCTTGAGCTCTTTTGGATTGACACGGATATCTACCAGAAAAAAGGGTTTTCCCGACGAAAAAAAAAAAGGCCGACGACTAAAAATTTTCGTCGGTAATTCCATAGAATGGCCGACGATTATATTTTTCGTCGGTGGGAAAACAAAATCGTCGGCCATAGTTTAACCATAGTCGACGATACTGTTTTTTCGTTGGTATAAACAAAAATCGTCGGTTATATTATATTTCAGTCGACGATTTTGGATTTTCGTCAGCCTTTCTCTAAAACATTAGCCGACGAAAACTTTTGAAATTTTGGCTGACGAAATTGACATTTTCGTCGGCTATAAGTCTATATATTTTCAGATCTAGACAGCAGCTGCACATTTAAAAAAAAAACGAAAAAAAACGGGAGAAAGAGTGAAAAATATGTGGGTATTGTTGAAATCCGTCATCTCTTACATTGTGGAGCTATATATAGGTACGTATATGTGTATATATGTTGATTTTGAGTTTTAGTTGAGTTGATTTTGAGTTTTAGTGATTTTGAGTTAGTAAGTGATTTTTTGTTTTGTTGTTGTTTTAGTGTTAGAATGTATGTATATATGTTGATTTTGAGTTGTAGTTGAGTTGATTTTAAGTTAGAGTTTAATTATGTGTTTTAATTTGATGTTATTTTAATTAGTGTTAAAATATATATATATATATATATATATATATATATATATATATATATATATGTGTGTGTGTGTGTGCATGTGTGTGTGGAGTTTAATTATATATATATATATATATATACAAGGCTTGTCCAGAGTGCCTCAGCGATTATGGGAGCACCCCTCATTGCAACAAGATATGCAGAATGGGTCATCGTGTGGTCCTTCCGGTGGATCACCACTGGCGTTACGAGTCCGCCGCATTTGATGGAACCGAAGAACACGGTGGTCCTCCCAGAAGATGGACGGGAAGATAAATTTTAGCAGTGCTTATGAGTACGATTTTGGGCCCCTCAGCAATCATCCCGATATTGTAGCGGAAATACCTGAAAGACCTGAGGAGTACAAATTCTGGACACATAAGAGCATATTGTGGGAACTCCCGTACTAGTGTGAGTTGCTGATCCGTCACTTCCTAGACGTTATGCACATAGAAAAAAAATGTTTCTGAAAGTGTGGTGGGCACAACGCTGAACTTGGAGGGGAAGACGAAAGACGGTTCTAAGGCTCGCACTGATATATGCAAAACATGAATATCAGAAAACAACTATGGTTGAAACAAGGGAAGAGAAAAATGCCTCAAGCTCCTTACACCGTCAAGCCTGAGCATAAATATGAAATTTTCCATTGGATAAGTCGGGCCAAGTATCCTTCAGGCTTTGCTGGAAATATAGCCAAGTGTGTGAACAGACAATTCAATAATCTTTACGGGTTGAAAAGTCATGACAATCATATCCTGCTACAACGTCTCTTCCCTGTTTTCATTCGACCGTTCCTTCCCCGTCACGTTGTGGAGCCGTTAGTAGCGTTGGCTAGATTTTTCCAGAAGGTATGCACACGGGAAGTGAGAAAATCTGACCTCCGGGAAATGCAACAAGACATCGTTCATATCATGTGTAAATTTGAGATGATATTTCTTCTAAATTTTTTCGACATCATGCCTCACCTCATGATCCATCTTCCTCGGTAGTTGTTGCTTACCGGTCCTGTGCACTTCACTTGGATGTATCCGATGGAAAGGTACGTATTTTACACCTTATGTTAATTTCCTCATCAATATATGTGATTTAGTATTAATGTATTATCATAACACTTTAAAAACTTGATTTATAGGCAACTTGGACAATACGGTGATTTTGTCCAAAACAGATCCGCACCTGAAGGATGTATATATGTACCTTCACAGTTCAATCTTTCCATACTCTCCGACGATGTTGTACTCGGTGGAAACATGCCAGTTTCCTACAAGTTGAAAGATTATGAGGTAGCCATTGCACATTGGTGGGTACTAATTAACTGTTTAGAAGTTCAGTTTTGGAAGAACATGCATCTAAACTGTGAACAAGTAGGAGATGATCTCGATTACCACAACCGGACATTCGCAGAGTATTTCGGCTGCTGGGTACGTAACTTTAACATTATTCTATACGTATTTATATATTATTGTGTATAATTATTCATATTTATAGTTGATTCTGATGGTTGCAGATGGACCTCATTAAAAATGATAATCACCCAAATTGGTCGCACGAACTCAGACTGCTAGCGATGAAGCCGGTCTATTCAAAAGTTTATGCGACGTGCAAGGTGAATGGTGTGTTATTTCGATGTGAAGAGAGAGACGTCAGACTGAAAAGACAAAATTCAGGGGTTATGGCACATGGTGGGGATGATGGAGTTGACTATTACGGTGTTCTCCATTCAGTTGTGGAACTGCATTATGGGGAAGGCATGAAAGTGCACCTTTTCAAATGTAGATGGTTTGACACACGGCCGCAGAGCATGAAAACCGATCAATACGGCATAAGTTCTGTGAACACTAGTACATCATGGTATGAGGATGACCAGTTCGTTTTAGCCACATGGGTGAAACAAGTGTTTTATCTTGATGATCTCGCCAAGGGTGACCCGTGGAAAGTAGTCAACACTATCCACCATCGCAACATTTACCGGGCGTCTACACTTGAAGTGGCTGAAGAGAACGAGGAAAGTGGCACCGCGTATCAAGAGCCCAACTCAAACGGTATTCCTGACTCCTCTTTTATTCGCCTAGACACGCTGGTGCGAATTCGACGTGAAGAGCAACTGCTTGTTGATGTTGATCCAAATGAAGAAACTAACGAGGACTCTAGTGGAGAGGAAAGACATAGATTACCCCTATCGAGCAATTCAGAAACCGAAGAAGACTCATCCGATGATTCCGATTACAATCCGCCGGATTAAGTAATTTAGATGATGTAATCCTTTCATTTGTAATCTCAAAATTTCTAATGAACGGGCATGGGGATGAGCCTTCCAGCTAGGCTGGGTTCCAAACCCCTTAAAAAAAATTTGAAATATGTTGACTGCTGGGTTTCTGTTTTCTTGATGTTCAATTTAAGTTATATATGAACAGGAAATAGGAATACGAGAGGTGTAAACCTACTGATTTTTTTTACCTTTTTCATATAATGGCCGACGAAAAACACGTTATTTCGTCGGCTATACTCATCATAGCCGACGAAAAATTTGTTATTTCGTCGGCTATACTAATAATAGCCAACGAAAAATACATTATTTCGTCAGCTATAACTATATGAAAAATACATATTTTATTTCAGACAGAAAAAGACAATAGAATAGCCGACGACTACGAGTCTCTCGTCGGCTATGATTTAAAAAAAAAAACAAAAAATGGCCATATTCCATTTTCTATCACTAACGATAAATCATTGCTTCATCCTTCAAATGCAAAAATGTTGTGAAATAAGATATGCCCGAAATAATGAAATACGTCTACGGTTGAAAAATGACAAGATTCTGATAAAATCTGAGTGGCAAAAGTTGCGGTCAAAGGTTTTATTCCTTCGTTCTCCTATGGGTAGCCTGACGTTCGTTAAATCAATTTTGTAAAAAAATTTTACGATTAGTTGCGTTTCATCGATTTGAAACTATTATATGTTGAAGGTCAGGCAAAAAAACGTCATTTAGACAGGGCAATTACCATTTCTAAGCGTTTAAAGGGTTAACTCACCCGGTTGACCGTCCCGATCGAGCCTTTAACGTTGTCAGATGTAGTTGGATTTTTTTTCATACATGTATTTAATCTTAACGGTGCTATCTGACGGTTGGAATAGATTTTATAAGATTCAAAATCAGAACATATGCACTAATGTTCCTTAACTTGTTTACTGAGTGTTTAAGTGAATGTATAGTTTCAAATAGTTACTTTACGTAGACTCTTCAAATCCAAAAATGTTGTGAAATAAGAGATGACCGAAATAATGAAATACGTCTACGATTGAAAAATGACAAGATTCCGATAAACTCTGTGTGCCGAATGTTGCGGTTAACTGTTTTTTACTTTCGTTTTCCTATGGGTAGTCTGACGTTCGTTAAATCAATTTTGTAAAATTTTTAAACAATTAGTTGCGTCTCATCGATTTGAAACTATTATCTGTTGAAGGTCAGGCCAAAAAACGTCATTTAGACATGGCAATTACCATTTCTAAGCGTTTAAAGGGTTGACCGTCCCGATCGAGCCTTTAACGTTGTCAGATGTAGTTGGATTTTTTTTCATACATGTTGTTTCTGCACAAACCCTAGGGTCTGGTAGAGACAGGTGAATCTTCGTGCTATCTCCTACAAACCTGCTTACTAAGGGGAATACCGGGCGGGCCGGTCTTCTTCTCTCTGATGCCTAAGTTAGTATAGTTGGAATAAATATAACTTAAGCACGTATATAAGCGGTAGGAAGGATCAGTTACCTATTAATGAGGGTAGTTGGGGCCCTTATATAGGTGGCCAGGAGTGAGGTCTGGCCTTACCCTTCGATGTGGGACTGGTTCCCTTCTGTTTGCACACCAAAGGGCAGCTTTGGTGACCTCTTAGGCAGGCAGGCGCCCCCGGACCCCGGGCCCCTGGTAGTAGGATGGACTGCTGGACCCCGAGGCCCGGTTCTGGTGATCCGGTCCCGGGCCCTGGGCAGGCCCCTGGTGCACTAGCTGCGGGCTGTAGTCCCTCTGTGGCTACTGTCAACAAGTCCCCCAAGTTCCCGGTCAAGTGCAATCTTGAATGGGGACTTAAAACTGTCTTGCCCTTGTCCCGCAGGGTTACCAACCCAACGGTGCCCAGTCTCCCAAGTCCGCGTTGAAGATTGGGCGTGACCGAGGTGAGTACCTGTTACCGATGATATGCAACAGTTTGCAATATAAGTAGCATTGTGCTCAAGTGTTGTAGGGCTATGAGCATGGGATGATAGTGGGGCGTTGAAATCCCCATGCAATAGATGTGTGCATGGAATGATAATGGGGCGTTGAAATCCGCCATGCAATAGATGTGTGCATGGAACCTGGACCCCGCGTTCTGCCATATCAGAGCGAGCCGGAGAGCATGGGATCTCGACCGGGCGTTCTGCCAAATCGAGACGAGTCCCCCAAGGGAACTTGTGAGCCAGACCTCGACCGGGCGTTCTGCCATATCGAGACGAGTCCATATTGCTAGGCTGCGACCTCGACCGGGCGTTCTGCCAAATCGGTACGAGTCGGAGTATGGGACCTCGACCGGGCGTTCTGTCATATCGAGATGAGTCCATGTTGCTAGGCTGCGACCTCGACCGGGCTTTCTGCCAAATCGGTACGAGTCGGAGTATGGGACCTCGACCGGGCGTTCTGCCATATCGAGACGAGTCCATGTTGCTAGGCTGCGGGGAGGTGGCCCTGGTGTTGCGGTTTGTTGAGGCACCGGTTAACACTTGCTAGTTCTTCTCAGCTTGTGTTGGAATAAGCGTTGAGGAAATGGGGTGGCGTTGAGGTGACAAGGCTCGCCGTAGAGCCCCATATTGACCGCAGTTCAGTGCGATGCAGGGTTTTTATCCTGCTGGACAAGAGTACATGTGTTAGATGTAAACTCACCCGGGTGTACGTATAAAGCCCATGTCGGTCGAATGTTCTCATAACCGGGGTCATGCCATGGAACCGGGCGAACCTCGACCGGGCGTTCTGCCATATCGAGACGAGTCCCCCAGTGAGATGCCATGGGGCCGGGTGGATCTCGTTCTCGGAAGAATGCTCTCGAGCCGGTTGGATGATCATAACTGGTGAGATGGTCTCGGGGCGGTTGAATGTTACCTAACCGGTGAGATGCCATGCAGCCGGTTGAATGATACCTAACCGTGAACTGCCATGGTACCGGATGGATAGCTCATACCCGGAACAATGCTCTCGAAGCGGTTGAAAAACTCATAGCGGTGAGAGATGCCATGCAGCCGGTTGAATGATACCTAACCGTGAACTGCCATGGTACCGGATGGATGGCTCATACCCGGAACAATGCCCTCGAAGCGGTTGGAAAACTCAGCGGTGAGAGATGCCATGCAGCCGGTTGAATGATACCTAACCGTGAACTGCCATGGTACCGGATGGATGGCTCATACCCGGAACAATGCTCTCGAAGCGGTTGGAAAACTCAACGGTGAGAGATACCATGCAGCCGGTTAAATGATACCTAACCGTGAACTGCCATGGTACCGGATGGATGTCTCATACCCGGAACAATGCTCTCGAAGCGGTTGGAAAACTCAGCGGTGAGAGATGCCATGCAGCCGGTTGAATGATACCTAACCGTGAACTGCTATGGAACAGCCGTAGAGCCTGGGGAAGTGGGGGGGGCCTGACGCCTTAGTTCCCGCTCCTAACTCCCTTACCTGTCGCCAGCATGCGGGACAAGTGGCTGACATGCATTTAAGGAGGAAGTCCATCAGTCCCATCAGTTATGATGGCGTGGGCAGTTTACTGATGCTGGGACACGTGCTGGTAGGGAGCGGTCTGAGATGGAGGGTGCGGATTCGCGGGCGTTTGAGTTGCTCTGATTGCGTGTTTTGGGGGGATTAGAAGCGCCTAGGGCACCAGACCTCTCTCTAAAAAGGCCTCCTCTGCCTTCTCAAGTTCTGTTTTGCTGCTTGATCAGAGAGAATAAGAGAGAAAGAAATCCGGCGAAAACTCTGTGGAGGTGCCCCGCGACATCCGTTGCCTCAAGTGCTCTTTTACTCTTCTCCTATCATTGCTCGCTGCTTTCGCAGGGCGGACTTTCCTCGGTTGAGCATACTAATCGGTAAGATCTTGCTTTCTTTGCCTGGTGTTGTTCTTGTTTTTCTTTTCGGTGTTTTTGCGGCGGGGGGGGGGGGGGGGGGGGGGGGGGGGGTCTCTGTCGCCGACTGAGTTGTTTTAAGCGGAGCTTTTGCGGTAAAC
This sequence comes from Potentilla sterilis, assembly GCA_963682095.1. Classification (NCBI taxonomy): domain Eukaryota; kingdom Viridiplantae; phylum Streptophyta; class Magnoliopsida; order Rosales; family Rosaceae; genus Potentilla; species Potentilla sterilis. The sequence goes on from OY821763.1 coordinate 34,948,197, forward strand.
TTGGGGAGGGGCCGCAGAGGGAGCTGTTCTAGCTTGTTGCTGACCAGCGCTAGGGTTTTGTTTTTTCTTCCCCTTAGGTTAAAAATGTCTTCTGCAAGTTCTGATGGGGCATCTGAATCGACCGTCAGGCGTCCCGTTGTGGATGATGAGGAGAGACTGGAGGACTGGCTCGGTTCGGAATCCCCGGTGTCTGAAGCCGCTGACCGCTCCCGGAGCGGGGCTTCATCTTCTGGGTCCTCAGGATCTGAGGAAATACCGCACGGTGTGCGCCTTGCTGGTGCTCCGTCCACGGTGTGCGCCTTGAGGAAATACACCATCGGTAGAGGGAAGGGTGCCGTGGTGTGCGATGAGTCGGAGGGTAGCATGAACCCCAGAGAGATTGCTGCGTTCCGGGAGACGTGGAGTATCCCGGATGAGGTGGCGCTACGGCCACTGAATCCCGGAAAGTCAGCCTGTAACCCGGAGGCAGGTTGGGTTACCGTGCATCTAGACCAGTTTCGCCACGGGTTCTCACTCCCCCTGCCAGATTTCGTGCAGTACATGCTCAGTGCACTGCAAGTATCTCCCGCGCAGCTTCCAAGGCTCCAGTGGAGGCGACTGTTGAGCCTCGGCTGCCTGTACGAGTTTTCCGGGATGAGTACGCCAACGGTAAACGAATTCCGGGCACTGTACAGGTTGTCCTACTCGAAGAAGCGAGGGTCCCGGGGTTGCCTGTCCTTCAACGCCTGGTGCTTTCAACCTATCATCACCAATATGCCTTCTTGGGTGGATAACAACTGGAGGAAGAAGGTGGTGATGGCGGGCGGTAAGTGGCAGAAGAGGAGTAAGATGTATCGGGTTCCTGGTACCTTCCAGCCCCCTGGGGATCAATCGTTCGAACTGTCCGAGTTGGAGCAGGAGAGGATCATGACCATACTCGGATGTTGGGATGATCTCGAACGGAGCTCTTACAACTTCATCCGGAGAGAAGTGTTGGAGTATTGCTGTCTCGGGCGAGATCCTGGTGCATAGCGAGTGCTAGTGGTGACACTTTTGCTAACTTTTAAATACTAACCTTTGCTCGTCCTGCAGGTGCATCTTCCCGGGCGGTCATCAAACCCGAAACCACCCTATCCATGGACGGTGAAGACCTTCTCGCGAGGCTGAAGGAGAAAGGCGAGGCCGTTTCACGGACCTCGGTGGACGAGGAGTCCGGTCGGCTTACGGTTCATCCCGAACCACAGGCCATGGATGTTGAGGACGAGGGCTACGTCCTGGCGCGTGTGAAGAGCCATCATGCTGCGCCCAAGGCGGGACCCGGTAAGGGCAAGACTACCGGGGGGCCACTGAAGATTCCCGGTGGAGTGAGCCGGATTCCATACCGGCCGGGGTCAGTCCCGCTCGTCACCCGGGTAACCCGATTAGGCGCGCAATCTTCTTCGCCTGATGGCCAGGGTGAGAAGAGGCGGAGGATCATGGACGTTCCTCCCTCCACGCTGGTGACGCTGACCGGTGGGTCGTCCGATGAGAATCTGGCCAAACGGCTCAAGGTAACCAGCGGTGCATCGAGTTCCGCTGGGGAGAAGGCTGCCGCTGCCCGGCAGAGTAGCCCCGCGCCTGCGGAGGCACGGAGGGGAAGCCCGGAGAGTGCACTCGCCCGGCAGCTGGCGGCAGACTTGGCCGGCCTTGGTCTGGACAGGGCTGAGGTCACCGGAGCCTTAGCGGGCGGGAAGCGCCAAAAGTTCAAGGAGTCGGTCCTGCAGGTAAGAATTACCCGGTGCTATTGTACCGATCGTAACTTATTTCCTTTGCTGCTTGCTTAATTGGCTCTGTTGTTATGCAGCTGCTGTACAATCTGTACCAGCCCGATCCGAGCGAGGAGCTGAAGAGGCAGGTGGCCGAGCTGACAGAAGCCCGAGAGCGGCTCGAAACAGAGAGGTCCCGACTGGAGCGGGAGAAGGCCAGATTGGAGGAGAGGGCCAAGAAGCAGGTGACCAAGCTGGAGGAGCAGGTCCAGAGCCTGGAGAAGGAGAAGGAGCTGGCTGAGGAGGAGAAGGCCGAACTGGAGGCCAAGGTGGACGAGCTCCAGGTGGGAGCTGCCGCTGTGCTCGCCGCCTCTGCCGCTGCGATCGGAGAAGAGGACCCAGAACTGTATGAGCGGGTTGCTCTCAAATACCATGGGAGCAATCAGTTCCTTCAGTTCCTGGAGAAGGCCAGGGAATCGGGCATCGCGGATGCGTACACAGAATGGGAGCAGAAGGGGTATCTGGATACTTCCCGGATGTCGAAGGCCACTGATGAAGATATTCATGAGCAGTCGGATATCCATGAGCAGTCGGCGGAAGAGCAACCGGAAGGGGAGGGTGGACCTCAGATTGCTGAAGGCGCGGCTGCTTCATCCGGAGAGGCTGGTGGATTGCCTGTTGAGGGTGGAGGCGTAGCTCCTGAGGATTTTGCCCTTGCTCTTTTTTGTAAACTTGCCGGAACGGCCTCTGCTTGTATTATCCCTCGACTATGAATGTACTTGAATTGGTGGAACCGGTGAAATTTTTCTTGAAAGTAGTTTGTATATACATTTTAATGTTACAGTGGTCGAACCGGTGATATGCCAAACTAACCGCTTGGAGGCTCGGCGAGTCTACCAGCCCCGGTCTTGCTCCCGGTCGGGATCTGCTCTCCTTTCTCCTATATACCGTTGGAGCTGGCCGTTACTAATCAAACCCTCCACCGCTGTTTTGAGAGCACAACATTGGCTCGTTCGATGAGTAGCCTCATCATGATAGGAGCAGTACTTGTCCGTTTGCGCTGTGGTAAGCTTCCTCTTTGGGTACTTTCTCCTGGGCGGTGGTGGAATGATGTTCCCGTTCTCGAGCAAAATGTCCTCGTATGAAGAGGTGAGAGCGGTGAAGACCTCTTGACCGGCCGGTTGTGCTGGCATGATTGCCAGGAGGCGTTCTTGCCGGTACTGCGCCGGCTTGTGCTCGCTCTGGGGTCTGTCATGATAGGGCTTCTGCTGCCGTTGCCCCCAATTTCTGTTGGGCCGGCTTGGCCGGGCGGGTCGGTTCTCGGTCCGCTGGCTGGTCTTGTCTTCTTGTCGGTGTGGAGGGTGCTCTTCCCGGGGGTGGTCCTCCTGCTGCTCTTCCCGCTTCCTCTTCAGCAGGTGCTGCCCGTACGTCTCGTGGTCGGCCTGAGCGTGCCGGATGGCCATTGCCATCAACTCGTCATACCCGTGCGGGAGTTCCACCCGCACGGCATATGAAAATTTTCCTGGTCGGAGCCCTTGCTTAAACGCCATCTCGGCGATACCTTTGTCAAGGTTCCGGACTCCGGTCGTCGCCGTCTGCCAACGGTTGACGAAAGTCCTCAATTCCTCGCCGGGCGCTTGCATGCAGTTGAAGAGGATGGTCGATGTGCGGGCTCCCTCGACCCGGAGGATGAAGCGGATTACAAACCGGTCGGCCAACTGCTCGAAGGCCTCGATTGAATTTGCCGAAAGCTCATAAAACCAGCTGAGCGCCTCCCCTGACAGAATTTCCTGGAAAATGTTGCAGCATACTGCATCAGAGTAGCCTTTGGCGCACGTCTGGGACCGGAAACTATCCAGGTGTTGGTACGGGCAGCCGGACCCCTAGTAGGTGAGCTTGAGGGACTTCTGGTTACCGGACCTCCCCGATTCCATAACCCGGTGCCAGAAGGGCCCCATGCGCTCGTTGAACCGTGCGCCTTCCATCGGCCGTGCCGCTCTTCTCTCATTGGCCTCCATTTGAGCCTTCAAATCCGACACAGTGTCGGCGAGTATCTGCAATGTCCGTGCAGTCGGAGTCACGGCTTCATCCTCGAACGAAGTGTGGGGCTGGCGAGGCGTCGGCGTGCTCTTTGGCGGGGCCGTGCCGGCCGGTGAATCTGTTCGCCCGGGATCACTGGGCCTACCGCCCGATGACTGCCCCGCTTCAAACTGCTGAGATCGAACTGGCGGGGGTGCCTGTGCCTTGACCATAGCGTCGTTGCGCTGTTGTCCTCTCTCTAGGGCGGCTACCAGGGCAGCGTTCACCGGCTCCATTTCTTCATACCGGGCGTTGGACTTGGCTCTATCCCGGTCGCCCTCCTCACGCAGGTGACTGACCTCTACGGCCATTGCCCGTATCTCTCCCGCCATACTGCTCTGGTCGGGGTTGTACGTGGTGTCTCGGTCACTGTTGCAGCGCGGGCTCTCCTCTCGGTCACTCGGATCATCCGAGAACGTCAGAGAAAAGCCCCGGTGCACAGGCCTGTCTTCAGCTGCCGGGCCTTTGCCGCGCGAGCTGTCGTGGTTTGGCCCCGGCGTGTCGGTCGGCCTCCCACAGATCCCGCCTTCCTGATCGCCCTGGTCGCCGCGCTGCTCCCGCATAACGACCGGGGTGGAGACAAGCGTTTGCACTGGTGCAACATGCTGCTCCTCGGTGGTATTTCTTTCCTGTCTTGCTTCCGAACTCTCTGCCATCGATAGTGCTTACGTGGTTTCTTGTCCAAACTTCCCACAGAGGTGGAGGCTCTTGAAGAGGAGAAGAAGGGCCTGGAGGAGGAGAGGACCGAGCTGGAGACTAAGGTCGAGGAGCTCCAGCGGGAGGTGGCGACGGTATCCACTTCTGCTCACGGAGCGGTCGATGAGAATGACCCGGAGCTGTACCAGAAGGCTGTCAAGAAGTATCAGGAAAGCGATGAGCTTCTTGAGCTGCTGGAACGGGCCCGGGAGGCGGGGATAGGCGATGCCTTTGACGACTGGAAGGCTAAGGGCTATCTCGACACCTCAAAGCTACCGGAGCCGCAGACAGATGTGGAAGAGGAGTTGGAGGGAGAGATTGAGCCGGCCGGTGAGGGGGCAGCGGGTGGACCGGCGACTGAAGGAGAGGTTGCTGAAGCGGAAGAGCGGGCGTGAGTGTCGTAGCAGGCTCCATACTTTGTACAATTCCCCCTGATTCTCTGTTTTTTTTTTTTTTTTTTTTTGCACTCCCACTGTGTTGACTGCCGGTGGCGTAGTCCACTGTAAGCATTGCCCTGAGTTTTAATGAATTGACATTTTGCCTGAGCGTGTGTTGTGCCTGTTTTAATTTGCTCTTTGACTTGGCTACCAACGATTTGCCCTTTGTACTTAGTTGGAAACAAAGTTGGAATAACTTCTGAAATTACATCAGTCGAACCGGTTGGAGTGCCTAGCTAATTGCGTTGAAAAAATTAGCATTTTTTTCTTGGGCTGGTGAGTGGTTGGGATGCCTAGCTTGTCTGCGGGCTTGAACCGGGGGAGGCATGGGGTTAGCTTTGGTGGGGCGGGATAGAAATCCCTGTCCCGCGCAGTTCCTACATGTCGGGTTCACCTTGATACCGCTGCAAGTCGTTGCGGCGGACTAGTCCTTCGACTGTTGTTTTCAAGGCAAGACAGTCGTTTGTTCGGTGTGTGACTTCATCGTGGTAGGAGCAGTATTTACCGGTCTGCGCTCTGGTCAGGTTCCCCTTTGGGTGCTTTCTCTTTGGCGGCGGAGGGATGTTGTTCCAGTTCTCATACATGATATCCTCGTAAGAAGAGGTTAAGGTGGAGAATACCTCTTGTCGGTCTGCAGGCATGACTACCAGGAGCCGGGTTTGCTGGTAGGGCGAGGGCTTTCCACCTCGTTGGGGGGTGTCAAAATTGTCCGTCCGAAACTGCTGGTTCCCCCAACTTCTAGGCCTTTGGTCGGATGAAGCCCCTTGGTCCTGGCCCTGCTGCCAGTTTCTAATTGCCTGCTGGGCAGGCCCCGGCTCCTCATGCCTTCTCTTATGCTGGCGAATCCTGTACGTTTCGTGGTCTTCTTGGGCGTCCCTAATAGCCATTGTCATCAGTTCATCGTAACCCTGCTGGACCTCCACCCGCACAGCATACGAGAACTTTCCGAGCCTGAGACCTTGCTTGAAAGCTTATTCGGCAATCCCTTTTTCCAGCTTTCTGACCCCGACAGTGGCCGTTTGCCAACGGTTAACGAAAGCTCTCAGCTCTTCGCCGTCGACTTGCTTGTAGTTAAAGAGAACTGTTGAGGTCGGGGCCCCTTCAACCCTTAAGATGAACCTACCTACGAATCTGTCGGCCAGTTGCTCGAATGCCTCTATAGAGTTCACCAGCAACTCGTAAAACCAGCTGAGTGCCTCTCCGGACAGGGTCTCTTGAAATATGTTACAGCAGACGGCGTCAGAGTAACCCTTAGCACACGTTTGGGATCGGAAGCTGTCCAGGTGTTGGTATGGACAACCGGCCCCAGAGTACGTTAGCTTTAGTGACTTTTGGGTGCCTGGCTTTCCGGATTCTAGAACCCGGGGTGAGAAGGGTCCGGCTCGCTCATTGAACCGCGCGCTCTCCGGCGGTCTCGCTGCCTTCCTCTCGTTGGCCTCCATCTGGGCCTTGATATCTGACATTGAATTAAATAGTATTTAGAGTGCTCGTGCGGCCGAGCTTATGGTATCACCCTCGAATGAACCACTTGCCCGCCGATTTCCGTGGACGATCTCCGGTGGCGCTGTGTTTGTCGGGAACTCCTGTCCCGTCACGTCGGCGCCTCTAACTCCCCCTGACGACTGTCCCACCTCCTGGTGTGGGGACTTTCTTGGCGGCGGCACGAATAATTTTGTCAGAGCGGCATTACGCTGTTGTCCCCTTTCCAAGGCAGCCACCAATGCGGCATTCACCGCTTCCATCTCTTGATACCGGGTATTGGCTTCTATCCTGTCCCGATCGCTCTCTGCTCGCAAGCAGTTGACTTCCGCTCTCATATCTTCTATCTCTCTCGCCATATCGTACTGGCCGGGACTGGAAACATCGTCCCGGCTGTTGGTGGCGGCTATCCTATCTTCCCCTCTGCTCGGGGGACCGTGGGACGCTGGGGCGGGTTCCAGGTCCCATACTAGGTGGGATTCCTCCGGGTCTTTTCGGTCGTATTCGCCGACCGTACCGCCCGAATCACGGTTGGTGGCAGCGGTCTGGCTGCAGCCGCCAACGGACTGCTCCTGACTCGCCCCCGGGATTTTGACCAGTATTGGTTCCAGATCCTGCCGATCCTCCTCTGGACTCCTTTCCCTCATTTCTGCACTTACAGACATACATACTTGCCACGTAATCCCCTCCCCCTTTTTTTTTGTGATCCGTTGGCTGACCAATTCCCTTCCTGCTGGTAGGACAACACGTCGACTTTTTGAAAATCTCCCCACAGACGGCGCCAATTGTTTCTGTCAGAATCCGTAGACTCACAGAGACCGATGGATCTTGGCGTCAATCCTTCCTGCAAATCCTGCTAACTAAGGGAATACCGGGCGGGGCCGGTCTATTCCGCTCCGATGCCTAAGTCAATATAGTTGGGATAAACTGATAACTTAAGCGGGAAGAAGTAGTTGGAGTATTGATTACCTACTAATGAGGGTAGTTGGGACCAAGGAATTAAAAATCGATATTATCGGCGATATTTCGCCGATATTTTCGTTTTTCCGTTGAATCGATATTTCGATTCAATTCTTTCAGTTTCTCGTCAAAATTTCCCGATATTTTCCGATATTTCCGATATTTCGCCGATATTTCCGATATTTCCGCGAAATTTCTGATATTTTTTTATATATTCCAGAAACTTTTTATCTTACCTTCAAAAACTAATTTTCAACAATTTAAAACTCATAATTTTCAACACTTAATTTTAATTTCTAACTTACCTTCAAAAGCTAATTTTATCATACTTATGTTTTGATTTCCTAATAAGTTTCTTACTCATGCATGCTTAATAGTAATGTGTCTTACACTATATATATATTTTACTATAATGTATATTTTTGTAACATATAATTAAAATAGTAATGTGTAATCATTTTACATGATAATGTATGTAATTACAATTTTATTGGCATGATTTTTCTATGATGTTCTAATAAGCTAGCTTTTTTTTTTTTTTTTTATGTAGCGATTCAACGACTATATAATGGCTAGTGGCAACGGGTCAACGACTATATAATATCAATTTCTGTATGGTTTTAAAAAAAACTTCATGTAGTTGCTTTTGTGAAATATTATGTACAAATAATGTTAAAAGGTGTGATAGTCTAGCCTCATTTTAGGTTTCAAGCATAAATTATATATATCAAATTATATTTCAATAAATATCAGCTCGATTCACATAGTAATTTATATAACATTTCAATAAATTGATATGTATTTGAATTTATTAATATTTTCTTCTCACATATGATCGATAACATAGCATAAAACAACCTTAAAAAGTTTCAATACAAATTTCCATGTATTTCTTATAGTTTCCGTCGTTTTTGTCAAAATTTCTAATGGATCGATATTTTATCAATATTTTCGTCGAAATATCTGTATTTTGAAACACCGATATTTCTTCGATATCCGATATTTTACTCCTTGGTTGGGACTCATATATAGACTGCCGGGTCTATCCCTTCGATGTGGGACTGACCCCCTTCTGTACATATTGCTGGGCTATTTCGGCCCCTGTTTGGGGAGCTGTCGTCCTCTGTTCCCGGGCCTCGATCATAAGTAAGACCTCCCCGGGCGCGGGACCAGGTGTCCGTGCTATGCTCCAGTGCCCTGGGCCAAGTCCAGGAGGCCTGGCTGCGGGTTTGGGGGATTGGGTAGTGTTTCTGCCTAAACCCGGGGGCCTGGTAGATACAGATGAATCCAACTCGATCTCCTGCAAACCTGCTTACTAAGGGGAATACCGGGCGGGCCGGCCTTCTCCTCTCCGATGCCTAAGTTAGTATAGTTGGAATATATATAACTTGAGCACGTATGTAAGCGGTGAGTGAGATCAGTTACCTCTTGATGAGGGTAGTTGGGGCCCTTATATAGGTGGTTGGGGGTGAGGGCTGGCTTCACCCTTCGATGTGGGACTGGTTGACGAGTCGCCGAAGCGAGCATCAAGCAATAATAACCCTACAATCGTTAGTAGTATAGAATAAGTAGGGATCGTTCTAGCCGGGGATTAAGGGTACCTGAAATATGAGAATGTTAACACAAATATTCACAAACATATATGCACACAATTGTCACACTTATATACATATATACGAATTTACACGTCACAATGGGGGAAAGATATGGTTCGGCAGCAAAGCTGCTACTAACACTAAGATACGAAAATTAAACCTAAACTACTATATACAAGTGATCATCATCTCTCACAAAACATTTAGCACCAAGACTCTTTAACATATAAACTCACATGCAAGAAAGTAAGGAACAAGTATCAACATGTTTAAATTCAAAATTAGTTCCGACTACAACTTAGTTGTAAGACTTCTCAAGTTTTAAGACCGAACTTTTGGTTATGGGCCCTAAAGTTATGTTAATCCTTTTGAGACTTAACAATTAATCACAATAGTCTAAATCGGAGACATGCAAAACAAGCAAGGTTGTCAATCATCTTATTTTAACATGTAAGAAATCCAAAGTACTATACCCTAAGTGAGCAAAAACAAATCAAAGCAACCTTTTGAGTATCTAGCCATATTTGTTATTACTCGGGTTTGATGAAACCTAACACCTAGATTTACATGCAAACAACAAATGCTTAAGCACAACTAATGTTTCGGTTTATAAGGTCCACTCTTTTAGATTTCTAACCAATTTCAAACCTAAGCATGCATCTATACCTGATGGGATCACATGCGTGCACAATTTGTACCTGCAAAACAATCTCATACAAATAATACCCTTCTTTTGTCGAGTGTAGTATTGACAAGTAGGGATCGTTCTATCCGGGGAAATCAAGGGCTTTCAATCACACAAAGTATTGTATAAAAGGGGGTTGTCGAAATTTTTATCTATTATTTACTTACTAGTTTACGAAAATTAAATCCTAGATTACTATATACAATTGATCATCACCTTTCACACAATCACCAAACACAAATCTCATTATACATGCAATAAAATTAAAACAAGTAATAGGGGCAGCAAACATATAACGATTTCAAGATTAATTAAGCTCCAATTTAATTAGGGCCAACGCAGCATATCCTAATTATTCAAGACATCATAAGTATTTAGAATCCGAAACGCGCGCAATCCTAAACATGGTACTAATCGGTTTAACAACACAACGCATGTAAATTAAACACAAATAGCACATAAGCACATATTGTCGAATTGGAACATGTTAGCAAGTATGGCGTCACCCATCTCACATCGACATGTAAATTTCCATAATTACTCTTACCCTTAGATTAATACATGTCAAAACCAACAACGCGTGTGAATCAACATGTATTAGATCGGAATATGAATTCAACATCTAGATAACACTCATGGCCTTTCGAGTGCATCTAAACATCTCCTTCGGTTCCCCACGAATTAAGAAAATAAACCTAATTGAAATCAAGAAACATGCTAAAGCTACTGCCCATAATACAAATTTAATCACATCACATATATAATTCGGCAATCACATATAAAATATCCAAACAATTATAACAAAGATCCGAAGATCCCATATATGATTATCAATACCGAAATTAAAACCAAAAACCAAAACATACTTCATAGACAAAGTTATGTTTAAATACAAAGTAACAAAAACCAAAATAAAACAATCCATATTACAACCTTGGTTAAGATTCGGCAAGGATTGATGAGATGGTGATCGAATTGATGTGAGGAATGATGGATTCGGCTTTGCTCTTTGTATAAAATTTGGGGAATTAATTTGGGCAGAGGTTCGGCAGCTTTTGTGGAGGGAGAGATGATTATTTTCTGTGCAAAAGCCTTGGTATTTATAGAGGAAGTAACCTAGAGAAGCCAGCCACAAACCAAAACCGAATTGGTTTAGGTTTCCTTGATTTTCTGAATTCGGCAGAATGACCTCCGTGCATTGATTACGTCATAACTCTCTCTAGAAAATAGCTATTGAGGTGATTCCAGTTGGGTTGGAAACTAGACTCCCGTAGCTTTCTATCCATATAAGGCTCGAATTCTAATTCATTGTCAGCTGTCCGGGAGAGTCCGTGGAAGTTGAGAGACGTGCACAGGAATTTTCCCGAAATTAATCAGGATTTGTTGCGATTTTCTTCCTCTATTTTCTGCCGAAAATTCCCAAGATAATGGCTGAATAATTGAACAATATCTCTTTAGGTTTTCCATGAATTAATTCAGCCAAAAATCTTGCACAAAGGATGGAATTCAGTCCACATTCGTAAGCCAAATCCATGTAGAACTCGGCTTGCTTCTTCTTTTCCATTCCGAAATTAATCTTTTCTTTTCTTTTTTAATTCAGCCAAATTCTTCATCGATCAATGCTTGATGGACTGAATAATGGACTAGGCTCATAACTCATTTGGACAATTTATCCAAGAGCTAGCCGTAGCTTTCCCTAGTTGAGCCAGGAAAGCATCCTTTGTATCTTCTTTTCCTGCTTGCATCAGGGAAACTTCTTTTCTTTTGTTCTTCGACTTCTTCCTTGAAAGGATGACTCTCTAATGCTCCAATATGTTCAGTAGCTCATCACTTACAACCTTGGACACGAAATTGTTGTAGAAAAATAGAAATCCTTCAAAACGGGCAGCAGGTTCTTCCTCTCGGCAGATCTGACCTTCTTGCATTCAAACCGGCATAACTCTCTACTTAGGAGAGCTTTTTCTGCGATTCCAGTTGCATATGAAACTAGACACACAGGGCTTTCATTCATAAAAATTTCACCTTCAAATTCCTTGTCAATCGTCGGGAATAAATTCAGAAAGTTGGATGTCGGACACTGAAATCTTCTGGAATTCTTGGATTTGCATCCGATAAGAACTTGAAGTTCTTGGCATTTTGTTCCACTCCGATTTTAATGATTCTTTCCTTTGTTCAATCCTTAGTATGTCGACTGCAAATGAGAAGAGAAAAATCTATCAAAAGCAAAGTTTATGTTTTACAGATTCAATAAAACATCTCAGAGACTTTGTGAATAGGCTTTTGACAATTTCTGCATTTTTATTCTATTTTCCACATGTTTTCACTTTAATTCCACCAAAACTCTTGACTCTATAACATGACTCTATATTACAACAATAAGGGTTAAGCATTGCATAAATGGGGGTAAAAACATATTAAGAACGTCGCATTTTATGCTCCTATCAATACCACTGTTCTAATTATCTAACACATGAATTTACAAGTTACATATTACAAATTAGCATGCAAAATTCATTGTTCTTGTCGAAACCTAAACTTAACTCTAAGCATCGATTCAAACAAATCTTTAACATATAATTCATAAAACCAAAATCGATTCATACATAGACATATAAATCAACACCAAACATACATGAGTGTTTCATAGACAAAACTAAACATAACTAAACAAAAATTACTAAACCGAAAGAGGGGAGTGGATCACACTTTGAGACACCTTGAGAGCTTCACGTCGTGTGGATCCGGCGAAGTATGGAGGCTGGGGTGAGGCTGCACGGCAATAGGTCACATCGGCAGTAGGTTATGGAGGTAGAAAATCCAAGGTTCGGCAAAGCAGAAACTTGGTTGAGGTGAGGTGAAGGTGGTTTTCGGTTTAGGTTTTTGTATAGAATCTTTGGGGAATTTTGGTAGAGTTTAGGCCTTGTGTTTATGCTTGAGATGAGATGATTTTTCTGTAGGAAAACATGGCTATATATAGAGGCAAATTCGGCAGAAAACCTAGGTAGAAAACCTAGTCCGAATCGGCAAAGGCAATCCTTGTGCAACAAGGTTTTGGTTCCTTCCTTTCTTGGCTCTTCTAGGAAACTTCTTTTTCTGATTTTCTTCCTTGGATTGGGCTGCATATCTTCATGAACTTCTTGTGTAGGCTTGACAACTTCATTTGGTGAGCTTGGTCCATGGAAAAATGCCCCAAACCCGCAAGAACACAAGACCGGCAGCAACTCGGCTGGAATGACCTTGCCCCAGTAAATCCGACATATCTCCCTTCTCGGAGATCCAATTGATGCGATTCCAAGTCTCAGATAAACTAGACACATATAGCCATCTCCCCATAAAATATCTCGATCAAATTCCTTGTAAATCGTCGGGAATGATTTTTCGAAGTTGGATCAAAGTCCCAGGAAAATCCTGGAAGTCCCTGGATTGGTTTGCTCGAACTGCTGTTTTACAGCCATCTTTTGGGTGACTTCCCGAACTCCGATTGATCTGAAATTTTAACACAACATTCCTCAGTATATGAATAATAAGACACCAAATTTCATTAAATTTGGACAAGGATAGATCGCATTTTTACTCATCTCAAAATCACGAAAAAGACATATTTTGCATTATTTTCCAGATTTCTCAAACTTAGTCATTTTTCGGATTCTTAACCATTTTTCACCAAAACTCTACCAAATTTGACACTAACTAAATTAAGACTCTATCTTAGACAAATAAGGGTTAAACAAAGCATAAACGAAGGCATAAGCATATAATATCGTCGCACATTGTGCTCCTATCACTGGTTCCCTACAAAGGACAGTTCTGGTGACCTCTTTGGCAGGCAGGCGCCCTCGGTCCCAGGGTCCCTGGCACCCGGATAGACTGCTGGACCCCGTGGCCGGGTGCTGGTGGTTCGGTCCTGGGCCTCGGGCCGGGCCCTGGTGCACTTGCTGCGGGTCTGTGGGCCTGGTGTAGCCCCTCTGCGGCTACTGTCAACAAGTCCCCCAAGTTCCCAGTCAAGTGCAATCTTGAATGGGGACTTAAGTCTGTCTTGCTCTTGTCCCGCAGACCCGCAGGGTTACCAACCCAACGGTGCCCAGTAAGAAACAGAATTACCAAAATTAGGCCATTTGCGACGTATCATATATATGCACTACAAAATGCCACCTAGGTTCACCCTGGTATAAGCTCCAGAGAATCGCTGATATATCAAAGCTATGCAAGTGTTAATAAGGAATTGAATGAGTATGTTACTCCCATTAGTCATAATATACATTACTCGTCAACCTAGGTATAAGCTCCCAACATATTGTCTACCATACGTTGGTTTGGTTTCTATGGTAAACCTTTGCACGACACCTGGGCGGACAGTTGCTGTGCGAAATGGTTATAAATTTGGAATTGTACAGTTTCTGGGTGGACAGTTGTTGTGCAAAAAACTATAATTCAGATTTCCTTTTTTTTGTTTTTCAATTTAAACATCCATCTTAATGTAATGTTTGAATTTTTTTTATAATGCTCATCATAATATTGCTAAAAGCTCAAACTTTGATGAGAGTGCACTTCCTGATTTACACCATCAAACACTTGCTTCAAGATGAAATATAAAAATTTAAACTTACAGCCATTGGCGACGTACGGGATATCCACTATTACGGCTGACGAGTCAACAAGACCTATGTGCAAAAAAACTATAAGTCAGATTTCCTATTTTTTTTTTTCAATTTAAACATCCATCTTAATGTAATGTTTGAATTTTTTTTATAATACTCATCATAATATTATGTTGTGTAAATCAGAAAGTGCACTCTCATCAAAGGTTTCACGACCGTGTTGCCGATCTCGAATCCGTAGTCATCCATAGAGAGCTCCAGAGAGACTTGGTGTAACACATTTGGATTAGTAGACAATATGTTGGTTTAGCAGACAATATATATATATATATATATATATATGATATGTTTGAGTCCAATCAATAAGCAATTGAAAAGCCCCTAATTTCCACCTTGGTACACAATTTCATCCGAATTATCAACATCATCTTCGTATTATCAACATCACCTTGCGGCTGTGTATTACTCATTACAGAGCAAATGAGCTTAAAATTTGCTAACTCTATGGAGCTCTCTATGGATGACTACAGATTCGAGATCGGCAACACGGTCGTGAAACCTTTGGTGAGAGTGCACTTCCTGATTTACACAACATAATATTATGATGAGTATTATAAAAAAAATTCAAACATTACATTAAGATGGATGTTTAAATTGAAAAAAAAATAGGAAATCTGACTTATAGTTTTTTTGCACAGCAACTGTCCACCCAGAAACTGTACAATTCCATGAAACCAAGTTTTTAACCATTTTGCACGGCAACTGTCCTCCCAGGTGCTGTACAAAATTAGTCATTGCCACTTCTCGTGGATTTACTAACACATTTTCAAATCAATCTCTACTTCAAAGTTGACAGCCAATTGCTTGCTTTGGTATATATACTGCATAACATGATTGTTGCATAACATGATTATTGAGGATTTGAAGTTGTCTTTGATTATGTCATTAAAACTGCTTTAGCATTTAGGTCAGAGTTTCAGATCTGTTTTTAACATTTCCTCTCCTTTCACCGTAGATAGAAGTTAGGTGATCATAAGCAGCAACAAGCCGTAAGAAACCCAAAACCTGACCTGCTGGACTAGTTGTGCCTATCTCTTTATTCTCTGCTCTCAGCACTCTGATTTTGTTTTTAAAATCTTCCTCTGCATAACTGATGATGATGAATATCTTTTTTGAGTATCACAGATTCATTCATCTAATCTGCCTCTGACATTAATACATGAATATCTTTCACCAAAATATGCAGTGAAAGGTCTACCACATTTTCCATCAACAACTTAAATACATGGTGATGCCTTGTTGGATGTAGCTTTGTGATGTTTTGTTAGTATATTTTCACCATTCAAAACAAGTACGCTAAATGTGAAAAGAAATAAAATAAGTACGCTAAATGTATGTAATGCTAAAAACATTTATGTTAAGTATATTTTTTTCATAATATTCATATGTTTGAAATTTTTTTTATAACACAAATTGTGGAGATTCAATTTGAATGTTAAGTATATGAATGTGAAACTGGCTTTCAAGCAGGTGTGCACATTAGATATGTGTATGGTTGTATTTGACAAGTGATTGGACAATAATATTCATAATAACAAATGATGTTGATAACTCGGATGAAATTGTGTACACTAGTGATATTCCGGTTAATGATTTTGTACTTAGCATGAGGAGTGAACTTATTCCGGTTAATGTTTACCTTTCAATCAACATTAAAATACTCTACAATATGAAGATATCTGTTTACCACTTACGAAATGTAAACATTTATGTTAAGTATATTTTTTTCATAATATATTCATATGTTTGAAATTTTTTTTATAACACAAATTGTGGAGATTCAATTTGAATGTTAAGTATATGAATGTGCATCATTCATGTGTTGATGATGCTCCCAATTATTAGCTGCTTCAGCTCCTGTAATGGTGTTCTTTCAAGATTGAATCTCCACAAGTTGATGCAAGAGGTGTTGATGATGCACATAAATTGAATCTACACAATTTGTGTTATAAAATTTTTTTCAAACATATGAATATTATGAAAAAAATATACTTAACATAAATTTTTTTAGCATTACATATATTTAGCGTACTTATTTTATTGCAAGAGGTGTTGATGATGCACATAAATTGAATCTCCACAATTTGTGTTATAAAAAAAATTTCAAACATATGAATATTATGAAAAAAATATACTTAACATAAATGTTTTTAGCATTACATACATTTAGCGTACTTATTTTATTTCTTTTCACATTTAGCGTACTTATTTTATTTCTTTGCATGTTGACAGTTTACCATAGAAACCAAAAGTCCAGAAAACAAAAACCAAATGTCCAGAAAACAAAAATAAAAATCAAATCTAGAACACACAGTTGGGCAGAAGACCATATTCCGATCTCAAATCTTTCAACACAAAATTGCAGAAACTCCTCCACAAAAGGTCTTTTGTAAACTGCCCATCAAAACAGAAGTTCGGTAAACACATTAGCATGCGAAATTTTAAAGCACAAAGTTAAAAGAAATAATGACTGTGAAATTTTCACTTCGTACTACGTACCTAGAGTCTTTGGATATTTCCCATCAGGAGAACGACTTGGAAGCTTGCTACGATGATAAAACCTCTTGACTAGTAAGCCATTGAGGTCTTGTTTTAGACCTAGGTGGCATTTTGAGCCATGTGAAGGTAATTAACCCAACAAGTAATACAAATAGCGCTACAACAATTGAAGAGCAGTTGGGAGCTTGGCGGCTCTTCTTGAGCTCCAAGCTCTTTTTGACTTCCAATATTAACGCTTCATTGGTTGCTGTATACTTCTGAATCATCTCAGACAGGTGACTATATCCAGAAGAAGACTCATCCTCAGACGATAAATACGATTCAACCAAACTGTTGACCTCAGAGGCTTCTACCCAAGCACCAAAACCTCCGTTATCACCCTGACACTGGCAACGCCAATATAACCTTTTCATATTGGCCTGTGTATTGCTCATTTTGCACAGAGTAGCTCTGCCGCCACATACACAGCATTTACCAAAGGGTCCACCTCTGGTTTTCGATGAGAGGTTAGATGCTTCTGACATCTGACCAAAAAAGAAAAAAAAAATGTGGGAAAAACTGTCTTATTCAATAGGGAATATCCACAAAGCCCCAATTTGCTCAATGTTCAGATACATTGACTCTTTGTTTCAAATCGAACTGTAGATACATCTTAGAAATGATTAGGACTCAGTCCTAAATTTTCTGTTAATATCTGAAATTATCAGACATTAACAGAAACATTCATTCTCTCACCTTGTAAATGATTAGAGCACAAGCACCACTGGTCCACCATACTAAATTTCCCAACTATTTCCAACAAGCTTGAATATGATTAGAGTAGATTCATTGATTCAATAAAGTTGGGAATTGACAAGCAGTGAATCTTTAAATCTTTCAACAGGTTTAGGATCAGAATTTGACTAACTGTCACAAAAGTCAAAACCATAGGAGCATTTAACCAGAAAATACTGATCAAGTTTAAGAAAGAGTGCAAAGATTGATCGAGTTCTTAATTTGTGGTGGGAACAATGACCAACTTAGCAACTCGACTTTACTCAACTACAAAATTTTACAGCATGACACTATGTCTGATCAATGGAGTGGTCAACAGTGTGTCTAAGTATGATTTTGTCATTAAATAAACAGTGTTGACTGCAACTGCATTTTTAGATCCATATATACATACCCAAAGAATAATGCTAGTATCATTCACCAAATCACAATTAACAAGCAGTCCAAAAACTCTTCAATTAGTTCAATATACAAGTGAAAACTGAAAAGAACAGTATGAACACTTCAAGAACTCAAGAACAATACGAACACTGAATTGGTGATTTGCGAATACCAAATCAAGAACTCAAGAAGTGAATAACTTACGAAGGTGAGGCTGAAACTGATTTGGTGATTTGCGAAACGGCGAAACGGCGAACTCGGGAACTCGGGAATTGGCGAGTGGCGAGTGGGGAACTCGGGAATTGGCGAGTGGCGAGTGGCGAACTGGAATTGGCGAGTGGCGGGAATTGGGCGAACTGAGCCGATCAGCAGGGAGAAGAGTCAGAAGACGCGAACTGGAACTGGACTAGGGGAGTAGGGGTTTTTCAAATTGTTTTTACCCGTTCGGGCCTTCAGGCTTTTTACCCTAACATTTTGATGGACCGAGCCCGGCCCGGAAAATAGAAGGACCGGTGCTCGAGAAAATTGAGTAAATTTAATTTAAAAAATCGGCCCCAACCGGCCAGATCGGTTCGGTTTTTCAAACCATGTTGGCCGATCAAAAAGCATATGATTCTATGGTATCAGTGTTAATGTTACGTCATATATATAAGCCTCATTATATATACTTGAACTTATAGGATAACCAAGTATATATATACTTGCTAATTAACACTTGGTTAATTAAGTACTGGTAACCAAGTACTTAATTAACCAAGTGTTAATTAAGTACTTGGTTACCAAAATTAGGCCATTTCCAGTAAGTGTTGATATATAACCAAGTATATATATTTTGCAAATGTAAAACTTGCAACGGTGTCAAGTATATGATTCAATTCCTTATTGAATGGGATAACAACTTTATCATATGGATTTTAGGCATTCCTTGACTGATGTGGTTCTTGCCAATCTGTTTTGAGTTGCTTAGGTGTTGTCTGGAATTTTGAATGACAAACATCGACTGTAAGGGAAAGGTTACTTTCCCATTTTGAATGGGAAAGAAACAGTAAGGGAAAAAAATTATGATGCCAGCAAGTTTTTATTCTCCTCATACCCAGTCACCACTTCTTCAGTCCTTGATTCCCAACCCTAACGGGAGCATTTTCTGTGTACAATCTGTGCCTAATAAGTACATTGAAAAAATATAAGTATATTGAAAGTCGTGGTTCATATTGAAAAAATATCAGCATATGCATATGGTTGTTTAGGGTTTAGGGTTGCTATTAAGACTGTAACAATTGTTCTGGATAGATTGTAGGTCCTGGATTGTTCTGGATTGTTTTATAGGTCGGATTGTTCTGTTTTTTGTCTTTTTTTTAAATCATGTTCATGACCTATGCACCCATGTACTGACCAGGGACATGCTGATTTTCTCTGAATTTTCTGTTTCATTTTGGATTTGGCTGATAATGAATAGTTAAAAGTTTTGAATTTGTAATGAAAAATGGGAGAGGAAGAACTCATTCATATTGGTGCATGGATACAGCTGTATACTCGATGCGAATTTATTTTTGGTTCAAGTTCATCAATGCACTGTACCAAAATACAGTAGTTTTTATAAGTTCAACCTCTTCAGAGGCACATGATTTGTTCGTTCTTGCTGATTGGTTTCCAATGGACTAGAGGGTTGGATATTTCTTATGTGTTTTTCTTGTTGTTGGACAGAAAAAAATGAAAACCAGAAGCAGCTCTGTTTTATTGTTAAGAGCTCGGCAGAACCACACTCACAGAGGAAGAGGAAAACGGGCTCTGCTGTGCTGGTTAAGACGCAACAAACTGCCTTATTGTTCAACTGCCTTAGTGTTTGAATGATATATACATATTTCTTTGGATTGTGTAAAGTCTGTTGCTTTGGATTGTGTAACGTGCTTTGGATTGTGTAACGTGCTTTCGATTGCAAACTAAAGTACCAAATATAGCAGGTAGGATGGTATAGAATGATGCTTCCATGCTTTAGCTCAGTGGTCTCAGTACCTTGCATGTCCAAACTTTAGCCTAAAGTAACAAATATAGCAGGTAGTAACTAATATCCAAACTCAAACCATAATATATCAAATATAGCAGGTAGTAACTAATCTTTTCCCTTTGCTTTTGCTCTTGAAGATGGAGGTGGACACACATTAGTTTTGCTACTTACTGTGCTCTCATGTTCTGCAAATGTACATAAGTAAAAAATTAGTTGAGTCAAAGTTATCAAAGTAAAAAAAAAAAAAAAAAAACATTAAAACTTGCATGTGAAGCATGGTGAATCATAGTGAATCATGGTCAATCTGGATTATACTGGTTATGAATCACTGTCTTTCATCATCCATGTGAACCAAGGTGAATCATTAACATTGTTCCAAATAAATAAAACATTACATTGTTCCAACAAATAAAACAAAGAAATTAAAATGCATAATAAAACAGTAATCACGCCCTTCTTGGTCGTACTCGCACAAGTTTCCAACTGCAGGGACACTTCTGGCTTCTCAAATGCCAAAAAGGTTGGATCCCGCTTCCGTAAAATCTTCTGCTTCAGAAGCATCAACGGCAACAATAACCTGAAAGAATCAACTAATGCCAAAAAGGTCTGGCCAGGTGTATCATCCGGAGATCTTCCCACTCCCAGTGGCATGAGCCAGTATGAGAGAATAATTGAAACTTTGACAACTCTATTCCCTCTATGGGTAGGTTTCATGACACACTGCTGTATATAATTGCGGTGATCCTGTCTTTCTCAAGCATACTTCTCTTCATACAATGTCTCTGGAAATATTTATGAACTTTGACTTCTACTTGCATGAAATAGGTCATAATTGGCACAATTGTTGGGATCTACAAACCATCTGCTGTAAGATCTCTTTGCATTATGTTTGATATACGACATATCAACTAGTGTCTATCTAACTTAATGTTGGATTTCCTACAGGTAACTTGGTTGGAGACAGACCTTTTTACCCTCGGCCTTGGTTTCCTCATGCTTTCTATGGGTTTGACATTAACCTTTGAAGATTTTAGACAATGCTTGCGTAATCCTTGGACTGTGAGTAGCATCCTTGTATTTAATTCAGTGAACTTTGACAAATAAGTTTAGTTAATTGTAATGATTATTAAATGTTATGCTGCAGGTCAGTGTAGGATTTCTTGCTCACAGCAGGGTGAATCACCTTGATAAAGAATCAAGGTTCCAGTTCTAGCTTGGTTCACCCTGGTTCAGCCTGGTTCAGCAGGGTATCACAATTGAAAACTATGAATTCTATGAAGGTGTTGAGCTAGGTTTATACATTTGCAAGTTTTAATGTCTTTTTTTTTTTTTTACTTTGATAACTTTGACTCAACTAATCTTTTACTTATGTACATTTGCAGAACATGAGAGCACAGCAAGTAGCAAAACTAATGTGTGTCCACCTCCATCTTCAAGAGAAAAAGCAAAGGGAAAAGGCACTGCTGCTGGTCTCATTGATGTTTGATATATTATGGTTTGAGTTTGGATATTAGTTGGACCTATGCATCTATGTTCAGAAAACATAATATGAAAATAAGATATATTACATTTGCAAAATGTATATACTTGGTTATATCATATATATATAAGCCAATATGCAAAGGTTTCACGACCGTGTTGCCGATCTCGAATCTGTAGTCATCCATAGAGAGCTCTAGAGAGACTTGGTGAAACACATTTAGATTAGTAGACAATATGTTGGTTTAGCACACAATATATATATATATATATATATATATATATATGATATGTTTGAGTCCAATCAATAAAAGAGATTCCCCCCAAGTTGTATTGTTTTTAGCTGATCACGTGGGTCGGTCTCGTCTCTGCCCTCACCTCTCCCATCAGTCTTCACTCGCCTAACTTTTTCAGAGCCTCCATCGATCAGAGAGCCACCGTCTCTCCCATCAGTCTTTACTCCCCTAGCCTTTTTAGTCTTCACATCTTCTCGTCTCTGCCCTCACGTCTCTCCGATCAGTCTTTACTCCCCTTTTTTAGTCTTCACATCTTCTCACCTATATCGAAGAGATGCTCACCCTTGCCAAGACTACAGTAGTGATGGGATTGGAAGATATAATTGGTCTGATACTCTTCATCTATAGAAAGGTAAACATAACCCCATTTTTCAGTCTATTAGACACCATGGATATTAGGGGAGATTACCAATCCGGTGATCTCCGAATCTCTTCAAGTGTTTCGATTGATAGGATCCTTAACGGCTTAGCTAAATGCGTCCAATATTATCAGGGCAGACACTCTGATAATACTGGAGCGCAAGTGTCAATTGACTTCCTGAATCATCTTGTGGCTCTGCAGGAGGAAGTTAGAGCCCTCGGTGTTCAAATGAGGGGGATTACCTCTCTCGTCGAAGAACACCAACGCCGTCTGCGAGAAATTGACGAAGAGCTGAAGACGTACATCCCGGCTATGAATGAGCACCTGCAAGCTATCCGGTCCTTGAACAAGGAAATCGAAGACGTAAGTTCTTTAATTGGAAAATTAGACCTTGAAACATATGTTCTAGTTTAAACGGCTACTGTGAACTTACAGTTTTCCGATCCTTGAATCATATGGCTTTTTTTTTTCTTTTTTTTTCTGGCAGAGACAGCGCGTATGCATCTGCCAAGTGCCTGCGCGGAGGCATGGGTCTCAGTCCCGTGGAAGAAGTGCATGATGATGCATGTTTATGTTTTATTTGTTTTATTTAGATTAAGTGACAATGTGGAACAATGTTTGTGGAACAATGTTAATGTTTTATTTGTTGGAACAATGCATGTTTTATTTGCATGAACAATGTATTTGAAGGTTGTTTTTTCTTTAGATTCGGTGCATGTTTTAACAGAGTTTTACCTCTGTTATTCATGTACTGCTCATAGGTTGAAGGTGAAATAGATAAGCTTTCTATGGAGGAAGCTGGCTTCTTCAATTGTGTGAGTGCTCCTGGGGGTGGAGCAGGAAAGAATTCTGCCAAGTGCCTGCGCGGAGGCATGGGTCTCAGTCCCGTGGAAGAAGTGCATGATGATGCATGTTTATGTTTTATTTGTTTTATTTAGATTAAGTGACAATGTGGAACAATGTTTGTGGAACAATGTTAATGTTTTATTTGTTGAAACAATGCATGTTTTATTTGTATGAACAATGTATTTGAAGGTTGTTTTTTCTTTAGATTCGGTGCATGTTTTAACAGAGTTTTACCTCTGTTATTCATGTACTGCTCATAGGTTGAAGGTGAAATAGATAAGCTTTCTATGGAGGAAGCTGGCTTCTTCAATTGTGTGAGTGCTCCTGGGGGTGGAGCAGGAAAGAATTCTCCTTCTGTGACATGAATATTCATCTCTCCATACTGTCATGCATGTAACTGCTTTGTTTTTACTAAGTTGATTCTTTCAGGTTATTGTTGCCGTTGATGCTTCTGAAGCAGAAGATTTTACTGAAGCGGGATCCAAGCCTCTCAGGTCTCTTCCTTATGATACACCTGGCCAGATCTTTTTGGCATTAGTTGATTCTTTCAGGTTATTGTTGTCGTTGATGCTTTTGAAGCAGAAGATTTTACTGAAGCGGGATCCAACCTTTTTGGCATTTGAGAAGCCAGAAGGTGTCCCTGCAGTTGGAAAATTTTCAAACACGTTGAGGTTCATTGTGAAAGAGGTATCAAGTTCTTCTCTTCATCCCAAAATATTGATATAAGTTCTTAACAGCTTGTGGAATTACTGTTGTTGCTAAGTTTTGATATGGCTAAGTTTAAACAATTTTCTCTTATTCCGCTGGGAGCTTCATTCAGCTATCATGGTGTTTTGGTGTCTTTTTAAATAATTATATGTGTGCAGGTAATTCGTGAGTCCGCTGGAAACACACAAGTAGGCGATCGTCCTTTTTACGATTATCTTGATGGTTGCCTGCGACACAAAGCAGAGATGGTAATCTTTGAGGCTGCCAGAGCAATCACAGAGCTCCATGGTGTGACCAACAGAGAACTGACCCCGGCTATCACTGTTCTTCACTTATTTTTAAGCTCTTCAAAGCCAGTGTTACGATTTGCTGCAGTCCGCACCCTAAACAAGGTTTGCTTTATTTGTCTTCTGTATAATTTGTTGGGGGAATTTGTCTCAGTATTATATGATTCACCTTCTCCTTTTGCAAGTAGTTATAAGCTGACTGACCAGCGAATGTCTAATTCCCAGGTTGTAGTTTCATAATTAATTTGCATGATACTTCTCATACACTATTAATGGCTGAATATTATCAGGTGGCAATGACACATCCAACACAAACTGCAACATTGATATGGAAAGTTAAGCATTGCTACACTGGCGATCACCACACTGGCTCATTTGGTGAAAATCCTAATGTCTGGAAACGCTTCTCCAGTATCCTCAAGTTTGGCTGTTGTAAGCTCAGGGATGCCTCTTCGTAGATCACCAGGTGCTGGTGTCCCTACTTAGTGAAATTATATACATGACCAGCAAGATGGAAATACAAATTCTAATTAATGTCCTAGGTATAGGTGTTATCTCGAATTTTGCATGACAAACATTGACTGTTAGCCTATGTTTTCCTTATTGAATAGGATAACAGCTTTATCATATGGATTTTAGGCATTCCTTGACTGATGTGGTTCTTGCCAATCTGTTTTGAGTTGCTTAAGTGTTATCTGGAATTTTGAATGACAAACATCGACCGTTAGCCTTATGTTTTCCTTATTGAGTTGCTTAGCTTTATCATTTGGATGTTTAGAGAACCTTGCAGTAAGTGTTCATAGAGTTCAACTTCTACTTCAAGTTGAAGTATTAATCAAAGCTATGCAAGTATATATATACTTGTTTTCAATTATATATATACCTTATATATCATAAAGATATCATAACTTTGACTGTTTTATTCTAAATGAGGGAATTACCAACCCAACGGTGTCAAATGCACCAGGGCCCGGCCCGAGGCCCAGGACCGAACCACCAGCACCCGGCCACGGGGTCCAGCAGTCTATCCGGGTGCCAGGGACCCTAGGACCGGGGGCGCCTGCCTACCAAAGAGGTCACCAGAACTGCCCTTTGTAGGGAACCAGTCCCAC
The DNA here is from genome assembly GCA_963682095.1 of Potentilla sterilis. Classification (NCBI taxonomy): domain Eukaryota; kingdom Viridiplantae; phylum Streptophyta; class Magnoliopsida; order Rosales; family Rosaceae; genus Potentilla; species Potentilla sterilis. Next base: position 34,973,258 of record OY821763.1, read on the forward strand.
ATCGAAGGGTGAGGCCAGCCCTCACCCCCAACCACCTATATAAGGGCCCCAACTACCCTCATCAAGAGGTAACTGATCTCACTCACCGCTTACATACGTGCTCAAGTTATATATATTCCAACTATACTAACTTAGGCATCAGAGAGGAGAAGGCCGGCCCGCCCGGTATTCCCCTTAGTAAGCAGGTTTGCAGGAGATCGAGTTGGATTCATCTGTATCTACCAGGCCTCCGGGTTTAGGCAGAAACAGATAGCCTCTCTATGGCTACTGTCAACAGCCACTTTCTTGTACTTTTTTTATTTTTGGTAAATGCTGAAGAAATCAAATGAAGAAAATGCAGCCTTCAATTCAAGTATATCTCTCGAATTCCAAATACATGTAACTGGACATATCTTACGTATGTATCACCCTCGATGCCTTGCAAATCTTTTATCTTAAAACATAATTAATCTGGATAATAGGATCTCAACGATATTTATTTTATTTTATTTCAGTATCCCAATGATTTGGTTTGTGGTATAACTTATTGTTGTTAATTAACAAATTAATCTGATAATTTTACTGACTGTTTCTTTCCATATGAATGCATGGAACAGTGTAGGTCAATTAAGCCACGATTATTTAAGAAAGAAGTAACTGTAAATCCAATGGCTAATTGATGTCGTAATCACATTTAAACCCTAAACATAATCCCAAAATCTTATCCTCTGATCGAAATCAAGAAACCATGATTTGCTTTCCTTATTATTACAAGGATTCAATACAATATTGCAACTGTGAACAACTAAGAAAAAATTCCCTATAAATCACAGATCTATTGTGCAAAGGCATATCATATCGATCAAAGAAGCCATGGCAGGAACTAGTGAGCAATGGACTAGGGAAGAAAACAAGGCTTTCGAGGTTGCCCTCGCGGAAAACTGGAACTGCATTGAGAAAGGGGAATGGGAGAAGATTGCTTCATCTATTCCGGGGAAATCCATTGATCAGATAAAAGCACAATATCGGCAGCTGTTGGACGACGTAGCGGCGATCGAGGCTGGGCAAGTGCCGTTTCCTAGTTACGCAGATGAAGATTATATGATCAAGGAAGTGAGAATTGATTGTGGTAGTAAGCCAAAAAAGGTGGAAAGAAAAGCCAAGTCAGTGAAGAAACGTAATTGATTCATGCATATATGTATAACATGGTTGTACGTGGTACAATTTATTTGTCTTCATGTTGCAATTTCTATATTTAATCCCAATTTTTGTTCTCCATTGCAAGATATATAGTTTCGGTTCATGTCATCTTTTTCTCTTATAGTCGATGGTGATGGTGTTTCTTTACAAAAAATCATGACAAGGGCATCTAAACCTACGTACATCGATCATAGATTTTATTTTGAGAGTATTTGTTATGTATAATTAAGCTATATCTAAACCCCCTAAGCCGGTTAAGAACTCGTACTATATAATCTTAGAAGTAGCAATAGCAAGACTACAAAACACTAGCTGAATATTATCCCTGAAATAGAATAGCATCTAGAACGTTGAAATTTTAACATTCGACTCAAGAGAGCTAGAATATATACTTGATCGAGTTTATAGACGCAGAAAGGTACACAGCTACACACAAGATCGTCTATGCTAAGCTCAAAGAAGCAACATGCCACTCTAAATTGCAACCAGCCTGCGTTCTGAAAGATGGGACGTACGTACAATATAGTACGTCGAACTTGCCGACGGACACATAAAAACTGCCAACAGTTGGCAATGATCTTGGCCACGCAAGATCGATCTTGAGCCACCATATTCTTAATTTGTGAATCTCATTACTAGTTTTGAAAATATTAAACAGAAAATGTATAAGCAACAGTTACACTTAGAATTTCATATACCTAAAGGGAAAAAATATAATTCTTCCTTTCTTATCAGCTATAATTCAGCCTTGTGAGCTGTTCACGAGCAGCATTACGAGCTAAACACATTCTGGATTTCAAGCTAGCTCGATTCGAGTTCCTTTTGAGCTTAATTGGAGAAAAAAAAATCTCGCCTAATTGAGCTCAAACTTGTCTCGTTTCTTTTATAAGCATAGGCCAAATGAGTTGAGCAAGAGTACGTATTGTGTCAATTTACAGCTCTTACTATAACTCGATGACCTTGGAATCTCAATGCACCATATATAGCTTAGACTCCCGAAGCTACTAAGAGCAGCATTTGCTTATTTACCTATAGCATATAACAGCTACTAAAAATTGAGTTGCGCACTTATTCCAAATAACCATAATATACCAACAACAAGAAGAACATCTAAGCAACGATCCAATTATCAAATATATAGGCTTGCTAATGGTTGGGACCTTGACCAGCAAGCAAACTTCACAGAGGAATTTGATCAACTGAGGAACTTATTTTCCTTAGTTTGTTTAAGGTCAAAAACCCAGGTAAAATGATTCTTTGTAAAGTAAGAAGTCCTTGAATTGCGTCATTGATTAGTGAGTTATTGATTCTCAATGAGAATCGTTCTTCTTATCTGGGAAAAAGAAATTCCAAACAATCATCTTTGCGTAGTTAATTGAATGGTTATTTCGTCAATCTAGACAAATTAGACCATATCAAAGTTGTAAATCGATCATTCGTCTTGTAATGTTTGAATATTTCACTAAATAGATAATGTTAAGAAGATGCTTTCTGCTGCTAATTTTCTGATCGTCTTGGACTAGTTCAAATAATTCTCTCAATCTAAATTATTTTCACCAGCAAAAACTAGCCGTAATATCAAATGTTTATACACTCATTGTCAACTGCGGATTAATTAAGGGACAATTAAAATAAAAAGTATGATCATTCTTCGAAATAAAATTGTTAATTAAGGCCACGTACGGCTTAAACCTAGTGGTTTGATTTTGGAATATATCATGAGGTTTAGTGATTAATGTTGGAAAAAATGGGTTAAAACCCATTTATAAAACCAAATTTAAATGGATTAATTAAAGTGTGTTACACTTATGATTAATGATAAATGAACTTGGATTTGTATTCTCCATAATGAGGACCACAAGATCATGTGTTCATATGCCTAATTTGATTTTGGGATGAATGAAAAATTGTCATCCAAAGTTGGCTATTTAAAATGGGGAAAACAAAGTTTGTCCCACATTGGATAAAGGGAAAAGTAAAGAGGGTTTATATAGAATCATCTTCCTATGAGGTATAGTTGTGTTAACACAAACTATACACTCTCACGCGCAGGGGGGGTTGCAAATATCGGCTTGGAGCACCAAAAACTTGGGTGTGCCCGCGCGACCTGCGAACACGAATGCAACACCGATTTGGGCTCCAGAACGCAGGCTCTTTTTTGCACCCAGCCTGGATTCTTTTTGGACTCTTCAGCTGCTGGAAAACCTATTGAAATTCCAGCATTATAACACATAATTATTCAGCCATTCATGGTGATTAATTTTGTGTTGTTTCTTGGCCATTGAGTTCCCTGTATTCATTGCTGACTTTAAAAGCCAAAGAATTCCTCACACTATAAAAAGGGTCTCCTATTCCTTAGTTAGACACACCAACAAAAAGCATCAGCTCTTCTCCTCTCAAACTCTCTCTTCTGCTCTTGTGTTCTTGTTTCACTTTCTGGTGATAGAAAGAGGTACTTGCTCCGGTTCGCAGACTTTCTTGCAGCTGCACCAACCGACCTTGTGCACCCGTAGAGGCGGCGTAGTTGTCTTAAGGAGAGTGTGTGACACACACGACTTGACTTGTGCAAATCCACCTTCAAAACTCGTTCGGTATTGGTTGTGTATCGCTTCATACCTTCTTGTTTATTTTCTAGAATTTTTATTTCTAAATTCAAGTTAATATTTATCTTAATTATATATATGCAATATCATACCAATATTATTTACAATTAATCCCTAAGTAATAGATAAACATAGCGCTAGAATATAACGTCCCCCGTTTCCATTGACTTGGATCATTCTATATATTTAGAATTTAGTTCACCCCCAAATCTATGAGAGGAAGTAATTAACTTGTTGATCGAGATCGAGCGGGAATAATGCCGCCTTAGACCAGCTGCGATCTATATCTTAAAAATTCGATTGCTTTTGTCATAAGTCATAACCCATATGTCAATATATATCAAGACTTGTACATTAAACTAAGCCACTCTCTCTAGCTACTAGGGTTTGTTAAGGTTAAGAGTTAGTCTTAGCACTTCTCTATCTTCTTCACAAATTTGAAGCACAGAGATGCAGGCTCACTTTGATGCGAGTTGATGCAGCACCACGGTGGAGCTATCGTTAATGCAAAGGTTTTACTGAATGACGCGGCGGCGCAGCAGACGGCTTATTGGATTGTTAGTTGCAGAGATCATGTGTTTGAGTTCAGGCTGGATTTTGTGACTGAGAGAAAACTACTGCATCTAGTTACTGTACACTCGCTGGAAGCTAAGAAGTTACCAACTTGAAACTCTTGCAAAATCATGAAGATCGACACACCCTAATACTTAAGGAAGCCGTGAAGCAAATTAGTATTGGGTTAGTTGACCTAATATAAACTAATATCAGTTTTGGGCGATTGTTGATTTGTTAATATATAAAGCTTTGACATTATACACACGCGCATACACAAAAATTTTCAATAGTTCAACCAAAACTATTATGCTTCTTATAATTTATAAAACCATTCTCACCATGCGGGTCTTTTGGGAAGGTGGATGGATATTGGATACTATACAATTCAAGGGTCATGACATTTAACATTTCTCCGAATAAATTAAAACCAATTTGTTTTTAGGCTAATGTTTATTATTTTGTAGAAATTTGACTGTCAAACTCATGAAGCCAGAAACAGATGCCTGCACCCATCAAATTAATCTACATATTAAGTAATATTGGTTTCAATGACCTAATTTTAATACATATATAGTTGCTAAGTTGCTGGTCAATTTATGGGTGGATTTGTTAGATTATTAAGCTAGATTGGCTTCTGTCTTGTATAGCAGACCGACTATAACATTGGAAGTTCTTTACTGGTTGCGTAATCATTGCTGATTTGTTAAAGTTAGATTCATTAGACCAGTTCAATAAGATAATCAGTTTCTTAAAACTAATTTTGATCAAGCACACTTCTACAACCCCTTCTATAATGCATATAGAATTCTAGTAACCCACAATTAATTTGATTACCAATACTTGACAGTTGTTTAACTTGTGAGTGCAATACAATTTATCAATACTTAATTAATTAAATGGAAGAAGCCATAGTTTGATATCAAATGCTTCATCAAATTTCGAAATGTCTAAAATATTCTTTAAAACAAAAATTTAAAAATTCTAATGAAATTTGATAAACTAACAAGCACAAAGCACGAAGTAAATAAAATTAAGGAAGTGGATGAGAATAGAAATCTATCACGGTCATCTTTTGTTAAAAGAGGCGAATTTCCTTACTGATGTGCTTGCTTCTTTCAGATGTTTCCTCCCAAAGTCGAGAAGATGGACCGGGATCTATTCCCCACCTAACGGACATCACATTGTTATCTCATTAACATGTCTAGAAATATCAATGTTTAAAAAGGCTCCATCTGAAAGGCTTTTCACCCAAAAGGCGAGGCGAGCTAATTTCACCTCAAGGCTCCATTTGAAAGGCTTTTCACCCAAAAGGCGAGTCAAAAGCGTCCCAAGTGCTATAGCACGAAAAACACGGCGAGGAGCTTTCGTGTATTTTTTTTTTTCCCTCTCCATCCTACTTTTTATCACCTTATATAAAGTATGAGAAAAAAAAAAAAAAAAAAGGTTTCCTCCTTTCTCGTGAAGTGATCGAGTAGGATCACTCCAGGTTGGGATTCCTTACTCTGAGTCTTTTCCTTGCCATTTTGATGCTTGAGATAAATTTCATACCGATGTAGAGGGAAGAAATTGAAATGAGAGAATTGCAATTTATGTATTTGTTAATTTAAAATGTATGAATTAATGTATTTTGATTACTTGTTTGAATTAAAAACTATTTTTATCTAGGTTATATTTATTTATTTTATTATAATTTAAAATATATAAAACCTGAAAGGTTTCGCCTCGTCGCTTTAAGGCTTCTAAGGCTTGAGGCTTCGACAAAACGCCTCGCCTCGCGCCTTCGCCCTTTTAAACATTGAGAAATATTAGAAAATATCTCACGCTAACATATATTCTTCTAATTACAAATATATAAAAAAAACAACATACATTTGAGAGGAATATGATTTGACTCAATTTTTGCTCATTTAGTTATTAACATTAGAATAATTTAAAAGACAAAATACTAGTCACTCCTTATACTTTTAGAGTCTCGACAGTTTAGTCATCGTGCTTTCAATTTCAACTGGTCACTCCTCGTAGTCTCGATCAATTTTCGACCAATTGGTCCAATCTGTCCAAAATGGTTGTTAACTATTTTCTAATTTCCTCAAATGCCCTTAGGTGTTGTTATATTATTTTTCTTCTTATTTTCTTTTTCTTTTTATTCAAAACCAAAACCGAAGAATACACAACCCACCATGAAAGGCTATGTAGCCCAATTAAGTTTGAGCCTTATGGCAAAAAAAAAAAAATTAAGCCTAGTGTAGTAGTGTTGTTTGTAAGCTTAATTATATGAAATGTGTTTAAGGAAGGTTAATTCCGTAACTTCTCACTACCAGAAAAGGGATCATAGCCGACGACGCCATCTCGTCAGCCATTTTCATTAAATCGTCGGCTATAGTCATAGCCGACGAAGTATCGTCGGCTATTCTCTAGTCGGGAATGCTCCGTCGGCTATAGTATAGCCGACGACACCGAGGGTAAGTCGTCGACCATAAACCACGAAGTATAGCCGACGAATAAAGCGTCGTCGGCTATACGTCGAACATTGCCGACGATTCTACGAATAAAGCGTCGTCGGCTATACTTCGAACATTGCCGACGATAGAATCGTCGGCTTCAACTCTCCCCTAATGGGAAGTATAGCCGACGACGCTATCGTCGGCTATAAGTCAGGCATAGCCGACGAATTAATTGTCGGCCATAACATTCGCCGGCGAGGGTATAGCCGACGAAATATGGTCCATTTCGTCGGCTATAACCCCTAAATATTTAAAAAAATTTAAAAATTTTGTTCGGGCCCAATTTCACTTCGTCTTCGGTTTGGCTGCAGAAAATTCACAAACAAACATCCAAATATCCAACAAATATCCACATCAATCCATCCGTAATATCCTACGTACTGTACAAATTAACCCCCTAACTAGTCATCTACTCATCAACCCCTAAACGCGTAGCGTCGTCGACGGGATCGTTCGAGTTCCGGTGGCTGTGGCTATCTTGATCGCCTGGCGTACTTCGATGCGGGGGGGGGGGGGGGGGGGGAGTGGGGACGACGAACTCGGGCATCTGTGGCGGAGGCGGGGGCTCCTGTCCAGCTCGCTGGGCCTCCCAAGATTGCTGCATCCATCGGTACATCTCCGCCACAGACGCGTCTCTGGCGTGCTGCACCGAAGCCTGCTGCTGGAACGCCTCCACCGCCCTCGCCAACTCCGCCTGCGTCCTCTGCAGCTGTGTCTGCAAGTCTCTGCTCGTCGAAGCCGCACGCTGCGTGCTAGGATTGGCCGGCGTGTACTTCAGAACCCCATCTCCCGCCGCGCCTAGGCCTCTCTGGTAGAAGTAGTTGTTGCCAGTCCCTACCGCCGCGTGCATGATCTGAGAGGCCAAGCGCGGCTCAAGGGTGTCGATCGTGGAGGCAAACTCCGCGATCGCCTCGTCGGACGCCCCCTCCCCCAGCGTATCTCGCGCGATCCCCAAGGTGATCGCGTCGATCTCCGCATCTATCCCCGCCTAATTGACAAGAAAATATAATAAACAAATTTATAAAAAAATATATATAAATTAATTTAATGAAACACTTTTATTGAAAATGGGCGAATACTTACCACTTGGTCGGGACGCCCCGGATACATCTGCGCATGAATCCACGACAACGGCCTCAGCGGTCGGTCCCTTCTTGCAATCTCTGCCCACTGCCTCCAGGAGCGGGTGCCGCCGTGGTGGGGGTGCTCGTTCCTCTTGCGGTTGTCGCTGTTCGTCTTCGAGATTTTCTTTATTATAAGAACGAACATATAAACGCAAATATAAATTAGTAACTAAATTAAAATATTAGGAACTAACCAAAATAAAATTATTAACTAATTTAGTTACTAACTAATTTAATTTAATTAGTAACTACTTAACTAACTAATTCAATTTAGTAATTAACTAACTAACTTACTAACTACCTAATTTAATTTAATTTAATTTAATTTAGTAACGAACTAACTAACTATGTAACTAACTAACTAACTTAATTTAATAACTAATAACTAACTAACTAATTAATTTAATTAAGTAACTACATAATTTAATTATTAAATAACATTAAAAAGTTATATACTAGCAGGCTAAATTTTCTTACCGGGACCCTGTCGCTCCCGAAGTAGGCTACCAGCCATAGCCACTCATACTCCCTGTACCGGAACTCGTGGGGGGTTGCACCTCGCCCCAAGCCCTGCTCCACTTGGTACGTCCTGTAGTGCGTCGACAGCTCGTTCTTCCACTCGGAGTACCTACATTAACAAAACACAACTGTTAGATATATTCGTACATCTTTAATCGTCTTCAATCTAACTCGAATGATAGTAAAATAACGCGAAACACATAACCTGTTCTTCAGCTGCTCGTCTCTCCACCAGTCCAAGGTAGGATGGACTCTAAACCATTGCTGCAATATTATAAATTAATTAGAAAATATTTTTATATAGTTATAAGGACTCAATTCATAAATGTTTATTTTCTATAATAAAAATATGATTTAACTCACCGACAGTGCATTGTACACTCGCGCCTTGATGTCATCGGGTACAGAGCCCCAGTCGGGCCACAACATTGGGACCTTGTCCCGCACGATCATGCCCGTCGCGTTGATATATTTGGTTGTGGTGTCTCTCCTCTCGATCGGGCGTCCATCCTCACCGGGACCGGGCAGGATCTCCCTGATCCCACCGGCGAGCTCCCTCTCCAGGGTCGACATGTTGGCTGGCCCTCTGGTCCGTCTCGTCCCCGCGGGTTTATTTACGAGGACGCCTGTTTCATAATTAAAATGAATACATAGTTAAATAATTAATTAAACTAACTAATTAAATAATTAATTAAACAATCTAAATAATTAATTAAACAAACTAATTACCTGCGTCGTTGTACTGCTTGTCCTTCTCACGAACACACCACAGGCCGCGGCAGTCCTCTGAGTCGAATGGCCTGTGGACGTAGGCCTCCTCCCAAGGAATCTCGTGCGGCCGGTCGTGCCTCCAAATCTGCCTCCCCCTAGCGTCGTACTCGGGGATGGCAGGGAGGAACTGGACCATGTACATCCCCGATGGCGGAGACATACGGAGCGTGGACCCTGAGGGGCCTGATCCCCCTAACGGTGGGCCCCGTAGCTGTGGACGCTGTCGCTGTGGGGGGACAGAGAGCATCTCTGGAGGGTCCAGATCGGCGCGCGGTGGGGTCGGCTGCCGATCCTGGAACAGTGCTGAAGTGCACTGGGGTCTGGAGGGTGCGGCTGTGCGTCCTCCTCTGACGCTGGAGCTTGGGCCCGCTCCCGTCGACTCATACGATGAGCCCCCACGTGGATCGCTCGGGGTCAATCCTATCAACGTCTCCTCGCGCCTGTTCAGTGGCCGGCGTAGGCCCCGACGACCGCTGGATCCGCCCCCCCCCACGGCTGTGTCCTGCCTGAGCTTCGGGGTCGCTCTCGGTCGGTCTGGCAAGCCATCGGTCTACAGCGCGGCGGTTTCCTGCACAATTAGTATATAAATTCCATAAATTTCACAAAAATTCCACAAAAAAAATTAAAAACTTCATTAAATGTATATATATACCTAATTATATATATACCTAAATATATTTATACCTAATTATATATATATATATATATCTTCCGAAATATATATATATATATATCCTCCTAAAAATTCTTGTTAATTCCACAAAATTAAAAAAAATCCACAAAATTCCATAAATTTCACAAAAAAATGAAAAACTTTATTAAATATATATATACCTAAATATATATATACATAAATATATTTATACCTAATTATATATATATATATATATATATTCCGAAATATATATATATATATATATATATATATATATCCTCCTAAAAATTTCACAAAATTAACAAAAATTCCACAACATTCCATAAATTGCACAACAACCCTAAATTCCACAAAATTCCACCAATTTCACAAAAACCATAAATTTCACAAAAATTTCACAAAAAAATTAAAAACTTCATTAAATGTATATATACCTAATTATATATATACCTAAATATATTTATACCTAATTATATATATATATATATATATATATATATTCCGAAATATATATATATATAGATATATATATATATATATATCCTCCTAAAAATTCTTGTTAATTCCACAAAATTTTAAAAAAAATCCACAAAATTCCATAAATTTCACAAAAAAATGAAAAACTTTATTAAATATATATATACATAAATATATTTATACCTAATTATATATATATATTCCGAAATATATATATATATATATATATATATATATATATTCTCCTAAAAATTCCACAAAATTCCACAAAATTAACAAAAATTCCACAACATTCCATAAATTGCACAACAACCCTAAATTCCACAAAATTCCACCAATTTCATAAAACCCCTAAATTCCGGAAAACCACAAATTTCCACAAAATTAACAAAAACCCTAAATGAGGGAAAGCGGGACTACCTGACATGGTGGTGCGGCTAGGGGACGAGGACCGGTGGTGCGGTGCGGCGGCGACGGCGGCTAGGGGACGAGGACCGGTGACTGCTGCGTTCGGGTCCGGGACGGGTCGGGCAGGACGGGGAGGGGGCGGGGAGTGGTCGGGTAGGGACGGGGAGGGTCGGTCGGCGTCGGGGAGGTTCCAGATCGGCGGTCGGTCGGCGTCGGGGAGGGGTGGGTGGCGATTGGGAATTTAGGGTTTATGCAGAAATGAGGGAGAGGCGCCTCTGTTTCGGTTTAAATCGAAGGACTATAGCCGACGATTTAATTTTAATTCTACTATAGCCGACGAATTTCGTCGGCTATACTCTGATCCTAAATCCGGGCCGGGCCGAAGTTGGGCTTTGGGGGCCTGTTATAGCCGACGAAGAATGAATTTCGTCGCCTATAGTGTGAAAATCGAAGGACTATAGCCGACGATTTACTTTTAATTCATCGGCTATAGTTTAGCCGACGAATTTCGTCGGCTATACTCTGACCCTAAATCCGGGCCGGGCCGAATTTGGGCTTTGCGAGCCTGTTATAGCCGACGACTCATGAATTTCATCGCCTATAGTATGAATGTCGTCGGCTATACTTCACGCGCTCAGCAGCCGTCATATCTCCCCCATCCAACGGCGGACAATGAAACGGCGCGGATCGCAAGAGTTTAGCCGACGAATTTAAGTATTTCGTCGGCTATTCCTTGGTCAAACTGCAAAGTCAAACCTCTAAACGCTTTAAAACGACAATTGGCCCGTCTAAATGACGTTTTTTTGCCTGACCTTCAACAGAGAATAGTTTCAAATCGATGCGACGCAACTAATCGTAAAAAAAATTTCCTCAAAATATTTACCAACCGTCAGGCTACCCATAGGAAAACGGAAGTAAAAAACAGCTAACCGCAACATTCGGCACACAGATTTTGTCGGAATCTTCTCATTTTTCAACCAGAGACGTATTTCAATATTTCGGTCATATCTTATTTCACGACACATTTGCATTTGAAGGGTCTACGTATAGTAGCTATTTGAAACTATACATTCACTTAAACACTTAGTAAACAAGTTAAGGAACATTAGTGCATATGTTCCGATTTTGAATCTAAAAGTTTGGAAAATCTATTCCAACCGTTAGATATCACCGTTAAGATGAAATACATGTATGAAAAAAATTCCAACTACATCTGACAACGTTAAAGGCTCGATCGGGACTGTCAAACTGCAAAGTCAAACCTCTAAACGCTTTAAAACGGCAATTGGCCCGTCTAAATGACGTTTTTTTGCCTGACCTTCAACAGAGAATAGTTTCAAATCGATGCGACGCAACTAAACGTAAAAAAAAATTTCTCAAAATATTTACCGACCGTCAGGCTACCCATAGGAAAACGGAAGTAAAAAACAGCTAACCGCAACATTCGGCACACAGATTTTGTCGGAATCTTCTCATTTTTCAACCGTAGACGTATTTCAATATTTCGGTCATATCTTATTTCACGACACATTTGCATTTGAAGGATGAAGATTGGGTTTCGGTCAATATACTTTAGCCGACGAAATGCAAGTCGTCGGCTATACTTTAGCCGACGAATTTCAAGTCGTCGGCTATATTTTAGCCGACGACCTTCAGCGTTTGGTCGTTAGCCGACGACTTGCATATTAAATTACCAGAATGGGCATTATAGCCGATGAAGTCTAGTCCATTTCGTCGGCTATAATGCTGATCTTTCTGAAAATTTGCCATTTAGGGCCTAAAAATTACCTATTTCACCTGATAAATTCCTGAACATCGCACAAACAATTCAATACAATTTCCCATAACCTCCGAAAACGGTAATTAAGGACAAAAAATGTATTCATACATGCATGCACCATCGTACACAAATACATACATAGTATACTAAGGATGATAATCAGAATCATCCTCATCACTTGAGTCAGACGTAGTATAGTAGTTAATATCTAGCAACCGGTGCTCGTACTCGTCGTCTGAGTCATCGTCTGCCTGAGATAGACGATTCAGATTAACATCATACATGAGCACCTGACCCCTAGGAAGTCGAACCACTCTGCCCGGCGTCACATTATTATCGCGGATGGTGGAGGATTCCGGAATGTCGACGGCATCCGGCTCTTGGTATGCGGTCGCTTCTTGACACTCTGTGCTCACACCAAGTGTGGTAGCACTGTATATGTCTCGCTGAGACACATGGTTAACTACCTTCCACGTGCCTTTGTTCAATGGATCATCAAGATAAAAGACCTTTTTGGCCGCTGTGGCGAAAACAAAGGGGTCATCTTCATACACACTAGTGGCGGTATTCACCGAAAGTATGCCGTACTGATCGATCCTTATGCGGTGCGGCCTAGTATCAAACCATCGACACTTGAACAAGTGGACTTTCATGCGTTTCCCATAAATGAGTTCAACAACTGACTGTAGGACACCGTAATAATCCACGCCCCCCTCTGCACCATCGACCATCACCCCACAATTCTGTGTTTTGCGTTCCCCGTCTCTAGCTTCACATATATACTTAACGCCGTTGACATCACACATTGGGCGGACTGTGGAAGATATCGGCTTCATCGACAACAGCCTCAATTCCTCTGAGTAATTTCTATGACCACCCTTCGCAGCCACTTGCATAAGCTGAAAAATATAACTCAAATCACTTGGTGTGCACTTGTTAAAGAATAGGGAACTGTAAAAGAAAGCCATCTAATATATATATTTATACATTTACCCATTGTGGAAAATAGTCTGCAAACGTCGTGTTGTGGTACTCGAGATCACCGCGAACTTCCTTGCAGGTAAGATGGGTTCGTTTCCAATATTGTACCTCCGGACAGTTTATTAGAACCCACCAGTGGGCAATCCCTACCTCATGGTCAGACAACTTGTCCACACCCTTCTTCTTGAAGCTTCCGTATGGTACAACATCGTTGGCGACGATAGATAGGTTGAACTCGGGGTCATCTCGACTTGGATGTTGTGGGGGGTCCTCCATCGCTCCCAAGTACAACTTGGCGTACGTTACACACTCATGCGCAATGTAAGCTTCAGCAATACACCCCTCAGGCGCAGATTTATTGTGCACATATTTCTTGTAGTCTCCAAGTTGTCTGCAAGGTTAACAAGTGCATGTTAAGAGCATGCAACTTTTATTTAAAAACATGTATAAATCAAATTTATGAATAACATGTACCTTTCGATGGGATACATCCAAGTGTAGTGTACGGGACCGGTAAGCAACAATTGTTGGGGAAGATGGATCATCAGGTGAGGCATGATGTCAAAGAAGTTTGGGGGAAATATCCTCTCGAACTTGCACAAGATAAAAACGATTTCCTCATGCATTCTCATGAGGTCTGATTTTCTAACTTCTCTAGCGCATAACTTCTGGAAGAATCTTGACAACGCCACCAACGGCTCAACCACTTCATCCTCCAAGTACGCTCGAATGAAAATAGGGAAGAGGCGTTGAAGCAGTACATGGCAGTCGTGACTCTTCAATCCGTACATCTTGTTGTCTCGGTAGTTAACACACTTGCTTATGTTACCCGCATAGCCATAAGGATACCTGCATAGCCATTAACAACAATTAGATTTAATGCATATATAGTCGTCCAACAACAGATGGATTCTTTAGGGAATACATGCCTAATAAAAAGTTACCTGACATTACTCAGCCATCCAAAGATTTCATGTTTCTGGTCCCTGGTGACGGTGTAAGGAGCTTGGGGCATTTTGCTCCTGCCCTCTCTCAACCACAAATGGTCCCGCAGTCCCATATTTCTCAGATCAACGCGTGCCTTGGGGGTGTCTTTTGTTTTCTTCTCCCAATTCAAAACTGTGCCAACCACGGCTTCACCCACGTTCTTCTCTATATGCATGACATCCAGGTAGTATCTGGTAGCCAACCTGGCCCAATAAGGAAGTTCCCATAAGATGCTCTTGTGTGACCAGAACCTATACCGATCCGGCCTCTCTGGAGTCGTGCGCAACACATCGGGATGATTGCTAAGCGGACCAAAGTCATACTCATTCAACACTGCCAATATTTCCTCCTCTGTCCATTGCTCGGGTGCCCAGCCCCTTTCTTCAGTCCCATCAAAAGCCTGTGCATCGTCCCTAAATGGATGATCATGCGGAAGCTAACGACGGTGACGCATCTGGACAATCTTGCTGCAATGAGGACTGGAGCAATCAACAGTCATGCACTCTGAACAAGCCCTGTAACCCCTGGTGACGCTGCCCGACAACATACCCCTCCCAGGAAAGTCACTGATCGTTCCAACAAGCATGGCATGCATCCGGAACATCTCATTTTTGAACCGGTCGTAGACCAGGTGGCCGTTCAGACTCAAGTACCGAAGCTCCTCAATTACGGGTCTCAAATACACATCGAGACACTTTCCCGGATAACCTGGGCCTGGAATCAACAATGTGAGCATGTTATATTCCTTCTTCATGCACATCCACGGTGGAAAGTTGTACGGAATCAAAATAACTGGCCACACACTGTACTGAAGCTCTTTCTTGCCAAAAGGGTTGAAACCGTCGGATGATAGCCCTAGCCAAACATTTCGAACCTCTGATCGAACCTCTGATGCAAATTCAGGAAACTCCAACACATTCTTCTTCCATGCCTCTCCGTCGGCGGGATGTCTAAGGGTGTCATCGTCAGGCACATTCCTCTCAGCCCACCATCTCATAGCTTCGGCCGTGAAAGCACACATGAACAACCGCTCAAGCCTATCAATCAGCGGGAAGTACCGAAGTATCTTCACAGATTTCTTGTTCCCTTTAGGAGTGAACTTATACCGCTCTGTATTGCATACTGGGCAGTATTCAAGATCTGCAAGTCCTTCCCCGTAAAACAGAACGCAATCGTATCTGCATGCATGAATCTTGATGTAGGAAAGGCCGAGATCTTTAAGGATATGTCGCATCTTATGATGACTGGTAGGAAGCCGATGTCCGAGGGGCATCGCCCCACCCCATATCTTCAGCCAATCATCAACCGATTTGACAGTGCCTTTGTTCTCCGTTTTGATCTTCATCACTCCCATGACAGATTCAAGGACAGTCTTACTGCATCCGGGGTACAACGGAGTCTGTTGCAATGCGATCAGGTTGTTGTACTTTTCCATACCACTTGTGTTGACCGGTGATCGGGGTAATGGCTCGAGTGGCTCAATATCAGGGAAACACTCCATCTCCGGAGGAGGGAGTTGCACATCGGGTGCTTCATCAAAGACACCGCTCTCACGAGGAAACATATCGTTGATCCAGTTCGTTGTTGGATCATTGGACGAACTCCCTCTCTCGGCAAATTGTCCATGATCATGAGGACCCGCAAACTCTTGTTCACCGTGATAAATCCAATTAGTGTATAGGACCCAAAATCCATATCTAGTCAGGTGTTGCTCCACGGTCTCTATGGAAAAACGTTGTCGTGGGCTGGCACACTTGCACTTTTTACACGGGCAATAATGAAGTGTAGTGTCTCCACAGTTAGCCATCACAAATTCCAGGAAACTCCTAACTCCATCATGATACGCCTAATCCCATCTTCCCCGGGTAATCCAACTCCTGTCCATCTTGTAAATTCAATAAATAAATGTAACTATATATATATAGATATGTATATATGCACGTACTACGTACGTACGTACGTACTAATTAATTAAAAATTTCATCGTTACACACATATATATATATATATATACACACATCCCTAAATTAATTAAAACATCGTCAATCTCCCTAATTAATTAAACACAACATATTTTTCATATATACCAACAATAAATTTTTAATTACAATTAAATTAATTAATATATATACATTTTTTCATCAAATTCATCTAAAATCCATTAATAAAACTTCAATTCTATCTAACCAACATATCAACCCATTAATAATCTCATCTCAACACACACACACACACATATATATATATATATATATATCAAATTAATCACACATTTATTGTAATTAAAGTCTAAATTAACACACCTCTGCATATAACCAACTAAATCAACACACACAGCAATATACGTACCTTTCAAGCTTATGGCCGAGGTTTTGGACGATTTCAAAGCGTTTTCGAAATGTTTTCGACGAATGAGCTCGCTGCTGCAGAATAGATCTGATATAAGAGTTATAGCCGACGAATACCCTCCTCGTCGGCTATAACCAAAAACTTTTCGTCGGCTATAGTTATAGCCGACGACGGCCGACAACTCGTCGGCTGTAATATTATGTGGCCGACGAAATAGTAATTCGTCGGCTATAACTAAAAACTTTTCGTCGGCTATAGTTATAGCCGACGACGGCCGACAACTCGTCGGCTGTAATATTATGTGGCCGACGAAATAGTAATTCGTATGCTATAACCAATTATAGCCGACGAAGTACTGTTTCATCGGCCGTTTTTTTTCATATCGTCGGCTATAACCCTTTTTCTGGTAGTGTCTGTAATGTGTCTTGACCAAATTAGACTAGATATCTAGAATATTTAGTAGATAGAGAATCTCATATTTACAGGGATACTTGTTGTAATGCCTATATAAATGTCTCATTATCAATCAATAAGATTACGCTTTGCTTATCCTTTGTTTCTCCTACAACACGTTATCAAGCACTTTTGCTCGTAGCCTGTTGTCTAATAGCCCTAGAAAAGAAAAGAAAAAAAAAACCATTGTTTCCTGGTGCCAATCCGGTTTTCGGCTAACACCCTCTATATCAGCAGACCTAGTCCATGCCGATAGTCCACCTCGGCAGCGCAGCCCTGTCGACAGCCTCGCTCGGCACCCTTCGCTCGACAGCCCCGCTCAGCAGCCCCAACCCTGCCGATAGCCTTGTCGCGCAGCAGCCTCCTGCGCAGCCCCTTCGCTCGGCAACCTCGGCATCCTGCGCTACAGCCTCGGCAGCCTCTTCCGATAGTCCCGCGCAGCCCCCCTATCGACAGCGCGCACGCAGCAGCCTACGCGACAGCCCCACAACAGCCTCGCAACCTACTCGACAACCCTCTCTCGATATTTCGTGTGTGCAATCTCTCGCACACACTCCCCTGACGTCCAAAATTGCTCGCAAGCCAACCAAGCGTTCTTCAAAGCCTTGGTCCTTGCTTCGAAGAAACCAAGAAAAATCGAAGAAAACAAGCTTCTCCCAATCTCAAGTTTCTTTCAATCAAGAATCAATCAACGAGGTAAATATTTATTAAACGTTGTTGCTTTCTGAATTTTCAATTTCTTGGGAATTTTGTCTTTCGTCTGGGACATTTTCGTGTCTCTGCTACATCATCCTGATTCTTTCGCTTCTCAGGACGGTATACGGGGAATTGACTCTCCCGGTACCACATGTTTATTGGGGTAACTGTGACGTTACCGTCCACCGTTGTGCTTATAACTGTGACGTTACTGTGAACCACAACGTCTCTTTTTAAAAAAAAAAAAAAAGAATAAAAGAGAAGATATCCATAGTGACTTGAAGTCACGATTTGCATCGATTTATGCGACCATAACACATCTTGGCACATGTTCTAAAAATATAATCAAACTTGCTTAGTACTCGCTATGATCAATACTAACGTCTCCCAATTTGTATCTTGTAGATAGCTGACACTCAGCGTCCAGAATTCGGCATCTTGGATGTCCAAGGCAAGGAATACAAGAGGTGGGTCTCTGATGTTGAGAATACCTTCATCGGAAAGAGATTCACGGCCACCATTCTCCCTCTAGAGGATGAACACCAGCAAGCTTCTCCTGAACAAAAGGCTCAAGCCCTGATGTTTCTCAAGCGCCACATCCATCCAATGCTAAAAAAGCAATATCTGAGGAAAACAGATCCCAAAGAGCTATTGGACATTCTCAAAGATCGCTTCGACAATGTGCATGATGCACAGCTCCCTGACTTATTATCAGATTGGGAGCAAATTCGCTTATTGGACTTTGAAACCGTCAAGGAATATCCTCAGACTATGCTCAACTTACAGTCTGATCTGATCTTTTGTGGCGTCGAGAAGACCGTCCATGACATGATGGAGAAGACGTTCACAACGTTCCCAGAATCTGTGTCCATGTTGTCGCACCAGTACCGTGATCTCCTTGAAAAGGGCACCATCAAGACATTCAGTGACCTGATGAATGTGCTCCAACGAAAAGAGAGGTACCATGAGTTGATCCTTACAACCAACAAGAGGCCTTGAGGTCCGAAATTCATTGCGGAAACTCACCAAGCCCGCGGTAAGGCCCTTAAACAGAGGAATCAACATTGTGAACGTCAAGCACCGCCACCACGTGCGCCAAAGGCAACACGCGGCGGCCAAGGAGGAAGAGGAGGCGCCGGCCCTAGCTGGAACCTCACTTGGAAGAGGGACGGCAGCGCCGCTGCTGCTCCCCGAGGAGGAAACCGTCCTGGTTTTGGCTCTAAGCGTGGTGGCCACGCACCCAATCAAGCTTTGGCTCCAGGAATCATCTTCAGCGCGATTGTAAAACTAATAGAGATGTACAAGCCGCCTATAAGAAACACAAGCAATATATGGCTAAAAAAGCCAACTATGGAGACTTCGAGGAAGAAGATGATGAGGAAAATACTCAACTCACCATCGATGACTTCCTACCTACCAAGAAATGTAGGACAAAGGAGTATGACACTCTGGATTATGAATAAGTTTCTATGCTTATGACTCATATTCAAGTTTAATTACATTGCTATTTTTGGCTTGTTTCTAGTCATATTCACGACTTTGTTCGATAAGTCGTTGTTTTTAGAACATCTTTGATGTACTTTTCCAAGTTGCCATCAATAATATTTCTCTTATTCAATGAATGAAACGAGATCTATACATCCCTTATGAAAGAATTTTATGGTTCAATGCGTCAAATTTCCAAATGCATAATTATTTTGAGTTCACCACGAAATTGGTGATGTTAACTCATATCGAAACTAAATCACAAAACTAAAACAAGAAAATCGCGTAAATCACAAAAAAACAACACGCCTCGGCAGCCTGCGCAGCAAGCCATCGGCAGCCTGCGTAGCACGCCCTCGACAGCCTGCGCAGGATGCCCTCGGCAACCTGCGCAGCATGCCCTCTACAGCATACCCTCGGCAGCGCAGCATGCCCTTGGCAGCGTGTCCTCGGCAGTCGAGGCTCAGCAGCCACGAAACCACCCTCGATAGCCTCGCAACCACGAAACCACCCTCGCAGCCCTACTGCCGGCACGAACCCATGTGCAGCAGGCCGGCACCTCCGCTGCCGACCCGACACTGAAAAAAAAAAAAAAAAATTATTGCGGCATCGCCTTGTCTTCGGACTTGATATGCTTCGGTAGAAGCTCAACCTTAGCATCAGATTGCCCTACGCATGACCAGCCTTGGCCTCGGCCTTGGTTCATTTTTTCATGGCTATATATAAATAAAAAGAAATGTTTTTTTTTCTGATAATGATGTTTCCTCGGTGCCAAATCAAAGTTTCGTCAACTATGTATATGTAGAGTTAATACATTGTCGGCCCGAACATAGCTCTACATCGTTGGCCCGAACACCTCGTTTTGTGATGATAGATTGCCCCAACACCCTATATGGGATTGCCCCTACCCTATAAGGGA
Organism: Potentilla sterilis; assembly: GCA_963682095.1. Lineage (NCBI taxonomy): Eukaryota > Viridiplantae > Streptophyta > Magnoliopsida > Rosales > Rosaceae > Potentilla > Potentilla sterilis. Next base: position 34,993,703 of record OY821763.1, read on the forward strand.
TCGAGTTCCGATTATATTCAGGAATACTCGTCATGTCTTATATAGACGTTTGATTCAATTTACATTGCTTTTGTAGATGTTTCACGGCGAGATTGAGTGTTTGTTGGATTGTGCTACAACTCACAGCATTCTCCAGAATCGGTAATTGTTTACTGATTTTATGCCCCACGGATCATCGCTATCCACGATGACAGGAACAAGACTGATTGTCAAAGGTCGAGGTCCTACCCAATTCATCTTGCCTAACGGCACCGAAATTAGAGTATATGAAGCTTTGTATGCGCAAAAGTCTCCCCGAACCTTGCTGGCTTTCAAGGATGTATGTGACAACGATTATCACCTCAACACTTATGTTGAAGATGGAAGTTAATATATGTTGATCACCTCCACTCAAAATCTGCGTACTCGCATTGTGTAGAAGTGTAAGCGTGTTCGAAATGGAATGTATTTCACAACCATTCGAGTCATTGAATCCAATGTAGTTATCCTATGCAATACAGACGCTTACAAACTTTGGCATGATAGACTCAGCCATCCGGGTCGCGATCTGATGATTCGTATTCTGAAATGCTCCCACGGTCATCTGTTGTTTAAATCTCAGAAACGAAAGAGATATCAACACTACCAAAAACATGATGCCGACACAGTGCCTAGGCGCCTAGCCCATGTCTCGGCCTCGACACGAACGCCGGAAACCTCTCGAATCCAAGGAGAGGACCGGTTGACCCTTTCTTCTCATGCCTCTGTGGCGATGTCCAATGCCCATCGCTCGTTTTGCAAAGCTTGTTCACTAGCAAAACTACAAGCAAGACTATCGTTTGCTATTGACAAGAAACAGAATATTCCATTCTTACAACGTATCCAAGGTGATATTTGTGGACCTATAACACCAGAGTGCGGACTATGTAGATACTTTATGGTTCTGGTTGATGCATTGACGCGTTGGTCACACGTCGCATTATTGTCCATGAGAAATGCTGCATTTGGTAAAATCTTAGCTCAGATTATAAAGCTTCGGGCTCACCACCCCGATAATTTGATTAAGTCAATCAGACTGGATAATGCTGGAGAGTTTACATCTAAATGTTTTGACGACTATTGCATGTCAGTTGGGATTGAAGTTGAACTTCCTGTGCCCCACGTTCATTCTCAGAACGGTCTTGCAGAAGCCGCCATAAAAAGACTTCAGGTTGTTGCTCGGTCCCTTGTCATGGCCACTAACTTGCCGATTTCAGCATGGAGATAGCCAACCACTCAGTGCGTACTAGCAGGTAACTGGTTACGAGCCTGACATTTCGCATCTGAGCACCTTTAGTTGTGCCGTATATGTGGCAATAACGTCTCCATTGCATACCAAAATGGGTCCTCAATGATGATTAACTATTTACGTTGGATATGAAGCACCAACGATTATCCGCTACATAGAGCCTACGACAGGTGATCTGTTTACTGCAAGATTTGCAGATTGTCACTTTGATGAGACATCCTTCCCGCCGTTAGGGGGTGATGAGAACGCATCTGTCCCAAAGGAAGGTCAGGAATTGACGTGGTTCTCTCCCACTATGTCTCATTATGATCCCCGCACGTCTAAGTGTGAGACGGAAGTGCAACGCATATTGTAACTACAAAAGGTTGTGGATTCGATGCTCGACTCTTTTACCGATATCGCGAAAGTAACAAGATCAACCATACCTGCTGCGAATGTACTTGCCAGGCTCAATGTCCCTAGACATGGACGACCACCACGTTCCGTCGGTCTCGAGACCCGTGCCCCGGGTGCCGTCGGCAACCTAGGCTCGGCCTCCTCAAGTGGAGAGCCGGCGTCGACTTCAGATCCCCCGAGGAAGAGGGGGAGACCATTCGGTTCCAAGGACACTGTACCTAGAAAGAGGACATGTGTTCCGGCACATAGCGATCCGCTCATCATCGATACTGTGATGCCGTCACACGAGATTGTCTCCGACTATACCTATGTCCAAGAATCAACTCTGAATTCCCTGGGGGACGCCTCAGACTCACCGTTGATGTTGGAGAGCAAGGAAATCTCACTAAACTTCTTATGCATGCACAATCTTATAGAAAGGTCTTCCATGTATATCGATGATGCATTTGTCTACGCCGTTGCTTAAGAGATCATTGACGACGACGAAATGGAACTCCGCTCTGTTGGTGAGTGCCAACGAAGGGTGGATTGACCGAAGTGGAAAGAAGCAATCCAGGCTGAACTAGACTCTCTAAAGAAAAGGCAAGTATTTAGACTGGTTGTGCCTACACCGCCGTAAGTGAAGCAAGTTGGACATAAATGGGTCTTTGTCAGAAAGCACAATGAGAATGGCGAAGTCCAGCGATATAAAGCTCAACTCGTGGAGCAAGGTTTTTCTCAACACCCTGGAATTGATTATAAGGAGACGTATTCTCCGGTCATGGACATTAGTACCTTCCGTTATCAAGCTCAAACGTTCTTTATATGGACTTAAGCAGTCCGGAAGAATGTGGTATAATCGCTTGAGTGACTACTTGGTTGCGAAGGGATACAAGAATGATGAGTTATGCCCTTGTGTGTTCATAAAGAGAACAAGTTCAGAATTTACCATAGTCGCCGTCTACGTTGATGATATGAACTCTAAATGAGATAAACGAGACCGCAAGCTACTTGAAATTTGAATTCGAGATGAAAGATCTGGGAAGGACTCGGTTTTGCCTAGGCCTAGAACTAGAGCACCGAAGTGGTGGAATCTTTGTACACCAATATGCATATGTCCGAAAGATGCTCGGGCGATTTAACATGGACAAAGTTATGCATCCTACAAGCACTCCCATGGTCGTTAGAAGTCTAGATATCAACAAAGATCTGTTTCGTCCGAAAGAAGATGACAAAGAGGTCTTGGGAGCTGAATATTCGTATCTTAGTGTTATTGGAGCTTTGTTGTACTTAGCTCAGTGCACTAGGCTAGACATTTCATTCTCGGTGAACTTGTTAGCTAGATTTAGCTATGCGCCAACACAACATCATTGGACTGGAATCAAGACTATCTTTCGATACTTGAAAGGAACCAGCGACATGGGCTTGTTCTATCGATACACTCATCAGTATTCGACCATTGGCTGAACCCTTGTACACCCCACGGTGGAAACCGAGGCTCGGATCACCTTAGGTCAGCTGTCAAGACTGGCCCCGAGTCGGCTGCCTGCCGCACCGCTGCTTGCCACTCCGCTGCAGGCGAGGCTTCTCGCCGCAATGCCGACACCGCTTCTGATCACGAGGATGCCAAAGCATGGTCACGATATGGTTTCGGTAATAACCCCTCCTACCAAGATACACCAAATGACGTGATAGTAGGATTCGCTGATGCTGGATATTTGTCTGATCCACACAAAAGTCGTTCCCAAACTGGTTATGTTTTTACCATGGGGAATACGGCAATTTCTTGGAGATCAACTAAGAAAACCCTTATTGCTACTTCCTCGAACCATGCTGAGATCATTGCACTACGTGAAGCAGTCAAAGAATGTGTTTGGCTTCGCTAAGTTATATCTCACATTCGAGAGTCTAGTGGACTTGAGTCTACTACGATGGGACCAACTTGCATATACGAAGATAATGCAGCATGCATTGAGCAAATGAAGTTGGGTTACATCAAGGGTGACAATACTAAACACATTTCGCCTAAGTTCTTCTACAATCAGCAGCAGCAAGAAACTTTGAATATCCAAGTTAAGCAAGTCAGCTCAGAATAAAATGTCGTTGATCTCTTCACCAAGTCTTTACCAAAATCTACATTTGTGAAGCGCATTGGTATGTGTCGCTTATCCGAACTCAAAGATTGATTTATTCATCAGGGGGAGTTCTCATGTAGACTTCAGGGGGAGTCTACTTACGCATGTCTTACGCACTTGTAGTTGGTGCGTTGTGCTCTGTTTCCTTCGACCATGCTTTTATTTTTGCCCAAGAGATTTTTGTTTGCTGGCAAGGTTTTAGCGAGGCAACACCTTATGCACCATTAGGTATGCGACACAAGGGAGAGTGTTTAAGGAATGTTAATTCCGTAACTTCCGTAATGTGTCTTGACCTAATTAGACTAGATATCTATAATCTTTAGTAGATAGAAAATCTCAGATTTACAGGGATACTTGTTGTAAAGCCTATATAAAGGTCTCCTTATCAATCAATAAGATTACGCTTTGCTTATCCTTTGTTTCTCCTACAACAAAATGGTAGTTATTTATATAGTTTCATTCTTGGGAGCTTAGAGAGTGTTGTTAATGCTAAGGATGATGATGAGAATTTATTTTATTCTCATTTTGGTTTAAATTGATATGATGGAGATTTGATAGAATTTGATTTCATCGTGATTATGGTGATGTTATTTGATTTTGTTAGCAGTATGTATCAAATCAATTTGCATTTTTGTTCTTCCCGATTGCAATCAGTTTGCAATTGTAAAATTCTTGGATTGAATTGAAGATCGACAATTATAAACCCAGATATTCTGGAGCTTCTCTCGGTTTTGGTTTTGAAGAAGAGAAAGAAAAAAAATAACCTAAGAGCATTTGAAGAAGTTGAAAAATGGTAAACAATTATTTTGGATGAAATAGACCACTTGGTAGAAAATTGAGACCACAAGGAGTGATCAGTTGAAATTAAAAGCACAAGGACTAAACTGTCGAGACACTACAAGTATAAAGAGTGATCAGTAATTTGTTCTAATTTAAACTAGAACTTCACCCGTATATCATATATGGACTAGAAACTTTGGTCGTAAGAAAATTTTTGGATTCAATACCGCGAAAGTCATTTTCTTTCTGTCACACAGATAATGTAAATTTTAATGTTGAATCATTCACTACTCTAACCGATTAGGGTTCAATTTCAATCCCTTGTCATTGTCAAATCAAAATCGTTTCACTTCAAAAAATTATTGAGTTATTTGCCAGAATCTAGAAATCATTATATATGTAACTAAAACTTTCAAAGACGAGAATAGTGATCATTAACAAAACAGAAAAACTCTAGCCTATTGATTTACAGACAGATGGACCATCCTACATTTAAATAAGCCTTTTTTTTTTTCTCAATGGGTAGGTGCCCTTCTTTAAGCTGAACATAAATATATATATATCTACAAGATTTGTGGATTATTAGCTGCCACACGACTGCGACTAAGTCCAATCACACATATTGCATTGAGGAGGCAAAATGCAACATGCTCGAAAAAGTTGCAGTGCCTTTAGGGTTTTCTGAAAGGTGGGTTTGGGTTTGGTGCTACACCATTTGCCAGACAAATCCTAGATCTTCTTTGCTTAGATGATTTGAGTTCGCATCCCTTTCGGCAATGATCTTAAATCCACGCGTACGTTTACCATCCCGGCGTTCTTAGTAGACAAGATCGATCAATTTATATTCGTCCATTCATTTGTTTCGATGCTCTTTTGTAGCTACGTTAAAATGTAATCGAAATTGTTAAATTAAGTGTGTTTTTTTTTAATGATTGTATGTACAAGAAAGTTAGTTTCTACTACTAGCTAGATTTACTAGTTAAGAGCATCTTTAGCAGACTCTCTATTTTGACTTTTTAGCTATTTTAGGGAGTCTATTTAGTTTTTTTTTTTTATCAAAATTAGGACCTCCACCAGACTCTTAAGTGGCTAGCCATTTTAACTCTTAATTATCTCGCTCCTAAATATAGAGTGCGAGATGTGGCTCTCTATAATTTAATACATTCCTTTTAACTGCATTTAAGGTAATTTTAAAAAAATTAATTAGTAATATAAGTTCAAAGTAGTTAAAATAGAGATAACTTAGAGCAACTTCAGCAGACTCTCTATTATAACTCCTTAGCTATTTTGGAGAGCATATTTAGTTTTTTTCGAAATATAGCAACTATACCAGATTACCTATTATAACTCTATGTTAGCTTTTAGCTATCTCGCTAGCTAAATTTGGAGAGCGTGATAGTTACAAGTTAAAACATTTAAATTTAATACTTTCCTTATATGTAATTATATATAATTTATATATACATTTAAATCACTTTTTATTTATTTAATAAATATTTTTAATTCAAATCAAGCTAAAATAGAAAAAACTGATGCATACGTATTTCTAAAGTGGTTAGCCAAAATGACATTTTAACTACTTTAGCTAAAATTTAACTAAAATATGGCTAGCATTGCTAAAGATGCTCTTATACGGGTATATTTCTAAACTAGCTAGCCAAAATGACATTTTAGCTATTTTGGTTAAAATTTGACAAAAAAATGGCTAGCATTGCTAAAGTTGCTCTAAGAGCAACTTCAGCAGACTCTCTATTATAACTCCTTAGCTACTTTAGAGAACATCTTTACTTTTTTGTTAAAAATAGCAGTTATACCAGACTCTCTATTGTAATTGTATATATGTTAACTTTTAGCTATCTCGCTAGCCAAATTTGGAGAGCTTGATAGATAAAAGTTAAAATATTTAAATTTAATAAATTCCTTATATGTAATTATATATAGGACAAAATACTTGTTACACCCTAAACTCTTTACTCAAAAACAGTTTTGTATCCGACCTTTCAAATTAAACTAGTACATCCTCAATCTTTTATTCTTTAACAATTTAGTCTATTCCGTCAGTCTACCGTTAAAAATTCTGTTAACTTGCTGAGGTGGTAATTTCTACCATTCCAACTCAGCTGGATGCACTACCAGAAAAAAGGGCATTACCGACGAAAAAAAAAACGGCCGACGACATACTTTTTTCGTCGGCTATTCCTAAGAATGGCCGACGATTTTTTATTTCGTCGCTAAAAATAAAAAATCGTCGGCTATTCCACCAGAATGGCCGACGATTTTATCTTTCGTCCCTAAAAAATATTTTTCGTCGGCTATACCCCTAGAATGACCGAAGATTTGGATTTTCGTCGGCCTTTCTCTAAAACATTAGCCGACGAAAACTTTTGAAAGTTTGGCCGACGAAATTGTAATTTTCGTCGGCTATAAGTCTTTATATTTTCAGATCTAGACAGAAGCTGCTCATTTAAAAAAAAAACGAAAAAAAACGGGAGAAAGAGTGAAAAATCTGTGGGTATTGTTGAAATCCGTCCTCTCTTACATTGTGGAGCTATATATAGGTACGTATATGTGTATATATGTTGATTTTGAGTTTTAGTTGAGTTGATTTTGAGTTTTAGTGATTTTGATATAGTAAGTGATTTTTTGTTTTGTTGTTGTTTTAGTGTTAGAATGTATGTATATATGTTGATTTTGAGTTGTAGTTGAGTTGATTTTCAGTTAGAGTTTAATTATGTGTTTTAATTTGATGTTATTTTAATTAGTGTTAAAATATATATAAATATGTTAATTAATGGTTGTTGATAGTGTAATGAACTTAAATAATGGTTGTTAATTAATGGTATATATATATGAGTTAATGTTGATAATAATATATATTGTAATATATATGTGTTAATTAATTTATTATTAATTAAAGTTATACATATATATTATTATCAGGCTATATATGGATCGAGATAAGAGTTGGATTTCGCTTCCAAGGCATGACCGACGATACACTACAAGAGTTGTGGATTTTTTGCAGTTCGTCGAGGAAAATGCAAACGGGAGTGAATACCATTATTGCCCGTGCAAGAAATGTAAGTGTCGCAGTGATATGTGTCGATTTCCGATTAGAACAGTATGGGAGCACCTAAAGAGTAATGGGTTTTGGCCGAAGTACAAACGTTGGATATATCACGGTGAGCCATCATTAGATGGATCGCATGATCATGGGCAGTTTTTTTAGGCGGGCAGTAGTAGTACATCCAACGATCCAACAATGGCATTCGTCAACGACGTGTTTCCTTTTGAAAGCGGTGTACGTGGGGAACAATATATGCATGACCCGGTGCAGCCATTCCCACAAGTTGTCAACACTGCTGCCTTTGACAAGTACAATAAACTGATTGCATTGCAACAGACCCCTGTGTCTTCAAGTTCTGAGAAGACAGTTCTTCAAAGTGTGATGGAGGTAATGAGGATTAAAGTCGAGACAAAATCGAGCATCAGTCAAGTGGATGAATATCTACAGTACGCTTCTTCGTTGTTGGAGGAGGGTCATCATAATCCTACCAATCACCGTAAGGTCTGAAGTATCTTCAAAGATCTAGGGCTTTCCTACATTAAGATCCATGCATGCGCATTTGACTGCGTTCTCTTCTGGGGTAAAGATGCAGAAGGGAATGACCTTGCTAGCCTTGACGCATGTCCGATATGTCAGTCTGACCGATATAAGTTGACGGGAGCAGGCAATAGAAAACCTGTGAAAGTGCTTCGGTATTTCCGTTGAGAGATAGGCTTGAGCGGTTGTACATGTCAGAAACCACTTCAAAAGCTATGAGATGGCACGGTGAGCGGGACGCGGGAGACGCAGATATCATGACACACATCTCTGACGGAGCGGCTTGGAAGCATATAAACAATGAGTTTCCTCATTTTGCGTCAGACGTCAGAAACGTTAGGCTCGGGCTCTCAACCGACGGGTTCAACCCTTTCGGTACCATGAGTCTTTCATACAGTATATGGCCGGTGGTTTTGGTACCTTACAACCTTCCTCCGTGGATGTGCATGAAGAAGGAATATAATATGTTGACGTTGTTGATTCCGGGGCCTGGTTACCCAGGGAAATGTCTCGATGTGTATATGAGACCATTGATTGAAGAGCTTAAGGTATTGTGGGACGTTGGTCATCCCACTTTTGACAAGTACAAGCAGGTGACGTTCCACATGCATGCTATGGTTATTGGTACCATCAGTGATTTTCCTACTTATGGGATGTTGTCGGGCAGCGTTGTTAGGGGATACAAGGCTTGTCCAGAGTGCCTCAGCGATTATGGGAGCACCCCTCATTGCAACAAATTATGCCGAATGGGTCATCGTGTGTTCCTTCCGGCGGATCACCACTGGTGTTACGAGTCCGCCGCATTTGATGGAACCGAAGAACACGGTGGTCCTCCCAGAAGATGGACGGGAAGAGAAATTTTAGCAGTGCTTAATGAGTACGATTTTGGGCCCCTCAGCAATCATCCCGATATTGTAGCGGAAATACCTGAAAGACCTGAGGAGTACAAATTCTGGACACATAAGAGCATATTGTGGGAACTCCCGTACTGGTGTGAGTTGCTGATCCGTCACTTCCTAGACGTTATGCACATAGAAAAAAATGTTTCTAAAAGTGTGGTGGGCACAACGCTGAACTTGGAGGGGAAGACGAAAGACGGTCCTAAGGCTCGCACTGATCTGCAAAACATGAATATCAGAAAACAACTATGGTTGAAACAAGGGAAGAGAAAAATGCCTCAAGCTCCTTACACCGTCAAGCCTGAGCATAAACCAGAAATTTTCCATTGGATAAGTCGGGCCAAGTATCCTTCAGGCTTTGCTGGAAATATAGCCAAGTGTGTGAACAGACAATTCAACAATCTTTACGGGTTGAAAAGTCATGACAATCATATCCTACTACAACGTCTCTTTCCTGTTTTCATTCGACCGTTCCTTCCCCGTCACGTTGTGGAGTCGTTAGTAGCGTTGGCAAGATTTTTCCAGAAGGTATGCACACGGGAAGTGAGAAAATTTGACCTCCGGGAAATGCAACAAGACATCGTTCATATCATGTGTAAATTTGAGATGATATTTCCTCCAAATTTTTTCGACATCATGCCTCACCACATGATCCATCTTCCTCGGCAGTTGTTGCTTATCGGTCCTGTGCACTTCAGTTGGATGTATCCGATGGAAATGTACGTATTTTACACCTTATGTTAATTTCCTCATCAATATATGTGATATAGTATTAATGTATTATCATAACACTTTAAAAACTTGATTTATTGGCAACTTGGACAATACGGTGATTTTGTCTAAAACAGATCCGCACCTGAAGGATGTATAGCTGAAGCATATATTGCGCACGAGTGCGTCACCTACATGAAGCTGTATTTAGGAGCGTTACAGGAAAGCATACCGGAAGATGTACCTTCACAGTTCAATCTTTCCATACTCTCCGACGATGTTGTACTCGGTGGAAACATGCCAGTTTCCTACAAGTTGAAAGATTATGAGGTAGCCATTGCACATTGGTGGGTACTAATCAACTGTCCAGAAGTTCAGTTTTGGAAGAACATGCATCTAAACTGTGATGGAGTAGCAGGTGATCTCGAATACCACAACCGGACATTCGCAAAGTATTTCGGCCGCTGGGTACGTAACTTTAACACTATTCTATACGTGTTTATATATTATTGTGTATAATTATTCATATTTATAGTTGATTCTGATGGTTGCAGATGGACCTTATTAAAAATGATAATCACCCAAATTGGTCGCACGAACTCAGACTTCTAGCGATGAGGCCGGTCTATTCAAAAGTTTATGCGACGTGCAAGGTGAATGGTGTGTTATTTCGATGTGAAGAGAGAAACTTCAGACTGAAAACACAAAATTCAGAGGTTATGGCACATGGTGGGGATGATGGAGTTGACTATTACGGTGTTCTCCATTCAGTTGTGGAACTGCATTATGGGGAAGGCATGAAAGTGCACCTTTTCAAGTGTAGATGGTTTGACACACGGCCGCAGAGCATGAAAACCGATCAATACGGCATAACTTCTGTGAACACTAGTACATCATGGTATGAGGACGACCCGTTCGTTTTAGCCACATGGGTGAAACAAGTGTTTTATCTTGATGATCTCGCCAAGGGTGACCCGTGGAAAGTAGTCAACACTATCCACCATCACAACATTTACTGGGCGTCTACACTTGGAGTGGCTGAAGAGAACGAGGAAGGGGGCACCGCGTATCAAGAGCCCAACTCAAACGGTATTCCTGACTCCTCTTTTATTCGCCTAGACACGCCGGTGCGAATTCGACGTGAAGAGCCACTGCTTGTTGATGTTGATCCAAATGAAGAAACTAACGAGGACTCTAGTGGTGAGGAAAGACATAGATTACCCCTATCGAGCAATTCAGAAACCGAAGAAGACTCATCCGATGATTCCGATTACAATCCGACGGATTAAGTAATTTAGATGGTGTAATCCTTTCATTTGTAATCCACTCATTTCTAATGAACGGGCGTGGGGATGAGCCTCCCAGCTAGGCTGGGTTCCAAACCCCTTAAAAAAAAATTTGAAATATGTTGACTGCTGGGTTTCTGTTTTTTTTTTTGTTCAATTTTGGTTATATATGAACAGGACATATGGGTACGAGAGGTGTAACACAAATGATTGTTTTATTTTTTTCACAGAATAACCGACGAAAAATGCATTATTTCGTCGGCTATACTAATTATAGCCGACGAAAAATGCGTGATTTCGTCAGCTAAAACTATATTGAAAAATACATATTTTATTTTAGACACAAAACGACAAAAGAATAGCCGACGAGTACTAGGTTTGATTTCGTCGGCTATGATAAAAATAAAAAATAAAAACAGACCACCTTCCATTTTCTATCACTATCGACAACCCATTGCTTCATCCTTCAAATGCAAATGTGTCGTGAAATAAGATATGACCGAAATAATGAAATACGTCTACGGTTGAAAAATGACAAGATTCCAACAAAATCAGTGTGCCGAATGTTGCGGTTAACTGTTTTTTACTTCCGTTTTCCTATGGGTAGCCTCACGGTCGGTAAATATTTTGATGAAAATTTTTATACGATTAGTTGCGGCTCATCGATTTGAAACTATTATCTGTTGAAGGTCAGGCAAAAAAACGTCATTTACACAAGCCAAATTCCATTTCTAAGCGTTTAAAGGGTTGACTCACCAGGTTGACCGTCCCGATCGAGCCTTTAACGTTGTCAGATGTAGTTGGATTTTTTTCCATACATGTATTTAATCTTAACGGTGATATCTGACGGTTGGAATAGATTTTTCAAACTTTTAGATTCAAAATCGGAACATATGCACTAATGTTCCTTAACTTGTTTACTAAGTGTTTAAGTGAATGTATAGTTTCAAATAGTTACTATACGTACACTCTTCAAATGCAAATGTGTCGTGAAATAAGATATGACCGAAATAATGAAATACGTCTACGGTTGAAAAATGACACGATTCCGACAAAATCTGTGTGCCGAATGTTGCGGTTAACTGTTTTTTACTTCCGTTTTCCTATGGGTAGCCTGACGGTCGGTAAATATTTTGAGGAAAATTTTTGTACGATTATTGCGCCTCATCGATTTGAAACTATTATCTGTTGAAGGCCAGGCCAAAAAACGTCATTTACACAGGCCAATTTCCGTTTTAAAGCGTTTAGATGTTTGACTTCGTAGTTTGACCAAAGGTTTAGCCGACGAATTCAAAGATTTCGTCGGCTAAACTCTTGCGATCCGCTTATTGTCCGCCGTTGGATGTCTCAGATCCAACGGCTGCTGATTGTCCAAAGCATAGCCGACGAAATATTTAAATTCGTCGGCTAAACTCTTGCGATCCGCGCCTTTTCATTGTCTGCCGTTGGATGGGGGAAATCGGACGGCCGCTGAGCGCCTAAAGTATAACCGACGACATTCAATGAATAGCCGACGACATTCAAAGTATAGCCGACGATATTAAAGATTTCGTCGGCTATAGTAAAGAATAGCCGACGAAATCTTTTTTAATCGTCGGCTATTCTTTCGGGTATAAGTCCGGAACTGTCAAACCCTAGCCTCCGTTTTGCTCATTTCCTCCTCCTCCTCCGCAGCTGCTGCCGAACGCCACTCCTCTTCCAGATTCCGCCGCCGCCGCGCTGCTCCTCCTCCTCCTCCTCCTCAAGCCGCCGGCCTCCTCCTCCTCCTCCGATCCGGTTATTTTTTTTTTTCAATTTAATTTAATTTTATAAATTGTTATATATTTAATTTTCATTATATAAATTGTTATATATTTGTTAATAAATTTAATTTTAACAAATTGTTATATATTTGTTATATATTTTATTTTAATTATATAAATTGTTATATAATAAATTGTTATATATTTGTTATATATTTAATTTTAATTATATAAATTGTTATATATTTGTTATATATTTGTTAATAAATTTAATTGTTATATATTTGTTATTATTTAGGTATATAAATTGTTATATATTTAATTTTAATTATATAAATTGTTATATAAATTGTTAAATTAATTATATATATAAATTGGTAGTTGTTCAAGGAAGGTTAATTCCGTAACTTCCGTTGTGTGTCTTGACCTAATTAGACTAGAATAGTAGTTACCTTAGTAGATAGGGAATCCCTGATTACTTGGGATACTTGATGTAATGCCTATATAAAGGCCTCCTTATCTATCAATAAAGGAACGCTTTACATCTATATTGTTTCTCCTACAACACGTTATCAGCACGTAGTTTCTAACCCTGTGCTTGATAGCAAAAACCCTAGCTTTTTGCCGAAAAAAAAAAAATTTCAGCAACCCTAGCTTTTCTGCCGGCAACTGCTTGTCGGCAAAGAAGGCCCTCCCCAGAAATCACTTTCTGCCGGCAACCCCTTCGTCGGAAGAAAGAAAACAATCCCAGGGCACCAGGTTCTACCGACAACTCTTTGTCGGAAAAGCTAAGAAGCCCCCAGGAACTTTTTGCCGACAACCAATTCGTCGGTACATCATATACTATTGAACTGCCGACGACATCTTTGTCGGCAGAGGCTGAAGAAGCTCAGGGCACCCAGTAATTTGCTCTGGGCACCCTCCGATGGTTCGACGGCGTCCTCTCTCATCGCCTCCCCGCCGCGATGCAATCCAGAGACGACGCCTGCTCGGTCGACGCCTCAGCCCGAAGCCGCTCCAATCCGGCGGCCCACCTCGATGCTTCGACGAAGCCCTAGCGCGCTCCAACCTAGTCGTCGCAGCCTCTGACGTCGCCGCCTCTGTCGACGCAGCCCAAACGACGTCGATGCCCGGATTTGCACGCCTGTACGCAGCTTAGCGCCGCCGACCCAGTCCTGCTGCCCCGATTCGTCACCGTTTCAGTCAGATCCGGATCTCCAGATCTCGACCCGGACCCTTGGGCCTGACCCGACCCGTGTCCAACCCGACCCGATTCGGCTGTTAAACGAATTCTACTGTGCAAGGGGCAAAACGGTAATTGTACTTACCTCAGTTAAAAAGTTTTTACCCTACGGGTTAAAAACAGTTACTGCAGTAATTCTTTTTATTAGTTTTACTGCTCCATATATGGTGAATATGACTAACCATATGTTTTTCTTTTCCATGAAACTTATTGCACGACGCATCGCGATGTAATTGCGAGGATTATTTCGTTGCACGTACATGGAAGAGCATCTTAATTTGCACAAGGATCAGAACCGAGTCCTTCAGCGCAATTTTTAAACGCAGTTCATTTGGCGAACTAGCATGTATGATTTAATAAAAGTTCCCGTTCTTTCGCAATTTCAATTACTTGAACTTGTGTATATGTGTTGGAACTTGTGTGTTTTTCAGGACGATACAAAGGGGCCCCACCCACCCCTGCGTATCACAGTATTTATGGGGTAACTGTGATGTTACCGTCCAAAGTTGTGCTTGTGGCTGTGATGTCACTGTGAACCACAACTCTTCGTGAATATTTAATCACGATTCCGACATAATATTGTCGATGCTTGTGACGATCCTAAGGGAGTCACAAAGGGGACAAACTCATGATGTGTGACGGAAATAGTCACTGTAACATCGATATGTGACGGAAATTGTCACAACCAATTGAATTGAGTAACCAGAATCTTGGTCTCGACCATTCAATTCCTTCCCTCTTGTTCTTTTGATATAAAGAAACAATTGACCATAAAATGCGCCTAGAGAATGGCCATTGAAAAAAGAGAGAATCATGTCATGGATATGGTTCTATCGGTTCACTAATTGCAAAATTGCAATCATATGGTCAATGTATACAAGAGATACATGGAAGAAGATGAGAGTATATCCTCATGATTACGGATTTCAACAGCAAAAGATAATTTGCAATAAATATGAAGCATATGACTTCAATTTCATAGTCAAAGTGACTACAAATCCGTTGATTTTGTGCAGGCATAGACCTCACATGTGTGACTAATGCTACTTAGTCGATACACTCTTTATGGTCAAGATCTCGATATAACCGTTGGCATTTTGATGCATATATGGTTCGATTCCCTAAAAAAAGCTATATGTGAATGCAATGAATCGCATTACACATTTACATGGCATGTTGATTGAGTTCACCAACCTAATTGGTGATGTTAACTCGAAAAATCACAAGAGACAAAATGAGTGACTCGCGAGAAATTGCGATCCGCCAACTTGGCCGTGATCCGCCAACTCTGCGATCCGCCAACTTGGCCGTGATCCGCCAACTCTGCGATCCGCCAACTTGGCCGTGATCCGCCAACTCTGCGATCCGCCAACTTGGCCGCGATCCGCCAACTCTGCGATCCGCCAACTTGGCCGCGATCCGCCAGGCATCGCTCGCCATGGCCATCCGCCAACTTGGCTGCGATCCGCCAGGCCTCGCTCGCCATGGCCATCCGCCAACTTGGCCGCGATCCGCCAGGCCTCGCTCGCCATGGCCATCCGCCAACTTGGCTGCGATCCGCCAGGCCTCGCTCGCCATGGCCATCCGCCAACTTGGTCGCGATCCGCCAGGCCTCACTCGTCAAGAAACAAATTGACATGCTTGCGTACATAAGCGGATGCATGCGCATTGCCCGGCCTCGGCCTCGGCACTCTTGCGCCCACCATAGCCCGCCTTGCCTAGCCTCGGTTTCGGCCTTGGCTTAGCTTACGCGTTGCTTGGACTACAGCTCCGCCACAACCACATGCTGCCGCCCCCTCGGTCTCCGGACCTTGGCACGCACACGGCCCGCCTAGCAGCGCCCCGGCCTCGGCCTCGGCGTTGGCCTGAACACGGCCCGGCCAGCAGCCATCTCGGCCTTATAAGCCCATGCACTCACTCCGGCACGTCTTGGCTTCGGCCTCGGCATGCCTTTGGCTCTTTAGCATGGCATCGGCCTCGTCAGGTCCTTGTTTTATGCCTCGGTAAGCCTTCGCTTCGGCCTAGGCTATCCATCGGCAACTCGCATGACCTTGACTCCAACATCAAGCCTCGGCCCCAAAAGCCTTTGCTTTTGCCTCGACACGCCTTGGTTTCGGCCTTGGCATGCCTTGACATTTGCTCGGCCTCGGCCTGCCCGTGCACCACCTCGGCTTCGGCCTTGGCTAGCCTAGCACGCGCCTATGCTTGACCATGGCCCTTCCTTGCCTTGTTTCGGCTTGGCTCCCATTCTAGCTTGGCTTCGGCCTCGGATAGCTAGCTCATGGCCTCGGTCCTGGATACTTGGTTTAGACATTCATGTCTCTATAGTATCGATGTTGGCTCATTCTGGTTGTTTTCCGGCTCTATTTTTGAGCGTTAACGGATGTATCTAGTACGCCTTTAAGCATGCCTATGTTTTATCTTGTGATACTACACGCCATGTTGCACACTCTATAGGAATTGAGTATATATTCCGGTTTATATGTCATGGCATAAAACCCTTGTCTCTACACTCTTATGAATGTATCATAGAGACATTAAGTGTGTAGCTAATCTTCATCGAACCTTGATCACCACTTCAAGATATTGGTGCCAACGTTTATCACCTTGAAACTCATTGTGAAAATTGAATTGATTTCTTATGTATCGCTTCTACTGAATGCGCACAACTTATGAGTCAATATTGTGAATGTATTTCACGTATACTATGATTCGGATTCTTTGAATCGGCGACTCATGTAGACTCTTTCATACATAGTCCGGAATTTTGGACATGTTTTGATGATCCATATATGCAAGAAAGCTATGGACATCGTTTCTTTTGAGCAAAGAAGCTATTGGGATCAAAGATTACCAAAAGAATTTGGTAGCGTCATGAGCAATGCTCAAGGCTCAAGGATGACATTAACGTCACCCAAGTCTTCCTCCAAGTCAATGGAAGCACCATCTATGCATTTAAACGTGCATATGATCCCCCCTTATGATCCTTCATTAGCTATGCTCAACATATGGAAGCTTAATCTTTAGCAAAGTTTTGGAGTAACGCCCTCCTACGCTAAAGGCAATGATACATAAGATGATGGCTTTGATGCCTTCTCATAGTTCAATTTGAGATACAATGATACTATGGTGATATACCTCATGGTTAAACTCAAGCCATAACACTTAGATGTTATGAAGCACCTTCACAATGATAGAAAAGTAGCAAAAACCTAAAATTTCTGGTTTTTCAGCTCGCGGACTCGTCATTGTGAGGACCGGTTTACCTACTTTTAGGCCGATTCTTGAGGTGAAATTTGATCCACCGATTCCTAACATCCATGGCTACCTGCTCATAAAATTTCAGAGCCATTGGACACCTGGAAGGTGCTGAACCATTCGACACAAACGTTCACTGACCTCCGGCGACTATTCCGACCGGTTCGGTATGTTTCCGACCGGTTCCGGCAATGAGGCCGGCGGCGTTGGAATCCTAACACATGTGCCTACCTACTGTTAAAATTTGGTGGCATTTGGTGTTCCGGAACATAGTGAAACGTTTCAGGAAGCATACATGCATGTTACATTTTGTAACGGAATGCATCTTGTTAACGTATAAGTGTTAACGATCAATACCCTATACCGTCCACATACTTTATGTGCCATATTGCGCTACCACAAGCGCTCAATGATGGGTTATTTGATTATGAATAACGTCTTTGAATAAGACGTCAGCTTCCACCTATAGTCCGCTATATATAAACCTTAACAGGCGATCTCGTTTATGTCACTTTTTGATGAGCCAGTCTCCCCGTCGTTAGGGGGAGAGAAGAACAAGTTTGTTCAAGTAGAACGACTTGGCATTGCCGTGGTTTGTCCCCACTGTGCCTCATCATGTTCCCAAAGTCCCATAAATCAAAGTGACGAGATTTGATATACATGCTGCAAAGAGCAAACTATTGGTCTTTCAAGGAAAAGATCGGAATAGTACTCTTGTATCAACATGCCTGTAAGGATTGATGTCCAAATCAATGGACATATTGTCATTCATAAATGGTGACATGGTGACTCCACAAAAGTGGTAGCTGGTGTCACTAGGCCGTGACTCTCACAAGAAGTGTAGAGAGGGCACTTTGTTCGATATACACTCGCCGAATGCGAGTATGGCACAACTTGATCCTCGGATCAATGACAACTCATTCGTCTCATGGATTTTCTGGATTAAGGTTATTATTGGGGGACGCCTCAATGAGAAGCCAATCCATATAGAGATCTCTACAAATGCGAATTACACTAGTGTACATGAGTACGTGGTCTATGAGTTAGATATCGAATACACTCACTTCGTTGAAGCAAATACCAACGTTGTGAATTGGCCTACACGGAAAGATATGCGATCCAGTTTATACAAAGAGATAGGTCCTTGGTCAGGTGATGCCGACACCGCAAGTGTAAACCCTATCGATAATCTTTGATTGAAAGCGTAGTGAGAAAAAGAGCCTAGACTCACCTTGTGGCGCAAGGTCTCTCACAAACGCCCTGGAATCGACTACGATGACATATGCTCTCGTAATGGAGTCATATCACACTCCACTACCTTGTCAGTTAGGTAGTTCCGAAAAACTGATCATGCAGCTTGTATCATCTCTATTGGGACTAAGTAAAGAGATGTACATAAATATCATGAATGGATCAGTTTTCACCCAAGTCAAGTAAGCAAAAACCTCGAAGTGCGTATGCTATCAGATTAGGATGTTCTCTATATGGGTTCAAATCTTCTGGTTGGATATTGTATAACGCGGTTGAGCAACTACTTGATTGGAGATGAAATGTAATGAATCATGCCTATTTGCGTGTAAATTACGGATGAATTGTGATTGAGATATCACTAATCCGACGTTAAGAATGAAAAGATCTTGGGAATACTTGGTCTCAAATGTGAGAACCGTTAGTGATGAACTTGTTCATCTATCGGCTTATGGCAAACTAATGGACGATAAACCAAAGCCTATATGTATCCCATGATTAGTCGATGTCTTGAGAAGACTCGTTTCGTCTATGTGACGAGAAGTCTTGGGAGATGAAACTCTCTATCTAAGTATCATGTGCGCAATCATGTGCTTGTCATAATATGCTCGACTCGACATCTCATTCGCTATAAACTTATAAAGCCAAAGTGATGGCTAGACGCGCCCACGCAATGCCATGGTATATGGCGGTACTTTCTTTTAAGAGAGAAAGGTTTAGGCTCATTCGATCCCATCATGAAAGACACATCAATAGGCAATTCCAGATTCTGCCTAGTTCTGTACGTCAACTTCCCCGTGACCTACATGACAACTCACTCATCGGAAAATGGTAAACTTAGTACCGTTGGAAAGCTCTATGTGTCTACTTTCCAGGGACACCAACCATTTGATTATAGCTATCATATTGAGTGAGTTATGGCTGTTTTAGCAAAGTAGGACGAATCTGTCCGGTAATTTGCAGATCAGTCACCTTCGACAGAGCTTTGTGATCAGCTCAGAACGAACCACGTTGTGTACTTTATACCACTGGAAAGATATGGGTGTCTAGTTTCCAGAACATTTTACGGTTCGTTCATACCTACTGTATCGAAGGAGTTATGACTATTTAAGTACACGAAGGTCATGCTGCGCGTGAATCTGATTTTCAACGCGAACTCTAGTTTTGAGTTGTTAAGCGACCTTCTTCCTTAAGACCAAGTAAAGCTAAGTGTAGCTGGTCTAATACAAGGATAATGTGGCTGTATTCAATGACTCGATCATTGGCCACACCTACTTTTGAAGCTTGTGAGGAGCGTTTGTATACGCCATTAATCTGAACTCCAAGATTGAGTTACCAATCAGGGGGAGTTGTCTTGTAGACATCAGGGGGAGTCTACCTCACATGTAATCTTCAATTGTAGTTGGTGCGTTGTGCTCTTTTCCCTTCGACCAAGCTTTTTATTTTTACCCAAGAGGTTTTGTTTTGCTTGGCAAGGTTTTAGCGAGGCAACATGTTATGCACCGTGTCACATTAGGTACGCGACACAAGGGGGAGTGTTCAAGGAAGGTTAATTCCGTAACTTCCGTTGTGTGTCTTGACCTAATTAGACTAGAATAGTAGTTACCTTAGTAGATAGGGAATCCCTGATTACTTGGGATACTTGATGTAATGCCTATATAAAGGCCTCCTTATCTATCAATAAAGGAACGCTTTACATCTATATTGTTTCTCCTACAACAGTAGTCTAATTATATATATATATATATGTTAATATTGCAATATAGTTATATTTGTATAAAAATAGTTATATTTAGGATAATGGTTAGTATTATTTAAAATTAGTTAAATTGTTATATATAAATTTGTTAGTATGTTTTGAAATATGTTAGTATTATTGGTTATTATATTAATTAGAATTTGTTATAAAATGTAATATAATTTAATATTAATTAATGTATTAATGCCTCAAGCTGCAGATGGCCGATGCATTCAGACAGTTGTTCGGGGGCCGTCGTTCCAGATCTAGGGGTTCTGCAAATTCCGCCGGTTCGGCAGACTCCGACAGGACCCATAGCCAGCCTGAGAGGACCACCAGCCAGCCGCGGAGGAGTGTAGATTCATCCCAGCCGCGGAGGACTGTGGATTCATCCCAGCCGCGGAGGACTGTGAGTTCTCGGCACCAGACCCTTCTCGAGGCGGGGCGGCCGTAGAGCAGTTCACTTCCGCCTGTCGGGCCAGATGCTCCGAGGTTCAGTCGGCAGCTATTTCAGGACGAGATAGCTGCAGACGTTCCTCAAGTTCGTATGCCTGAGGTTCATCGGGAGCCGATGACGAGTCCGACGACGTCTGCTGCTGACTCGACTGAGGGTCCTACTCTCCCAAATCAGCTCTACCTCCCGTACAACATTCCTGCGATACCGGAGGTCGACTATCGTGGTGTGCCCATATGGCCTGATATGCCTCAGTACGTGAGTGCTGCGGAGGCATACCAGCAGCAGCCATTTGAGAACCCTGACCTCCTGATTTCGGCGAGGAGAAAAGGAAAGTCGAGAGACGGGTCATCGAGTTCAGGTAACATTCGATTTTATTAATTAAATGTTTTATTAAAATTAACGCACTATTATTTAATTTTATTAACCAATCGTCGTTTATGTGATAGGGACAGCCGCTAGAAGTTCAACAAGGAATACGAGAGGTGTCATATGTTTTGACACGCTCAGGAGAACTGTTGATCTGAGGGGGAGGATCCAGATCAGGGGAAGAAAAAAAACGCGACTACTCGGGTTGCGTCGGGGCACTGATTAGGGACAGAGTCCCTATGTTGTGGACCCGGTGGGCTGATGTGCCCGAAGAGATAAAGAGGGAGGTGAACAACACCGCGTCGGTGAGTAATTTAAAAAATTTAATTTATTTATCGTAATATTTAATAATTTTCGGTATTATTACAATTGTAAAACTAATAAAATATTATCTTTCAGACATTCTTCGAGATTGCCGAACACAAGCGGGATTGGGCGGACTCCGTGCAGAACTTGAGGTACGTTGGGAATTCCTCATCTTATAATTTGAAATATTTTATGATATTAATAATATTTCTAATGCACTTTTGTTTTTTTCGTAGGTTCAAAGAGTGGAAGAACGAGCTCTGTTCCCACTATAACGAATACGACAACCGTGGTCGTATGGGTACTCCCAGAGAGTTCATGTTCAGGGAGTACGAGTGGCGTTGGTTGAAGACAGTAGACTTCAACAACCCAGTTATGCAGGTAAATACTAAACTTCACTACAAATGTTTATTTTGTTCAAATTTTAATTATTAGTTTAATTATTTTATAATTATTACACTAATATTTTTTGATGCATTTTTCTAATATTTTATTATTTGTTTGAAGCAACGTTCTCGGATAAACTCTGAGAACCGCCGCCGTAACACAACTCCCCATCATGGTGGTTCTAGGCCGTTTGCACAATATCAGGAGGAGGCGCTTAGAGATCATCCTGATAGCAACCCGTACGTGGAGACGTTCAAGATCGCTTATCCACAAGCGACAGAACAGCTCGTAAGCCGTTCATTACGATTTTAAAATTTTAATTATTAATTTTACTTAATTATATATTTGTTAGAATATTAATTTTTTTTTCCCGTGCAATTAGGAGAGGGTGAACCGGGCCGAAGAAGAGGTGTTCCAGCAAGTAGTTCGGGAGACACAACCGAACATTTCAGAGGCAGATCTGGAAGAAGCCCTGCGCCAGGTCGACCGGTCCAATGTCCAAACGGCAGCGAGGATGTTCGACGCAGCCTTCCCAAACCGCTCAAACAACTACTACTGCCGGGGTTTGGGAAGTTCTGGACTAGGGCTCCTGAAGACCACTAAGGGAGGTCAAAAGAAGGGAGGCGGGGAGAGCCAACAGGTGAGGGGGGAAGTGCGGAGATTGGCAGAAGAAAATGCAAGGTTGGCGGCCGAGTTCCAGAGATCACAGGAGGAACAACGCAGATCACAGGAGCAACACTGCAGAACACAGTAGTATTATTTAGATCTGTCCAGTTTGCATGCTGAATGCGAGAGAATTCGGGCAACACAACTACGCCGGCCAACAAAACTGGTGGTATGATATGTTCGCCGCACAACAACAAAACCTTGAACCCCCGCCCCCGTTTCAGCCGTTATTTGAACCTCCAATGCCTCAACCTCCCGAGTTCGGTCAGCAGGATGACGAGCATGATGGAGAGCAGGATGCTGGGGATGACGTGGTGGACTTTAGTGGTTTAGGTGATGATTAGGGTTATATTTTATGTATATTGGAACGAATTAAATAATAAGTCATTTAGACGTGTTTCTTGTTGGTGCAAATGCATGGACTGTCTTTGTGATTTGCAGGTTGCTTGGAATGGTAATTTAGAAAATAATTTAATTTTTTTTTCCCCAAATGTAAGAATAGCCGACGATTTTGGCATTATTTCGTCGGCTATAAGTACTATAGCCGACGATTTTTACCAATTTTCATCGGCTATAAAACTTATAACCGACGAAAATTACATTATTTCGTCTGCTATAACTAATTAATGCCTATTAAAATATTAATATATTTCGACGAAATAACAGACGAAATAGATGAAATCGTCGGCTATATTTCAGAACAAATAGCCGACGAATTTCGTCGGCTAAAGGTTACGATATCGTCGGCCATACTCGCAAATACCCGACGAATTTCGTCGGATATTTTGCCCACGTTTGGTCGACGAAATAAATTTTCGTCGGTAACATCGTCGGCCATACTCGACTATAGCCGACGATTTCTTTATTTTCGTCGGCCATTGGTATTACCGACGGCGTTTTCCCGACGACTTATAGCCGACGAAAATTTCGTCGGCAGAACGAATAGCCGACGAAAAATTGGCATAGCCGATGAAATTTTTTTCGTCGGCTATTCGCTCGGATCTGGTAGTGCACCTAAGCTCCCCCTAGGGAGCTCGACGAGCTGCCAGAGCAGTGGTGGTATACCACACGGGTTTGTCTCTTGGGGTAGCAGAAGAACACGAGCCACTGTTTTCATCTCGTTGACCAAAAGGTTGGAGACACGAAGCTGACCTTTGAACTGCTAGAAATCAGAGAAGACGATGGCGACGAGCTCCTCGATCTGTTTTGATTTTGGTCAAATTCTGGCTTTGCTCGTTGACCAGGGGTATTTTAGACATTTTTTGTGGTAGACATCCAACTGAGTTTTAATGGTGGAAATTACCGTCCCAGCAAGTTAACATAATTTTTAACGGTAGACTAACGGAATGGACTAAACTGTTGAAGAATAAAAGATTGAGGATGTACCAGTTTAATTTGAAAAGTCGGGTAGAAAACTGTTTTTGAGTAAAGAGTTTAGGGGGTAACAAGTGTTTTGTCTTTATATATAATTTATATATACATTTAAACCATTTTTTATTCATTTAATAATTATTTTAAATTCAAATCAAGTTAAAATAGAAAAAACTGATGCATACGTATTTCTAAGAGCATCTTTAGCAGACTCTCTATTTTGACTCTTTAGCTATTTTAGAGAGTCTGTTTAATTTTTTTTAAATCAAAATTAGGAGCTCCACCAGACACCTAAGTTACTAGCCATTTTAACTCTTAGCTATTTCGCTCTTAAATATAGAGAGCGAGATGAGACTCTCTATAATTGAATACATTCATTTTAGATGATTTTATTTAATATATAACTGTATTTAAAGTAATATTTAAAAAATTTAATTAGTAATATAAGTCCAAAGTAGTTAAAATAGAGAGAACTGATAGAAACATATTTCTAAACTAGCTAGCCAAAATGACATTTTAGCTATTTTTGTTAAAATTTGACAAAAATTTCTAACATTGCTAAAGTTGCTCTAAATTGGCTAGCTAATTAAAATGACTTTTTATCTATTTTATTTAAAATTTAACTAAAATATGACTAGTATTACTGAAGATGATACCAATGCTCTAAAACTCGTTAGTGCTAGGTGGGTTGTAGAGACTATAGAGAGGAGAGTGATTTTTAGAACTAGTGCTAGCTAGCTATTCTTAAATATATGTGACGCGCAAAATTGACAAGTCGTGCAGTACTGATGAGGCTATGATCTGATTATCTGATATAACGAGAGAGTGACTTCTTCATTCCAGTGTGTGGTCCATTGTACAATGAATAGCTCTAGTTGTTGCTCTATATTGGTTACAGCACCAAAATAACAACTGTTTTGTAAAGGTTAAGGATGAAATTATATTCCTTTCTTGCACTTGAACCATAAGCTTCACGACATTCTCAAAATATAAAAAATTAAATAAATAAAACAATAAGCTTAATGAAGATGAATCTTAGAATATATTGTTTAAACTACTCAAGACGTACGTACATAAACTTGCATTGTTCCGAGAGGAAACATAAACGATCGTGACGAAATAATTCAAAACTACGTATATATGTACAGATGAAATCGTTTTCTTCTATGACGAGCCATTCGGTAAGAAATCGATTGACCAAAGAAGCCTTGCAATGGAAGTAAATAATTTTACAAGAAAAAACAACATTAGATACAAGTAAAAGTCTACTCCGCCTCGACTGTAATTGGTTGAAATATTACCATCTAAGTTGTTTTACCATGAGCCGAGCCACTCATTCTTGAGAAATGAGTACATTTGGTTGTATGCATATATCCACGAACAGCATTTCCTTTTATGACGAGCCATTAGGTAAGAACTCAATCGACCAATTGCTAGTGATATATTACTACACAAGCAAAAGACTACTCTATGTTCTTTGCTAGGGCAGGGACAGCTAAAGCCTTTGTTACGTGATATAGAAGGTTCTCGTCATCTTTTTCTTTTTCTGATTTGATGGCATGGATATGGTGATCTCATATTTCGGATACCATTTACGTGATATTAGAAAGTGAAAGCAAAGAAGGTTCTGCAGGTGGTGGAAAACTGGAAATGAAATAAAAGCTCGAGCAACTCAGACTCTCAGAGGGACATAGTGGGTGGTGGTATTTACTACAAGGCAAAGACTTTGAATCATCAAAACCCAGCCGACTGTAGATGATCAGCAAGGCAAGGAATGTGATCCCACAACCCCATTGACAATATAGAACTAGAAAATAATAATCTGCATGCAATTAAGTTCGAGTCCCCAGCCAAGAGAGACCAAGACATTTCGATTTGAGTCGGGTGGCCAAAGCAAACACCACAAAAAAAAAAAAAAAAAAAAAAAGGTAATGAAATTGACTACAAATCAAGGCATGGAAGCTTCAAGTCTAACTCCCTAGCTAGCTAACTTGTGTATTTTTAGACTCCACACTTTAATTTTCTTTTAGTTTAAATGAAAGTTTCAGACATGGGTCTACAATTCTTAGCTTATAGTTAACGTGAAGGAAAATACGTAAAAAAAAGAAGGCAAAAAGTGGTAATAATGAAAATTTAGAAGAAGAAAACCTTAATCAATCATTTCATGTGTAGTCTTAACCTTCAAATAAAGGAAGTTTAGGTAGAATAATTCAGATGAAGCTAGTGGGACTAAAAAGGGTTTTACTCTTCCTCTCATTCCAAGCTCGAATAGAATTTAAATGATTAGTGGCATCTCTTCTTTACTTTCCTTTTGCTTTTGTAAAAGAAGAAATGTGACACAATGTCAATATTTTGATCTCTTAGAGCAACTCCAACCATGGTCCTAAAAACCAAGACCAGTATCAAAATAAGACTTTTCATCTCCAACAACACATATTAGGAGGATTTGGTGTTGGAATTATAAGATTTGGACTCATTTCAGGTCTTATATATAAGATAATTCCAAGACCAAGACTAAAATAGTGTCGTGAGCTCCGTAAGAATTGAGTGGGTCCGAATAACATAATTCAAATACTCTTGTTATATTTTAATCTAGAATAGTAAATATAACTCCTCATATAGCACCTCATTGTTGGAGATGAGAATTCAGTAGTTCAATAAGTGGGTGCTAAAATGAGAATAACACCCCCAAATAAGACTCATGGTTGGAGTTGCCCTTAGGTGGTGTTCAGTAACGTTTTTAAAGCAATATTTTTCATTTTTTTAAATGAAAACAGGGTGAAAACATATTCGTTAAGATATTTTTTTTAAAGTAGAAAATTAAAAATGAAATTATTTTCAATTTTGACAAAAGAAAAGTGAAAACACCAATTTGACGTTTGCATTTTTTATTTTCTTGTTTTCATTTTTAAAACTTATTTTTTTAAAATCATTTTCATAATTGTTACCGAACGGGCCTTAATTTTTTTTACTCAGCAGTGCTCCATTATAATTGTATTTATATTTAGGGCAAATGATAAAAACCTACAATTATAGTCCAATAAAAATTGAGAACAACTGAGAAAAAAACAATCAATTAACTAGGTGAATATGACTCTCTTTGTCTATTCTGATAAAAAATGTAGAGATATTCATAAATTTTAGACGTAAAGTTTTAGCTCTCCGGCAAACCAAATCTAATAAACATAATTGGTAAAATATTTACACATTGACAAAATAATTATCAGATAAAATCTTCGATACCTAAGTATCTAATGAAATCACCAACAATGAGCTCTAATTTTAATTAAGTTAAATCAAGTAAATGAGAATTTGATAATACTACTCGCATGCATATTGGTTCATATGCAAGTATTTTTCTTTTATATATATATATATATATAGTTTCTATCCAGAGCAAACCTTCCCTTTGAACTTACTTTGCGAACTTCAGTTTTTGACACACTTTTCGGTCATATTTTAACATCTCCACCGTACAAATATTAGAACCTAATGTGTAGATCGTCTCTGCAAAATTTCATCCAACTTGATAATCATTTGGTTTTTGGTTATGGTGATTTAGACGAACAGTTCAGGTTGAACAAATTCGGTTAGTTCATTGATTTAATTTAGTTTCGATACCTTAACGATCACCAAATTGAATGAAATTTTGCAGAGACGATCTACACATATGGTTCTAACATCTGAACGGTGGAGATGTTAAAATATAATCGAAAAGTGTGTCAAAAATTGAACTTCGCATGGTAAGTTCAAAGCGAATGTTCGCTATGGATATATTGCGATTGATTTCATAAACCGAGAATCATATAAGAATTTAGATCCTACGTACAATATTGGATCAACACTTTCTAGAAATTAATAACATGTAATTCCCCATTGACAACGATGAAAACCATCATCAATTTAAATTTTGAAATGCTTCCAAAAAACAAGGAGGTTTAATTTGCTCCATCCAAAAAATTAAACTAAACTAAAACACAGAAATTCCTAAGCATTGTTATTCTCTCAACCACGCGCTTATTTTAGTGGTTGATTAACATCTCCTCCAATGTGGTATTGGTTAAGGTTACATAGTAAACCTCAAGTAGAAGATAAGAAAAACAAGACAGAACACATTAGATACAATAACAAGTCAAAGATTGATAAGCTCTTGTTCACCCAATGATTAAGATTAAGAGCACGGTTTACCTAAACCCAAAACCAACAGTTTAAACAAAAAGTCAAAAACAAAACACAAAAACAAATTAAAATCCAAAATATTAAAGCCGACCGCCAATTGTTGATGCATGCAAAATTTTTGCGTACACGTTATGTTTGTAGATTTGTTTCTAAATAATTAGTAAAATTTCTTTCGGAGAATTAATTATCCGAGTAGCCGCTGTTTTTACCAAACCTTCTAAATCAACGTGGGTAATTTAAGTAAAGCTATTACAAAGATACATGAACATAGATCATCATCCTCAACAGGAATGTAAAATGACCCCAAATCCAGCACATGTTCTTCTTCTTCCTCCTCCTCCTTCTCTATGTTCTATCTTTGACCTCTCTTTCTCTCTCTTACCAAGTTTCTCTCTCTAAAATTTAATATAGGTACCAAATACCCATTGCACACCTCACCCACACTCACACACAAATTCCCAACCCACATAAAAGCCCTCACCCACCCCTCTATTTCTTTCCTCAAATCCAAAACCCAGGAGCAACCAGAAGAAGAAGACAACCCCTCTCTACTCTCAACCCAAGAGCGAAGCTTGAAGAAGAAGAAGGAAGATCTGCTTCAATTTCTACAAAGGAATTGCCCCGAAATTACATAAAAGCCCTGAAATTCTGTGAAGGCTTTGCGCATTTGGTTTTTGGTGAAACTTCAAATGTATCAATGAGGTGCAAGAAGCACGCCGCCGACCTCACTAGCGCCGTCGGCGTCTGCGCCTCTTGTCTCCGTGAACGCCTCACCGCCATCATAGAGGCCCAGACCCGAGTCCAGGCCCAATCACAAATCCAGGCTCAGCTCTCCCGCCTCCACTCCTGCAACCACGAAGAACAAGTCAAGTCCGACCCGAACCCGAACCGGAATCCGCCGCCGCTCATCTTCCCCCGCTCCGTCTCCCCCTACGTCTCCCGCCGTAAATCCGACGACTCCGCCTGGCCCCACCACCACACCCGCTCCAACCACAACCACAGCCACGGCCACCACATCCGATTCTACAGTACGCCACAGGTGGGGCCCACCTACGACGGCGTCGCCGCCGCAATCGGAGGCTCGTGCAAGAAGAGCAAGGCTAGATTCTCGCTCCTGACGAGTCTCTTCCGGTCCAGATCCGACAAGTTCTATACGGATCCTAGGGCGTCGTCGCGGGACTCGATCGCGGCGTCGCCGTCGTGGTTCTCCACGATCTTCGCCGGAAAAGGCGTGAAGAAACCGAAGCAATGCTTGACGGAGGCGGCCTCGGTCCGCGTGAGATCTCGCCACAGAAGAGCGCGCGGAATGTCGCCGGATTTCAAGCACGACGGCGGCGATGAAGACTGCGATCCGTCGGGTTCCGGCAGCGGAGGCTCGTCGACGCCGGACTGGAAGAGGACGCCGGTGCAGGCGACGCCGTCGCGGCGGACGCGTTCGGGTCCGGTGAAGAACGTGTCGGGTCTGACGTTCTGCCTGAGCCCACTGGTTCGGGCCAGCCCGAACCCGCACTGGAACCAGAAAGGCGCGCCGGAGAGTGGTTTCACCGGCGAGATCAGGGTGGCAACGAAGCCGCACTTGTCCTCTGCGGCGTCGTTTAGTATGAACCGGTCGAGGAAGCTGGCCGATTTCGGAAGAGTCACTTCCAACCGTTGATCTTGCTGACCGTTTGCGGCGTTGACATCGCAGATGCCATTTGCTCTTTTTTACCTTGGAAAAGTACGGTTTTACCCCCTCTACCCTTCTTTTTACTTCGAAAACATTAAAAAAAGAGGAAGAAAGGGAATGTTCCACCCCCTCTGTACACTAATCGTTGTTTGTTTACCACAGGACAGATATTTTTTGTTGTATAATTTGGGAATCTTATAATTTTAATACAGTGAGTACATTGTTTCACCAATCCCTTCTTCTTCTTTTTTTTTTTTTATCGAAATCAAAATTTCCGTAGCTTTCAAATTCTAAAATAGCTTTGAATCTAGTGTTTCCTCGCTAATTACACAATTTTTAGCTAATTTCTTATAAAATTTATACACTAGGATCAATATTCTTAAAGTTTAACACACTTAAAATCTCTATTCACACACTCTATCAAATATTATACTTTTTAAATTGGTTGTGTGAAACAAATTGTGTTAATAACATTATCTTTCATTATAAATATACATAGGGTGTGTAAATATAAATTTTGAGTGTGTTAATATCACCGTGAAATTTCTTATATCTCTTAAAAGTAGATCTCTCTAATGTACGTATGCATTTGGTAAAACTAGATTTGATAAAGAGGAAAGTAAACTACCTTAATTTCAGCTCGGCGTTATCTATTTTTGTACTGAGTTAGGTATCGAAACTTTATGGAAAGTGAAAATCGGAACCTTGAGGGATCACGGTGATGCTCTCTCTCTCTCCGCACTAAATCCCAGAGTGTGTGAACTGTAAGTGAGTGGGCCGGGGAGGGGGGCTGGTGATTAGTGGCTGATGGTGGGTCCACAGGAGCACTTAACGGTGGGAAGTCCTGCCCATTAAAGTATCACTATTTGCGGGACCCACGGAGGATCCACGCGTTTACTGGTGCCGTATGATAACTTTTTTTTCTGGGACAGTAAATGATTCTGACCTCATTTTTTTTAATAACAAACTACAAAAAAGTGCATTACAATAATTTATTTAACAAATAAATCACATACATATTTAATTAAATAAATTAAGACAAAAATTTATAAATAAATACCATGTGCATAACAAGCTGCTACATATTATTAACTAATTTACTCTTTTGTCCTTAATATTTACAAGCATGTATTTAGTCCTAATTGCTGCTACTGTCTATTAGAAAACTAGCTGCTACTGTCTATTACAAATATAGCTGCTACTGTCTATTGCAAAACTAGCTGCTACTGTCGACTAGGAAACTAACTGCTACTGTTGACTTGGAAGACACCTGCTACTGTCGACTTGGAAGACATCTGCTATTGTCGACTTGGAATGTACCTGCTACTGTCTATTGCAAAACTAGCTGCTACTGTCGACTTGGAAGACACCTGCTACTGTCGACTTGGAAGACACCTGCTACTGTCGACTTTGAAAGTATCTGCTACTGTCGACTTGAAATGTGCATGCTACTGTCGACTTGGAATGTACATGCTACTGTCGACTATGAATCTAGCTGCTACTGTTGACTGAGATACTAACTGCTACTGTGGTTTTTGGTGAGCAAAATTTGAAATTTCAAAATTTCTCAAAACATATGCAATATGGTACTTAAATGAAAGCCCATGACATAAGGAACAACTTTATATATTGGCTCACCTCCAAATTGCTGGTGGTTTAGCCGGAAAATTTAAATTTGCTTGAAAAAAAACTTAAAAAATGAGGAGAGAGAAACTTGTTAGATCTGGGTGGCAGTTGGTAATTTTCACGAAAATAAGGGTATTTTAGATATTTTTGTATTAATTACTTAATCAATATTGGTCCACTTCTTTTTTGGACTTGGACTTTATGTCCTAATTTGTATAAGAAATATGGAAAGTGAGTTTTTAGTTAATTCAAATGTGGTCTGGTACTATTAAGTAATTATCTATTTTTTTAAAATTAAGGTGGGGCCAATTGGTTGTGTAATGTTGGGTGGGGCCTTAATTGGGAATGGAGGGAGCTTCTTTTTCCATCTTCACCTGACCAAATCTTACTTTACTAACAGTAATGGAAGAAGCAGAGTCTTCGTCGGAATAAAAGGTTAGGTTTGGTGAGTTGTCCAACTACATTCAGGGTTGGTTCGATCTTTCTCTCGCGAGTCAATATATTTTTTCACTTCTCGCGGTAAGATGCTGATTAGACGGATATTTTTAAGACGAGTGTATGTATGATTTAGGTTTTTTATTTTCAACCTTGGATTAAAGATGGACTTTTGAAGTTATTTGATATTTGATTCTATCATTTTATTCGTAAAACGGTTGCCTGTTAAGTTACTGGTCGTAGGTGAGAAGATCATAACAAAACTGCTAGTTTACAACATGGACGTAAGATCGCTCCAGCGTCACTTGATCGGAGAAGCTCTTAAGTATGATACTAGTTCACGACTCTAGTATACACGACATGGTAATTAGGCTTCATCCACTTTAGTAAACTAAATGACATTGTTATTTTTCTAGGTCGCACCAATTATTATCATCATCTCCAGTCTAGGACATATTTTAATTCTTTATTTATTTATTTAGTTGAAAGTTAATTCATCTAGTCATTCCAATTTTGTATTTTTAACTCATTATAAAGTTTATGATTTTGTTCCTGTTCTTAGACCGAAATGTTGGAAAAGTATTATATGATGAAAAATATTCTAAGCACCCAGGTGGATGCTTCTATTTTATAATGCCACCAAGCCATAGATTACAGCTCCATTTATATAAATTCCCAGCTTCATCAAAACAAAATTCATTCTTATGGAACCAAGCAAATCACTGTAGTTATATTATTCAAAACTAAGTAAACATCGTATGTTTTGAATGTTACAACTTATGGATCGAGTACGGTCAATGTCCTTTTTGTTTGAGAGAGAAATAAAGTCTTCAGTCCTCTTTTTATGTCCGTTGGGTGGCGTTATCCTTTGATTTGTAGTCTCCATTGTTTCGGGGACCTATGATCCCCTTCAAATTTTCATAAGAAGTTTAGAACAAATCTGAAAGTTCTAAATACTGCGATATGAATAATAATTTTGTTATTTTGATGAAATCGAAAAACAATTTAAAAGTTAAAACAATACTATTTTAGGAAATGTTAAGGATTGGTAGACTCATTTGCGTCATTATTGTAACATACCCTAACACCCAAGAGACTGAAGACAAAGACTACAACTTATGTCATTTACGACATAATCGTTGGAATATGTACTGGAAATATAACTAGTCACTCCTACAGTTTAGTTCTCGTACTTTCAATTTCAACTAGTCACTCATCGTGGTCTCAATTTTCAATCAATTGGTCCAATCTGTCCAAAATAGTTGTTAACTATTTTCTAATTTCCTCAAATGCCCTTAGGTGTTGTTTTATTATTTTTCTTCTTGTTTTCTTTTCTTTTTTCTTCAAAATCAAAACCGAAGAATACACAACTCACCATGAAAGGGTATGTAGCCCTATTAAGTTTGAGCCTTATTGGCAAAATAAAATAAAATTAAGTCTAGTGTAGTAGTGTTGTTTGTAAGGTTAATTATATGAAATAGTAGTTATTTATATAGTTTCATTCATGGGAGTTTAATGAGTGTTGTTAATGCTAAGGATGATGATGAAAATTTATTTTAATCTCATTTTGGTTTAAATTGATATGATGGAGATTTAATAGAATTTTATTTCATCGTGATTATTGTGATGTTATTTGATTTTGTTAGCAGTATGTTTCAAATCAATTTACATATTTTTTTTTTCCCGATTAATGTGATGTTATTTGATTTTGCTAGCAGTATGATTACAGTATGACCTGATGAATGTACTCCAACGAAAAGAGAGGTACCAAGAGTTGATTCTTACTACCCACAAGAGGCCTAGAGATCCGAAATTCTTTGCGGAAACTCACCAGGCCCGCGGTAAGCTCTCAAACAGGGGAATCAACCTCGTGAACGTCAAGCACCGCCACCACGTGCCCCAAAGGCAACATGCGGCAGCCGAGGAGGTAGAGGAGACGCCGGCCCTAGCCGAAACCTCACTTGGAAGAGGGACGGCGGCGCTGCCGCTGCTCCCCGAGGGGGAAACCGTCCCGATTTCGGCTCCAACAGTGGTGGCCACGCACCCAATCAAGCTTTGGCTCCTTGCTTCAAATGTGGCTCCAGGAATCATATTCAGCGCGATTGCAAAGCTAGTAGAGATGTCCAAGCCGCCTACAAGAAACAAAAGCAATATATGGCTCAAGAAGCCAACTATGGAGACTTAGAGGAAGAAGATGATGAGGAAGGTACTCAACTCACCATCGATGACTTTCAACCTACCAAGAAACGTAGGACAAAGGAGTATGATACTCTGGATTATGAATAAGCTTTTATGCTTATGACTCATGTTCAAGTTTGATTACATTGTTATTTTTGGCTTGTTTCTAGTCATAGGTTACGACTTTGTTCGATAAGTCGTTTATTTAGAACATCCTTGATGTAATTTTGAGTTGTCATAAATAAAATTTCTCTTATTAAATGAATGAAACGAGATTTTTTACATCCCTTATGAAAGCATTAATGGTTCAATGCGTCAAATTTCTAAAGGCATAATTATTTTGAGTTCACCACGAAATTGGTGATGTTAACTCATATCGAAACAAAATCACAAAACAAAACGAGAAAATTGCGTAAATAACGAGAAAGCAGCCTACTTGACAGCCTGCACATCGCGCCTCGGCAACCGGCGCAACACACCTCGGCTGCCTGCGTAGCATGCCCTCGACAACGAAGGCCTCGGCAGCATGCCCTCGGCAGCGCATAACGCCCTCGCCAGCGCACGCCCTCGGCCCTCGACAGCATGCCTGGGCAGCCACGAAACCACCCTCAGCAGCCTCGTAGCCATGCTGCCGGCACACACCCATGTGCAGCCGACCGGTACCTCCGCTGCCGACCCGACACTGAAAAAAAAAAAAATTAGCCACGGTATCTCCTTATCTTCGGACTGGTTATGCTTCGGTAATAGCTCAACCTTAGCATTGGATTGCCCTACGGACGACTGGTCACGACCTTAGTCCATTTTTTCATGGCTATATATAAGTAAAAAGAAATTTTTGTTTTTTTATTATTTTTTTTCTTTTCTGATAATGATGTTTTCACGATGCCAAATTAAGGTTTGGTCAACTCTATATATGTAGAGCTAATACACGTCGGCCCAACCGCACCTCGTTTTGTGATGATAGATTGCCCCAACACCCTATATGAGATTGCCCCAACACCCTATAAGGGATCGAGTTCCGATTATATTCAACAATACTCGCCATGTCTTATATAGACATTTGATTCAATTTACATTGCTTTTGTAAATGTTTCACGGCGAGATCGAGTGTTTGTTAGATTGTGCTACGACTCACACCATTCTCCGGAATCAGCAATTGTTTACAGATTTTATGCCTCACGTATTGTCGCTATCCACGATGACAGGAACAGTACCGATTGTCAAAGGTCGACGTCCTGCCCAATTCCTCTTGCCTAACGACACCGAAATTAGAGTATCTGATGCTCTGTATACGCCGAAGGCGCCCCGAACCTTGCCGGCTTTCAAGGATGTACGTGACAATGATTATCACCTTAATACTTATGTTGAAGATGGAACTGAATATCTGTTGATCACCTCCACTCAAAATCTGCGTACTCGCATTGTGAAGAAGTGCAAGCGTGTTCAAAACGGAATGTATTTCACAACCATTCGAGCAATTGAATCCAATGTAGTTATCATATCCGATACAGACGCTTACAAACTTTGGCATGATAGACTCGGTCATCCGTATCGTAATCTGATGATTCGTATTCTGAAATGCTCTCCCACGGTCATCCGTTTTTTCAAATCACAGAAACGAAAGAGAGATCAACACTACGAAGAACATGTTGCCAACGCCGTGCCTAGGCATCTCGCCCATGGCTCAGCCTTGGCACAAACGCTGGCATCCTCTCGACTCTAAGGGGAGTACCGACCGACCCATTCTTCTCATGCCTCCGTGGCGATGTCCAATGCCCATCGCTCGTTTTGCAAAGCTTGTTCACTAGTAAAAGTACAAGCAAGACCATCATTTGCTATTGACAAGAAACATAATATTCCATTCTTATAACGAATCCAAGATGATATTTGTGGACCTACAACACTAGAGTGCTGACCATTTAGATACTTTATGGTTATGGTTGATGCATCGACGCGTTGGTCACACGTCGCATTATTGTCCACGAGAAATGCTGCATTTGCTAAACTCCTATCTCAGATTATAAAGATTCGGGCTCACCACCCCGACAATCCGATTAAGTCAATCAGACTGGATAATGCTGGAGAGTTTACGTCTAAATATTTTTGACGACTATTGCATATCAGTTGGGATTGAAATTGAACATCCCGTGCCCCACGTTCATTCTCAGAACGGTCTTGCAGAAGCAGCCATCAAGAGACTTCAGCTTGTTGATCGGTCCCTTGTCATGGCCACTAACTTACCGGTTTCGGCATGGAGATATGCAATACTACATGCAGCTATGCTTATTCATCTACGACCCACAGATAGCCAACCATTTAGTGCGTACCAGCCTGACATTTCACATATGTTCACCTTTGGTTCTACCGTATATGTGCCAATCACGCCTCCACTGCGTACCAAGATGGGTCATCAACGACGATTAGCTATTTACGTTGGATATGAAGCACCAACGATTGTCCGCTACATAGAGCCTATGACAGGTGATCTGTTTACTACAAGATTTACAGATTGTCAGTTTGATGAGACATCATTCCCGCCGTTTGGGGGAGATGAGAACGCATCCGTCCCAAAAGAATATCAGGAATTGATGTGGTTCTCTCCCACTATGTCTCATTATGATCCCCGCATGTCTCAGTGTGACACGGAAGTACAACGCATATTGGAACTACAAAAGGTTGCGGATTCGATGCCCGACTCCTTTACCGATATCGCGAAAATGACAAGATCAACCATACCTGCTGCAAATGTACCTGCCAGGCTCAATGTCCCTCGAAATAGATGACCACCACGCGCTGCCGGTCTCGAGACCCGTGCCCTGGGTGCTGTCGGCAACCTAGGCTCGGCCTCCTCAAGTGGAGAGCCGGCGTCGACTTCGGATCCCCCGAGGAAGAGGAGGAGACCATTTGGTTCCAAGGACACTGTACCTAGGAAGAGGACATATGTTCTGGCACAAAGCGATCCGCTCATCCTAGATATTGTGACGCCGTCACACGAGATTATCTCCGAGTATACTTATGCACAAAGCGATCCAACTATATTGTTATGCACTTGTGTGTTCATAAAGAGAACAAGTTCATGATTTACCATATATAGTCGCTGTCTAGGTTGATGATATGAACTCTAAATGAGATCAACGAGACTGCAAGCTACTTGAAATCTGAATTCGAGATGAAAGATCTGGGAATGACTCGGTTTTGCCTAGGCCTAGAACTAGGGCACCGAAGTGGTGGAATCTTTGTACACCAATATGTGTATGTCTGAAAGATGCTTAGACGATTTAACATGGACAAAGTTATGCATCCTACAAGCACTCCCATGGTCGTTAGAAGTCTAGATATCAACAAAGATCCGTTTCGTCCGAAAGAAGATGATAAAGAGGTCTTGGGAGCTGAATATTCGTATTTTAGTGTTATTGGAGCTTTGTTGTACTAAGCTCAGTGCACTAGGCTAGACATTTCATTCTCGGTGAACTTGTTAGCTAGATTTAGCAATGCGCCAACACAACGTCATTGGACTTGAATCAAGACTATCTTTCAATACTTGAAAGGAACCAGCGACATGGGCTTGTTCTATCGATACACGATCAGGATTCGACCATTGGCCGAACCCTTGCACCCCACGATGGCAACTGAGGCTCGGATCACCTTAGGTCAGCTGTCAAGACTGGCCCCAGTTCGGCTGCCTGCATCACCGCTGCTTGCCCTACTCCGCTGCCGGCGAGGCTTCTCGCCGCAATGCCGACACCGCTTCTGATCACAAGGATGCCAAAGCGTGGTCATGATATGGTTTCGGTAAAACCCTCTCCTATCAAGATACACCAAATGATGTGATGGTAGGATTCGTTGATGCCGGATATTTGTCTGATCCACACAAAGGGCGTTCCCAAACTGGTTATGTTTTTACCATGGGGAATACGACGATTTCTTGGAGATCAGCTAAGCAAACCCTTGTTGCTACTTCCTCGAACCATGCTTAGATCATTCCACTACATGAAGTAGTCAAAGAATGTGTTTGGCTTCACTCAGTTATATCTCACATTCGAGAGTCTAGTGGACTTGAGTGTACTACGATGGGACCAATTTGGATATATGAAGATAATGCTGCATGCATTGAGCAAATGAAGTTGGATACATCAAGGGTGACAATACTAAACACATTTCGCCTAAGTTCTTCTACAATCAGCAGTAGCAAGAGACTTTGAATATCCAAGTGAAGCAAGTCAGCTCAGAAGATAATGTCGCTGATCTCTTCACCAAGTCTCTACCTAAATCTACATTTGTGAAGCATGTGAAGCGCATTTGTATGTGTCACTTATCCGAACTCAAAGACTGATTTATTCATCAGGGGGAGTTCTCATGTAGACTTTAAGGGGAGTCTACTTACGCATGTCTTACGCACTTGTAGTTGGTGTGTTGTGCTCTTTTTCCTGCTTTTATTTTAGCCCAAGAGGTTTTTGTTTTGCTGACAAGGTTTTAGCGAGGCAACACCTTATGCACCATTAGGTACGCGACACAAGGGAGAGTGTTTAAGGAAGGTTAATTCTGTAACTTCCATAATGTATCTTGACCTAATTAGACTACATATCTAGAATCTTTAGTATATAGGGAATCCCAGATTTACAAGGATACTTACTTTAATGTCTATATAAAATTCTATTTATCAATCAATAATATTACGCTTTGCTTATCCTTTGTTTCTCCTACAATATATAAATATATATATGGTCTTTGATCAAAACAATATTACCTGAACTTGAAAAATCTTACGGTCCTCTTTATCAACTCAAAATTCTTGTGCTTCACTTGATTTCCCTCTTCTCTATCTCTAAGCTCAACTTGAATAGAGTAGAGCCTACATATTTATGGCACACCCACCATTCGCTATAATATATGGTAATTGATAAAAGCTATATATATTTTTATGAAAATGAAAATTCAGTCTCAATAAGTAAGCTCATGATTCATATATACCAAGAGCACCTCACCCCATAAATAGGTTTGTTAGAATTGGAACAAAGAAATGCAATTCAATTCCCACATATACGAGTTCTGACACGCAGCTTTGCAGTTGCCATTTCCTACACAAAGGAGTTGGAACGTAAAATTCCATATCTGTGTAGATTGAGAGTAGTTACCCTTGTATTACTTGTTACCGGAAATGAGACCACTAGAAACTCTCTGATCGAGTCATGTAAGTTCGATATGATCAAGTCCATTTTTATAATATGTTCGGAATAAATAGTGACTGCTGAAGCGCATATTTTATAATGTGTCGAGTCAGAGATGAGAATTTCAAAAACGTACTATAATTTATCTCGATCCATATCAATATACAAATTTCAGACATTCTTCTTAACAGATATTACATCTAATGAGGATTTGGAAGTTAGGCGTATTGGAATGAAGGGTACTCGGGGACCCTGATACTGGAATTTGTCTCTACAAAATTGCCAAGCAGATTAATAGGGAACACAAGTTAGGTGAGTATTTTGGTTTCATAATAGGAAGACAAGACAGGTTAAGGGTGAACCGAAAGGGAAAGGTACTAGCCAGTATGTTTCAAATGAGAGAGCAAAAGAGAAACAAAGTACTGGGAAATGAGAACATGCAGCCCCTAATACGTTTCCTTCGCAAGTTTTAATTTCTTTCTTGCGTTTCCTACTTACGTAGGAGTTTGATCATTATGATGTGGAGTTTTAGCCTCCCCCAGCATATTAACGTTGGCTATAGTTGTCGTCCAGATGATTCGTTATTAATTAAGTGACAATGCACTGATAT
The DNA here is from genome assembly GCA_963682095.1 of Potentilla sterilis. Classification (NCBI taxonomy): domain Eukaryota; kingdom Viridiplantae; phylum Streptophyta; class Magnoliopsida; order Rosales; family Rosaceae; genus Potentilla; species Potentilla sterilis. The sequence continues at coordinate 35,033,404 of OY821763.1, forward strand.
TGTCACAATTTAATCATCGATCTATTAGCCACATGTAGAGTTTTAAATCAAATGTCTTATGCGCAACGAATTCATTTGTAATGTCTTATTCAACACTGAAAATCAAACTCATAATTAATGAATAAGCTAACCCTTTTCACTTTTCGTGGTATAGCTTAATCAGAATCTTTAGATAAACATGATAAATTTTTTTAAAAAAAAACATATATTTAGGGAGGCGAATTTTGTAGCAAATACAATAACATACTTAGGACATTGTTCGCCTAATGACTATACTTAGTTGAATAGGATCCCTAATGAGACTACTCCTGTACTTGTATTTGATATTATAAAGTAGGATTTTTTACCCAAAACTATAATTTTGTATTAGTATTTACCAGTAGTAAAATTATTTTTTCAAATTACCACTAGCAAGTTTCCATCCAAAACTAACAGAATCAGTTAACTCTTAAATTACACAATTACCCTCATTGAGCCTAATGCTACTGATTCTCAGAACTCAACCTAATGCCACTGACCCTCAGAACTCCGCGCTTCAATAATACTGACCCTCAAAAGCCCCGCCGTCCTCCGCCGCGCTTCAATAATACTGACCCTCAGAAGCTCCGCCGTCCTTCGTTGTCCTCCGCCGCGCTTCAATACTACTGAGCCTCATAACACACAAGCAAAAATCCCAACACACAAAAATCAAATCAACACAAAAAGAGAGAGAGACCAATTTCGATTCTTTCTTTCCTCACACCTCAGCTGGAAAAAAAATTACCAGAGAGAGAAAGAGAGAGAGAGACACAGAGAGAGAGAGAGAGAGAGCGATGCCGTTGTCCAGCCAAGTCCTCCACCTCCACCACCACCACCACCACCATGAAGACCGCCGCACCGAAATCGAAGGCGAAGACCACAAAGCCAAGTCCAAGCCCAAAGCAGAAGGTGAAGACCACAAAGGCCAAGTCCTCCACCTCCTCGCGCCTCCGCCCTCGCTTCTCCGCCCTCGCGCCTCCACCCTCACGCCTCCGCCCTCGCGCTTTGCTGCCTCGCGCCTCCGCCTTCCTGCCTCCACCCTTGCGCCTTCGCCCTCTCTCTGCCCTCGTGCCTCTGCCTTCGCGCCTCCACCCTCTCCCCTCGCCGCCTCCACTCAATCTCAGATCTCATAATTAGGGTTAGAGATTTTTTGAGAATATATATATATATATATATATATGTGTGTGTGTGGTATGAGTTGTAAATTATAAAGTTTCAGGGTTATTTATGTTATTAAATAATAAACGGGTTAACAGCCCATTACTGTTAACTCCTGCTGATGGTATAACGAAATTTGATCTTGCTATTGGTAAATATCACCACCAAAATGTAGTTTTGGGTAATTAATTGTATAAAGTACTCGGATAGCCCCAGAGATTCCTTTATTTAAATATTTCTCGTAAATAAATTTTTAAAAGCTACAAGGTAAACGCAACATTTGAACAACATTTATCTAGAGCTCATTGGCATCACCTTGAATTCCTTTATCATGTTTAGTCAAACAATCAAGGGAATAATGAGATTAGAGATGAGATCAATGAATGACAAAGAAACTTGTAGTAGTAGAATAAACTATATCTTTACATATATTTTTTCCTCCCTGCTTCTACCTAGTATCACCATTGTTTTCACGTTTCTCTTGTTCCTTCTAATTAGTTTAGAAATGACTTTGGATTTTAGTTTTAGTTTTTTGTTTTGCTATAATGGGGGGTAACCTCTGGACTTGTCAAACTAATGAACATCTCATAGGACTTCTCATAGGGCTTGTTACCATTAAACATCATTTTCGAAAAACAATTTCACATCCTACGACTTCCAAAAACCCTTATGAACACGAAACTAAAGTACCAATTACAATCACCATCCTTCTCTTAGATTTTTATTAGTCAACTATTATGATGCTATTGATCTAACGTCATTTCCATTATACTATAGGCTCTAGCGTTAGACTAGTCATATGGATTGTAACATCTCTTTAGATAACGGCTAATTAGGAAGCAGTCGACAAAGTTTGCACACGTATCTATCAGATAATCACGATCAACTTCCCACCATCAGTCTATTGTTTTGTGCTTTTAGGATCTAAGTAAATAGAGACTATTATGCAACCTAGACCAACACCGATATTATCTCAAACTTAACTATTACACGCATGCAGTTTGTATATATTTTAAGAAAAATGACCATTTACACAAAAATGGGGTAAAACTTGCTCATTCCAATGTTACCTACCCACTCCAATGAATTTTGGCAAAAATACCTAACTACCCTATACTAAACTCTCTTTTTTCTAACCAACAGACCTCTCTTTTTCTCTCGACCTCTGAACATGAGCAGAGGCACTAGAGTGGGAACCCAGGACAAAAGCCACCGACAGTTTTGAATCCCAGCACGGACCCACCAAACCCGCCGCCACAGCCTCAGCCCCACCGACTCTCAACCTCCTGCGACTGCCACCCGGAGGAGAATTTCACCGACTTCTGCCCCTCATGCCTTTGCAAACGACTCGCCGTCTTACACCCTTCCAACACCGCCTCTGCTTCTTCTTCTTCTTCCCGCAAACCACCCACTTCCTCCACCGTCGCCACTGCCCTTAAGGCCATCTTCAAGCCCCCCCATTGGCGGCGGCTGGTCCTCCTCTGTGAAAAATCTCCGACAATCATGACCGGCTGTGATGTCTTTTTGCGGCTGAAGACTCGGAAGGCGGTGCAGGGATCTTTGCATTTGCCGTCTCTGCCTTTGAAGAGTTTCCAAAGGTCAATTCTTTCGGTGCAGAAGCCTCTGCACGTGTCGAGCATAGAGAGCTTGGGATCAAGAACAAGGTTGATCACATGTAAGGCTTACGAGGCGGATCGGTCGAAGCCGATCGAGCTTCCAAAGGTTGATACTAAGTCAGAGGTGGCCAAGAAGTTGAAGATCGGTGTGTATTTTGCTATGTGGTGGGCTCTGAATGTGGTTTTCAATATTTACAACAAGGTGTTGAATGCGTACCCGTTTCTTTGGTTGACCTCAACTGTTTCTTTGGCATGTGGGTCTTTGATTTTCGGTTTTGTGTGAATGGTGGGATTGAGTTTGCTGAGAAATTGAGGGTTTTAAACTTGTTACTGGGGTCAGTAACATGATTACTGGGGGTCAGTAACATGATTACTGGGGGTCAGTAACCTGATTACTAGGAGTCAGTAACATGATTATTGGGGGTCAATAACCTGATTACTGATGGTCAGTAATTTCTTATTAGTGGTTATTGGGGGTCAGTAACCTGATTACTGACCCCAGTAACCTGATTACTGACCTCCAGTAACCACTAATAACCTGATTACTAGGGGTCAGTAACTTGATTACTGAAAATCTAGAATATGTAAATTGCTTACTGTGGGTCAGTAACATGATTACTGACCCCCAGTAACCTGAAAACTGGGGGTCAATAACATGATTACTGAAAATATGGAATCTGTATGTGCTTACTGGGGGTCAGTAATCTGACTACTGAGAGTCAGTAACATGCTTAAAGTCACAGTCAGTAATTTAATATTGAAAAAAAAATAAAAAATCCGGGGAAAAAAATAAATAAATAAAAATTCCGGGGAAAAAAATTTGGTGACCGGAATCCGGCGACTCGGCGACCGACCATGGGAGGCCGGCGGAGTTGGGTGACATTTCGGCAAAGTTTCTTTATCTTCCACTTTCACACATTATAATTCAAAAATCTGTTAGATAAAACAGAAGGACAAAAAAGGAAGAAAAAAATTAAAATTGTACTAGAGTTGAAAAAGATTTGTTCAAATGGGCAATAGAGTTGTACTAGGGGAGAAAAATAAGATGGTCATTGGAATGGATAATGAGAGGACCAAATTAGCACTAAATAGTCATTTTCTATACATTTTAATACCCTAGCTAATAAAATTAGTCGAGCTGAGTCAAATGGAAAGATAATACGTAACTATTCTAATTAAAATTTTAGTTGTCATACATCTGATCATATGATTTTTTGTTTGATTACATGAATTAAAATTATCATTTTTAGAGTTTTAAGAGTTTGTAAAATCATTAATTGTGTCCAATTATGCAAATATTTGAGATAAAATTCTGGCTTGATTGTTCATCATCGGCGGCCTACAGTGGTGGTCTGATATGGTCCACTTTCCCAGATAAGAAGGCATTAAGTTTCCTGTTTTTTTTTTTTTTTGGTTTCTTAGCTAATTATTTTTGTCATTAATTTTAATAATTGTATATGATTGGATAGCGTACATTGGACCTAATTTGGTGAAGTCAATAGTCATTGTATCATATATAATCAACCTAATTGATCGAGCAAGTAGACAAACAAGGGTGATGAGTTGACCATGAAATAATTAAGCAGTGTTTTATAGAAATAAATCAAACATATATTGCCAAATGATTAAGTCATTGTTAGTACCATTGTACGATTTATTGTTGCAGATATTTACACAATTATACACACACAAAATATAAAAGTATACATGGTTAGGTTTATGCATGCATCATCTATCTCACTTATATATTAGGCAGGTGTGTTATTTTGAATATTTTTTTCGTTAATCTAATCCAGCTACAATATTTATGTTTTGGCTAGCTGATCATGGATATAGTGATTTTGTTTAGCAGAAACACAAAAGGAAGATAATTAAAATAAAAATTAAATACCTAGCCCCGACTTCAGGTCTAGTTTAGTGGAATTTACCCCTTTTTTTTATCTTTTTTTTTTTATCTTAATCAAATAAACAATTCAGACACTACAGCTAGTCTTTTGGGAGTGATACTTACTCATGCATAACTTAACACTTACGAATGTGAGACTATGTTAACGATCAAATGGTACTTGCGACCCCTTATATCTTTTATAATTGTGATTTGCTAGATATTTCATAATATCTGTTTTTGTCAATTATTTTTAATTTTTAATTTTCTCTTTTTTTAAAAGATGATCTAAAAGTTTCACACTTACTCCATGTCGTGACTCAAACTCATATCTCAATAACCTATTTCCTAGTTAATGAGGCTATTTTACTACTTGAGAGTATCCTATTTCGTCATTTTTGTCAATTATTTGAAATACTAGATTGTAGAGATAAAGATCACTCTCATGCACCTTGTTTTTCTTTCTTTTTTGGAGTACGGTACATGTCCGCCCACACGTGATTGAATTCTTTTCTCACAATTCGCAACCACATATAACGTTTTATCTTTGACTTATTTTGCTTCCAAAATAATTACGTTATTAGATTTAAGCGGTGTCAGAAAACAGAGTTTTTTTCACGGCTCATGATCATTTTCCCACTAACATAAATGATATCATTGTTGAAGACTCCAATCGATCCACATCAAGTGGAAAATTGGGATACAAGTAAGATTTTTGCTTTAATTCACATAGCTAGGGCCTCAATCCCACTTTCACAGTAGCAAACAACCTAATGTTGCTGGAATTACCCACTTTCCTAGGTCCCTTGTGTCTCCAAGTGTACATACATAGATACATCATTGCATGAGACCTCTTCAAAGGGCCAAACAATCCAGAACGATTTTATCAGAAGGGTTTACCGACGTATCCTTATCCCTCCTTCATCGATCAGTTTTCTTGGACACTATAGTCATAATAATCAAAGATAGGAAAATGACATGCTCTGATTAAAGGTTTACTATATTGTCTACTAAATTTCCAAAGAGCACACAATTGTAGGTCTTCATATAACAATATGAAAAATCGCATAGATAGCAGAAGACCAACAAACCAGAATCGGACCGGAGCTAATTTAGTATTCCGACTAACTTGAACTTTAGGTTTAGAAGTACTGCAGCTGCACTGTTTATGCTATACAACATCAAGTGTGCTGCAGAAGTAATAAACTTAATAGGATAGAATAAAAATCTGCATAGGAAATATAACTGTTGAAAACCAAATAATCACATCAGAGACTTACTCTCCCGGTCTCCCCTTACCAAAAGTTATCCATTCTCTAATTGAACTCCTAGCCTCCATTCTCCACTACTGAAGCACCAGCTACAAAATAGTTGTATATATATAATTTTATTCCAAAACCAAATAGAATGTTCTTTTGAAAACATTTTGGATCAAAAGATGCATGAGGTGAAGCAGTAACATATTTCCACATTGAGACCCTTGCTGGTCTGCCTGAGTCATCTTCGATACGAATAGGAATAAACAAAGAAGTATAGCATGCATTATTACTGATTTATACATCAATATTGCAGTGTACTACTCAGAATGATGAAGCTCAAAACCACAATGAGACTTGATTGTGTCAATAAATGATGGCCTGTATGTATCATATAAGAATCTAGCAGAAAACAACATCATGCGCTACCAACCAAGAAGCATACAAAAAGAAAATGCAACAACTAGACAGAGTTTTCATCTGCAGTTCCAAGCTTTTCGACAGATCAACTAAATGTCAGATAAGCTAATAGAGCAGATATATATTGCTTTCACCATGATCAACATTGACATGGATCATGACCATTTTCCACTAATATATCCACTATAACATGCAGGCTGCCCCAATCCCACATCAAGTGGAAAATTGATTTGCATATAAGTAGCTTGGCTTTGTTCCTAAGCATATATCTAGGCCCCCAATTCCACTAACACAGTAGCAAACAAATAGACCTGAACATATTTATACTAACTTGCCCACTTTGCAGGGCCTTTGTGTCTACGATAGGAGAGGTCAATAGAAAAACAGATCAATTTCCTTAGAAGTCCTAACATGAATGATTGGCACCTATTAGAGTTCATACATGTAGAATCTGAACAGCAACAAACTAAAACACAACAACAAATCTATGACAGCAGCAATACACACCAGCAATCTATCACAGCAACAATTAGAACTCTAGAGTCAATCTCTCACACCAGCTAATATCTCACACACACACACACACGAAAAAAAACAAGAGTACTGGAGCAAGAGCTGTTTATATTATCCCATAATGAACCAAAAACTAAAAAAGAGCACAGCAGACCTTTATATAAAGCCTGTACAGTAACAAGAAGGGTCTAGAGTAAATGAGACTTAAGTAAATGTAATATACATATAATACCCAATAGAAGACTCCAGACCAAACTCAAAAACTCTCAAAAGTTACTGATATAGTTAGTGACATATTTTATTAAGGCTTGGTTTATATTCCTACAGCCTCCCTTAAACCAAGCCTAGGTCTTCAACCTTCATCATTCCCATTAGCTCCTTCAGCTTCAAGAACGTAGCAGTCTTGAGTGGCTTTGTAAATATATCAACTACCTGCTCTTCAGATGGACAATACTGAACTGTCATCTCCTTGTTCTTCACCAAATCTCGAATATAGTGGTGCTTGGCATGAATATGCTTCGTCCTCTCATGAAAAACTGGATTCCTTGACAATGATATTGCTGAATTATTATCACAGAAGATTGTTGTAGGCCCTTTCTGCTCTTGGTGCAAATTTGCAAGAATTCGACGTAGCCAAATTGCATGAGTAGCACACCTATTTGCTGCAACATACTCTGCTTCTGCCGAAGAAAGAGCTACCACCTGTTGCTTCTTTGATGACCAGCTAATAACACTAGAACCAATATCAAAAACATAACCTGAGGTGCTCTTCGCCTTCTCATCTCCTGCCCAATCACTATCGGTATAGCCAACAAGTTCACTTGGACAATGAGCAGCATAGAAAATTCCATCACTCTGAGTTCCTTTGACATATTTCAGTATTCTTTTTGCTGCCTGCATATGTGATTGACGAGGAGCTTCCATAAATCTGCTGATCAGTCCAACTCCAAATGTGATATCAGGTCTAGTGGCCGTCAAATAGCGCAAACTCCCAACAAGTTGCTTGTACCATGTGAGATTAACCAACTCTCCACTGCCATCTTTCTTCAACTTCAATCTCTGTCCAACCGGAGTCAATATTGGGTTGCATGACTCCATCTTAAACTTCTTGAGAATGTCTCCAGCATACTTCCTTTGTGAGATAAAAATCCCTTTCTCAGTTTGCTTCACTTCTATACCAAGGAAGTAAGACATCAACCCCATATCCGTCATCTCAAAATGAGATGCCAAAGCCTCCCTGATTTCTCCAATTAACTCTGGATTATTTCCTGTAATAATAAAGTCGTCCACATACAGGCATACAATAACATCTCCCTGCATATTAGATTTAACATATAAAGTATGCTCATATGGACACCTTTCAAACTCATTCTCCACAAAATAAGAATCAATCCGGGTGTACCAAGCTCTAGGAGCTTGTTTAAGACCATATAAAGCCTTTTTCAGCTTATAAACCTTCTCCGAATGGCCTTTTTTCACATAACCAAGTGGCTGCTCAACATAGACTTCCTCCTCAAGTGTTCCATTTAAGAACGCAGATTTAACATCCATTTGAAATATCTTCCAACAATTATGAGCAGCAAGAGAAATAACAATTTTAACAGTATCAAGCCTAGCAACAGGAGCAAAAACTTCAAGATAATCAATACCTGGTTTTTGCTTGTAGCCTTTAGCTACCAACCTCGCTTTGAAACGCTCCACATCTCCATTCGGCTTGAACTTGGTCTTGTACACCCATTTGACTCCAATAGCTGTCTTTCCTTCCGGAAGTGAAGTTAGCTCCCACGTGTCATTCTTCTCAATAGCTTGAATTTCTTCATCCATCGCCTTGACCCAATGTTGTTGATGACAAGCCTCATCAAAGGTAAGAGGGTCACAATCAGCATACAAAGCAAAGTTGACAATGTCTTCATCTGTTGTGCTTCTCCTCCTAGTGTTCAACTGATAGTCCTTCAAGTATGGAGGCAAACGACGATCACGCTGAGGCCTTGTTGCTTCAACTTCTAATGGATGATCATCTTCAGGAACATCTCGTGCTGGAGATCGAGCTTCTAGATTATCTTCAGCTAACTCATCATCTTCAATTAAATCATCCTCCAATGGACTTAATGTGGCTGGTCTATCCTCCAATGGAGTAGATATGGCTGGTCTGTTTTCTTTTGAACTCCAATCCCACGTACTTTGCTCATCAAAAGTGACATCTCGGCTGATAATTACCTTCTTCGTCTCCGGATTGTAAAGCTTGTACCCCTTTGTCACCATGCTATAGCCAATAAAGATGCACTTTTCAGCTTTGTCATCAAGCTTCTTTCTTATCTTATCTGGAACATGAGCAAATGCGATGCATCCAAATACTCTCATATGCTGAATATTAGGCTTCTGACCACTCCACACTTCATATGGAGTAACTCCATCAGTACTTCTACTAGGAGACCTGTTCAAGATATACACAGCACAAGAGACAGCTTCCGCCCAAAACTCCTTGGGCAAATTCTTAAATTTCAGCATGCATCTCACCATATCCATAATCGTTCTATTTTTTCTCTCCGCCACACCGTTTTGTTGGGGCGTGTACCTGGCTGTTAACTGGTGCTTAATACCATTTTTCTTCAAGTAGTCATCACAAACAATATATTCTGTGCCTCGATCAGTTCTTAACACCTTTATATTTTCTCCACTCTGCTTTTCAACATAAGCTTAATTTGAAAGCTTTAAATGAGTCACATGCCTCAGACTTGTTCTTCAACATATACACCCATGTCTTCCTACTATAATCGTCAATAAAAGTGACGAAATATTTGCTGCCAGCATGTGAAGAAACCTCGACAGAACACAAGTCTGAGTGTATAATTTCAAGGGGCATTTTAGCTCTTTGAGCCTCTCCTTTTGGAAAGCTATCTCTATGCTTCTTTCCAAGAACACAAGTCTCACAAACTTGGTTTGGAACTTGAATTGGAGGCAATCCAGAAACTAAACTTCTTCTTGCTAGAGCATTCAAACTATTGAAATTTAAATGCCCATAACGCATATGCCATAACCAATTATCATCATTTGTAATAGAAGCTAAGCAAGGCAACTTATCATATTGCATATGTAATGGAAACAAGCGATTAGGAGACATGGTTACCTTTGCTATTAGCTTCCGTCGAGGATCTCTGATGGTGAAAACTTCTCTGTAAATTCTCATGTCATACCCCTTCTCCAATAGTTGCCCCACACTAAGCAAATTGTGACTCAAGCCAGGCACATAATACACATCTGATATGGTGTTGTACATCCCATTCTTCAACTGGATAGAAATCTTGCCTTTTCCTTTAGCCGGCATTCTCCCAGCATTCCCAAATGTAACGTCTGATCGTATCGACTCATTCAGCTCCACGAACAAGTCCTTGTGACCGGACATATGATTGCTGCAACCTGTGTCCAAATACCATGTAATCTGCTCACTACTACTAAAGGCATTGAAAGCCATCAACAAGGTCTCCTCGTTGCTTTTGTTGTCCTCCGCAAGCTTGGCATGAAATTGCTTGTTCTCCGACCTTCTCAAGCTGCATTCATCCTTGTAGTGGCCATATCTATGACAATTGTAGCATTGGACATTCGATCTATCCCGTCCTTGACTCCAATAAAAACCTCTACCTCTTCCTCTTCTCGCTCCAAATCTGCCCTGTGAACCTCTTCTGTAATTAAAATTTTGATTTTTCTGAGTGGAGCTTGACTCACCTCGGGACGACCAATTCTTCTCCTTTTTGAAGCTTAATTGAGTCTGCAATGCTTCTTCAATCACCATCTCCGACTTCTCATTTAGCCTCTGTTCATAGGCCTGCAAGGAACTCATCAAATCATCCACCGTCATAGCATTAAGGTCTTGTGACTCCTCAATGGCTGTGACCTTCCCTTCAAACCGTTCCGTCAAGGTTCGAAGGATTTTCTCCACAATCTGGAGCTCTTTGATATCCTCCCCATTGGCTTTCATTTGATTGACAATAGCCAATGTTTTTGCAAAGTAATCAGAGATGTTCTCTTTCTTCTCCATCTGAAGAAGCTCGAACTGCCGTCGTAGAGTCTGCAATCTCACCTTCTTCACTTTATCTCGTCTCACATAAGTATTAACCAGGCAATCCCAAGCCTCCTTCGCCGTCGCAACATGGGCAATCTTCTCATAGACTTCTGAATCAATTGCTCCATAAATATACATCAGGGCTCTGCTATCTTTCTTCCTGTTTCGAATCAATTCTTCTCTCTGATTTTGTGTGAGATTGGTTATGTCTCCTGGATCTGTAAATCCATTGATCACCATCTCTGTATACTCCATGATTCTGAAGAAGAGCTCCATCTGTGATTTCCAATGCTGGAAATTTCCCTTTCCATCAAATTTACCAATTGGGCATTGAGGAAAATCATTCCCTCGATTCGCCATCGATCACACCTCTTCCTCTGCTGTCCGATTGATACCTGCTCTGTGGATTCCTTTTTTCTGCTACACCTGCTCTGATACCAGATGTAGAATCTGAACAGCAACAAACTAAAACACAACAACAAATCTATGACAGCAGCAATACACACCAGCAATCTATCACAGCAACAATTAGAACTCTAGAGTCAATCTCTCACACCAGCTAATATCTCACACACACACACACGAAAAAAAAACAAGAGTACTGGAGCAAGAGCTGTTTATATTATCCCAGAATGAACCAAAAACTAAAAAGGAGCACAGCAGGCCTTTATATAAAGCCTGTACAGTAACAAGAAGGGTCTAGAGTAAATGAGACTTAAGTAGATGTAATATACATATAATACCCAATAGAAGACTCCAGACCAAACTCAAAAACTCTCAAAAGTTACTGATATAGTTAGTGACATATTTTATTAAGGCTTGGTTTATATTCCTACAATACAATCTAGATCAATCTATCTGTGCCACAATAGAACTTTTATAATTGACATTGAAATGCATGTGCTAAGAGCTCAAGGCCATAGAGATTTTCATGATGTACTTGACTTGTAGTAAATTTAAAAAATTACTTATTGTTTACTAATAGCATACTTGTCTAATCTGAAACGATTTCTCGATCATCTGCTGCTTATCTCTGTGATTATATTGTTTTATCATAACTGTTTGCTGTTTGGAGATGTCGTAAGGAACAGAGAATTAGAAGCTGCAAGGGTATGCATGAAGCCATGCATCCCATACTTTCGTACTGTGACTCCTGATGTTCCATTAGTGTTGTTCACACGAATGAAATGGACAATGACAGGTCATTGAAATAAAATCAATATATGCAGTGAGCTTATGATTATCAATAACTATCAGAAAATCATATAGAGATGATGCAGCATGCTTGTAGAGGCAGATAGGTACAAGAGTCCAACAGAATACAACACTGGAGATGCGATTTGATTTTCGTAACGAACTAAAGTGATGTTTTGTTTCATTGCACATTGTAATGTTGGCCAACATTACAATATACAATACAAACAAAATATGATGGGTGAAAATTACTATGTTGGCTGTCTAGGCAATATCATAGATTCATAGTTTGTCAATATTAAATAACTGTAATTGTACATCTCACCAAGGAATTTTACCCCAAGGCTATCGTAAGACGTAGAGACCTAAAAATTGATCTCCTTGAAGTGTTCGTACATGGATGGACATTCCTAAGACCTTCAACAAATTTTCCTTTCATCAAGTTACTTCCATAAGATTCCTCTCTATGAGAATGAGTTATTTCTTTTTGAACAAGGACAGCATCCACAACATTATGTGCAGCACTGTTCAGACGCTTCTGTGTGTGAAACAAGTGAAGCAAGATGTTGCAGAAGAGTGGGATGAGACCATGCCATTGCCTGGAGACATCATCGAAGGCTTATACAATTGCGAGACTGATATTCATGGTGATGAGTTTTTTGTGCCCACAAAAGCCAAGTCTGAGCTTAGTTCACAGCTTGCTAAGATAAACAGCCAACATATAGAGGTCATATGGGTCAAGGTAAGAAGGGGTGATACCACTCTCAAGCTCCGGGCGCGTGTTGTGGTGGAGAGGCTCTCCATGCTTCAAAGAAAGTATAGCATCAGAGCAGCCACAGATGACAGACATGTTGCAGTCATAGGGGACTTGACCTCGGATGAATGCACTGAGCTGCAAGGTACGTTTCGTCAGCGATGTCATTTCGAATATAAGCACAATCTATATCAGCATAAGATTTGTATTTCTGATATGGATGCTATATATTATTTTGCAGAAATGAGCAGGACTTTAGTAAATGTGGAAAATAGAGGGTATAACAAAAGGGGAGTAAAATATGATTGGAAGATGAAAGTGAGTAAGTACTTGCCTGACCAACGTTGCACGGTTGTTAGCTCTATTCTGTTCATGCCAATGCAGGGTGAGCACTGCACTGAGGCCACAACAGCAAGGTGCATGGCTTGGTTTTCTGCAGCAGTTTCTTCAGGAGCTCCTCTTGTTTTTGTTAATATTCAAACCGAACAGACTGTGACTTCGGTACAATTAATTTCCCCTTTAACTCTTGTTTAGTCGCGCTGCAATTCTTTCTCTTGTAGTCAATAATGGTTTTGAAGTAACTTCTTTTTTTCTCTTGAAGGAGAAAACTAATTTAACAGGGAAAGAAATGATCAGCTGGAGTAGACCACAACAAAACCATGCAACGACGGTCCAAATAGTCCAGGGCATAAGACTCTGGTTTATGCCTGGAGTTTCAGAAGTGTCACTTGATTTGATACCCAAAAAAGGCGAAGTCCGATTTGGATTGGACATCAAACCGACTGAAGAGGTTAAATTGCCTATTTTTCAAATCATATTAGTCTCTCTAAGGCATTCTATTCTATCGAATACATTACATGTTACAAAGATATGTTTTCATCATGTGCATTATTTGCCAAACTCCTGCAGGGATTGATATGCATCTACGGAGTTGCAAAGGAATCACCAGCAGACCGAGCAGGGCTTAGCAGGCTTCATGAGGAAGCATATGCAAGTGGCTACCTGCTTGTGATGTCCAGATTAGAGGGCAAGAGCCTAATGCCTTCGCATGCCGACATTTCGGGGCTCATTCACTGTTGCAATCACACAGAAATTAAGGACACTCTAGTCTCGGCAATAGACCAGATGGAGACCATTCAACTTCATGTTATGGCGTGGTCTAACCAACGTCCTACTACTCCCAATACCACACCAGTTGGTTCCACAATGCTACGCCCAAGACGAATGTGATCATAGAAGAGTACTACTGTGATCAGTGTAATGTAACATCACTTTTGAGTAATGTGGCCTACTCTAATACAATGCAGAAATCAAAAGATCCTACCCAAAATTCATTCGCGCTAATTGAACGATGCAAATTATGCTTCAAGGAATCATATAAGTTCTCATATTATACACATCTAGATCACCAGATGTAACATCTTTGAGTAGATTTATCACCAGCACAAGGGCGACCATGAGCTGGCAAATTGATTGTCCCTAATTTTTTTGTACATTGTAATTGTTGACGATCATTTCTTTGGTGGATCAAATAACTGAGCAATAAGTACTTATTAGAGACAAGTAGTTAAAAAAATATGTGTACATGCATATCTTTTTCTTTTTTGAGACAAATTTATGGTATCCGTTATCATTTGGTCTAGTTCTATATATAGTCTTCATTTTGTAAGTAAGAGGTTATGCGTTCAATTCTTGAAAGACTAATTATAGCATTTGAGTTTCTTAATTTGATATGAAAAGAATGTCTGCATTTCTTCTATTAAACGTTTTACGGACAAAAAAAACTTAGCTCTTACTTAATGAAATTATGGTTTCATTTATACCAATGAGGATTTTATGATTAGAAGTCGAGAACCCTTATTTTTCCAAATACATATGTTTTGATGACTGCATAATTTTAAAGCAGTTGCATTAAATTTCTTATGTTGATATCCTAGAATTTCAAATAATGTGGGAATTAGACTACTTAGCTGATAATAACGAAAATTTGATTTGAAGTCAAGAAACATAATTTTAAACCTGTTGCATTAAAATTCTTACGTTTGATATCCTTCAATTTCAAATAACGCGGGAATTAGACTACTTAGCTGATAATATCAAACATTTGAAGATTTGAAGTCGAGAACATAACTTTAAATCCGTTGCATTAATTTTTTTTTTACGTTAGATATCCTTTAATTTCAACTAACGTGGCAGTTAGACGATTTAGCTGATAATAACGAACATTTGAGGATTGAGAGTAGAAAACCCTTATTTTTCTAACTATATATGATTTAAAGTCGTTGGTTTTGATGAATACGTAAGTATAAAGCCGTTGCATTAAAATTCTTACATTAGATAACCTTGAGTTCAACTAACGTGGCAATTAGACAACAACTTAGCTGATAATATCGAATGACTGTGTGCTCAATATGAATGACCACATTTGGTTAATATCCTAAAATTTTAAGAATTCATAAGGCCACCAAACATTTTCTTTATCTGCATGATTCATTTCACAATGGCTGTTCGGGACACAAAATGTACAAGGAAAACAAAAAACAGATTTTTTGACTTCCAAATTTAACACTCGCTGGACTATATTCAAAAGCTGAGGGGAATAATTGCTTGCTTATGCAACCATAGCTGATGATTAAGTCCTCATTAGTCTTTCTAGTCAAGTCCACCTCAGTTTTCCAATCAGCAATTAACCACCAACTCATGTCCTAATTTATCATATGCATGCACCTCAGTTTTACAGATACCGAAGAATGTCCCTTTGATGTCTCTATGTGGGATTTAGGCAACAATGCTAATATGTCCGATAATGGAGGAGGAGGAGGAGGGAGTCCAACTATTTCACTAACGGATCATCCCTCACAGATTTTTGAGGCAAGAGAAAATACTATGTCACTGTCGGATCTTCCCTCACAAATATCCGAATCAGGAGTCAATAGTATTTTTCTACCAGATCTTCCCTCTCAGATCTTCGAATCTGGAGGTAATACTGTTGTTTCACTAACAGATATTCCCTCGCAGTTTCCTGAATCAGGAGACAATAGTATTTCATTACCGGATCTTCCCCCGGAGATCTTCGAATCTGGAGGCAGTATAGCTTCACTGCCGGATTTTCCCTCGACGTTTTCTGAGTCACGAGCGTGCGCCAGCTCATTCAGGGCTCATGCTTCACATTTGTATGGGGCAGGAGGGAGTGCTTCAAGCTCACTAGACGATCATCCCTCACATATTTTACGAGAAGTAGGAGAATCAAGCTTCAATCCACTAGCGAAGAATTTTGGAAAAATGAGTACAGTAGAGGATCAGGCCTCGCAGATCTTCCTAGCTGCAAATGAACCCTCAAAGTATTTTGGATCACGAGGGAGTTATATTTCACTAGCCGATATTCCCTCGCAGTTGTATGGAGCAGGAGGGAAAGCACTCCATTCACTAGACGATCATCGTTCGCATAATTTGATGGCAGATGCGGAATCGAGCTTTAATCCACTAGCGGAGATTTTTGGAGAAAGAAAGAGAGCAATTTTAGGTGATCACCCCTCACAGATTTTGCGACAACCGAATCATTCCTCTCAGTTTTTGGGGTCACTAGGGCCTCATATTTCACTTGCGGATCATCCTCTACAGTTGCATGGAGCTGGAGGGAAGATTGCAAATTCACTAAACGATCATCCCTTGCCTATTTTCAGAGCTGGAGGAGAATCGAGCCCTAATCCACTAGCGGAGATTTTTGGAGAAAGAAAGAGTGCAATATTTGGAGATCACCCCTCGCAGATTTGGCGACAACCTAATCATTCCTCACATTTTTCCGGGTCACTAGGGCCTTATATTTCAGTAGCAAATCATCCATCAAAGTTGCATGGTGTTGGAGGGAGTTTTTCAATTTCACTAAACGATCACCCCTTGTCTATTTTTAGAGCTGGAGGAGAATCGAGCTCTAATCCACTAGCGGAGGTTTTCAGACAAAGAATGAGTACACTTTTACTAGAGGATCATCTTTCACTAGACGATCATGATCGCCCACATATATTCAAAGCAGGAGGAGAATTGAGTTTGGGTGGCAATCTGTATCACAATGCCGAGGGTGTCAGGAACAATAATACGTCGCAACCACTTCCAAAGATTCGGCTTCAACGACGATCAATCCCCTTTATTTGCAACGGTTGCCAGGTTTTGAAGAAAATCGTCCACTGCAATTGTAAGTTTCTCTCAATCATTCAGTGCATGCCCTATTGAATCGGTTTAAATATGCATGTTGACTTGTTAATTGTAATATTTGTATTACTAATTTCACGTATATTTTGGGTCGATAGACAACTATTTCATCACACTTAATATTCATGGAAAACTGGGAGTCAGCTGTCATGCAATTGAAGAACGTCGCGTCAATATATACCATTTGTATCGAGCTTATAGCGACCCTATCTATGAGAGATTCGAGTGAGTAGTTCATTTTTATTGCATGGATTAAGATATGTACGTTCAATTAGTGTTCGATCTTGACTATCTTATTAACAAGTTTTTTCATGTCATTTTCACCTACAGTTTTCACTCTAACAGCCTAGACGAAGTGAAGCACTTTTTAACTCGATACTGCGAGGAGCTGAAGGCTGATGGCTATGTTAGGCAACTTGCTCATGTGCAGTCGTCTTCTCAGGGTTCCGGTGTTGCAGTGGAGGAAGATGTGTGGGAAGACGTTCTGAGCTATCATGATGAATTCATTCCCGAGGAGGACTTTGATTCAGACGACTACGATCCAACAAATTCAGATGATATGGAGCACCAACATGCTGATAAGGCGTCCTGGAAACGGAAAGGGAAAGGGAAATGTCGACTTTCTAAGCGTAGAGTTACTCTGGAACAGGTTTGGTTTGGTCATTGTTAACTTAACAGTGTGTATGTGTATATATACATGAACTTGTTTATGTAACATATGATATATATTTTGGAATTGTTCGCAGAGGAACATAGCAGCGAGAATTAAGCTGGAGGATCTTCGTGTTTACTTTCATCTCACTGCTGAAGAAGCTTGTGAGAAACTGGGGCTTCCCTTTCCATATTTCAAAAGGCTTTGCCGCAAGTTTGGAGTAGGCAGATGGCCTGGTAAAAAGGTCTGTCTTCCCTAGCTAGCTAGCTCCATATCAATTTCCAGTTATTAATTTCCTCATCTATATATGATGTTGTATGCGATTCTTATCTACTATTTGCGTTTTTGAATCATATTTCGCAGATCAGAGCCATTTCAAAGGAGATTCACAATATCAGACCTCTGTTGTTCTCGAATAATAGGAGGACCAGAGATTACACAGCTGCCAGAATAGAGAGTATGAAGAAGGAGATGGCCAAACTTTTGCATTATGGTCGTTGATTTATTCAGATTGAAAGGTTGTTGCTTAAACATGGAACTGATCACCTGATATTAGAGATATTTTCTTTTCTTTTCTTTTTTCTGAAACTTGGAGATGTTATTTTGTTTTTGTCAAAAACTGAAGTGTATTTGATTTTTTGTTATTTATAAATGTTGTTACCATTTTTATCGTCTAGGCATCGTCTCTCTTATGATTCTACAACCGAGTAAGATTATACGCTTACATCATTCATCTCCATGAAAAAGGCGTACATACGTAAAGTAGTTTGTTGACAGTAGATATGGTACACCGCCAAGCATATCCAACGACCTCGTAGACCGGCCAACCGGCGCGATAGGTCTTACTTCTGGCATGCATCGGGTAGACCGACACCTCGGCTACATCTCCATTGTGGAAGATCACCGGTCCCGCATCCGGAAGCCATACCTCCAGGCTCCGCAAGTAGCTTCGTGAGTAGAAAAAGTGTATATCTGTCCCACATCGGAAACTTGTGAAAGGAGGAAGTCTTCCTTAGTTATAAAATGAAGGCTTCCCCCAAGATATCTGAGCTCTGGGAATCCTTAGCATTCCACATTTGTAACACCCCGATGGCTTATTAGCCGATGGTAGTGAATTCTAAGTGAACGTAGTCATGCCCTCCGGCAGCATGGCGAACCACTATAAACCCCTGTGTTAATATCCATCTTTATTGTGCTTCTGCTAGAGTCTACGGATTCTGACAGAAACAATTGGCGCCGCCTGTGGGAAGAATTTCAAAAAGTTCATGGTGCTCTACTGGTTGAGCCACCTGGTCAGCAGGCCCAAGAGAGCAACGGGCCAGCAGTTTTCTTATCTGGGTTAGCGGGCCAGCAGTTCTCTCATCCGGGTCAGCAACCGCCTGGTCCAACTGGCCAGCTGGATATCAAAGTGATGTCTCCGGTGCCCCGCAGCCCGAAAGCTCCTCCCGGTGACCACCATCTGAACCCGCCCGGTCCCAATGTCCTCCAGTAGTTTGCTCACCTCCGGGTGATCTTCACCGGCGACTCCATTGCCTCGTCGGTAAATTATCTCTTGGCGCCCATGTCGCCACGAATGAGTCTTCTTCTCCTGATGACTCGCACCAGTAAGCAACTTCCACCTCACCGGCACGCCGCTCTGGTTCTATCCCAACGGTAACTTCGCCCGGAACCAGCTTCTTCCGGGCCTGTAGTTTCGTTTGAGTCAGCAGCGCACCATGCCACTATTGTGCTCTGTCCTCCAGGCTTACTAGAAGACAGCCCCGGACTCATTTGCATGCTAGAGCGAACACCGGAGCACGAGTGTAATTGTTTCGATGACCGGTACGAGTGTGACCTGTAAACTCGACCACCCTCCAATTCCAACGGACATGAGGCTCCCAGCTATTGAGTGCCCGATCGAGTAGTCCAACCTCACCTCCCGGTAATTGTCACCGGCGTTCGCCTGGATACATAGCTGATCCGGTGCCTACCGCAATCTGGTAACTCTACCTTTCCGGCAACTTCATCTGCTCGCCGGGTATGATCCAACAAAGAATTCATGCGCAGTAAGAATGAGTGGCTCTGCCCTTGGTGATGCACTGATCACTCTGAGACCTCTCCGGGTACATACGAGCTAGCTAGCTGCTTCCGTTTTCACAGCTCCGGGACAACCATTTAACAAACAGTCACTTGAGAGAATGCATTCAAACGAGCTATATAATCTCACCGGCATCGTGCACCCAAGCTAAGTATTCATATATGTATACATGCTTGTTCATAAACTCGATAGCTAAGTATTCATATATGTATACATGCTTGTTCATAAACTCGATAGCTGCAATACCTGTTAGCTGAAATATCAAATACGTGTGTTTATGCATTTGTATAATTCATGCGCGTGTATTACTTCAAAAGTGTCTACCCAACACTTGGTTGCAGGCACGGAACCAGGATTAAAAATCGAGGGGGGCTACATTTTCCTTATACTTGACAAGAAAATTAATCTTAAAAATTTATCAAAGAAAATTTCATATCATTTTGAGAAGGATTCTCCTTCGAATCTAAGCCGAATCCTCTTTTTCCAGCCATTAGAAGAAAAATTATCTTGAATAAGGTTGGGAGAATGAGAGTATGTGATTTTGAGGACCTGAGAGAAGAGAAGTGAAGTAGATAACACTGAATACGGCACACGACCACACTTCACTAATTACTACATGTCGTTTATTATCAATTGATAATAAACCAATGCTTCTTCTTGTTGTTTTTGTTTAATTGAAATTAACGTAAGGTTGACTTAAATTTATTTTTTTAAGGGTGCTGCTGAACTACTGATATATATCACTACCAGATCCGAGGGCATAGCCGACGAAAAAAATTTCGTCGACTATGCCGAATTTTCGTCGGCTATTCATTCTGCCGACGAAATTTTCGTCGGCTATATGTCGTCTGGAAAACGGCGTCGGTAATACCAATGGCCGACGAAAATAACGAAATCGTCGGCTATTCTCGGGTATGGCCGACGACAGTGCCGACGAAAATTAATTTTGTCAACCAAACCTAGGCAAAATATCCGACGAAATTCGTCGGCTATGCTCGAGCATGGCCGACGATATCGTAAACTATAGTCAACGAAATTCGTCGGCTATTTGTTCTGAAATATAGCCGACGATTCCATCAATTTCGTCGGTTATTTTGTCGGAATATATTAATATTTTAATAGGCATTAATTATTTATAGCCGACGAAATAATGTCATTTTCGTCGGCTATAGATGTTATAGCCGACGAAAATTGGTAAAAATCGTCGGCTATAGTGCTTATAGCCGACGAAATAATGCCAATATCGTCGGCTATTCTTTCATTTGGGGGAAAAAATATTAAATTAATTTCTAAATTACCATTCCAAGCAACCTGCAAATCACAAAGACAATCCATGCATTTGCACCAACAAGAAACACGTCTAAATGATTTATTATTTAATTTGTTCCAATATACATAAAATATAACCCTAATCATCACCTAAAGCACTAAAGTCCACCACGTCATCCCCAGCATCCTGCTCGTCATCATCGGGAGGTTGAGGCATTGTAGGTTCAACTAACAGCTGAAACGGGGGCGGGGGTTCAAGGGCGTGTTGTTGTGCCGCGAACATATCACACCACCAGTTTTGTTGGGCGGCGTAGTTGTGTTGCCGAACTCTGTCGCATTCAGCATGCCAACTGGCCAGATCCAAATGATACTGCTGTGTTCTGCGGCGTAGCTCCTGTGATCTCTAGGACACGGCCTCCAATCTTGCGGTCAATCTCTGCACTTCCCCCCTCATCTGTTGGCTGTTCCCGCCTCCCTTCTTTTGACCTCCCTTAGTGGTCTTCAGGAGCCCTATTCCAGAACTTCCCAAACCCCGGCAGTAGTATTGGTTTGACCGGTGTGGGAAGGCTGCATCGAACATCCTCGCTGCCGTTTGGACATTCGATCGGTCGACCTGGCACATGGCTTCTTCCAGATCTGCCTCTGAGATGTTCGGTTGTGTCTCCCGAACTACTTGCTGGAATACCTCTTCTTCGGCCCGGTTCACCCTCTCCTAATTGAACGGGAAAAAAAAAAATTAATATTCAAACAAATATATAATTAAGTAAAATTAATAATTAAAATTTTAAAATCGTAATCAACGACTTACGAGCTGTTCTGTCGCTTGTGGATAAGCGATCTTGAACGTCTCCACGTACAGGTTGCTATCAGGATGATCTCTAAGCGCCTCCTCCTGATATTGTGCAAACGGCCTAGAACCACCATGATGGGGAGTTGTGTTACGGCGGCGGTTCTCAGAGTTTACCCGAGACCGTTCCTTCAAACAAATAATAAAATATTAGAAAAATGCATCAAAAAATATTAGTGTAATAATTATAAAATAATTAAACTAATAATTAAAATTTTAACAAAATAAATATTTATAGTTAAGTTTAGTATTTACCTGCATAAGTGGGTTGTTGAAATCTACTGTCTTCAACCAACGTCACTCGTACTCCCTGAACATGAACTCTCTGGGAGTACCCATACGACCACGGTTGTCGTATTGGTTAAAGTGGGAACGGAGCTCGTTCTTCCACTCTTTGAACCTACAGAAAAAACAAAAGTGCATTAGAAATATTATTAATATCATAAAATATTTCGAATTATAAGATTAGGACTTCCCAACGTACCTCAACGACTGCATCGCGTCCGCCCAATGCTGCTTATGTTCTGCAATCTCGAAGTATGTCTGAAAGATAATATTTTATTAGTTTTACAATTATAACAATACCGAAATTTATTAAATATTACGTAAAATAAATTAAATTTTTTAAATTACTCACTGACGCAGCGTTGTTCACCTCCCTCTTGATCTCTTCGGGCACATCAGCCCACCGCGTCCACAACATAAGGACTCTGTCCCTAATCAGTGCCCCCACGCAACCCGTGTAGTCGCGGCGTTTTTTCCCCTGAACCTCCTGATTAGGAGGTTGGTTGATCCGGATCCTCCCGCTGCTCTCAACAGTTCTCCTGAGCGTGTCAAAACATATGACACCTCGCGTGTTCCTGCTTGAACTGCTAGCGGCTGTCCCTATCACATAAACGACGATTGGTTAATAAAATTAAATATTAGTGCGTTAATTTTAATAAAACATTTAATTAATAAAATCAAATGTTACCTGAACTCGATGACCCGTCTGTCGACTTTCCTTTTCTCCTAACCGAAATCAGGAGGTCCGGGTTCTCAAATGGCTACTGCTGGTATGCCTCCGCAGCACTCACGTACTGAGGCATATCAGGCCATATGGGCACACCTCGATAGTCAACCTCGGGTATCGCAGGAATGTTGTACGGGAGGTAGAGCTGATTTGGGAGAGTAGGCCCCTCAGTCGAGTCAGCAGCAGACGTCGTCGGACTCGTCATCGGCTCCCGATGAACCTCAGGCATACGGACCTGAGGAACGTCTGCAGCTATCTCGTTCTGAAATAGCTGCCTACTGAACCTCGGAGCATCTGGCCCGACAGGGGGACATGAACTGCTCGACGGCCGCCCCGCCTGGAGAAGGGTCTGGTGCCGTGAACTCACACTCCTCCGTGGCTGGGATGAATCCACAGGCCTCCGCGGCTGGGATGAATCCACACTCCTCCGCGGCTGTGTGGTGGTCCTCTCAGGCTGGCTAAGGGTCCTGTCGGACTCTGCGGAACCGGCGGAACTTCCAGAACCCCTAGATCTGGAACGAAGGCCTCCGAACAACTGTCTGAATGCATCGACCATCTGCTGCTTGAGGCATTAATACATTAATTAATATTAAATTATATTACATTAAATAACAAATTCTAATTAATATAATAACCAATAATACTAACATATTTCAAAACATACTAACAAATTAATATTTAAATTTGTACTAATTTTAAATAATACTAACCATTAACCTAAATATAACTATTTATATACAAATATAACTATATTTCATTATTAACATATATATAAATACAAATAACCATTTATATATTAACAAAAATATATAACAATTTATATAATTAAAATTAAATATATAACAAATATATAACAATTTATATAATTAAAATTAAATATATAACAAATATATAACAATTTATATAATTAAAATTAAATATATAACAATTTAAAAAATTAAACTAAATTGAAAAAAAAAAATTAACCGGATCGGAGGAGGAGGGGAAGGAGGTCGGACGAGGAGGGGAAGGCGGAGGGGAAGGAGGAAGAGGAGGAGGAGGAGCCGCCGAATTGAGGAGGAGGAGGAAGAGGAGGAGCAGCGCGGCGGAAACGAACGGGAGAGCGGCAGATTGGAGCAGCAGCAGGAGGAGGAGGAGGAAGAGAGGAAAAATTCGGCTAGGGTTCGACAGTTTCTGCTTTATACCCGAAAGAATAGCCGACGATTAAAAAAGATTTCGTCAGCTATTCTTAACTATAGCCGACGAAAACTTTAACATCGTCGGCTATACTTTGAATGTCGTCGGCTATACTTTGAATGTCGTCGGCTATTCTTTGAATGTCATCGGCTATACTTTAGGAGATCAGCAGCCGTCTGATCTGAGCCATCCAACGGAGGACAATGAAAAGGCGCGGATCGCAAGAGTTTAGCCGACGATTTAAAATATTTCGTCGGCTATACTTTGGAAAATCACAGCCGTTGGATCTGAGCCATCCAACGGCGGACAATAAGCGGATCGCAAGAGTTTAGCCGACGACATATAATTTTCGTCGGCTAAACTGTTGGTCAAACCACTAAGTCAAACCTCTAAACGCTTTAAAACGGAAATTAGTCTAGTTCGACGACGGTTTTTTGCCTGACCTTCAACAGATAATAGTTTCAAATCGATGAGACGCAACTAATCATATAAAAATTTTCCACAAAATATTTACCGAACGTCAGGCTACCCATAGGAAAACGGAAGTAAAAAACAGTTAACCGCAACATTCGGCACACAGATTTTGTCAGAATCTTGTCATTTTTCAACCGTAGACGTATTTCATTATTTCGGTCATATCTTATTTGACGACATATTTGCATTTGAAGGATGTACGTATAGTAACTATTTGAACTATACATTCACTTAAACACTTAGTAAACAAGTTAAGCAACATTAGTGCATATGTTCCGATTTTGAATGTAAAAGTTTGGAAAATCTATTCCAACCGTCAGATATCACCGTTACGATTAAATACATGTATGAAAAAAAAATCCAACTACATCTGACAACGTTAAAAGCTCGATCGGGAAGGTCAACCGGGTGAGTCAACCCTTTAAACGCTTAGAAATGGTAATTGGCCTGTCTAAATGACGTTTTTTTGCCTGACCTTCAACAGATAATAGTTTCAAATCGATGAGACGCAACTAATCGTATAAAAATTTTCCTCAAAATATTTACCGAACGTCAGGCTACCCATAGGAAAACGGAAGTAAAAAACAGTTAACCGCAACATTCAGCACACAGATTTTGTCGGAATCTTGTCATTTTCCAACCGTAGACGTATTTCATTATTTCGGTCATATCTTATTTGACGACATATTTGCATTTGAAGGATGAAGCAATGGTTTGTCGATAGTGATAGAAAATGGAAGGTGATCTTTTTTTGTTTTTTTTTTTTTAAATCATAGCCGACGAAATCAAACATAGTACTCGTCGGCTATTCTTTTGTCGTTTTCTGTCTAAAATAAAATATGTATTTTTCAATATAGTTTTGGCCGACGAAATCACGCATTTTTCGTCGGCTATAATTAGTATAGCCGACGAAATAATGCATTTTTCGTCGGCTATTCTTTGAAAAAAATAAAAAAATCAGTGGTGTTACACCTCTCATATTCCTATGTCCTGTTCATATATAACCAAAATTGAACATAAAAAAAAAAACAGAAACCCAACAGTCAACATATTTCAAATTTTTTTTAAAGGGATTTGGAACTCTGCCTATGCTGGGAGGCTCATCCCCACGCCCGTTCATTAGAAAAGAGTGGATTACAAATGAAATGATTACATCATCTAAATTACTTAATCCGTCGGATTGTAATTGGAATCATCGGATGAGTCTTCTTCGGTTTCTGAATTGCTGGATAGGGGTAATCTATGTCGTTCCTCACCACTAGAGTCCTCGTTAGTTTCTTCATTTGGATCAACATCAACAAGCAGTGGCTCTTCACGTCAAATTCGCACCGACGTGTCTAGGCGAATAAAAGAGGAGTCAGGAATACCGTTTGAGTTGGGTTCTTGATACGCAGTGCCCCCTTCCTCGTTCTCTTCAGCCACTCCAAGTGTAGACGCCCGGTAAATGTTGCGATGGTGGATAGTGTTGCCTACTTTCCACGGGTCACCCTTGGCGAGATCATCAAGATAAAACACTTGTTTCACCCATGTGGCTAAAACGAACGGGTCGTCCTCATACCATGATGTACTAGTGTTCACAGAAGTTATGCCGTATTGATCGGTTTTCATGCTCTGCGGCCATGTGTCAAACCATCTACACTTGAAAATGTGCACTTTCATGCCTTCCCCATAATGCAGTTCCACAACTGAATGGAGAACACCGTAATAGTCAACTCCATCATCCCCACCATGTGCCATAACCCCTGAATTTTGTGTTTTCAGTCTGAGGTCTCTCTCTTCACATCGAAATAACACACCATTCACCTTGCACGTCGCATAAACTTTTGAATAGAGCGGTTTTATCGCCAGAAGTCTGAGTTCGATCGTGCGACCAATTTGGGTGATTATCATTTTTAATAAGGTCCATCTGCAACTATCAGAATCAATTATAAATATGAATAATTATACACAATAATATATAAATACGTATAGAATAGTGTTAAAGTTACGTACCCAGCGGCCGAAATACTCTGCGAATGTCCGGTTGTGGTAATCGAGATCACCTCCTACTTGGTTACAGTTTAGATGCATGTTCTTCCAAAACTGAACTTCTGGACAGTTAATTAGTACCCACCAATGTGCAATAACTACCTCATAATCTTTCAACTTGTAGGAAACTGGCATGTTTCCACCGAGTACAACATCGTCAGAGAGTATGGAAAGATTGAACTGTGAAGGTACATCTTCCGGTATGTTTTCCTGTAACGCTCCTAAATACAGCTTCATGTAGGTGACGCACTCGTGCGCAATATATGCTTCAGCTATACATCCTTCAGGTGCGGATCTGTTTTGGACAAAATCACCGTATTATCCAAGTTGCCTATAAATCAAGTTTTTAAAGTGTTATGATAATACATTAATACTATATCACCTATATTGATGAGGAAATTAACAGAAGGTGTAAAATACGTACCTTTCCATCGGATACATCCAAGTGAAGTGCACAGGACCGGTAAGCAACAACTACCAAGGAAGATGGATCATGAGGTGAGGCATGATGTCGAAAAAATTTGGAGGAAATATCATCTCAAATTTACACATGATATGAACGATGTCTTGTTGCATTTCCCGGAGGTCAGATTTTCTCACTTCCCGTGTGCATACCTTCTGGAAAAATCTTGCCAACGCTACTAATGGCTCCACAACGTGACGGGGAAGGAACGGTCGAATGAAAACAGGGAAGAGACGCTGTAGCAAGATATGATTGTCATGACTTTTCAACCCGTAAAGATTGTTGAATTGTCTGTTCACACACTTGGCTATATTTCCAGCAAAGCCTGAAGGATACTTGGCCAGACTTATCCAAAGGAAAATTTCTGATTTATGCTCAGGCTTGACGGTGTAAGGAGCTTGAGGCATTTTTCTCTTCCCTTGTTTCAACCATAGTTGTTTTCTGATATTCATGTTTTGCAGATCAGTGCGAGCCTTAGGACCGTCTTTCGTCTTCCCCTCCAAGTTCAGCGTTGTGCCCACCACACTTTCAGAAACATTTTTTTCTATGTGCATAATGTCTAGGAAGTGACGGATCAGCAACTCACACCAGTACGGGAGTTCCCACAATATGCTCTTATGTGTCCAGAATTTGTACTCCTCAGGCCTTTCAGGTATTTCCGCTACAATGTCGGGATGATTGCTGAGGGGCCCAAAATCGTACTCATTAAGCACTGCTAAAATTTCTCTTCCCGTCCATCTTCTGGGGGGACCACCGTGTTCTTCGGTTCCATCAAATGCGGCGAACTTGTAACGCCAGTGGTGATCCCCCGGAAGGAACACACGATGACCCATTCTGCATATCTTGCTGTAATGAGGGGTGCTCCCATAATTGCTGAGGCACTCTGGACAAGCCTTGTATCCCCTAACAATGCTGCCCGACAACATCCCATAAGCAGGAAAATCACTGATGGTACCAATAACCATGGCATGCATCTGGAACGTCTCCTGCTTGTACTTGTCAAAAGTGGGATGACCAAAGTCCCACAATACCTTAAGCTCTTCAATCAATAGTCTCATATAGACATCGAGACATTTTCCTGGGTAACCAGGCCCCGGAATCAACAACGTCAACATATTATATTCCTTCTTCATGCACATCCACGGAGGAAGGTTGTAAGGTACCAAAACCACCGGCCATATACTGTATGAAAGACTCATGGTGCCGAAAGGGTTGAACCCGTCGGTTGAGAGCCCGAGCCTGACGTTTCTGACATCTGACGCAAAATGAGGAAACTCGTTGTTTATATGCTTCCAAGCCGCTCCGTCAGAGATGTGTGTCATGATATCTGCGTCTCCCGCGTCCCGCTCACCGTGCCATCTCATAGCTTTTGCGGTGGTTTCTGACATGTACAACCGCTCAAGCCTATCTCTCAACGGAAAATACCGAAGCACTTTCACAGGTTTCCTATTGCCTGCTCCCGTCAACTTATATCGGTCAGACTGACATATCGGACATGCGTCAAGGCTAGCAAGGTCATTCCCTTCTGCATCTTTACCCCAGAAGAGAACGCAGTCAAATGCGCATGCATGGATCTTAATGTAGGAAAGCCCTAGATCTTTGAGGATACTTCGGACCTTACGGTGATTGGTAGGATTACGATGACCCTCCTCCAACAACGAAGAAGTGTACTGTAGATATTCATCCACTTGTCTGATAGTCGATTTTGTCTCGACTTTAATCCTCATTACCTCCATCACACTTTGAAGAACTGTCTTCTCAGAACTTGAAGACAGAGGGGTCTGTTGCAATGCAATCAGTTTGTTGTACTTGTCAAAGGCAGCAGTGTTGACAACTTGTGGGAAGGGCAGCACCGGGTCATGCATATATTGTTCCCCACATACACCGCTTTCAAAAGGAAACACGTCGTTGACGAATGCCATTGTTGGATCGTTGGATGTACTACTACTGCCCGCCTCAAAATGATCATGCGATCCATCTAATGATGGCTCACCGTGATATATCCAACGTTTGTACTTCGGCCAAAACCCATTACTCTTTAGGTGCTCCCATACTGTCCTAATCGGAAATCGACACATATCACTGCGACACTTACATTTCTTGCATGGGCAATAATGGTAATCATTCCCGTTTGCATTTTCCTCGACGAACTGCAAAAAATTCACAACTCCTGTAGTGTATCGTCGGTCATGCCTTGGAAGCGAAATCCAACTCTTATCCAGATCCATATATAGCCTGATAATAATATATATGTATAACTACTCTTATCCAGATCCATATATAGCCTGATAATAATATATATGTATAACTTTAATTAATAAGAAATTAATTAACACATACATATATATATATAAATCCTTAATAATTAATTACATTACAATATATATTATTATCAACATCAACTCATATATATATATATACCATTAATTAACAACCATTATTTAAGTTACACTATATATCAACAATTATTTAAGTTAATTAATTACACTATATATCAACAACTATTAATTAACATATACATATATATTAACACTAATTAAAATAACATCAAATTAAAACACATAATTAAACTAAAACTCAAAATCAACTCAACTAAAACTCAAAATCAACAAATATACCCATGTACGTACCTATATATAGCTCCACAATGTAAGAGAGGACGGATTTCAACAATACCCACAGATTTTTCACTCTTTCTCCCGTTTTTCCCCTTTTTTTTGAAATGAGCAGCTGCTGCCCAGATCTGAAAATATATAAACTTATAGCCGACGAAAATGTCAACTTCGTCAGCCATACTTCCAAAAATTTTCGTCGGCTAATGTTTCGGAGAAAGGCCGACGAAAATACAAATTGTCGGCTGAAATATGAATATAGCCGACGATTTTTTGAAAATACCAACGAAAAAAGGTTTCGTCGGCTATGGTTAAACTATGGCCGACAATTTTGTTTTTTTTACCGACGAAAAATAAAATCGTCGGTTATTCCTTAGAATTACCGACGAAAATTTTAATTCGTCGGCCGTTTTTTTTTTTCCGTCGGGAAAACCTTTTTTTCTGGTAGTGTAGGGCACATAAAATCACTTTTTACGAATTAGATACAACTGAGATCTTACGTGATAAATTTTAGTTTCATAAGTACCAATTAAGAATTAGAAGTCAAAAATCTTTTATTTTCGATGTGATTATATATAAGATAAAATATCTAGCATAATATAAAGACGTTGCATTTTGATGTGTACGTCATTGAATGTAAGTTTTACGTAAAATATTCTTGAATTTTAACTAACGGACAACTTAACGACTTGACTGATAACTACAAATAATGTGTCCTTGACATGGATTACCACATTTGGTTAATGTCCTAAAATCTAAAGTATTAACGAGGCCACCTAACATTTTCTTTTTCCATGTATTTCCTTTCAC
Organism: Potentilla sterilis; assembly: GCA_963682095.1. Classification (NCBI taxonomy): domain Eukaryota; kingdom Viridiplantae; phylum Streptophyta; class Magnoliopsida; order Rosales; family Rosaceae; genus Potentilla; species Potentilla sterilis. Next base: position 35,063,907 of record OY821763.1, read on the forward strand.
AATGGCTAGTTAGGCAGTTTGGAAAAGATGTATGAGGACAAGAAAAATCAAATTTTGACTGTTGGTTACAGATTTTTAAATCTAGGGAAGTAACGCCCCCTGATTATGTAGCCTAAGATGTTTATAGTGCAGCCCATATATAGCAAATGATCATTTCTTCATATTTTTCCTCTTGAAATTTATGGTAAAGTCTAAGCAGATTGCAAGTTTGAGACCACTATTGTTCTCACTTAGTTCATATAGCACCCAAAATTGAAGGCTGGAGAAGGAGATGATCGCCTTTTCATATGCACCAGAGTTCATATAGGTGTTTGGGCCCAAATTAACATTTATCCAAGACTTTGGGCTGAAGCCCGTAGGGTTATCCATTGGCGGGTAATCCGATTGCATTTAAATCAGTTTCTATTTGGGAAAAGGTTTGGAGTCCTTCTTCAAGTCTGACTTGGAGTTGATTTAACAAATACAATCCTATTCGATATCAGAATCCATATGCTTGTTACATATGTGTTTGGGGTTTTGAGATCACTATATAAAGAACTCTAGGACAACGTAAAAAAGGTTCAACACCATACAACTACAAGCTTTTGCCCTGCAAATCTTGCAAGCCTCTCCGGAGCACTCTCTCTTGCGAACAGCCTTCCACCAACAGCAATCGACACTTTTCCAACCTAGCCGCAAACCTACGCCCACCACATCTGGTCGCCGTACACCTACCGTTGTTGTCGAAAGTGACTTGCGTTCGTGTCGGAGCGTCGCTGAGACAAATCGAGTCCAGTCGTCACGCCTTGTGACAAATCGAGTCGTTACCCCGGTAACAGTCTTTCCCAATCTGCTAAAAGGTTGGACAAACGTCATCCGCGGTCTTGATATATAGCTCTGCTTTGCATCCCAGGATCGAAAGAAGATATCTCAATCTACCGAAAGGTTGAGGAAAAATCCTAGTAATTGTTTACTTAGGTCTTGTTCGAGCCCTTACGCCGGTTTGTCAACGCCCGCGTACAGTTGCTTGATCGAGAAGTCAGGTAGCAGGGAGCAGACGAACACGCTCGCCAGAGTCATCCATTCGCCAAGGGTGATTCATTCGCCAGACGTCGTCCGCCACCAAGGTTGTACCTAACCCAAAGGTACTGGCACGCTCGCAGCAGGACTGAAACTTACGTCCGCCACCCCCACGTGTTGATAGTTCGACAGGTGTCAAAACCGACGCGAACAATAGGTATTGGAGATGTTATTTGTAATGAACTAATGTTTGATCGATGTAATTGTATATGCTGTGTGAGTGCATGCACTTTCATCAAACTTTACGATGAAAGTGCGACAACCCTCTAGCCATATTTTCTTTTGTGCAATTGATTAACATCCGCCTGTGCTCTTCTTGCCATAAGTGTATACCCTTAAAATTCCATAATTGGGGTTAATGAACCTTCATAGTCCTACTTCTCCATTGCAATCGGAGTTAAAGAACGACGCATATGAATCCGAATGTCGCATACTCGTAGGCTCAAGGTGGGGAGGAAGAGGAACCCATTAGATTGTTTATAGGTTGCAGATGCAGTAATAGAGCTGATAATGCTGGGTTGCTCAACAAATTACCAAGTTACTGCAAGTAAATTGATCAGTTGGAAAAAAAGATAACAGACTTTCATTCTGAGAGTACTGTTCCAACCCAGATGTACGAAAGGAAAGAGGTCAACAAGAATCCAACGTCTCTCAAATACTTGCTCAAGATTAAACGAATGAGCCTGCTAGTTGAGGTTTGCGTGTGTGATAACTGATAACTGTGATTCGATAGGTTTCTTGGAGTAAGGTCTTGTTGAAAAGCTAGCTATTCCGATTCCAAAAGATGTGACTTTGACATTCGAAATGCTGGATCTGTAATGATATGCAAATTACTTAATATGTCTGATAAGGTAAATCTAGCACCGTCCAGTGTTTCATTCAGATAATAGGCCTTTATGAGCTGCTATACTCTTGCAGACTCAGCAATAGAGTCATATAGACACACAAGACCCTTTGCATCTTCATTTACTTTCTACCATACCTGAAAGTGGCAAGGTACAACAACTGCACAACTCTGAGCCCAGAGACCTTTATTACATTGCTGACTGACTCTTTCATACCAATGGTGCAACAAACCAGATTTTCGTAATTTTCAGCAGCACATTGTCATGACATTATGCTAAAATGTAAAAATGGTACCAAATAAAGCATCTGTAAACATTAATCATATAAAAGAAAATATAAATATTATGTGTATTCCTATCAAATAGGTAAAAAGAGGACTCACGCAATGTGTGATTCACTAACATCAGCTACTGCTCTTCTTGCCTTGGCATCATCAAGGTAATTTTGGTATATATAGGAAGCAGAACCCCAGAGAGCCATTAGCATAGCAATTACCTTCACGCCGTTCATCTTGTCATGGAAAGCTATCACAGCAGCTATAGGAGTAACAGCCAAAGATAAAGTACTAATTACGTTTGAGAATAGGGAAGAGACCACAAAAATTAAACCCACCACACCAACAGAACAAGCTTGCCAGAAAATAGCTGTCCACACCAAAGTCATCACATAAGAGACTCTTCCCTTACCAAAACTCTCCATTTCTCCATGTATAGTCTTCCATTCCCCACTTGCAAAAAGACCCACAAGTGAAGCACAAGTTGCAACAAGTGCTGTAAAAATTTGCATTTGCAAAACCACAGAGAAAGTTTCCTTTTTCAGAACCTTCTGGAAAGTAAGCTGAATGAGGGAAAGTAGAAGGGAGTAAACTGCAGAAGCAGCGAGGGTATAGATAAAGCCAATGATACGTTTCTTCGTTGACACCCCTGCAGGTCCATCAGAGTCATCATTCACACCAATAAGAGCCGTGGACAATGACAGGACAATCACTGAATTGAAAATCAATGCGCTGAACTTCTGAGAATTGATGAAGTACGAGAAGACTGCATTGAAAGCTAATTGAGTTGAACAAATGATGGAGTATGTAGAGGCAGATAGGTACAGGAGTCCAGCTGAATACAACCAGTTGTCACCAGCAATGACCAGTCCAAGAACGAAGTAAATCAAGGCAAGAACTAGAAGGGAAGGTGAAGTTGAAGAAGTTGATTGCTCTTCTTTCTGCGAAGGAAGAAAATAAAGTGGGATAACAAGAACCGGGAAAGCTGCGGTTTGGACAAGGGTAGCCATCCACTTACTAGAACCACCCTGGGCATAATAAAATCTTCCAAGTAACACAGCAGCAGCCTGCCCCACAAGGAGGAAGAGTATGTTGACTACCAGCAAAAACCACCATTGCCAGCGGCCAAGTTTAATCAATAGTGTTGGGTCCATAACAGTTTCATGTTTGGATGGGATGGCAGCAATGGCTTCATGGCTATCTGTACACACATATAACATGCAAACAAATAAGTTTCCTTATGGGTTCATAAATGATCAAAAACAAGAACTCTGGCTAAAGATTTGAAGTTAGGGAGAATCATGTAGGTTGTAAAAGACGCAACATATACAAAAACTTATGCCTGAATTTGAAAAGAATAGGCTTGAAATATTAAGAATCTTTTAATGATCTTTGCAAGAATACTACAACACTATAGATGATTAACAGTTATCCTATATGTCTTTCTGGCATGGCAATTGCATATCATAGACACAAGCTTATCTTGAGTCCGCCAAAATAATTCACATACAGCAACACCGAAACTAGAAAGGCATTTTGATGTGGTCATAACTTTTGTTCCGTTGCACATGTATACCAGAAACACAAACACAAAAAGAAATTCACGCACGGAGCCTTAAAGCCTTTGATGCCTGAAGTTGCTTTGATGCATACACACCTCTTTTCCAGTACTAATCAATCAAACAGTTATAAAAGGTTCACAGCCTATACATCAATCAAACCAACAATACGCCTAACGAACACAGCAAAACCAAATCAGAAACTATGATGTGGAAACTTTCTGCCACAAATTCATGCCTCAATATTTAACCTTAAAACAATCAATTCAAATTCCACCAGAAACTAACTCTCATACAAAACTTCATACTACACAGAAACTCTGAGCATTCAAAGTTTCGAACTTTGAAACTGAAGTCAGTGATTGATAAAGATAAGAGAGCTAAAATAATTTACATTTGCTTCTTATGCAAACAAGTTCTCAGCAACCAAACAGAGCCCTTAACATTCTGATTAGTCTAACAAAAACCCAGTAACAAAACGAACAAAAGAAACAAAACCCAAATCTAAACCCTTCCAAACTAACTCAAAAAACAGAGAGAGAAAGAAACCTGGCATTTTTGTTTAAAGTTGGGGTGAGACTGAAAGACTCAAAGTGGGTATAGCGCAGTAATCGCTGACCCAATATTTATAGCAACCAAGAATATCTCTGAGTGGGTATTTACTGTTAAACTCAAACTCCCCACGATTACTTATCTCAAGTATTTTACTGTCTCTTGTGTTCTTGAGAATCTTAAAAGAATCAGAGTAGCGTGAAAAAAAACAACGTACCTATGAACGAGTGAGATTCGCCCGCGTGGAGGACCATCAGAAATCGTCGGAGGGGAAGAGCAGCGAGAGGGGCATTTTTGGGATTTCAAGGTTGGGGGAACTCTGACTGTAAAATGATTGGTGGGGTTTCTGGAGAATCCAGGTTGGTTTTAAAAGACAAATTTCGTTTCTCTTGGGATTTCCATCAAAGTCTCTATTCCAATCTGGATCCGGTGAATCAGAAATTCATTACGTTTTTCTTTTACGTTTCTGACGGCTGGCTGTGGCTTATTTTCCAAATCTAAAGTCACTTACCATAAGAACATACCACGATTAATTGATAATTGTAATATAGTTTTTCTTCTCTTCTTTTCTAATACAGAATTTAAAATACAAAATATACGACCCAGTCTTAACTATTTAAAATACTTTATATATAGAATTCACTATGTATCTATATAAAATTATCTAATTTTGTCTACGTATACTTCGTATACTGAAAATACTCTTAAAATTCCCAATTGATATACACACCTCTACAGTCACTTCCACGGTTCCACCCATCTTTGGTTTCTCTCAACCTCTCCCGCCACTACTCCCCAATTCCTCATAACTTCATCACCGCCACTTATGTATGATAAAGCAAATAATCACAATGCAAACTTTCAACAATCATCATTACACAGAAAGACGAGAATTCAATCAAACTTATCATCATTGTTAAAGAAATTTCAATTTCGAAAAAGAACAACAAATAAAATCTTCTCCAGCTCATTATGAAGTGCAATAGCAGATTCAGGAATAAGTGCCACAATAATTGAGAAGGTTAAGGGAAAAGCTGAGTTACCATATTGACTTATTCCGGTATCATTGCACTTCCTATCAAAAGTAAAAACCAGTCGTCTCAGGTATTCAAGTTGTAATGAATCAATGAATCAAATTCAAATCCCTTTACTTCTGGTACAATAATCTCTCAATTACTGCTACTGCCAAAGTGGACAATTATGCATTGTAAAATTCCAATCAATAATAAAGACAGAAAATTAGTACTCAAATTGCTGGAAAAGGGATAACTAGCATTTATCAGACACTGGGGACATAAATTACAACAATATAATGATGTGTCTTCTATTACTTTTAACTTGAGGTCTATAAGTCTCCGGTATTCTAGACACGGCAAATATCGTTTAAGAATCAAGCAAGCACAAAACTCCTCCAAAGCTACAAAAAGGCGGAACTCAGAACTGGGACAGCAACTAAGCTTTACAAATAGCTGGATCAGCGACGCACATAAGAATGGGGCAAAAAAGTTGAGATTGAAACCCATGTAATTCAAGGATCAACACGCGCAGCCTCCTGACTGTCCCTGTGACTGTGATGCATTTGGATTGGAGGACTTGAGGTTAACATCAACCATATCCTCTTGCTTTGTAGAAGATAGCGTCTCCATTCCAGGTAGGGCTGCCGCAATCTTCCGAAAGAGTGCCTGGAATGAGAATTAAAAGTTAGAAGCAAAACATTACCAAACAACAAACAAAGATAATAATAGGCTAACAATTCGGACGAGCCAAAATCTATTTCTTTTCCTTATGATATGAAGAAGTAGCATTTCATTTACTTAGACCTGAGCCTATTCAAATTCTAGTTTATGCTTTTCAACTACTGAAAAAAAATTCACAAGTCATAGACTAAATTGATTCTGACATGAGAAGAAAAATACATCTGAGCTTTCTCACAAGTTCTAGACACCCAAAGAGTGACAAATGAAAGGACTTCTCGAATAGACTCATTACTAAGAAACCTGTTCCCTTTGCCATGAGTAGTATTGTAATTTGCTATAGGCCCCACCCAACATAATCACATGTATTAAGGCTTTACATTACCATGATGTTACTAACTAAAGAATAAAAGATACATGTAGCTTACCTTGATATTGAAGCCAGCCTTTGCACTGGTTTCGATGAACATAACATTCATGTCGCGAGCTTTAGCTTCTCCTTCCTCTATTGAAACTTGCCTGTCATTTATCAACAACATGCCCCAAATATGAGTTCAGAGGCGAGATAAATCAGATGCAAAATGCTGGCCTAATTGACAGTAAGATACAATACGAGGGTATTTACCCATCTAAAATACCAAAACTTTAATCACCATACATGTATAATTATTGTGCTCTCGCACAGCTTCATCAAAACCGTATTGTTTATTCAGATAGGTGAGACAAGCATATGCATTTAACACTATGGAAAAAGTTACAATATATCAGAGCATAAGCCTGGAGTTTCTTTGACTCAGATAGCTGATCTAATATGACCATAAATCTATGATTAATTAAATAAATTTCAAAAGTTCCCATTCTCCAAATCTACTATTAATGTAATATAAATTTCAAAAGTTTTATTTAGGAGGCTTGTCTTTCGATCTATTTAAAAGATTGATGCACTGGCTTTAGGAAAAAAAGCATAAATTAGACTAAATAACCCTTTTGATACCGTTAATAGCCTAAACATTACTTGAACACATCTCACTCACATAACATACCACTAGGTCACTGTTAATGGTGCAAACACTAGTCATCGTCCATATATAAAGAAAACAATGTTCATTGTATTATATAACAACTCACTAATCTAAACAAGAGAGTGAATCGTGTTCCAAAACACACATTCAAACAACAGCATAATCAACATTTGACGACCACGTAAGCAAAATTTACCAAGCTATGAAACTGAAAAGTGAAAGTAAAGTAGAAAACCAGAAGTCAACTTTCTTTTTGACTTAGTACAAAGTACAAAACAAATCATTACCTTTTATCTACAAGATCTGTTTTGTTTCCAACAAGTACAATGATAACATCACTTCCCCGCTCAGTGCGAACCTCTTCGATCCACTTGGAAGTGTTTAGGAATGACTGCCGGCCTATACCATAAGAATGAACCAAGAATAATTGGTAAAATCCATCAAACATTGAATATAATCCATTGATTTATTAGAAATGATATAAAACTTCAAGATCATCCTGTTACTGTTGACATTATATACTGAAACAAAAACAAGTTCATCAGGGATTGGGACTCTAGACAAGAACTTCTCTAAATGCCATTGAGAAAAAAATGAGACTTGGCAAACAACATTTAGGCTTCAAATTAATTAGCGACAGAGAGACCGACAGAGAGATCATACTTGCAACATCATATACAATGACAGCCACAGAGGAATCACGGATATAACTTGGAATCAGACTCCTGAATCTTTCCTGCCCAGCAGTGTCCCTGTTTAAAATTTCAAAATTTTATGTTTCAATCAAGATGTATAACATGTCAATCTTGTCACATGGATAACTGAAGTAAGAACTAACAAGACATGCTAATCCCCAAGAAACTACAGAATGATGACATCCAAGTAACAACAAAATAAATTCATGTGATTGATGCAGCATCAATGGCAAACTGTGATAAGACTATCGCTTCATAAGATTAGAAGCCGTACTCAGATCCTGGAAAGAAGACAGAAATCTTTCATCAAGGTATTATTGTAAAGCGTCAAAGTATAAATTTTCTTTACCGAGATAAGTATTTTGTTATTATCTGATTGTTACAATTAAAAGTCAAAGATAATACAATAACTATCTTTGTGGGCTATAGTTATGACCCTTGCAGCCCACAAAATTTTCTTGGATTAGATTAGCTCTACAAATTTTTCTTTAGTTATCTTCAATATTATTTAAAAAGTGTCTATCTCAACAGTTCTAGCAGAAAGAATCCAAAATCTATATTTCTCCTTTGTTCTGCTCAGTAAAACTTAATATATTGAGTAGGCTAATTTATCAAATGCAAGCCTACAACCTATCCAATTCACTCCCTACTAATCCTGTCCACCTTCTGCAACTTTAAAACTTTGAAAGAGAATATAACAATCCTAGAACCCACCACCAATAGCAATTGTTGGAAGGTTCTGGACCTGTCTAAATGATTGTTTCAGCCTTAATAGAATTGGTTTATTACGAGGCTTCTAGCAGACTCTTGAAACCTTTCCAATCCTGAAAGTCTTGCTATCAGGAATAGAACAGAAGAACAAAAACACAGCAAAAGGAAGCAAAATTCTGCAGAAGTATAGATAACAAAAAGATAATGACGCAAGTATATCTCATCCATTTTCGCACCCAATCAACAAAAAGTACCAAAAATCTAATTCACTATTATAACCAGCCTTCACCAGAAGAAACTACGCAGAGGAAAACTCCATCCAAACTTAAATTACCAATCAATGAAAACCTTAATTTCACCAGGGAATAACTATTACAGTGAACACTTAAATCATATGTTGAGAAAAGAAAACTGCATTAACTTCGTTTGCTTAAAATGGGACTTTCTTTTACTTGACTACTAGTGATTTTTAAAAGACGATATTCTGTATATAAGCAACCTAGAAACCCGGTCATTAAGTCCTCAAATTCAGATTCACATCAGAGAATGACAATGCCATCGAAGCTTAAGTAACAAGAACCCTAACTTTATATGCTGAAAAGTTTTAGATATGCGATCAACTGAACACAAAATTTATAACTACATATGGTAACTAGTAATTACACAAAAAAGGATAATGACTGACCAGAGCTGCAATCGAACAGTCCGATCTTCAAGGTACATTGTCTTTGACAGAAAATCAATGCCGATGGTAGCCTGATTGTCACAAATAAACATATAATTACAACATAGGCTAAGTGTTGGGGATAGACAAGTGTAGAGTGCAGCAATATGAACCAAAACAAAAAGGTAGCTTAGATCAGTCTATGTATATTTTTAAAGAAGGACACCCTTATAGCAATTCTCAGATTTAGATGACCGGCATGCTTTAAATGCAAGCCATCAAGCATATATAAAAAAGTTTTAATTTTAAGGACCTTGTCAGAGAATAAGAGAGTAAAGATATAAATCCTAGGTCCTTACCCCATCACTTCTGCAGGAGATAGTATAATTCATTTGTATATTTACTCTCCCAAGGTCTATACATAAGAAGTTTCTTTCCAAAAAAAATTCACACTCTCACCCATTAGCTTAGACATGGATCCTTCTTCAAGGATCCACTAATTTAGGGAACGCGACACTCTCACTCTCTCCAACCCCATTTTAAATCATATTACATCCCAGTTTCACCGATTTAGGGGAGAGTAGGTCATCCGGAGACCATGCTTGCCAGACACTCCATGAAAGTTTGGCTTAATGCTTTTCTCTACTGTCTAATCCCTTCTAACATTACCGAAAAGGAGTGTTGCTCGTCACTCGAGAACACTGCACTTTCTTCTCACACTAAATCTTCTGCCCTACATCACTTATTTACCGTAAAGAACTCTCATTTCCTACTAAACATCAACAAATTCTCCAGACAGATGCCACATCAGTGTCTAAAACACATTCCCAGAGTCGAAAACAGTACAACTGACAGTGCTCCTCCACTATTATACACCAATTCAATTTCAAAACAGCACCACACTTCTGGTTCTTCCTAAATTTTGGATCATATCATGTATTCAAGTATCGAAAAGACTCAAATTTCACAAGCAATTACAAAACAGCAGCGAGTGAATAAGCGAGAACTGAGTAAAGTTGAAAGATGAGAGAAAGCTGAATTACCTGATAGGTGTTGTCAAACTTATCGTACATAAAGCGAGTGATGATGCTGGTTTTGCCGACGGACTGGTCGCCGAGGAAGACGAGCTTGTACTTGGCGAGAGCGGAGACGGGAGCCATGGATCTAGGTGGTGGATCGGGTCAAGATCTCGCCGGAGATTAAATCGGACAGATCGAGATCTCGGAGCCTAAATTCTCTTTGTTTTCTCCTCGCTGATTTCGGTTTTGGCCGCGTATTTATATTGTCACGATCATTTGACGGAGACGGAAAGAGAGACCGCGTGAAATTGGTTTGAAGACCATTTACACCAAACCTGCTGTCGTTGTTATGGTTAAAATTGTTTCTACTTTTTACTCTCTCTAGTCACTCACCTTTTTTTTAGAGTGTTGCTATTGGGACCTCCACATTTGCTCATTAGACCTTCAATACTTTCTACACCTCCATTATACTTTTGAATATAAGCATTTACTCACTAGACCTCAATTCAAATTACCGAAATAACCTTAAATATGTTATTTACATATATATCAATAACTTATTCATTCAACCTCCTATTCAATCACTAGATCTCTATTTCTTAATTTTTTTTTTATTTCATGTGTAAGACCTAATGAGATAAATAAAAACATAGGATATACAAATATTTCACACACTAGCTATGCCCTTGTACTATTTCAATAGTTACTAGTGTGTTGTAAATATATTTAAGGTCTAATAAGATATATAAAAATATTCAATATATATATATATATATAACATCAAAACAATTGACTTTTTTTTTTCTTCATGTTGCAAACTTATTAAAATATATGCGCTTAATTTTCAACACTTACTCTTGACCTTATATTTTGTATATGCGCTTAAACAAGTATAATTATAGTAACTTTATGTCACATTAACAATCTTATAATTTATATATTTGCTTAGTTTTAACACTTACTGAAATTAGAAAATAAATTTGATAAGGAAAATAATAAATAACATTATCATTGAATTAGAAAGTTTATAGATAATAAATATAATACTCTTTTTATACACTTATTGTCCTCAATATTCTTTATGCAAGAGGATACAAATGTAATTCAATAATTGAAAATAAAGAGAGGTTAAGTGAGCAAATGTGGAGGTTCCAATAGCAACACTCTTTTTTTATCATGTAAACAATTGAAATCTACGACGAGTTTTTCGTGAGTCGAACTTTTATCTTCCTGATTAAAAATGAAAGAATATGTCACTAGACTAAATAATATTGGATCATAATTGTTGATTATTGATCTATTCAAACATTCGGAATTAATGAAATAGAAAATGAGTTCCATGGAGTATTACGTAATATTGTTGTCATACTTAAAAACAGTAATGGAAAGCGCTAGTGAAGTTCCTACGATCATTTAGGGTGGATAATGGATTCCTTTTCGTCTACCTCATACACATAAATGAATTAAACAGACTATATCTTAAATGAATTCAACAGACTATATCTTTGAATCTACTACACTCATGAGTATCCTCACATTGTCAGTGATCATTCTCGCCACAGTTAACACACATCTAAACTGTCTTATACATCACAAATAATACATTTTTCACTATACTTGTTGTTTGGCGGTCCTTTAAACTCAAACACTTGTACTAGAGGCGATGTAGAGGCACTGATTGACTTCATAATACAAACTTAATAATTAAGTTTTGCAGTCACATATTGACAGTTCAAATCTCACTAACATCTTCATCACTGCTCAGTTTTTCGTAGGGCTTGGCATTTGGTCCCGAAATTCTGATCCCGTCCCTAAATTTGCCGGGACGAGACGGGATTCACGTTTGAAAAATACATATCTCATCCCGTCCCGATCCCGTTTTAAAACAACGGGACGGAATCGGGATCAGCTAAATAAATCTCGTCTCGTCCCTGTTAGAGAGGAGAGATCCCACATCAGAAAAGTGACAAATAAAATACAACTTATAAGTGGGTTGATAATACACAATTGTACTGAGGCCTTTTGTGATTAAAACCCAACACTTTTAAGGTGCCTAAGTTGGGACAATATATGTACAGTTGATCCACGGGCCACGCTTGTCACCGTTTGACATGTTATCAGATCGGGTCCCTCTCCAGTTGCGTCTCCAATCTTTCGTGGGCTCGAGTATGGGTTCCTTATGTATTTCGTCCGTTGTGTGGCCTTCTTATATTCCGCCCGTTGTGGGCTTTCAAATATTTCGCCCGTTTGGGCTTGTTATCTTGCCATCGGAAAATTTCCCGATTGGTTGTCAATTCATTCCACGTGCTTACCTAGACCTAGATTGTATGTGACGGGGCGTGTTAGAGAGGAGAGATCCCACATAAGAAAAGTGACAAATAAAATACAACTTATAAGTGGGTGGATAATACCCAATTGTACCGAGGCCTTTTGTGATTAAAACCCAACACCTTTAAGGTGGCTAAGTTGGGACAATATCGGTATAGTTTATCTACGGGCCACGCTTGTCACCGTTTAACAGTCCCGTCACGTCCCGTATTAAATTAAAATTAAAATAATTATATTACATATATACATTCAGCCAAGATCTCAGCCGTTGATATTCAGCCAAGATCTCAGCCAAGCACTCTCTCAACTGTCCCGTATCCTGAGTTCCTGACTATCCTCTCTGCCAGATTGCCGCCGCCAGTATAAAAAATCTGATCTTACTATTGGTAAATATCATCACCAAATTGTAGTTTTAGGTAATTATGTAATCAAATTAATGGATGAACCGAATCTCATGTGTGAAAACACCCCTTCGGAAGGTTTTGACCAAAATTAATTCATAGTGAGGACGGCGTGGTTCGAACCTTGAACCGATAGAGCATGCTTCATTTCTCATCACAGCCCAAATTAAAAGAAAGAAAAACCAAAACCCCTCTTCTACCTCCGCATTGTTTTCTTCTGCGTTTTCTTTCTCTTCGTTCCCAAATTTGCACAGCTACACACCCAACCCGTCACCACCGTACTTCCCAATGCTCAGGTGCCCTACTTCTTCACTCATCTCATATTGTTTTTTCGTCTTTTTGAGTTCAGCTTCTGGGCTCCATGATCAGCTCTATGTTAACTAAAATTCATATAGCTTTAAGTTTCAAGCAGAGAACTAACGACCATTTTAAAATGCACACTGATGTAAATTCTCTAATTGTGAATTCACATGTTTGATTATCATCTCCAAATTTAATTTCTTTGCGTGAACTGGGTAGTTATCTCAGTGGGTTTTGGATATATATAAATTAATTTGGGTAATGTCAAAGGAAATCGGATTATCACAAGGCAATATTAAGAAATTTCCTAAACCCCTAAACCCTATACCTTTAGTCGAAAGAGCAGATCTTTTTAAATAATGGTTTAGAGAGTTACCATCTTTTGGCAGAGTAAAATGTACAACTGTTTTAGTTTATGGAGCTATAATGTGTGGCTGCAGAAGATATCAGATACTGACCCATGTTTTATTGCTTGTCATTGCTACTTATTCAGTTGATTTTGTTGGATATATGTCTGGTAACCATAACCGTAAGAGAAACAAGACTAAATAACTCATAGTTTTGTTGTTGGACATCCTATTTTCATTTTTAGTTTTTTGGTTTAGTGAATTGTGCTTTTATCCACCTTTACTGGCCTTGGCAAATTGCGGACTCATTTTCAGGAAAATGGACGGGTAATTTGAAGAGTCTTGAATAAGTAATGTGGTCATAAAGCTATTTAAGTATTCTCTTAGGTTTTAGTTTTGCTTTGTGTTGGTAATTTATTGTTTTGTCTATGGCCTCCATCAATTCCAGGATTGTGAAGCATCTTCGGCACGTCAATCGATGTTTGGTGAGATGTGGGCTGCCAGTGCCATTGCCTCCGCTCACTGAGGGTCTTCAACATCAGCATCTTCCACTCTTTCAACAGGTCTGTGTCTCCTTCAATGATGCCTTTGGATTGCTACTTTTGTCATGTTCATTCTCCGTCGGCTCCCGGGAGAAGAAAATGAGTTGAAGTTCATGCTTCTAAACATACCACTGTTGGTGTTATTTCATATTCTATTTTCTCGTGTTCCATTTTGTTTTCTAGGGTTCATTTTTTCTTTATTGGAATGCAGTCATTGACAATTTATCAAAGATGTCTATTTTCAACAAGTAGCACTGCTTCTGCAAATCAAGGAGAATCAAAATCAAAAACCTCAGAAAATGCTAATTCTGATGAAGGGAGCAAGTCTGGGGAATCACATGAAAGCGGTGATGCTGGAAAATCTGTTCGTGGAGGGGTAATTGGAACAATTTCATTTGACATTTTCTTTCATTTAGTCAATAGAAAATGTAATTGAATTCATCGACTTTGATGATGCCTTTTGTAGCCTGTTTCATGGTTGAGTTTCTTGTTGCTCGTAGCAACTGGGGCAGGAGTCATCCTGTACTATGACAAGGAAAAGAGACAGCATCTTCAAGGTAAACTAGTTTGGTGAGTTGGGATATATGTGACTATTGAATGTGGGACTTCATAACTTCAGTCAGCGGCTTTATTGCAAGTTTTTCAAATGTCCTCAGGTTCTAATTGATAAATGATGTGTCATGTTTTGCGAATCATCAAGTTTAACGTCTTATATTGAAAGTAACTCGCTGGAGTTTCTTTCCCCAAAGTAGCTTCATAATAGTTTAACAATCTACTGCCAATATTGACTATGTAGTTAGAACAATAGCTTCCTGCTCTATTAATGAACTCTTCTCACTCTCTGTTGCGGCTGCCATCAGCTTGGACTCAGAAGATGCTCCTTGTCTATGTAAAAACTTAAATACTCAGTTAAAAGCTGTTCAAGACTACTCAAGTGACTTGCAGCCTTTAGGTCACATGCAGCTTAAGTGCGAAATTTTGTTAAATACAGTGATATAACTACTTTTAAGACCACATTAGTCACATATTACATGACAAAGCACAATTATCACCTGTTATGACTTATGATCTACTCTATAGTTTTGTGTCTTTTTTTATCTGAGTAATATCAATTTTTGTTGTTGTTCTAGTATCTCATGAAGCAGTAACAATCTATGGTAATTAGCGCACTGCGCTTCTATT
The DNA here is from genome assembly GCA_963682095.1 of Potentilla sterilis. NCBI lineage: Eukaryota > Viridiplantae > Streptophyta > Magnoliopsida > Rosales > Rosaceae > Potentilla > Potentilla sterilis. Next base: position 35,079,102 of record OY821763.1, read on the forward strand.
ATTGCCTTATAGACTTCCCCTAGGTTATGTTATTCCTTATGGTATCCTGATGCAAATTAATTTTGGCATTATACTAATATGCATTAATCTTGTGGCAGACATATTTAATGCATCCAAGGAGGTAAAGCAAGGGCCATCTGCGGGAATAGCTGCCATTGGAGGTCCATTCAAACTTATCAACCACGATGGGAAGCCTGTAACTGAAAAAGACTTTCTGGGGAAGTGGACATTGATATACTTTGGTTTCACTCACTGCCCTGACATCTGCCCAGATGAGTTACAGAAACTAGCTGCTGCAGTTGATAAAATAAGTGAGTTGTATGTTTGAACTTCCTTTTTAAGTTGTTTATTTTATTTTCTCAACACAGAAATTATGATTTCATCTGATATGCTTGTATGATCTTTCATAATCTTAATGTATTATGTAGCATTCAATGCCTGCGCAATTGATTGTCTCTTGTTGCAGAGAAAAATGCAGGGATTGAGATAGTTCCCGTGTTCATATCTGTAGATCCTGAAAGAGATACTGTTGAGCAAGTCCGTGAATATGTCAAAGGTAAGGATCAGTAATTCAATAAACTGCTTTTAAGCTATCATAATCTCTTGAAGCAAATTCACTCAGTTGTTTCTTTATTGTCTCAGAGTTTCATCCAAGGTTGATTGGGTTAACTGGTACCTCGGACGAGATACGCAGTGTGGCCCGTGCCTATCGTGTATATTATATGAAGACTACAGAGGAAGATTCAGATTATCTTGTTGATCATTCCATAGTCATGTATGTATCAACCTTTTGTAGATTATCCACTACAGTCTAATGATTCTTCCTTTCTTATCCATAAAACAGCCAAGTCACATGTGCATGTTCTACGCTGAGTGTATAACTGTTTCTTAATTAATATCCATGCTATTTGACTTGAACAGTTCAGAGAATGAACAAACTGTAAAGTATTGAACGGTACACTAATTGGTGTTGCTTGTCAAAATGAATATGCTAGCACATTTGATTGTTGTCTTCTACTTTTCTCGCATAGTTGGTGAAAGTTTGATTCATTCTGTATCGTAAAAATATATCTTTACGCTCTATATATTATGAGATAATTGTTCGTTCTTGTGCAGGTACTTGATGAGCCCTAGTATGGGCTTTGTTAAATTTTTTGGGAAGAACAATGATGTTGATTCGCTTGCTGATGGCATTACCAAAGAGATAAAGCAGTACAAGAAATAGAGGCAGAGGCATACTTTCTCATCCTTCCCAACTAATGACATTTGTACGCTAATCTTTTTAGTACAGTTGGTCATTCCTTTATTTCCTTTTCTTGATATTTCTGATTCTGGTTATATTTTAGAACAGTAGAAGGATTAGTAGCCGGGACAGAAATAAAAGGATCAACACGATTTTGGCTTCGGCAAGGTTTGTTGGTTAAGCTTATTGGCATCGATAAAAATATCATTCTGGACACAAAGTAAATGAAACTTTTTATAGTTTTGGATTTGTTTTTGGATATATAAGTTTTGGATTTCTGCTCTCTGAATCTGAGTGGCACTATAACGTGCCATTAATTATAAAGTTTGTTTGTTTTGGTTATTTTTCTTTACGAACCACAATGGGACATGTTTTTTGAAGTTGGGAAGTGCGATACACAATGTCTTCTGTGGAAGTCAGCGAAATGAGGAATAGCTAGGGAAACCATTCTGCAGACCAGAACCATGCCAGAAAAGGCATGGCGGGTTTCGGCAGGGTTCCACCGAAAATGAAGTATAATTAGGCGATCTGTCACCCACAGCTTCCCACCCAAACTTTGGAACTTATGATGTTCAATTCTCTTCCTCTGATGATTAACTATACAGGACGTGGCGACAAGCATGAGGTTGGTGGAGGAGGGTGGTATGTAAGTGGGAAGAAGGTGTGAGCTAAGAGGAGGAAAAAAAATAACAAACTACAAAAAAGTGCATGACAATAATTTGTTTAACAAATAAATCACAAACATATTTAATTGAACAAATTAGGGTAAAAATTTACAAATAAATACCATGTGCATAACAAGCTGCCACATGTTATTAACTAATTTACTCTTTTGTCCTTAATATTTACAAGCATGTATTTAGTCCTAATTGCTGCTACTGTCTATTACAAAACTAGCTGTTACTGTCTATTACAAATCTAGCTGCTACTGTCTATTGCAAAACTAGCTGCTACTGTCGACTAGGAAACTAACTGCTACTGTCGACTTGGAAGACACCTGCTACTGTCGACTTGGAATGTACCTGCTACTGTCGAGCATGAAAGTAGCTGCTACTGTCGATTTGAAAGGTGCTACTGTTGGCTGGGAAGGTCCCTGCTACTGTCGATTATGTATCTAACTGCTACTGTGGGAAGACACTTGCTACTATTGACTATAAATCTAGCTGCTACTGTCGACTGAGATACTAACTGCTACTGTGGTTTTTGGTGAGCAAAATTCGAAATTTCAAAATTTCTCAAAACATATGCAATATGGTACTTAAATGAAAGCCCATGACATAAGGAACAACTTTATATATTGGCTCACCTCCAAATTGCTGGTGGTTTAGCCGGAAAATTTAAATTTGCTTGAAAAAAAACTTAAAAAATTAGGAGAGAGAAACTTGTTAGATCTGGGTGGCAGTTGGTAATTTTCACGAAAATAAGGGTATTTTAGATATTTTTACATTAATTACTTAATCAATTTTGGTCAACTTATTTTTTGGGCTTGGACTTATGTCCTAATTTGTATAAGAAATATGGAAAGTGAGTTTTTAGTTAATTCAAATGTGGTCAGGTACTACTAAGTAATTCTCTAAAAAAAAAAACAACTAAAAGGAACATAAAAAAAAGACAACCATAAAACCGATTAGCTATTCTCTTCCAAAAACTGACAAAAATTTGAAAGAAACATCAAAAGCAACTTCAATCTCGAGCATTCAACCAGCTTCAAAAGCCCCATGCTCTTAAGCTCTTTGGAGAGCAACAGCAGACAACAGAATCAACACTGTGAACATAGCAACTGTGGCGAATGCAGAAACCACCGCGCCACTGGCTTGCTGGCAGAAATCAGTAAAATGTTGGCAGATAGCGAGCCAATTTGCATCCGAGCTCCCATTGTGAGCCAAGTAAGCTATGGTGGCGGCAGCAGAGGTGTTCAGAGTATGCGCCACCTACAACAAATGAACAGTTTCAAGGTCACCATATGTTCATATACGAGACTGAAGTGTATGTATGTACGTGGAAATACAATTATATGTAGCATGTAAGTATTGAAAATGCTGATATGTATCAATAATAGGTCAGAAATAGAGCTCGCTTACAGTGTCCAAAAATAAGCAAGAGAAGCCTCGGAGCAACTAACCGGGGAGGGACAATGGTAAGAAGGGGACAGAGAGCAAGTTATCGATATGACATATGAATCATGTAGTAATTGTAGTTAAGAGGCAACATGAACGTACGTGAAAGTGGGCATATCATCATAACCAGCTTAAAATTAAACTGGAAGAACTGTGTGAAGAACGGAAGAGTCTGCTCGCTGGACGCCATGGTCACGGCAGCGCCTAGGGCAGCTGCGGTGGCGCCTAGCCTTAGAATGAAGTCGAGCACGCCAACACCCTTCTTCCATCCGGCTCCCTTATTATGATCGTGGTGCTTGGGATCAGCAGCGAGTACCCTCTTGACATGATATGCCTCATCTTTGGCAGCAGCCTTCCTCCTTGATGATGATGACCGATCTGCATGAGTGCTGATCATTGGGGCTGAATCACTTCTATGTTCATCTTTGCAAAGGAAAAGATCGAAACTTCAGTAAATATCACTTGATTAAGCTTCTATATGTACCACCACAAAATGAATCCTCATGTGGTAAAATAAGTATGTAAAGTCATACATTAACACATTATAAAATTTTTGAATTCATGAAAATTTAAGCAAATGCTAGATGGGAGATTAAGATAGTTTGACCATATATCAAGCTAAATATAGAGGCCTAATAATTTCTAGTTGATAGGAGCACAATGTGCGACGATATTATATGCTTATGCCCTCGTTTATGCTTTGTTTAACCCTTATTTATCTAAGATTGAGTCATAATACAGTTTAGTGTTAATTTGGTAGAGTTTGGCGAAAAATGGTTAAGAATCCGAAAAATGACTAAGTATGAGAAATCTGGAAAATAGTGAAAAATGTGTCTTTTTCGTGATTTTGAGATGAGCAAAAGTGCGATCTATCCTTGTCCGAATTTAATGAAATTTTGTGTGCTTATTATTCATATACTGAGGAATGTTGTGTTAAAATTTCAGATCAATCGGAGTTCGGGAAGTCACCCAAAAGATGGCTGCAAAACGGCAGTCCGAGCAAACCAATCCAGGTAGGGCTGGGCGCGGGCCGGGCCGAGCCCAAAATTTACAAAGCCCGACCGAAAGCCCGACACGCTCGGGCCGAGCCGAGCCGAGCTTTTTCAGAAATGAGGACCGGCCCGAGCCCGACCAAGTCGGGCCGAGCCGGGCTTTCGGGCTTTTTCGGGCCCAAAATTATATCCAGTCCTCCAAAATCCATCTCCAGTTCCATCGCAGGAACTCCATCTCCAGCTCCATCTCCGGAACTCCAAAATCCAAATCTATCCAGAACTCCAAAATCCAAATATATCGAGAAACCAATTACACAAAATCACAATTCACAAATGATAATTCATTTTCAATTACACAAAATCTCAATTACCTGATACTCTTGAATATTCCTGATAGTTCTCGGCAGAGCTGGGAGGCTAGGAGGAGGAGGAGGAGATTAGGAGGAGGCGCAGCGGCTGAATGGACTAGGGCCGGTCGATTGCGAGGAGTGAGGGACGCCTGATCGATTGTGACTTCGGCCCTTCGCTTACCTCAGGACTGGAGAAACCGAACGACGGAGAGACGGAGACGAGATGCGGAGCTGAGTGAGGTCTTTACTCTTTAGGACTGGAGGAGGAGACAGATGGAGACTACCTCAGCCGCCTGAGCGAGGCCGTGGGATGACTGGGATCTTGAGCGCGGCGGCGGGAGTGACGGCGGGACGGCAGGAGGAGGAGGTGTAGGTCTAGGGCTCGATGGTGGGAGCTCGATGGGGCTCGATCCGATGGTGGGAGCTCGATGGGGCTCGATGGTGGCCTCGGCTGGGCTAGTGGGATGTCGGCTCAGGCTTCAGGGAGTCCGGCGTCAAGATTCAAGAATCGAATCAATCGATCGATGGGGCTGGAGGCTGGTCGGCTGGAGTTGCTGGATGCTTCAAATATGAATCAGTGGAACTTTGGAAGACTAGAACTCAGATAGGGCTGGGAAGGGCTCGAATATAAGATTGTGTACTCGGGCCGGGCGGGCTTTCGGTCCCAAAATTTTTAAAGCCCGAGCTCGGACCAACATCAATATTTTCGGGCCGGTCCTTTATCGGGCCGGTCCCAAAAAATTTAAGGCTTGGCCCATGTCGGGCTTTTTTCGCCGAGCCGGGCCGGGCTTTCGGTCTTTCGGGCCCAAACGCCCAGCCCTAAATCCAGGGGCTTCCAGGATTTTCCTGGGACTTTGATCCAATTTCGAAAAATCATTCCCGACGATTCACAAGGAATTTGATCGAGATATTTAATGGAGAGATGGCTATATGTGTCTAGTTTATCTGAGACTTGGAATCGCATCAATTGGAGCTCCGAGAAGGGAGATATGTCGGATTTACTGGAGCAAGGTCATTCCAGCCGAGTTGCTGCCGGTCTTGTGTTCTTGCGGGTTTGGGGCATTTTTCCATGGATCAAGCTCACCAAATGGAGTTGTCAAGCCTACAAAAGAGGTTCATGAAGATATGCAGCCCAATCCAAGGAAGAAAATCAGAAAAAGAAGTTTCCTAGAAGAACCAAGAAATGAAGGAACCAAAACCTTGTTGCACAAGGATTGCCTTTGCCGATTTGGACTAGGTTTTCTACCTAGGGTTTCTGCCGAATTTGCCTCTATATATAGCCATGTTTTCCTACAGAAAAATCATCTCATCTCAAGCATAAACACAAGGCTTAAACTCTACCAAAATTCCCCAAAAATCCTAGACAAAAACCTTAACCGAAAACCACCTTCACCTCACCTCAACCAAGTTTCTGCTTTGCCGAACCTTGGATTTTCTACCTCCATAACCTATTGCCGACGTGACCTATTGCCGTGCAGCCTCAACCCAGCCTCCATACTTCGCCGGATCCACACGACGTGAAGCTCTCAAGGTGTCTCAAAGTGTGATCCACTCCCCTCTTTCGGTTTAGTAATTTTTGTTTAGTTATGTTTAGTTTTGTCTATGAAACACTCATGTATGTTTGGTGTTGGTTTATATGTCAATGTATGAATCGATTTTGGTTTTATGAATTATATGTTAAAGATTTGTTTGAATCGATGCTTAGAGTTAAGTTAGGTTTCGACAAGAACAATGAATTTTGCATGCTAATTTGTAATATGTAACTTGTGAATTCGTATGTTAGATAATTAGGACAGTGGTATAGATGCATGCCTTAGGTTTGAAATTGGTTAGAAATCTAAAAGAGTGGACCTTATAAACCGAAACATTAGTTGTGCTTAAGCATTTGTTGTTTGCATGTAAATCTAGGTGTTAGGTTTCATCAAACCCGAGTAATAACAAATATGGCTAGATACTCAAAAGGTTGCTTTGATTTGTTTTTGCTTACTTAGGGTATAGTACTTTGGATTTCTTACATGTTAAAATAAGATGATTGACAATCTTGCTTGTTTTGCATGTCTCCGATTTAGACTATTGTGATTAATTGTTAAGTCTCAAAAGGATTAACATAACTTTAGGGCCCATAACCAAAAGTTCGGTCTTAAAACTTGAGAAGTCTTACAACTAAGTTGTAGTCGGAACTAATTTTGAATTTAAACATGTTGATACTTGTTCCTTACTTTCTTGCATGTGAGTTTATATGTTAAAGAGTCTTGGTGCTAAATATTTTGTGAGAGATGATGATCACTTGTATATAGTAGTTTAGGTTTATTTTCGTCTCTTAGATATAGAGGCAGCCCTTGCTGCCGAACCTCATATCAAATCCCCCATGTTGAACTCGTGTGAATATGCATATATATATGTGAATAAATTGTGCTAACATTCTTATATTTCAGGTACCCTTAATCTCCGGCTAGAACGATCCCTACTTATTCTATACTACTAACGATTGTAGGGTTATTATTGTTTGATGCTCGCTTCGGCGACTCGTCACTAGTCATAACACAGGTTGATGCATTCAACCTAGCATCCCAATTTCATATATAGATTGCATATTTTCTCTTAAGAAAGAAGTTTCATTACTTCATTCAGAACAAATTTTATTTACATTACTTGTATTCCAAAAATGAAAATATCCGCAAGATTTCAATGTCAGAAAATGGACTCTCAATGCCTATAAAACGCAACTTAAACCATTAGCCTTTGAAATGTACATAACCTAGATTAAACCCTTTTCAATTCTCATGGACCTTGCTATGAGGAAAGCTTTCTACTACAGTTGTTTCCCAACAAAAGCCGAAGAGTTAAATCCAGAACTGACCGGAAATTCCAACAAGAAATTATTTTCTTCTGTTGTGGAAATCAGACCATTTTACCTGCAACTGCCTCTAAAAGACCCAAATTAATCCTTTGAGATTGAGAAGGGTATTGTTTTTGTTTCAGCAAATGACACATTGAATCATATCTTCCGGTACTGGCCTTTGGACATAGCTAACTTCATAGTGGCAGGTAATCTATTACCTGTTGATGTATTGGATGTCACTAATACCAGAAAATCGAGGATGATGTACAAAGGTCATGGAATATGCTTTGAAAGAGTGATTAATGATGATTCATTTGTTTTGGGGTGCAAGGATATAATGACAGACCTATTTGTCCAGGAGGGTGATAAAATTGATATATATTGGGATAGCACATTTTTTTGTTTTCAATTTAAGTTGAAGAGAACGTCTAAAAGGTCAGGTGTGTAGGTATCCCCTTCTGTAGTTGGAGTACATTGAGATTTTATGTAGTCATTCTCGTTATTGCAATCTTATTGGTTGAATCGCTAGCCTAAATGACATTATTGAGGTCATGACTTCAAATTTCACCGACATATGGATAAAAGGAGCTAAATAATATTTTGTTTGATTGATTTAAAATAGTATTGGGTTGTATTGGCCTTTATAATTTTGATCAACAACTAACGAGACTAATCAGATCTGCTTAGCTACTTTGGAGAGCTTATTTAGCTTATTGCGAAAAATAGTAGGTATACTAGATTCTCTATTATAACTCCATGATAACTTTTAACTATCTCGCTAGCCAAATTTGGACAGCGTGATAGCTAAAAGTTAAAACATTTAAATTTAATGCATTTCTTATATGTAATTATATATAATTTATATATGTATTTAAACCACTTTTTATTCATTTAATAAGTATTTTAAATTCAAATCAAGCTAAAGTAGAAAAAACTGATGCAGACGTATTTCTAAAGTAGCTAGCCAACATAACTTTTTAGCTATTTTGGCTAAAATTTAACTAAAATATGGCTAGCATTGCTGAAGATGCTCTTACATGCAAAATAATTTTGAAAGAGACACTTTCAACATCTAATCAAAAGTTTCTCTTATTTTCATGTATTGCTTGTTACTATCAATACATGAAATTTGGAACTTCTATATATACTTTTTTTTTAATCAGTTGACAAAAATTTATTAATCAGCAAACAGTACAAGGAATAAAACACCCGTGAGGGCCGACAATAAGAATTACTCTCTATGAGTACTAAATACCTATCTGGCACCTAGGTACCTAATAATCAAAAATACATCTACCTTCTAATGACCGTGTATAGCACTTTTATTTTCACAGTCTTAAAACACTCAGTAGCAAGAGTAATGGGTAACAACCAAGGTTATCAAGACTGTCCTTGATAAAAAAAAATAATAAAAAAATTAGATTTTGCTCTGGGCCATAAAGACCCAGTCCAACCAAATCCACACCAGAGTGAAGGCCCAAATTAAGAGAAAACTAAGGCAGTCGGGCCCAACACAGACGCAAAACCCTGGCCCAAAAAAGTTGTTCGGAATCGCCTAAGGACGAACACCGTCATCTTCAACATTGCCGGTTCCGGGGACTGCGTCACCCTCAATCCGGTCGAAACCACCGCCGCCGCATTGAACTGGTTCCCACCACCCCACAAGCCCCAAAACACACTGAATCCAGCGCCCATAATCTGTGTTGTCCTTGAACGCCAGAAAACCAACCATGTCACAGCCTGCCTTCCTCCTCCACCTAAGCACACCAGAGCCAGATTCAACCCCGACATGGGATTGACACCAGAACTCCCGCACGATTGGAGAAGTCGCCGTAGGCTGCTGCAAGCCGCCATCAAGTCTACCTCCCGACCCTATACCAGCCAACACGGACGAATCTGCCACAGTCTCACGATCAACGTTAAGAGTCCATCGCGCCACCGCCATAACAAAAGCACGGTCACCACCCTTGAAAGGAGAGCAGCGCTGCCAGCACTTGAAAGGAAGCCCTAACATTCTCAGAGAGCTAGGGCGAGATCCGGCCATTCTGATGGGTGAAGAACGATTTGGGAATTTGGGAAGATTTGTTCGACTAACCCGGTCTCTATCCACAGCGGCGGAAGAGAACGGGGCTGCACGAATAGGGTTTTACAAGTTCTAATTTCTTAGTTCTTTTTTCATATATGATTTCAGTGCATTCTCTCTTTCACTCGATCTGTCAGAAGACTATCAGGGTTTTCTGGGTTTTATTATAACTTCTATATATACTTTTTTTTTTTTAAATCAGTAGTCAAAATATATTACTCAGTGAACAGTACAAAGAATAAAATACCCGTGAGGGCCGACAAAAAGAATTACTCCCTAAGAGTACTAAATACTTATCTAGTACCTAAGTACCTAATAATCAAACGTACATTCACTTTCTAAAGACCATTTACAACACTTTTATTTTCACAGTCTTGAACACACTCAATAGTAAGAATAAAGTTAACAACTGAGATTATCAAACTGCTTTTGATCCAAAAAACTAGATCTTGCTCTGGACCATAAAGACCCAATCCAACCAAATCCATACCAGAGTAAAGGCCCAAATTAAAAGAAAGCCGGGTCCAACTGCAGCACCAAACCCTAGCCCAAAAACATTATTCTGAATCACTGCCGTCAGCTCTTCGCCTATCATCGCCGTCATGTCGACCACCGCCGTCATGTTGCATCAAAGATTGTCGATCTGAAAACCAGGGCACCCCATCACCAGCGCCATCAACCCATGCTCCAGAAGAACACCACAGTTGATCCCGAAACCAACCAAAAGATCACCATCGACTCTGACTCCAACCAAAAGACTGCCACGTTGCTTGTCAGGGAACGACATCTGGCGTACACTTCGGCCTCGCAGGAAATCAATGCAGACACGCGCCCCTAGCCTTCGATGAACAAACCCGTCAATAGCCTTAACCATCGGCGACGAGAGCTCAGGACGTCGGTGGAGAATTGTGGATTCATAATGAACCTGGGTATGATTCCCAAATCTGCGAACCAACCAGAAATTCAATGGTTTTCGAAGACTTCCATCCCCGTCGCCACTAAGGAGAGGAAAAGCAAGGGTCATGAGTGCTGCTACCCTTCCTATTCCAAGATTTGTTGCCTGAAGGCAGTAGTTTTGCATATCTGCCGCCATCGAAAGCCGCCGGCTGCGACCTTAGGGTTTCTAGAGAGAACTCCAACTTCTATATATACTTATGAGGAAAATTCATCAATATTACCTCAACTCTTGTGACCCGATTAATTTGATATATGACCTTTAAAAATGATCGAATTGATACCTGAACTTATATTTTGCAATTAACGACAAACCTTTTATTAATTTACGTCACAGCTCCGTTTATTTGTTGACGTGGTTCGGACACCAGTCCCAAAAAAGGGCAAATAAGTCATTTTCGCGAAACTGAAACCCTAAAACTCGATTTGCCTCTCCCACTGTCTCTCATCTTATCCTCTAATCTCAAACGAAACCATACTAAAAATGATCCAAAACCTCGACTAAATGACATTCTGAGATTGAGGCGCATCAGAGCAGGACAACGAATCTCCGACATCTATAACCCATTGAGATGGCGAAGATGTAGGGAAAATTTAGAGAATCAGGACCACGAAGGGATGCCTGTAAGTTCAGATTCAATTCTCAATTTCCTTGTTTTAAATGTTATGGTATCAAGTCCTAGGGTTCTATAGAAATTTTAAATTTGGTTGCTAGATATTAAAGAATAGATCTACTTAAATCGATTTTCGTTTGTTGGGTTTTAAATTGTTTTCGTTGTTGGACTGTAGTTGAAAAGTTTTGACTTTGAATTAGTTCTTGTTGATTGTCTGCATTTGGGTTATTAACATATAGCCTTTGTTGTTTGTTTATGTGATTCTTTTTTTTTAATCCAAGGAACTCGTGTGAATTCGTTGGGGGAAAGAACCAGTTTGGTTTTAATATTGATTATGGTGTTGGTTGTGTATGAAACTTTCATTGTGGTCCAAGTGGGTAGTAACTAAAGTAATATGAGGTGGTCTTCTATTTGGGAAAAAATTGACAATGACGTTTCTTGTGGTGGTCCTAATTGATATGATATGCAGATGGGTTGGTTTTGACTTCATTATGTTGAAATTGGTTGAGCTACAGGTGATTTCTTTTGTTAGTAGCTGTGTGTTTTAGTTTGTTATTTCTTTGTTGAATTTTCTTGTGTGAGCTGCAATTGTTTTCTTTTGTTAGTAGCTGCTGTGTTGGTTTTATTTTTTCTTGTCTGATAGCTGCTGCATTAGTTTGTTCCGAGACAATTTTTTGCTGAAATTGATTGTCTGTGCTGTAGTTGCTTTTTTTTGTTAGTAGCTGCTATTTTAATTTTAGTTTTTTTTTTGTCAGATAGGTATTGTTTTAATTTTAGTTTGTTGTTCCCATTAATTTCTTTGTGTAGATCTTTGCAGTCCCAAATGGTCGAATAATGGACCTGACACCTGTTTTGTTTGTGTTGTTTTTTTTTCCTTAAGTTTTCAGTTCCCGTTCATTTGTATGCCATGGAGATCTTCCATGGAGATTATTTCGTTAAACAATTGGATGGAAGCATGAAGTATAAGATTCCAAAGTGGAACAAGACTGGGGAAAGATATATCTTGACAGTTTAGATCGAGATGAGATGCCTTGGATGGAGCTTAACAACATAGCCTATGACTTGGGTTATAGGGAGCTCCCAATTTCCTATCAGTTTAAGAGGCCTCGGACATATGTAAATGAAGGTTGGGTTTCGATTAAAGATGGTGAAGATGATTCCACCCAAAAAGAGGCAAATTAGTGTTTATATTACTTGTGGAGGTCGTAGGAAGAAATTTGAGGCTGAGGTTGAGTTTGATTTGCCAAAGGACCCAAATTGGAGGAACCCCTTGAATGAGCAGAGTGAAGAAATGACAGAGAGGGCTGAAGTAGAAGCAAATTTGAGAGCAAGTCAGTTATATAGGAAGCCAGTACCCAAACCAGTCGATGTAGAGGTACTTGAGGTAATTGCATTGAATGAGATGCCTGAACCACAAACAGTTGATCTGAATGACGACTTTGATGAAGAATTAGATGAGGGTGGATGTTGGTATGATTTGACAGGTAATGGTTGGTCTAATATAAATGAAGGAGTAAATGATGGTTTGAGAGGTGAAGTAGTGACTGAGCATTTCAATGTGGATGGGAGAACCACACAGTCAACATTTGCAGGCTTGGAGGATATTGTCTCAGATTTGGGATTGAATTCACAAACTGGAAAAAAAGTGAAACACACTACTAAAAGGCCACGGCTCCCAAGTTTAAGAACTGATTTGGAGAAGAGGCTTGCAGAACAAGAAAGGAGAAAGAGAGAGGAAGTAGAACATAGAGAAATTGAGGATTTGAGTAGATTAGTGAGAAAACTGAGGGAGAGCCAAGCTTGTGTGGGGCTGAGCAATGAAGAGATTGAGAGAAGAAGTGTAGAGGAAGAAAAAAGGAGAGAAAGTGAGGAAATGGAGAGTAGGGCACAAAATGAGGCAGAAAGAAGAGAGAAAGAGGCAGCAGATAAGAGAGCAAGAGATGCTTTGGACATGAGAAAGCAATTGGCCGATGAGTTAGCAGAAAAGGTAGCCGAAAATAAAAGAAAGAAGGTAGAAGGAAATGGTAAAAGGACTACTACATAGAAAGCAATTGGCCATGTGTGCATGCAATATGTGCAATCAGACGCAAGAACCAAGAGCCAGCCTTATATTGTAATGATTACCTTATGCCTTCGGCATACTTGGCTTCCTACAACCCAATCATCTATCCCATTGCAGGGGAAGATGATTGGGAAGCAGTTGAGTACCCCATTGCACCACCTATTTATAAGCAGCAAGTTGGTCGACCTAAGATGAAGAGGCACAGGGAGGCAGGAGAGAAAGGAAAAGCCCCACAACCACCATCTCCTACCGAGGGGAAACTTCCTAGGACTGGAATCAAGATGACCTGCAAAATATGTAACCAACAAGGGCACAACAAACTTGGATGTCCAATAACAAAAGCAAGGAATGCAGCTGCATCAGTAAGTGATGAAACCAAGCCTCTCCCTCCATATTAATTCTCACTCATGTTGTTTCGCTAGTTGTGATGCCTGATGGACTGACTTGACTTAATTATTTGAAATAGGGAGATGGAACTTCAACTGCTGCATCTACAAAGAAAAGAACAAGAAACAAGGTTTGTGTTTCTTGAACTTGTTGCATTGTTTGTTGACTTTAACTCTAACGTGGCAGTTAAGATTAATTAGTTTGGTACATAATTGATTCTGATGTTGGGTTGTAGTAGAGGTTGGTCATATTTTGGTTGTGTTGTTGTGCTTGTTGAAAGGTTCCCAATAGCTTTTCTGGTGGTTTGTGATTTTTATGATTATTTGTAGGTCAAAAGAGCACCTGCCCCAAAGGGAAGCACTAATGTGCAAGACACTGTGATAAGGTCAAGGAATGCACAGAAGAAAGTTAAGCAATCAATGGAGAGTACCAAAGGTCCCCAAGTTGGCGCATCATCTTCACAACCAACCCAGCTAGCTCCTACTCAATGTAGTCAGAATCGGGCAGCAACAAGTGGTGCAACAAGGGCTGTGACAAGTGGGGCTGAAAGGGGAAAAGAGGGTGCAACAAGGGTAGCAACAAGTGGGGGATCACAGCCTCATAGTCAAGCTCCATCTGAATATGCTTGTTTCTAAATTTTAGTTGTTTAATGCACTTAGTTAGCTATCTTTTGGGTCTGTTTAGTTTATGGACAACTACTTTTTCAGCTATCTTGGATATTAATATAGCATCTTCTTTTGTTATGGTATTTGGATGATATGGATGATATTGATGTTCTTACACCATCTTTTGCTAAAGAAATATCAAGCTTTTGTACTGCTATTAACTTTTATTCATATATATATTTTTCTTTTTTAAAATATTTTTACTCTTCTTTACAGTTCAGTTGATGTAAAATCACACTTTAAACATTGAAAAAATGATGAAAAAATGCTAGAGATAAATTTGGACAGTAGTAAGTATTAAAGAATTGAAATTTGGAGGGAAATACGTTGGGCCCACTTCAAATTTGGTGGGAAATTGGTTTTGATCTAGACAAAAGGGTAAAAAAGTCATTTGTCATTTTTTTTGGACCGATGTCCGAGCCACGCCAGCAAATAAACGGAACTGTGACATAAATTAGTAAAAGGTATGTGGTTGATTGCAAAATATGAGTTTGGGCATCAATTTGATCAGTTTTAAAGGTCAGGTATCAAATTGATCGGGTCACAAGTAGGGCTGGGCTCGGTCTCGGTCTCGGTCTCAAACTAACCTATTTGGTCACAGGCCCGGAACCGGGACCGGACACAGAATTTCGGGGCCGTTTTTTTTTTCTTAAAAAATCAAGGACCGGTACGGGCTCGGTTCTTGCCGGTCCGGGCCGATCCTTCGGTCCCAGATTAACAACATGTTCCTGAATATCAGAAAATCTGTAAATCCTTGTAATTGCTGTAAACATGCAGTATAAATGTATAATGATGTATTCACTTTTCAATTTTCATCACATGTAATTCTGTAAACATATAGTATGAGATTCATGGAATGAAATTATGTAAAGACTCGATCAAAATGGATGAAGCGAAGACAATAATCATAGAAAAACTACCGTCTAACCAAGCTGAAGTAGTCAAGTTTATGCTCAGGCTCAACAGTTCAAGTCTTGAACATAAAGTAAAACTTAAAGTTTATATCTCACCAAGTACCAACAATTTACAGTTCAACAGAAACCAGAAAATAAACTTAAAAAAAAAATAATGATGCTAGCCTGTTTCTACTTGCTCCACAGCCTCCAGCAGTCCAGTCCTCCAATCCTTTTCATCTTCTCCCTAATAAAAAAAACAAGTAAGTAACACATGAATATGATGAGATTGACATCTCGACAGTGTCCTGCACTCCTGCATTTTAAGTTTTTATTAACATTCACCAAATGTCCAACATTCCAAACATCTAAATCATATAGCCACATCGGTGCAATAATCCAAATAGAATAGATATCATATAGGTGCAGACGTGCAGTACAACTGTACAGGTCTGAATAATATGGCTAATTCAAAATAAAGCATTTCTAAAAAGGATTTCGTTTATACGTATACGTCGTAAGCTAAGAAGGCAGTGAAAAAACAGATGAGTACCAAATAGATTAGAACCCCTTGTTGATTCAGTATAACTATTTTTATTTTATTTTTTTTGTCTCAACTAATCTGCTAAACAATGTCATTCTCCAGAAAGTCAGAAACTCCTTTCCTAATTTTCAACAGAACTTATGAAATGGAAAACTCAGTCAAGCTAAGCTGTTAAGGGTCTATATCATGTAATGTGAAATACAATAATAGTACTCTTTATGTACAACAGTTTCTCAAATCTCTAAAGTCCAAACTAGCCAAACTCGACCAACATCATCACAAGACACCAATGCATACAGTTCAGATTTATCCATACATTAGAGGAAAGACTGAAGCAAAACTGTTAAGCTCATGTCCTTCCAACTTTTTGCTTAGGATATATAGTTATATGGTCAAGCAGTTGTAACATGTATAATGATAATGATATGCATCAGATGTAAAAACAGTAAAATATCACCAATATTATTTCTAATCAATTATTCAATAAGATTTTTTGGTTCTTATGTATTGCTGGTGTTTCATTATGTGGCATCTGAAGAAAAAAAATATATGCCAACGTGGGTTATTAAGATTCTTCAGAACAAGCCAACTAAGATGAAAACAATTGATACGAAATTTACCAAATCAGTATTAACTATTAACTATTAACTATTACCATTCACGATTCACAATTCTAGAGCAAACGTAAAGCATACATACTGCACAATGAGTTACTGACTGACTAAGTCTTTGATCGATCATTTAACATCAGATGATTGATGGACCAAGTTTGAAGAGTCATACAAATCAGAAACAAGATTCAAATATACAGTCTTTTATATCCCTGCATGCCCAATTTAGATCCATACATACCCAAAGAATAATGCTAGTATGATTCACCAAATCACAATTACCAAACAGTCCAAAAACTCTTCAATTAGTTCAATATACAAGTGAAAACTGAAAAGAACAGTATGACCACTTCAAGAACTCAAGAACAATACGAACACTGAATTGGTGATTTGCGAATACCAAATCAAGAACTCAAAAAGTGAATAACTTACGAAGGTGAGACTGAAACTGATTTAGTAATTTGCGAAACGGCGAAACGGGGAACTCGGGAACTCGGCGAACCGGCAAACTAGGGAACTGGTGAGTGGCGAATTGGGCGAACTGAGCCAATCAGCAGGGAGAAGAGGCGGAAGAGTTTAGGACTTCAGGGAGATAGACACGAAGATGAACTGGAGAAGAGTCAGAAGACGCGAACTGGACTAGGGGAGTAGGGGTTTTTCAATTGTTTTTTACCCGTTTGGACCTTCGGGCTTTTTACCTGTTTCTGCACAAACCCGTAGGCCTGGTAGAATCTAGATGTGATCTCCTCCTGCTTAACCTGCTCACTAAGGGGAATACCGGGCGGGCCGGTCTTCTCCTCTCCGATGCCTAAGTTAGTACAGTTGGGATGAATAGATAACTTAAGCACGTATGATAAGCAGTTGGAGAGATCAGTTACCTATTAAAGAGGGTAGTTGAGGCCCTTATATAGGTGGTCGGGCGTGAGGTCTGGTCTCACTCTTCGATGTGGGATTGGCTTCCTTCTGTTCACACATAAAAGGGCAGCTCTGGTGACCTCTTTGGCAGGCTGGTGCCCCCGGTCCCCGGGCCCCTGGTCACAAGGTGGACTGCTGGACCTCGGGTCCGGGTGCTGGTGATCCTGCTCCGGGCCTCAGGCCGGCCCCGGATGCACTGGCTGCGGGTCTGTGGGCTTATGTAGCCCCTCTGTGGCTACTGTCAACATTACCCTAACATTTTGATGGACCGAGCCCGGCCCGGAAAATAGAAAGACCGGCCTGGCCCGAGAAAACTGAGTAAATTTAATTTAAAAAACTGGCCCGAACAGGCCGGATCGGTTTTTCCGGTCCAACCGGTTTCCACCGGGTTCAGTGCCCATAGGCGGACACACATGGGGCTAGCGGGGGCACTGGCCCCCACTCAGTTTTTGACATTTTTTTTTTCTTTTAATCCGTGATTGTTCAATATATGATATAATTGAATAGAGAATGTGAGGAAGAGGAAGAGGAAGAAAGACTTCTAGACGTAGCCACTACTAGAGCTATAGTCCAAGAAAATTTACATAAAAACCTATTGATGTATGTGTGTATATTAGACTAACTGATAATATATGTAAAATTATACATGTCTTTATTCAGTAGTCTCCTTGAATTATAGTGTTTATATTAATCTCATACTCTAATCGGCTAATCCTACTACCACTCTTGCTGTTGTGAGTCCTCCAATCAACCTCCCGTTTTTCGACTCCCTAAAAACCTCAAGAACTTGGCCTCGCATTCATTTGCACAATTTTTGATAACAAATCTCAACACGTACACATATTTTAAGAAAAGTAGAGACTTATATTGAAATTCACAACAACAAAAATTTTGCACTTTGCGCAAATATAACTCTTTGTTTTTTTTTTGCTCCCACTCACATAATTTTCTGCGTCGGCCACTGTCAGTGCCCAGCCTTAGTCACAAGAGTTGAGGCACTGTTGGTGAGTTTTCCTCTATACTTATATATACTTATGATAGTAGATGTCCTCGATCCGTCGTTATTAAGCTGCATCGAAATTTTCACGTATATTTGTATTTACATGACACATCACTGACAATCATATATTTTTGTGTAGAGTAAAATTTCATATGAAGTTTTCAGGTATATAAACATTCGCAATGTCGATCATTTCAAACAAAAATTTAAATATTCACGTAGAAGGCAAGTGATGCAGGAAGTATAAATTAGTTTTGATATAGTACGTAGAAGAACACAGGCGATATCTTCTTGCTCAAACAAGTTCTGTTTCTGTTATTGTTTGGAGTTTATTTACATGTGTGTGTGTATAACTATATATACACTAATTGTCCAAAGAAAAGAAAAGACGAAGAAAAATACATATAAAGCAATCGTTCCACCATCACCAACACCAACATTCAAAGGCGCTGAGGTTTTGGCTATTGGTTAATAAATCGATATTTGGTTCACCGCAGCAGCTTCAGCTTGCTCAGTTCTTGTTTATATCCAACGTGCATCGTTTCAGTATTGAAACATACTATAACTTGCTGTCTTCCTATTGTTGCACATTGCCTTCAACTTCTTGTTATCTTCTCGTTGCGCATCGTATGCTATCTCATTTAACTTCCCTATATCGATCAAAGCAGCGTTTGAAGCCCTCAGAGAAACATTCTCAGCCTCAAGTGTTTTCATTCTCTGTGTAATCGAAACTTGGTCCTCGGCCGGCGATGCATAAATCCTTATCACGTCCCTCAACTTACACTTCTTGTTGCAATTTGGACACTTTGCGTTGGCTTTCTTGTGTTCAATCCATCTGGTTATACAAGACCGGCCGAATACATGCCCGCAAGAGATAAGGCAGACCCTTTCATGGTTGCCTTCATACGGACACGGCTGCAAGCAAATCGGGCACTGGTCTAACGAATATCCCAAGCCATGGGGAGGAGTACTGCATTGTTGATACGTTTGTGGTTTGTCATGCTGAACTACTTGTTCTGTGCCATCCGCGAGTATTCTCATTGCACAGCCATTAGGATATTCTGGTGTCATTGTGTTCATGCAGAGTGCACTAAAGAATATCTGAATGTCAAACAAAATTTGGGAACTAATTCCAACCAACTATATATATATTAGCTAGGTCCTCCTCTCAGCCTTATATAGAACAATCAAAACTGGTTACCTTAATTGTTCCAGTATAGAAGACGACGTACAAAAGACGAGAACAAATCAAAGTTGGTTTTGCATGTCGAATTTTGGACAAAGTCTTCTCCTTAATTATAGAGCGCCATGGGCATGCTAGCTAGGTTTCCCATATCATGCCTAATCCTAACAAGTATAATACATCTCGTATTTCCATTACAGAACGGTGAGCGTAACTTATCTTCTTGCCTTCTTGGTGATGGAAGGAAATTCAAAAGGGAAGAAAATCTTCATGGTTATCTCTAACACTCCACACAGCTTATGGATTAGGGACTTAATTTCCCATTGTACGTTATTAGATCAATAGTGTGACCGAATTTCCCAGCCGAAAAAGAATGATTTAGTTTGATTGAGATCGAGGGGAGGGCAAGAGAAATTGTCCTTATGGTTTTGGGAACAATTAATACTGCATTCCTAATAAATATAGTAAGGATTAACTTGCTTTGACGATGCTTTATTATCATACAAGCTAGGAATTGAGCTTATTATTATCTTCATTAGACCAAATTGGAAACAAAAGTTATGAGAATCTCCAAGATTCAACTTTGTATATATATTTATACTCAAAGCATACTCAAATCACTACGAAGCAAAGAGATATCGAACCCCCCTTTCGCAATTGAAAAGATTTTTTTAGCTAGGGCTAATACCTTCAAGATCTCATGGCCATGAAGAAAACTTTTTTCTACAACTTCTTTCCGACCAAAGACGAAGAAATCAAGGCAGCAACATCCGTTAATGCCAGAAAGCACATAAGCTGCGATGTGATTGAAATAAGAGATCTTGACTATCAACCACTGTTGAAATCCAACGATCCATGGCACATCAAAAAGGTTGTCCAAGCAGAGGAGATCAAAACTGGGATTCTTCGATTGTCATGGCGAGACGCACTCGATCATATATTTCGATATTGGGATGTCAAAACAGCCAACTTGGTAACAAATATGAAAGATAGGAAAGTGTTTGTTGAAATAGTAGTGGATCTTTCTGATCAGTTCAGGCCATTCAAGCCCTACCGAGGTGAGAACATATATTTGCGGAAGATAGCGAAAGATGATGAGTTCGTTTATGAGTTTGGATTGAAGGATTTGGTCGCTGATAAGCATTTCAGAGAAGGTGATCTGATCGGCTTAACTTGGGACTATCGATATGGTATTTTTCTGACCAAGGTTTTGAGTAGAGGTAGTGCAGCAAGAGATGCAATACTCTTGGATTGAGAGTGAGTTTTCTCTCCTTTGTTTTTAGGATGAGCGAGGATCTTGTTCTCCCACGTACTGAATAAAATAGCTTAGCCAATCCATTTGGATTTGGAATTCTTTTTGGAATTGTTATACGGTTTTGAGATTAATATACATGCAATTTTGGACCCTTTGGTATATAGTATTTCAATTCGGTGATTTTCTTTGAATTTTTGTTAATAAATTAGTAATTATAAGGTAAATACTAGCTAGAACAGAGCTAACTGCAATACATGCAAACAAGGAGCAGGGACGGACCTTAGAGAAAGGCTACCAAGGCTGTAGCCCGGACAATTTTTATCAATCAATCATTTTAATACATGTGTAGAGTATGGTAGAGAATGAAGTTTCACTAGATAGCTCAACCTACATTTATATGATTAGAAAAATTATCAACAATAAACCTAGTTTCCACAATTGGAGAGCAGTTTTTTCATTAAAAATGGTAAAATTTTATCAATAATTATGTCTTTATTATACCATACTCAACTATTTTATCAAGGAAGGATAATTCTGTAACTTCCTATGTGTGTCTTGACCTAATTAGATTAGATATCTAGTATTTTTAGTAGATAGGGAATCCCTGATTATTCGGGATATTTGATGTAATGCCTATATAAAGGCTTCATTGTCTATCAATAAAACAACGCTTTGCATCTATTCCTTTTCTCTTACAACACATTATCAGCACGTGGCTCTAGCCTTCATCTAATAGCCCTGAAAAAAATTCATAAACCCTAGGTTTCCAATCTGAAAAAAATTTCAGAAACCCTAGATCTCTCTTCTGCCGGCAACTGCTTGTCGCCCTCCCTAGAAATCATCTTCCGCCGACAACCCTTCGTCAGAAGAAAGAAAAATTCCCAGGGCACCAAGGTTGTCGGCAAAGATCCAGAAATCTCATTCTGCCGGCCACAGTTTTGTCGGTAGAGAATGATAATTCTTTGGGCACCCAGAAATCTACTCTGGGCACCCTTCTCTGATCGACGTCGTCTCCCTGCTCATCGTCGACGCTCCTCCGCGCAGCAGCGGAGCTGCCCAGCCAAGTCGACGCAGCCATAGCCCAGCGTCGCTCTGATCCAGCCTCTCCGGCCTCTGCTCGACAACGCCAGCCCGTCTAGCGCAGCCAGCCCCGTGGGGCCCCAAAGCCGGCGACCCTTCCCTCCACTCCGACGGCGACTGCACAGATCGAAAGTGCGATCGGCACCGCCCCAGCCCATCGTTGTAGAAGCCAGCGCCGCCCGGCCTGACGCCCTCTACATGAAACGCAGACGAGCGCCGCCCCAACCAGTCCTCAGACCCGGATACAAAAATCTCGACCCAGATCATTGGGCCTGACCCGACCCGTTTCCCACTAACTCGACCCGAGTCGGCTGTTAAACCAATTCCACTGTGCAAGGGGCAAAACGGTAATTATATGTTTCTAAGATAAAAAGTTTTTACCCTACGGGTTAAAACAGTTACAACAGTAATTCTCTTCTTAGTTATACTGCTCTATATATGGTGAATATGACTAACCATATGTTTCTTTTTTCCATGAAATTTATTGCACGACGCATCGCGATGAAATTGCGCGAATTATTCATTGCACGTACATGGAAGAGCATCTCAAATTTGCACAAGGATCATAACCGAGTCCTCAAGTGCAATTTATATTTCTACGCATTTCATTTGGCGAACTAGCAAGTATGATTTAATAAAAGTTCTCGTTTTTCGCAATTTCAATTATTTGAATTTGTATGTCGGAACTTGTGTGTTTTTCAGGACGATACAAAGGGGCCCCACCCACCCCAGCGTATCACAGTATTTAAGAGGTAACTGTGATGTTACCATCCAAAGTTGTGCTTGTGGCTGTGATGTCACTGTGAACCACAACTCTTCGTGACTATTTTATCACGATTCCGACATAATATTGTCGATGCTTGTGACGATCCTAAGGGAGTCACAAAGGGGGCAAACTCGTGATGTGCGACGGAAATTGTCGCTGTAACATCGATATGTGACGGAAATTGTCAAAACAGATATTGAATTGAGTTACCATACTCTTGGTCTCGACCATTCAATACCTTCCCTCTTGTTCTTTTGAGAAAAAGAAAAATTGACCACAAAATGCACCCATAAAAAGAGGGAGAGGCTACGCCTCGAAACCCCCATGTCATACAGAAAAAAAAAGGGCCATTGAAAAAAAAAGAATCATGTCATTGATACGGTTCTACATCGGTTCAATAATTGCAAATAATACAATTATATGGTCAATGTATACAAGAGATACATGTAAGAAGATGAGAGTATATCCTCATGATTACGGATTTTTCGATTTCATAGTCAAAGTGACTACAAATCCGCTTATTTTGTGAAGGCATAGACCCCACATGTGTGACTAATGCTACTTAGTCGATACACTCTTTATGATCCAGACCTCGATGTAACCGTTGGCATTTTGATGCATACATGGTTCGATTCCCTAAAAAGCTATATGTGAATGCAATGAATCGCATTACACATTTACATGTCATGTTGATTTGAGTTCACCAATCTAATTGGTGATGTTAACTCTGAAAATCACAAAGATAAACGTGCCTATGCTCGTCAAGAAACAAATAGACATGCTTGCGTACATGCGCGGATGCATGCGCATTGCCTGGCCTTGACTTCGGCACTCTTGCGCACACCAAAGCCCGCCTTGCCTAGCCTCGGTTTCGACCTTGGCTTGGCTTGCGCGCTGCTTGGACAACAGCTCCGCCACAACCAAACAATGAGGCACGCACACTCCCTCCTAGCCCCTCCCCGGCCTCGGCCCTGGCGTCGGCCTACACACGGCCCGGCCGCTGCCCATCTAGGCCCTATAAGCCCATGCACTCACCCCGGCACGTCTTGGCTTCGGCCTCGGCATGCCTTTGGCTCTTTAGCATTTCATCGGCCTCGTCAGGTCCTTGTTTATGCCTCGGTAAACCTTAGCTTCAGCCTAGGTTAGCCATCGGCAACTCGCATGACCTCGACTCCAACATCAAGCGTCGGCCCCACAAACCTTTGCTTTTGCCTCGACACGCCTTGGTTTCGGCCTTGGCGTGCCTTGACATTTGCTCGGCCTCGGCCCGCCCGTGCACTACCTCGGCTTCGGCCTTGGCTAGCCTAGCACGCGCCTATGCTTGACCCCAGCCCTCCCTTGCCTTGCTTCGGCTTGGCTTCCACTCTAGCTCATGGCCTCGGTCTTGGATACTTGGTTTAGACATTTATGTCTATATAGTATCGATGTTGGCTCATTTGGTTGTTTTCTGGCTCTATTTTTGAGCATTAACGGATGTATTTACTACGCATTTAAGCATGCCTATGTTTTATCTTGTGATACTACACGCCATGTAACACACTCTATCGGAATTGAGTATATATTCTGGTTTATATGACTTGGCATAAAACCTTGTCTCTACACTCTTATGAATGTATCATAGAGACATTGAGTGTATAGGTAATCTTTATCGAACCTTGCTCACCACTTAAAGATATTGGTGCCAACGTTTATCACATTGAAACTCATTGTGAGAATTGAAAAAGATTTCTTATGTATCGCTTCTAATGAATGCGCACAACTTATGAGTCAACATTGTGAATGTACTTCACGTGTATTATGATTTGGATTCTTTGAATCGACGACTCATGTAGACTCTTCTATACATCGTCCAGAATTTTGGACATGTTTTGATGATCCATATGCAAGTAAGTCATGGACATTGTTTCTTTTGAGCAACGAAGCTATTGGGATCAAAGATTACCAAAAGAATATTTGGTAGCGTCATGAGCAATGCTCAAGGCTTAAGGATGACATGAACGTCACCCAAGTCTTCCTCCAAGTCAATGGAAGCACCATCTATGCATTTAATACTGCATATGATCCCCCTCTCATGATCCTTCATTAGCTATGCTCATAATATGGAAGCCTAATCTTTAGTAAAGTTTCGGAGTAACGCCCTCCTACGCTAAAGATAATGATACATAAGATGATAGCCTTAATACCCTATCATGGTTCAATATGAGACACAATGATACTATGGTGATATACCTAATGGTTAAACTCAAGCCATAACACTTAGATGTTATGAAGCACCTTCACAATGATTGAAAAGTAGCAAAAACCTAAAATTTCTGGTTTTTCAGCTCGCGGACTCGTCATGATGAAGACCGGTTTACCTATTTTTATGCTGGTTCTTGAGGTGAAATTTGGTCCTCCGATTCCTAGAATCCATGGCTACCTGCTCAAAAAATTTCAGAGTCATTGGACACCTAGAAGGTGCTGAACCACTCGACACAAACGTTCACTGACCTCTGGAGACTGTTCCGACCGGTTCGGTATGTTTCCTGCCGGTTCCGGCAATGAGGCCGCCGGAGTTGGAATCCTAACACACGTCCCTACCTACTGTTAAAATTTAGTGGCATTTGGTGTCCCAGAACTTAGTGAAATGTTTCAGGAAACATATATGCATGTTACATTTTATAACGAAATGCATCATGTTAACGTATAAATGTTAACGATCAATACCCTTTACCGTCCACATACTTTATGTGCCGTATTGCGCTACCACAAGCGCTCAATGATGAGTTATTTGATTATGAATAACGTCTTTGAATAAGACATAAGCTTCCACCTATAGTCCGCTATATAGAAACCTTAACAGGCGATCTCGTTTATGTAACTTTTTGATGAGCCAGTCTCCCCATCGTTAGGGGGAGAGAAGAACAAGTTTGTTCAAGTAGAACGACTTGGCATTGCCGTGGTTTGTCCCCACTGTGCCTCATCAAGTTTTCCAAAGTCCCATAAACCAAAGTGACGAGATTTGATATACATGCTGCAAAGAGCAAACTATTGGTCTTTCAAGAAAAAGATCGGAATAGTACTCTTGTATCAACATGCCTATAAGGATTGATGTCCAAATCAATGGACATATTGTCATTCATAAATGGTGACATGGTGACTCCACAAAAGTGGTAGATGGTGTCACTAGGCCGTGACTCTCACAAGACGTGTAGAGAGGGCACTTAATTCGATATACACTCGCCGTATGCGAGTATGGCACAACTTGATCATTGGATCAATGACAACTCATTCGTCTCATGAATTTTCTGTATTAAGGTCATCATTGGGGGACGCCTCAATGAGAGGCCAATCCATATAGAGATCTCTACAAATGCGAATTACACTAGTGTACATGAGTACGTGGTTTATGAGTTAGATATCGAACACACTCACTTCGTTGAAGCAAATACCAACGTTGTGAATTGGCCTACACGGAAAGATATGCGATCCAGTTTATACAAAGAGATAGGTCCTTGGTCAGGTGATGCCGACACCGCAAGTGTAAACCCTATCGATAATCTTTGATGGAAAGCGTAGTGAGAAAAAGAGCCTAGACTCACCTTGTGGCGCAAGGTCTCTCACAAACGCCCTGGAATCGACTACAATGACATATGCTCTTGTAATGGAGTCATATCACACTCCACTACCTTGTTAGTTAGGTAGTTCCGAAAAACTGAACATGCAGCTTATGAATCATCTCTATTGGGACTAAGTAAAAAGATGTACATAAATATCATGAATGGATCAGTTTTCACCCAAGTCAAGTGAGTAAAAACCTCGAAGTGCGTATGCTATCAGATTAGGATGTTCTCTATATGGGTTCAAATCTTCTGGTTAGATATTGTACAACACGGTTGAGCGACTACTTGATTTGAGATGAAATGTAAAGAATCATGCCTATTTGCGTGTAAACTACGGATGAATTGTGATTGAAGTATCACTAATCCGACGTTAAGAATGAAAGTGTCTTGGGAATATTTGGTCTCAAATGTGAGAACCGCTAGTGATGAACCTATTCATCAATCGGCTTATGGTTATCTAAAGAACATTAAACCAAAGCTTATATGTACCCTATGATTAGTCGATGTCTTGAGAAGACTCGTTTCGTCTATGTGACGAGAAGTCTTGGGAGATGAAACTCTCCATCTAAGTACCATGTGCGCAATCATGTACTTGTCATAATATGCTAGACTCGACATCTCATTCGCTATAAACTTATAAAGCCAAGGTAATGGCTAGACGCGCCCACGCAATGCCATGGTATATGGCGGTACTTTCTTTCAAGAGAAAGGTTTAGGCTCATTCGATCCCTTCATGAAAGACACATCAATAGGCAATTCCAGATTTTGCCTGGTTCTGTACGTCTATTTCCCTGAGACCTACAGGACAGCTCACTCACTGGAAAATTATGAAATTTGTACCATTGGAAAGGTCTATGTATCTAGTTTTCAGGGACACCAATAATTTGATCATAGTTATCATATTGAGTGAGTTATGGTTGTTTTAGCAAAGTAGGACGAATCTGTCCGGTAATTTGCAGATCAGTCACCTTCGACAGAGCTTTGTGATCAGCCCAGAATGAACCTTGCTGTGTAGTTTATATCATTGGAAAGATATGGGTGTCTAGTTTCCAGAAATCTTTATGGTTCATTTATACCTACTGTATCGAAGGAGTTATGACTATTTAAGTACACAAAGGTCATGCTGCATATGAATCTGATTTTCAACGCAAACTCTAGTTTTGAGTTGTTAAGCAACCTTCTTCCTTAAGACCAAGTAAAGCTAAGTATAGCTGGTCTAATACAAGGATAATGTGGCCATATTCAATGACTCGATCATTGGCTACGCCTACTTTTGAAGCTTGTGAGGAGCGTTTGTATACGCCATTAATCTACACTCCTAGTTTGAGTTACCAATCAGGGGGAGTTGTCTTGTAGACATCAGGGGGAGTCTACCTCACATGTAATCTTCAATTGCAGTTGGTGCGTTGTGATCTTTTCCCTTCGACCAAGCTTTTTATTTTTTACCCAAGTTGTTTTGTTTTGCTTTGCTTGGCAAGGTTTTAGCGAGGCAACATGTTATGCACCGTGTCACATTAGGTACGCGGAGAGTGTTCAAGGAAAGATAATTATGTAACTTCCTATGTGTGTCTTGACCTAATTAGACTAGATATGTAGTATCTTTAATAGATAGGGAATCCCTGATTATTCGGGATATTTGATGTAATGTCTATATAAAGGTCTCCTTGTCTATCAATAAAACAACACTTTGCATCTATTCCTTTTCGCCTACTACAAGTATTTATATATTAATTAAATAATTTCATCAAATAAAAAAAAAATTATATGATAAATTTAGCTTGATATATTTCAAAATGATATGAAAGCAATGTTACCTGCAGTATTGTCGGAGGAATCGAAGAATGCAGCAGATAGTAGTCCTTCCCCAGAAACATGACTATAAACAAGTCCAAAATAGTACTAGGAAAAGGATAGAGAGGCTAGTCTGCACAACAGCGTTCATAGCCTCCTTCAAACTGGCCGGCTTGTGTTTTGTTTGATTATCCGTCGTCTAGAACTCTTAGTCCTCAAATCAATTGTATATATTCAATATTGCTTCTTCAAACTCAATTCACAGTTAAGCACGCAGTACTCAAAGAGTTGTACAATGAAAACCAATTAAGCACCAAATTATAATGTCTTATCCGACATGCTGTATACAGCTCAATTATTTTCCATGATCAACGTATTTTCACTTCAACATTCTCCCAAAGAAGACATACATACATACGATAATATTAAGATTAGATGTGAGTAATTGAAACATAGGTATCTACATAAAAGACTAAAACTACGTACGAATCTTCAGTGTGTTGTCATTATTAACTGTATGTTGTGGTATCTTCCATCTTCTTTCGTTGACGATTTAAGTAATCACGCATTATCGATCCCTCAACGCAATTATCATAGAGCAAATTGTTGAGTGGCTTAAATTCTATCATTTATAAGCAAAATTTGTACATAAGGTAAGGTAGATTATTATTATTAATAAAAAAAAAAAACATTGGATAGCAA
The DNA here is from genome assembly GCA_963682095.1 of Potentilla sterilis. Lineage (NCBI taxonomy): Eukaryota > Viridiplantae > Streptophyta > Magnoliopsida > Rosales > Rosaceae > Potentilla > Potentilla sterilis. The sequence goes on from OY821763.1 coordinate 35,107,753, forward strand.
AATCACGTGCGAAACACGTGACATCGAAGATTTTAGTTGGGCAGCAGCCCCATTTTTCCTCCAAGCAGCAAAGTAACCAAAGACCGAGAGAAGGAGTGAGATGGCGCTGAGAGCAGCGGTTCTGCGGCACGTGCGAGTTCCGGTACAAACCCTAACCGGTGGAGCCAAGTGGGGTCTACCTTCTCTCCGGTGGATGTCCTCTCACGATGATCATCTGACCAAAAACGAGGTCACCGAGAGAGTCCTCTCTGTCGTCAAGTGTTTCCCCAAAGTCGATCCTTCTACGGTAATCAGCCCCCTTTCGAATTTGATGAAATCTTTCAATTTCGATTTGATGCTGAATTAGGGGGTTAGAGAGAGAGGTGGGATTTTTGGATCTAATTGAGTTGATTGGTGAATCCTGCCTTTTATAACTAGTATAACTACGAGTACAATTTATCATCTTTGTTCTTGAATGTGCAGTCATTAGAACAGACACATATCATACAAGTAATAGATGTGCATGTACATTCTTCATCATCTTTGATCTTTAATGTTGGTTTTTTACTGTTCTTTTGTTGGGCTTATTCTGATGATGAATGAGGCTTTGTACAATTTAACATCTCAGTGAAGTACTTTCTATTGTTAACTGCGATATTGAAACTATATAAAAACTTGCTGAATCCTTGGAATTTCATAGGTCATGCTATAGTAATGATACATCAATGGTAACCTATAATGAAACTTACATTGTTGGTCTTTTGCGATGACACTTGGACGTTAGTCTTTTGTACAGAAACTCTACCACAACTTAGGTCCACGACTATGAAGATCCGAAGATATGGGGTTTCATAGACAATAGTGAATTAGGAATGATTGGTTTGCATTTGCTTCTATATGTCAGTACTCTAGTAGTTTCAGAGTCCTAAATAAATAGTAAAAGCTTAGAATCATACTATTACTAGTTGTAGATCTATTTAGACACTTTTATACTATTTGGTAGCAGCCTCATAGATGCAATGGCGTAATGCAATTTTACTCATTGCAAGTGTTCCTCCTCTTTCCTCTCTGGTTGTGAATCTTCATATCTCTTATTTAAGTATAAACATATTTCTTCCTTTCCGAATGTCCTTTTTCATCAATGAACTGCTATAAGTTTGTTTTGCCTGAAATTTTCACGGATTACTGATTTTTCTGCTATTATCTACAGGTGACTCCTAATGTACATTTCCAGAAAGATTTGGGCTTGGATAGCTTGGACAATGTGGAGATTGTAATGGCTCTAGAAGAAGAGTTCAAGCTTGAGATCCCTGACAAGGAAGCGGATAAGATTGATTCTACAAATCTGGCCATTGAGTACATCTATAACCATCCAATGGCTGGGTAACAATCTTGAGCAGCAGGCTTGTCTCATTACATGAGCTATTGAAACGTTTTTTTGTTATCAACCATGTGACATTTGTAGGAATTTGCTCATCCTGTGGGCTGGAAATAATATGCATGTGTCTGAAAGAGAGTATTCTTCCTGGAACTGCTGTTAAACGTCTTTCCAATGTTTTAATTGTAAACAGTGACATGTTCTATCCAATCAGTTTTCAGGATTGCTTGTGTTCTTGTGCATGATTTAAGTGCTATTTTCCATTATAAGGTTTTCACCTGGTAGCTTGTAGTTGATGGGTATTGGAGTTAAATGTGCATACGTCCCTATAGCCTTATGGCCTTGGCTGGTCACAAATTGAAGGGAGCTTATGTGAAAGTCATTTTGTTGTTAGAAGCACATGAAAATTGATGAGCCTACAGATTTTTGGATACTGATCTGGAAATGCTTTGTAGAAAGCACTTGCCTAACTTTCCAGCACCCAGAAAGCACGCGTTACAACTTACAATTACAAGAAGCCTCTTGTTTTCTTTGGAAGCTCTTTTCACAGATTGAAAGTCACTCTTAACATCCATTAATTGGGACACAGCGTAAGGGTGAAGGCATTTCTCCATTGATGCAAATGTAGAAGATACACCCCGTTATCTTTTTGAATGCACTAGGCCTTGTTTATGTGATTCATACCTGAAAACAGAAACTTGGAATTGGCACTAGTACTATTTCTTGATGGAGCCTTCTCATCCATTCATATTACTTTGGCAATGTCCCATTTCAATATTTGTACATTTTCTTCAAACTTTTTGAATTGACAGTACCTCATCAATCATCATGTAGCTTAGCTTAGTGTTATGAAATGCTATAACGTTGTTTTGCATTGAAGTTTAAGATATCAACCCAAGTAACTCTTTCTTGAAGTTACTCCAAGACACAGATTTGTTTGACTTCTGCCACCCCAAAATCTTATAACAAAAAGAAAAGAAAAAAAGAAAATCTTATACTGGTTACTATAGAATGGGATACGAACCCATAGAAGATCTTCATTTTGAGTCGGTTGTGCTTTCATATGGCTTGTATTAGGGTCAACTGGTCACATTTCTCTTCAAAAGTAATCATATCCTTTACCTACTATAGAACGCATGTCACAAACAAGCATCAAAGCACACATGTAGAATTGCATCGGCAGCTAGATCTTCATCCAGGAATTGATAAGTTGTATGAAGATTGCAAGGTTACCGGTCTACCTCATCATTCCAAAGATTTGTTTTCGAGAGTTGCGCATATCTAGTACAGACTCTTTGAAGAAACTTACATCAATGATTGATAGTTGTTCCTAACCCTAGCATATCGAGGCTGACACTGCTAACATATGTGTATGAAGAACAAATTTCAAACAGAACATTATTGAATACAAGCTTATAGTTATCAATACTTAAAATAAGAGAACATGATATAATAGGATTAATTACAAGCTAATCATTCTTGATATTAGCTTCAACCCTTACCAATTAGAATCTTTCTACTTACGATCAACTAGGTTTTTGTTCATGTCACAGCAGTTACAGCTAGCCGAGTTCAGAAACAAGCTTACAAACAAAATATCAAACAATGGACCACAATAACCCAATGATAAGATTACAAATTTCATGAAATACAGACAGCCATGCATAGCCTCTTTATTTAGTATAACGACGAACTGACCATATTGATAATAGAGAGTGATATAATACACAGCTGAAACGTATCGTTGTTCCTCTTCTTCAATGGCGAAACCAAGTGTCTCTCCTCGAATCCATCTCCGCAAGTCGTGGAGGCATCGACGATCGAACTCACCTGGATATTGGCGTCCTCGTTGTGCTTCATCTTGTAGTCCTTGATGGCTTGCTTGATGGTTGGTCTGGCGTCAGTGTAAAGCTGCAGACAGTCATCCAAACACGCCCTTACGAACTTGTCCAGCTTCTTGTTCTTGAGAAGGTGCTTGATGAAGCGCCTTGTGTCAGTCACGTTTTGCTGGACTAGCTTCATAGAGATGAGGCCGAGTTGCCGGAGATCGGCGCAGGAGCTGTTTGGGGCGGCTTGGAGAGAAGTAAGGCAGAACTTGTAGCTCAGGTTGGGGTTGTTCTGAGCAGCTTTCTTGCATGTTTCAGAGATGAGATTGTTGGCGGTTATGGGAGTGAATGTTGATGAGAAGAGAAGGAAGAGAGAGAGGAATACCGTGAAAGTGAAAATGGAGGTTGTCATATTGTGGGGATTTGGACTATGAAGATTTGGGGTTTGACGTATATATAGGTAGTTTGGATAAGCACGTAGTACCATATATATATAAGAGATTATGGGGGAGGATGGTAAAGGTGTGGGAAACTTGGAGTGAAATATATACTGAAATACTATCTAAACCTAATGGAATGAATGACATAAAAACTGAATAAAAGTTTGACCTAGCTAGATGATGATGAGAACTATCATGGGGACTCAACACAATATGGGAGTTTAGATTGGTATTTTAATTGATTGATACATGCTTGTTGGATACATCTCCTTGCCTCCTTGGTCAGTTTGGATTAAACAATGATAATTAGCTTGCTTGAAATTCTTTTATTTGGTTAAAAATTGTTGACTCTTTCTCTCATTTTTAGTCATACTAAGAACATAGGCATTTAACTATTTATTCACCTTAAAATCAATTTAAATCTTGTCATTAATTCTTTATTAGAACTACTTACATAGTGTAAAAGTCTATTTCTTTTTGGTATGTTTATGCAAATATATACTAGTCATTCACACATGCTCTGTATGTGATTTTTGAATTTAAGAAAGTGTATATATATATATATATATATATATATATATATATATATATATATAAAATAAAAAACAGTTATTGAAGATAGTGGGAGATCGAGAAATATGGAATGTGATACAACTGTAAAATCTATTTTGCTATTGTCATATTTACCCTTGTGATTTTGCTCATTCCTTAAGTATTTTAATATTTGAAGGTTATAACTGTAAAAAGAAGAAGAAAAAAACGGTTATGGTGAGCAAGCCCTGTTTCTTTTATAAAAGTATAGTTGGTATTTTCTCTCCTCAATTCATACATTCATACAGATATAAAGATGTGGAAACTTTCAATCCAAAACCTGCTTATCTCACAAGGAGTTGAACTGGAATATGACTAATTATAGAGCTTATATATCTTTGCATGTTCTTCTATCATGCATTATATCTATGTGAATTAGTTTTCTTTGGGGCTATTATAACTGAAATTTTGATTGCAATACTTTACAATAAGATGAAGATGAATCGACTTTTGAGAATTGTTGCTATATATATGTGATTTTTTAAATGTCATCATGTACGACTCTTCTATATTTATTGTGAAAAATATTATGAAAATAAAGAGTGTGAAATATGTACGTCATTCTCACTCTTAGAGTCTCAGTTGCCAACTTTTTAAATAGTTGTTGTTTATCTTCTTATACTCTAAAATTACTTTAATTATTTTGTTAGCAATTGTTTTGGTGCAAATACTGGGGTAGTTCAGTTGATAGTCTGTGCAACATGTACTCGATCATGAAGTCATGAGACTTAAAAAAAAAAAAAGTTAGGAGACTGAAAAAAACCTCGTAGACCTCTGATTTTACCAATATACGCTTAGCCTTTTCTTATTAACTCATCACCGTTTTTACAATCACATTCAAGAATAAGGGACCGAAAATATAATCATCTACAACAAACTCAAGTCACATGCAAGACTTGCTTTCTTTTAGGAACCAAGCAATTCAAATCACAAAGAGTTGGTTTGAACTGAAGTACTAAACTTAAAGTATTACATAACTACATACATGAACTGTATCATATGGCATGCATGTAGGGTATCTTCGACAACATAATCTTTTTTAAGTCAAATCTTTATGGTTGTCAATTGTGGCCCAAATTATAATTCAATCTTTTTCACTTTAACTAGATTTGAATTTGATTCTTGTTTTATAAACAAGAGAAAAACAAATTCCCTGTGTAATACCCCGTACTTTTTAAAAAGTGAATTAATATATTGTGGAAATGCAAATGTCTAGTTATTAAAAATTATATTGAGACGAGCTAAATGGTATTACAACTTAAGTAATAATATTACAACTTTAACGACTCATGAAGTAAATAAAAATTACAACTTTAGAACTCAGTTACAACTTTGAAAACTGATATACTACATTGAGGACTAATTAAAAAAATTTATGATAAGCTAATGCATGCTATGCATCAGCACCCTAGCCTTACCCCAAAAGTGAAAGAATTATAGCATTGGAAGAGGCAAAAGAAAATTCAAGATAATGGTCATGCAAACTAATGATTTTCCCTAGCTTTAAAGAAGTGGTACAAAAAGTTAAAGAGTGACACAAGAAGGAAAACCGATGCTAATGTTAGTGCGGATTGCTATAGGCCTCTTTTTAAGAAACCACAATAAATACAATAGAGTATTGTGTTTTTTTTTTAATTATTATTATTGAACAAAGAACTCATATACAACAACTACTTTATTGTGAGTCGAACTCTGTTGTCCAGCTCTCAAAATCGGTTCATGACAAATAATATTACATTTACTATCCAAGAGAAATTTTGTATACACTCCACAAATCACTTAATACACACTCATCTTGTTTTATATCTCAAATCACATTCTATAAATAGGTTAAATGACCAAAACAGATATCAATTATCATAAGAGAAAAAAAACAAAGAAAAAAAAAACTATATGGTGCAATACAGTTGTAAACCTAGACATCTTAATTTTGAAAAAATTTTTTGTCCGACTATTGATTGATGTTGGAGTTGTAACAACAGTTCTCAATTTAATTATCAATTGACCAATGATCTTTTGAATTGAAATTTAAAACATTTTAGACGAAACTAGTAGAAAGTATGTTAACAAATACCTGAAAATATTTTTAAAATTCAGTACATATTAATTATCACTTATAGATATTTCATGACTTTTTAGCATAACGGTATTTTAGGTACTTGGGGATGTGTACCTAGTTTGATATTGAAATGAAAAATTTAGGGAATAATGTATTAAGTAAGGAGTACGTGTGTATTAAGAGGTTTGAGGAGTGTATTTAAAACTACTCACTATCCAATGGTTTTTAATAAACACTTGCCAGTAATGGATGTAATTTATTCTCGACGAGGCTCCTCAAATTTATCCTCGACAAACTCATCTTCACCAATCATATTATGAAGAATGGTGTAATTTATCATGATAGTATGCATATCTTGTAGTTTTAATAATTTAACACCGTGAGAGAGTACAACCTATCAAGCTTGAAGGATACTAAAACACCGCTCAACATTATTACGATAACTCTTGCATTTTGGTAAAGTGTGCCTCTGTAGCATCTTTGGGTTTGAATATTGCTTTAACAAATTTCTGCCACATCGAGTATATGTCATCAACAATGTAGTATGATACAGTGTAGGTAATATCATTAATCTGATACGCGCCATTTGGAGCACTTCCATGAATAAATCTTGTGAACACGTTGGATGCACCGAGAACGTTCAGGTTATTTTGAGCTTTTGGGGTACCAAAAAATGCATGTCATAGCTTCAAGAATAACAGTAAGGTAACATTTACAGCCTAAGAAAGCTCTTAACCATCCCTTTGGAGACTTTTCCCACTTCTAGTGCATGTAGTCGATGTTCCCAATTATGTCTGAAAAACCATTTTGTTGTCCTCTGTATAAAAGCGTTTGCAGATTTGCGATATTTTGAGAGACCGAAAATACCAACCGTCATACAAATACGCCACTTGTGTATAAAAAATCTACAAACATTTCAAAACAATTTATGCTCTCATCCTGGTGACTTCATCACCTATCAGTCCTTGCACCATATGCAAGCATTCATAAAAGCACATGTCATTTTTTGTTCCTGAAGCAATCCTAGCTTTCCAGTGCATTTGGTGTTTACATTCGAAAATCGTCAAACTTGCAAAGGTCCGCTGTGACGTGATTGAATACTAGTTTTTGCGTTCTATAACGCTTATAGAAAGTTGCATTGATTTAAAATCATCAGTCATGTTATCACCTCTTGTTTGCTTGTGTCGCAATTGATTTAAAATCATGTCTAAAATCGTTTTATTAATTTTAAAAATTCACGAGTTTTGAAGAGAAGACATATAATCTGTTCATTGGTTTAATCTTATCGAAACATTCTAGTTTATTTTAATTTTAATTATTTTTTTATAAATAGGGTCATTGAAAAAAGAGGGCATTTAAAGGGGAGAGGATCCTCTCCTACCTTAGTTTCTACCTGACCTGCCTAACCTTTCTTTGAGATGGCGACAGGTGTCCAAACTTCATCTAATTTCTCAAATGGCTCAAAGGCTATCCATTGTTTTGGCGCGCTATTTTTCACTGCTCTATTTTTATTTGAGTTCTGTTTTGGCGCGCTGTTAATTGTTATTTGCCCCCGCTTTGTCTTGTCTTATATACAACACTTTTGGCTGTTCTTGACGAAAACTAAGCGACTGAAGGAGGATGATTGATATTGCATCTTGTTCTAACCAAAAGTTCAGAGTGTTAGCTTTCTTTGTTTTCCCCTGCATTCAATACGACAGGTTTGTATAACGCCCTTCAATTTTGGGTTTTCTTTTGAAATTCTCTTAGGGTGTTTGAGAGATTATGAAGTCTATATTTGCTATTAGAAGAGGAATTGAGTGCTTCAGTAATATAAGAAAATAATAACCCGATTTTGATTCAAGTTTCCATCTTTCTTGTATCTACTACGTTTAATTTATTGATATGAGCTATTGGCTTGTTGCATTGGTTGTGCTTATTAATTAGCTCAGTAATCATAAATCGCATATTGTTGCAGTTAAGGTACAAAGTATTGGTTGCATAAAGATAATTTAATGGGTACAAGAGACATCAATGTAGAGAATTCTGATTTGGAATTGGATTGGAGACCTAGAATTGGAATGAAGTTTGATTCTGAACAAGCAGCTTATGACTTCTATAATAGATATGGAGGAAACGAGGGGTTTATATTAGAAGGGAGACATATGGAAGCAATAAAAGAATAAAAGAACTCACTTCAAGATTATTTGTTTGCTGTAAAGAAGGTGTTCGATCTCAAGATAAGAGGGATTCCATGACTACAAAACCTAGAGCAAAGACAAGAACAGGTTGCCATGCTTCTCTTAGTATTAAATTGAACAGGAAGGATAATAACGTCTTTGTTAATCATTTTGTTGAGGAGCACAATCATTCGCTTGTCCCAAAAGAATGTTCTCACATGCTACCTTCGCAGCAAAATATACAAGACTCTCATTCGCTTGATATGTATTGCTTTGTATTTAGTTTGATATGTAACGCACAAATGCAAGTATATGAGATTGAGATGATTGTAAGCTACTGTATATAACTGACTTGTTGCTCAATTGTACACTATTTGACCGTTCAATTACCACTTCGATTGAATTTTTGGTATCCAATTTATCACTTCGTCTTGTTTGGTAAACATTATTGACCAGTTGTGGAAATAAAATCTATATTGTTAAGGTTCATTCATACTTATCTCATTCATATAATCATACTCAAAGTTTATTCATTCAAAATGTAACATCCCCAACTAACATTGCAAGCTATTGAATAGCAAACACAAGGCTGTAAAATTGTCTTCTCTTGCACAATTGGCCTACTTATTTCTTACATAAACAAACTAGAAGTCTGCAGATGCCTTCTCCTCTTTCAAAAACAGAATCACCAAACTGCACAATAAGCTAGAAGCCTGCAGATGCCTGTCCAGCAGAACTCCAGGAGCCATGTGAATTTCACTGAGGAGTGTTGTTTAGATCAAACTCCTACGAAATATATAATGAAATACATAATTGTTAGTAGTATTAAATTTGAATACCATAACTCTTAAGACCAACAAAAATCATTTTAATGTACTGATTATGAGCATGAAATTAAAGTGAAGAGGCAGACAAATCATATTCCAGAAATTGATCAGCATTACTTGTAATTGGATCAAAACTTGTGATGCATCAGTTGTTAGATCATAAGCATCGTTCTTCGCATTACTCAATGGATCAAGAGTCACCTTGTAGACATTGTCCATTGTATCAGGAGTCATCTGAACAGTAAAAGTCCAAGAATGATATCTGTAAAAAAGTAGTTGAACAAACTAAGAAGAAAGTAGTTTATAGAAATGAGAATACCTCAATTACTTTGCTACTGGATGGACTTTGCCTTTTCTTTTTGTTCATGTTTATCTCTAGCTGACTTTTAATCCGCCGTTTCCTTCCTTTACTTGCTTCCCTTTTCTTTAGCCCTTTTACATTCACCACATTACCATCTGCATTGATCAGAGCAGTAGGAGTGGATTGAGTTGCATTCACCACATAACCCTCTACATGAGAATTAAATTCAGACCTTAGCAAGTCTTCAATTTCTTTTGCTAACTTCTCTGCAAAATTCATGGCTAACTTGTATGCTTTTTCCCTTTCAGAAGCCCTGCTTAATATCTGAATGTAGGTGGAGCATAAGGACCTGTATCTAGAAGCTTGTTGCAGATTAGGGTCAGCTTCAGTTTCACGCCCATTTATATCTTTAACACTTTCAACTCTAGCTGTCTTGGTCCATCTTTTTAAGATATAATGCTCATGAATTTATTTTACTTGCATAACTTCTCTAAGGACCTTGATAATGTGTCTACATACAACCCCTTTCATCTCAAACAATCTGCAACTACATGACAGTATATCACCATTGTCTCTCTTCACTTGGCGTTCTCTAGAATAACCATCTCGAATGACCGTATAAATCTTTCCACCATCAACGCCAACACAATTTGTTATAGAAGCTTCAAGGGATGATTCAAACTGATTTTGAAACTCCTGAAATATGAGTTTAGTGTAAACTTTACTTGCTTCATGTAGCATTTTGACATCCATCTTCACAATAGGCAATCTGAAGCGCATATCATATTCTGCTTCTAACTCCTTATACCTTTTATCAGCAACCATCCTCTGAAAGTGTGTGAAAAATTCGGACATATTATGATCAGATTCTAAATACCTTTTCAAGGCAGAGTTAAAACTTTCACTCAATTGAGTGCTTCTTACTCCAGTTGACCAAGCCCGCTTAACATAAGGAAAGCCCCATTTTTCTCTTAGATCATATGTGCCACTCAACCAAGTATTTTCACGTGTACCATATTCGTCAACCATAGCATCCCAAGCGGATATAAACTCATCATCCTGTTCAATATTTTCCATGAACCTTGACAAAATACATATTATTCCACCTTCATCTGTCAAAAAACTTTCCCCATGCTTTATGGCATTTTGCATCATATGCCATTTGCAGAGCCTATGATATACATAAGGCATAACATGCCGAATAGCCTTTGCCATTGCAGCATCTTGATCTGTAAATATTGTCTTTGGAGCCTTTCCTGACATTGCTTTTAAAAACATCTCAAACAACCATATAAATGAGTCAGCTGTTTCATCATACATTAGAGCCACCCCAAATATAATGGTCTCACGGTGATGATTGAATCCAACAAACACAGCAAGAGGCCTATTAGATTTATTGATCTTGAATGTTGTATCAAAACTAACCACATCCCCAAATTGGCCATAATGAATGATCATTTTAGCATCTGCCCAAAATATGTTTGTTACTTTCTCCTCTTCATCTAATTGCATAGCACGGTAGAAGGAAGGGTTTTCTAATGTTTGGCCTTCAAAATACTTGAGAATGCATCCCAATTCTCCATACTCCAAGCTTCTCTGTCTCTTTGTTCGAAGGTAGTTTTTTACATCTAGTTTTGTATAACCAACGGCAGCTCTTCCACCAGCTTGTTTACCCATCAACTCATATAGAGACGTTAACTGAACTCCAGAATCACGTACCAAGTCTATTTCTATGCCTTGAGAGTCTTGTATATTTCGCTGCGAAGGTAGCATGTGAGAACATTCTTTTAGGACAAGCGAATGATTGTTCTCCTCAACAAAATGATTAACAAAAGAAGTTATTATCCTTCCTATTCAATTTAATAATAAGAGAAGCATGGCAACCTGTTCTTGTCTTTGCTCTAGGTTTTGTAGTCATGGAATCCCTCTTATCTTGAGATCGAACACCTTCTTTACAGCAAACAAATAATCTTGAAGTGAGTTCTTTTGTTCTTTTATTGCTTCCATATGTCTCCCTTCTAATACTAAACCCCTCGTTTCCTCCATATCTATTATAGAAGTCATAAGCTGCTTGTTCAGAATCAAACTTCATTCCAATTCTAGGTCTCCAATCCAATTCCAAATCAGAATTCTCTACATTGATGTCTCTTGTACCCATTGAATTATCTTTATGCAACCAATACTTTGTACCTTAACTGCAACAATATGCGATTTATGATTACTGAGCTAATTAATAAGCACAACCAATGCAACAAGCCAATAGCTCATATCAATAAATTAAACGTAGTAGATACAAGAAAGATTGAAACTTGAATCAAAATCGAGTTATTATTTTCTTATATTACTGAAGCACTCAATTTCTCTTCTAATAGCAAATATAGACTTCATAATCTCTCAAACACCCTAAGAGAATTTCAAAAGAAAACCCAAAATTGAAGGGCGTTATACAAACATGTCGTATTGAATGCAGGGGAAAACAAAGAAAGCTAACACTCTGAACTTTAGGTTAGAACAAGATGCAATATCAATCATCCTCCTTCAGTCGCTTAGTTTTCGTCAAGAACGGCCAAAAGTGTTGTATATAAGACAAGGCAAAGCGGGGGGAAATAACAATTAACAGCACGCCAAAACAGAATTCAAATAAAAATGGAGCAGTGAAAAACAGCGCGCCAAAACAATGAATAGTCTTTGAGCCATTTGAGTCATTAGATGAAGTTTGGACACGTGTCGCCATCTCAAAGAAAGGTTAGACAGGTCAAGTAGAAACTAAGCTAAGAGAGGAACCTCTCCCCATTTAAAGACCCAAAATGATAATAAAATGGGTAAAAACTTAAAATGGTATCTGAACTATTGCGAAATGTACTTTTTGGTACTTACAAATTTTTTCTACATGAAATGGTACCTCAAGTATTGCACAATTACCTTATTTGGTACCTCCGTTAGTTTTTCCGTTAAAGTCGCCTACGTAGCATGAATAAATACGCAAAATGGTACCCAAGCTATTTCAAAAATAGTTTTTAGTACCTATATTTTTTTTTTTAATACTTCAAATAAAATCTCTGAATTTAGTTTATGATACCAAAACATATACTAGTTAAACTCATAAAAAAATTATTATTATTATTATTTTGATAATAATAAAAAATATTATTATTTTGATATATCAATATTTTCTTTATAAAAAAATTTACAAATTTAATTTGTTTATAAAGGAAGTCCAATATTTGGTAATGACATAATATACGTTGATAATAATAGTATTTATAGATATCTCTATCATAAGAATAAAATACAACATATTACTATATCTTATGTTTATAAAAAAAAAGTATATTTAAGAGTTCTAATAAAATAATATGTGTGTATGCGTTTAAGTTATATATCTCTAACCATTAATCATAAACCAAAATTTTGAGTAAAAAAAAATAAACTAAATTTTGAGGAAAAAAAATATAGGTACCAAAATATTTGTTTTGAAATAGCTAGGGTACCATTTTGGGTATTTATTCATACCATGTAGGAAACTTTAACGGCAAAACTAACGGATGTACCATATTAAGTAACGGTGCAATACTTGAGGTTCCATTTCAGGTAGAAAAAATTCGTAGGTACGAAAAAATATCTTTCGCAATAATTCAAGTACCATTTTAGGTTTTTACCCTAATAAAATCTTTTAATTTGTCCTAATGATAATTAATGACCCATATTAAACCACTAGCCCTAAAGATTAAAAGAATTACAAAAAGTGTCACTATAGTAGCATGACTAACCAACTAATAAAAGGACCCTGAGAGTGGCATTCTCTTTCCCAGACTCCACCTTCTTTTTTGGCTTCTTCCCCACTAACCCACCCACCTCACCCCCTTCTTCACCGCCGCCATCACCTACTCCCTCACCCCTGTTAAAACTCGTCGCCTCCCCCATGACTTCCGTTTCAATTGCTTGGAGTCAGATTTTACAATCCTCATTCCGTCGCATGTCAATCTCACTGAGCTGAAAATCGACGGTGGTGCCAAACGAGGCTGTGGTAGCGAAGATTCCTACTCCGGCGGATGCGGTGGTGGAGAAGAGGGCCGCGATGGTGGCGGCAATGAGAGGGATGCGGAGGGGAGGAGCTTGGGCCTTTGTGTTGGAAAATGGTGAAAATCACCGTTTATTTTAACCAATTTAATTAGAAGAATTTAAGTGGACGCACTTAATATTCGTTAATGATAAAATGTGAATTCGTATTCTCCGGTATGAGGACTACAAATTCATATAATCATCTTGTTAAATTGGTTATGGTGTGAATAAGAAATTGTCACCCAAAACGTGCTCACTACTTGAATTCTGGAATGTGTAACAACAGAACTCCTTTGAATTTTGTAACAGCAGATTCAATGAGATTAAATACTGTAACGACAGATTTAATGAGATTGAATTCTGTAACTGCCGAATTCATTGTGTAACTGTTGTAACGTATGAAATGGAATTTATTGAGGAAATAGTTATGACATATGAATTAGAATTCATTTCTGAATTCATTACGTAACGGCTATAACTTATGATATGAAATTCATTTCGGAATTCATGGCAATTAAAGTAGTAGCCTCTTTACCCCCTATATAAAGAGCGACCTATTCATTTGTTCAAGGGATCTTGTATCACCAAAAATATTATCAGACAATCTCCCAAAGTTTTTCTCTCTCGTGTCGTTTCTTCTGGTGATAGATAGAAGGTACAAGTGGTTCGTAGGCTTTCTTGTTGCAGTGCAGCTTCAAGAATTCATTAGTCGTTGTATCCTGGGAGACGAGCGCCAATAGACCTGTTGCACCGGTAGAGGCGGCGTAATTGTCTTAAGGAAAGTGTGTGACACACACGACTCGACTGTTCCTAATCCGTTTTCAAACTCCTTCGGTATTGGTTGAGTATTTCATCATACTTATTTCTGAAATTTTATTTCTAATTTCAAGTTAATATATATTTCAATTTTATATTTGCAATATCACACCCAATATATTTTACAATCTTAAGACAATTAACTATGATATTGCTTATATAATTTGGAATACTCGTTACCTTCGAGGTTCAATATATTTTACAATCTTAAGAACTTTTATATATGTGATATTGACTAACGTGGTTTCTTTAAGGAAATGGTTGCCTAACGGAAGGGTGTTGGCTAAAGGAATTGGTTACTAAACCAAAACGATGTCGCCTTAAGGAAGCGGTTGTCTTTGGAGTTTTGTTGTGAAATAAAAAACGATGTCTAAAGAGAAATAGACTCCAAAGGAATTATTGATTAGCTACCTACGCTAATGAGGATTTTTTCAAGGATAATAAAAGGATTCCTTGTAAAAATGAAGCACTGTGATTTGGTTATATTCCAAAATCAAGTGATTGAATATTGAGATATTCAATGAGAAATTCCTTGTGAATTTGACCTTGTAATCAATAGAGAAATAATATCGAATATTATTTATTGATTAGGAAAATAACACATTGTGTGTATTTTCAAGAAAAAAGGCAACGGAATGTTTTAATAACACTGAAAGAGCTATAGGCCACATCTCGTCCTTTGATTGAAAAGAAGAATGTGATAATGAGTGTTAATTAATGCAAACTATGAGTAGCTTGCACTAGATGTTGTGAAATCCAACATCACTTGGAGAACATCACTTGGATTGCCAACTGTTTATGACGGCTAATAAACCTTAGTAATGGCATGCAATTGAATGACGAACTAAATGGTTTGTAACGGTTTGTAACCCCTCATAAACCTTAGTCATGATGTACAATTGAAGCCTACTAAATGGATTGTTTGTAACTGTTCATAAACATTATTGACGACAAATTAAATAGCTTATAACTGCCAATTGATGCCGAGTATAATGACCAGAAACGGTTTTGGTATTAACTCGATAATAAGTGGCTTGTCCCCAATGAAGCCTATACAAAACGTGATGAGAATTCAACTCAATTGAACAATTAAGATCATAAAAGTGATCGACCGCAGAGATGAGTATGAATCATCATTTACTGACTGTGCTCAATATGTGATCATACATGAATACCACTTTATTCACCACAACCAATATGACATGGTTGAACGAGAGAATCGTATCTTAAAGTATATGATGGATGCAATGTTGTTTAGCTTTGCATTACCACCGAGTGTATGGTGAGTTGCCAGTTTATCGGCTAAATATCATTTAAATAAGATATCTAAAATGTTTGTTAAGAAAACAATTCCATATGAATATGGAAATGAAGAAAGTCATCCTATAATTACTTGTGAATGTGGGGATGTTCTTTCAAGGTGGAGAATCTCTACCTAAAAGAAAAAATTATGTGGAATCAGTCAATTGAATTTGACATGAACATAATTATAAGAATTATCGATTTCTTGTGTGCAAGATATGATAAGGAACTCTGAAAATTGCATCGTTCGTTGAAGATGTATTTTCAAGTAACTCTAACTTATTGTTGGTGATGGATTGTAAAAGCTAAATCATTAGCTTGTAACAATAAGTTGAATAGTCATCAATACAGTTTGGAACAACCATCTAATGGTTACTTGATGAGCTAATTAATAACTTATAAACCGTTAATAAATACGTGTAAAGGGTGAGGTTAAAAAAACATTAAACACAAAATTTATTTTGTGTTATTCAGTATTGTGCTTCCTAAATGAAGCATAATAAATGGGGAACTGAGGTAAGGATTGGAAAATCCTTAAGTTCCGACTCTTAACATGTATGGTTAAGATTGAGTAAGCCTGAATCCTTAAGGGATAGGTACCTTGCGTATTGTCCTTGTTAGGAAGATGCCACTAAAATATGATTTGCGAATCATACTTTTGGGAAACTTGTGGATTTTCCTCTTGGTTATGAAACTTTATGTTTCAAGTGGATTTTCAAGAGGAAAATGAAGTCGGATGTGACGATAGACAATTACAAGCAAATGTAATTGAAAGGCTAGAGACAAAATGAAGGCCTTGATGATTTCGACACTTAAACTCTAGTGACGAAAATTACTTCCATCATAATGGTACTTGTTATTGCCACGTTGGAAAATTGTGAAGTACGTTAAATGAGTATGGAAATAACTTTATAGATGGAGATATTGAAGAGAGAATCTATATAGAAAAACCTGAGGGTTTCTCGGCTCCTGATGAAAATGGAAGGTGTGTAAATTGGTGAGGTCATTATATGGCTTAAAACAATACAAATGCAATGACATAGAAGATTTGACAATATGATCACCAATGGTTTCAATACCAATGAAGGTGATGATTTATATATGTCAAATACACAGACATTGTTGCCTTATGAAATTTGTAACCTACGTATACATTGATTAGAAGAATTCAAGTGGTTATTAATTAACACTTATGGGTGTGTTTCAGAATTGCAAAATTGCTGAAACAACCAAATGGTCAACCAAGGTGTCGACCATGGATATGATTGCCTGAATACATGTCTCAGTCTCACAAAGAGAAAAAAAAAATATCTGAGAAATTGAATGGGCTTCACTTGATGCACTTGTTGAAAATATGTCCAACGAACAGGGCATGGATGAAGTCAATAATTATGACTGTGAGATAAAAGACTTGGAGCTGTGGTATGACCAAACCAAGTTTATAAACTGAATTGTAGAAAGGAACTAAATTTAAAATAAAGAATTGTATGTTCCTGAGGTCTATATGAGTATATACTCAGTGAGGACAAATTTGTTTTGTCTAAAATAAAATAAGGCCATGAGTGGTGGATTATTTAATTCTTGTAATGACATTTGTTAAAGAATGAATAAAATAGTCTTTTCACCTCTATGGTTGAGTCATCCAAATGTATGACATGATAGACCAAGATATATGTTAATTATGGTACTTTATGAAGACTAATTAACATTGACAAGGGTCAAAGTATGTTATATGATGCTTTATGATGCTTTAAAAGTAAGTGGATACGTAATGACATGCTTATTATTTGAAAGCAATAATAAGATGATCAAATCCACTAGAGATATGTTAAATTTCATATTTGACATGAAAAATATGGATATTGCTTATGTGAGCAAGTCAAAGAGACACACGAGTAATATTTGAGTTGTGTTGTCCTAGAAGGATACTGAGATGAAAAATGGATATCTAACACGATAGTCTTTAAGTGTACTAGCGGTTATGTGTTCACACTAAAAGGTGGAACAGTGTTATGGAAATCCTCCAAACGGACCATTATAACTAGATCAATAATGAAGTCTGAGTTTGTGGTACCAGACAAATGTGGGGAAGAAGCACAATGGTTACACTAATATGGAGGATATTCCAAGATTGACAAGACATGTGTCTGCAATTTATTGTAACAAGTTAATATGCAATTGGCAGGGCACATAGTAAGATGTACAATAGTAAGTCTAGACACATCCTTCAAGGACATAATACCAATTGACTACTCTCTATTGGAGTTATCTTGATTGACTATGTGAAGTCAAAAGATAATATTGCGGATCTGCTAACCAAATGGTTAACTAGAGAGTTAGTTGATAAATCATCAAGAGGAATGAGACTAAAGCCCATGAAATAAAAATCTTTACAGTGGATACCCAACCTAGCTGACTGGAGATCCCAAGATCTAGGTTCAAAGGGACAACTAAATTGTAGAGATCATATCGGATCACTGTGGGGAGTTTTTCCCAGGTCCATTCCTATGATGAAAAAACAGTGATGCCCGTAAGGAATGAGGTTAAGCTAAAGCTTTTAATGATTCTTATGCGTCGGGTAAAACCGAGCGGAGTAATGCGGGTTACTCTTAATTAAGAGATCACCTATGTAAGAGAGAAGTGGGGCCGCTTCTAAGAGAATTGTTGGGGCACAATTCTTATCAAACTCTTACAGAACCAGGCACGTGTCCAAGGCCAAAATGGACACAATAGTGAGAACTGTAATGTACCAGGAAGACTCCTGTGTGAGGTATGCTATCAGTTACACAAAATGACGAATAGTTCAAGGACATCGCGTCTTCTGTTTAGTCAGTAACATAATCATACTTTCACAAGGGAAGGTTCAAAGGGTAAAACCTACCTATCCTATGCAGGTTTCAACCGTAGAAATCTATCACCATGTCTACCGAGTCTTTGGTCGCCAATTTCATTCATGTGGGGAATTGTTGGAAAATGGTGAAAATCACCGTTTATTTTAACCAATTTAATTAGAAGAATTTAAGTGGGCGCACTTAATATTCGTTAATGATAAAATGTGAATTCGTATTCTCCGGTATGAGGACTACAAATTCATATAATCATCTTGTTAAATTGGTTATGGTGTGAATAAGAAATTGTCACCCAAAACGTGCTCACTACTTGAATTCTGGAATGTGTAACAACAGAACTCCTTTGAATTTTGTAACAGCAGATTCAATGAGATTAAATACTGTAACGACAGATTTAATGAGATTGAATTCTGTAACTGCCGAATTCATTGTGTAACTGTTGTAACGTATGAAATGGAATTTATTGAGGAAATAGTTATGACATATGAATTAGAATTCATTTCTGAATTCATTACGTAACGGCTATAACTTATGATATGAAATTCATTTCGGAATTCATGGCAATTAAAGTAGTAGCCTCTTTACCCCCTATATAAAGAGCGACCTATTCATTTGTTCAAGGGATCTTGTATCACCAAAAATATTATCAGACAATCTCCCAAAGTTTTTCTCTCTCGTGTCGTTTCTTCTGGTGATAGATAGAAGGTACAAGTGGTTCGTAGGCTTTCTTGTTGCAGTGCAGCTTCAAGAATTCATTAGTCGTTGTATCCTGGGAGACGAGCGCCAATAGACCTGTTGCACCGGTAGAGGCGGCGTAATTGTCTTAAGGAAAGTGTGTGACACACACGACTCGACTGTTCCTAATCCGTTTTCAAACTCCTTCGGTATTGGTTGAGTATTTCATCATACTTATTTCTGAAATTTTATTTCTAATTTCAAGTTAATATATATTTCAATTTTATATTTGCAATATCACACCCAATATATTTTACACTTTGTTGAGCTTTGATGGGGTGATACAATGAGACTGAAGCTAAAGGAGTGGAGCTTCCTTTGGATATGCCAATACCACTAGCCTTCGTAAAGAGTTTCTTCTTTGCTATTTGGCTTTATAGGTTTCTATTTGCATTGTTTTTATTACGGTGAATTTCAATTACTCTATAGGCTTTGTAATGATTGATGTAATACTTTAATCAAGTGTGGAGTTTTCGCTTCGATTATTGATTTGGTTGTTTGCAATTTCAGGGCTTAGCTTGGTCACTGAGATTTTTGGTGAAATGCTGTTGTATGCTACGGAATCGGATGCTGGCTGATCCTTCATTTGGGTAATATGTGCGCCCAGAACGTGAAATGGCTTCAGACAATCACTACGTTACTAGAGGAGTTACATGATAGTTGCTTATCTAAGTTACTGTATTGGCATTAATTGACCATCTCAACAACTGTATTGACATTAAGTAATTATCTCGATAACTGTATTGGCATTGGACAATTGTCTCAGTAACTGTATTGACATTGAATAATTGTCTTGGTAACATTGTATGTAACTGTGTTAGTAATTGTTTGGTAACTTTGTTGATATTGAGTTACTGTCTTGGTAATCGTCTATGTATCAATGTTTTATTTAGTTTGGTATTTGTGTTAATAACTTTGTTGGTACTAAGTAACTGTTTCAGTAACTATATTGACATTAAATAACTGTCTTGGTAACTATATTGGCATTAAGTAACTACCTATGTAATTGTGTTTCATTGAGTAATTGTTTAATAATTGTGTTAATAACCTTGTTGGTATTAAGTAACTGGCTCGATAGCTGCATTGACATTGGGTAACTCTATTGACATTGAGTAATTGTCTTGGTAACTGTCTATATAACTGTGTTAATAATTGGTTGGTAACTTTGTTTGTAACTTTGTTGGTATTGAGTAATTATTTTGGTATTTTATGTCCAACTAATTAGACATGTAACTATTTTATGTCCAAGTAACTAGTCATGTAAGTATTCAAATAACTGGTCATGTAACTAATTATTTGCAACATGTCGTTACACTGCAACATTATAACATTTCGAGAAGTTACAAGGCCATGTAACTGGTCAAGTAACTCTCAAGTCACGTAAATACTTTTGTAACTGGTTGTGTTAATAAGTAACGACCATGTAACTACTTAAGAATCTCGTCCTGTAACTAGTTATATAACTATACAAGTAACTGGTCATGTAACTGATTATTTGCAGCATGCCGCCACATCACTATATTATAGCGTTTTGACCATTTTACTAGGCCATATAACTAGCAATGTGACTGATCAAGTAGCTGTCAACCTCAACTCACTAGTTGTTGATATCGAGTAACTGTCTCAGTAACTGCATTAACATTGAGTAACTGTCTTAGTACTGTGTTAATAACTGTTTGGTAAATGTGTTGGTATTGAGTAACTTTGTTAGTATCAAGTAACTGTCTCAATAACTGTATTGACATTGAGTAACTATCTATGTAAATATGTGTGTAATTGTTTGGTAGTTGTGTTAACAACTTTGTAGGCATTGAGTAATTTCGCTGGTATCAAGTAACTATTTCGGTAATTGTATTGACATTGAGTAACTATCTATGTAACTATGTTCGTAACTGTTTGGTAACTGAGTTAGTAACTTTGTTGTTATTGAGTAACTGTCTCGGTAACTAACTGTCTATATAATCGTGTTAGTAACTGTCTTGGTAGTTGTCTATGTAACTATGTTAGTAACTGTGTTGGTATTGAGTAACTATCTCGGTAACTGTTTGAGTAACTATGTCCGTAACTGTTTGGTGTAACTACCATGTAACTATTTAATTAACTACTCAAGTAACTTGTAAAGCAATTAGTCAGGTAATTGACAAATTAAGTAAATGAAATAACTAGAATGAAGATGCATTCCAACGTTTCTTTACAAAATAGGTCCAAATTTTGGTTTTCATTCAAAACTCTCAAATTTCAGTCAACATGTTACAAGAATTTGCAAATGTCATATCTCATAGTACCAATGAAACAATCTTGTATTCAATCACTTCTTGCGCAACCACGACAGTGATACCCATAACTTTTTCAAAAATATCCCAGTATTGCTTTGTTAGGGTCATGAGGTTCTGTGGATAATGTGATCATCAAAATATGTTGACACATCTAACACCTGCAATTAGCGACTGCTGCATTTGTAATCCATTATTCAAAGGGAGCTTCATCAATGTAGTTCTCTCATTCTGCACATTGGTAATCATTCTAAACAATATCAATTTAATTTGCAGAGTCACAACAATTAAGTAATGCACATTGCCCCTAAGAAGGTCAATTAACTATCAAAAAACCAACATAAGTGCAATAAAAGTCATAATTGATTACAAGAACATACCAAGCTACTGCACGACAAAATGATGTGAGGTGGAAGGGGCCAAACCTACATGACGTGAGTGTGCCTCAGAGTTCTTGATGTGAAGTAGAAGGGGCCAAACCTACATGCTCATGTCTGGTTCGACCAATACCTTTCTGACTTGAAGTTGAGCAAATCCGACTATTAATGAATTAAGCTTCTCATGCAAAAAAAAAAAAAAAAATATTAAGCTTCTCATGGAAACATCAATGCAATAGAAACAAAATTAAACCACTAAGATGCAGCAACCCAATCATTTATCTTAACATACCCTCATGATCCATGCACCACAAATTCAGTTTATCTAGACGTCACAAAACTTTCATACTGCCAATAATGTTGCATTTCAGAGGGATTCGCATACCAGATCCAAATTTCAAATCCCCCTATAAATTTCATAGAGCCGAATCCAGATCCTTAGTCCTTACATTACAAGATTACATCAAGCATACATAGAAACACCGCTATCATCAACTAAACTGTTCTAAAAGCTAAGAAACACAAATCCATCAACCCAAACAGACCATAAACAGAATCCATCAACCCAATCTAAATACATCATAAATTGGAAAATCAAAAACCACCATTCTAATTTGTAGTAATAAGCTTTATAATCAAAGAGAAGAATCCAGGAGAAAAAGGAGGAGGATGAAGAAGAAGATAAAAGGAAAAAGGGGAACCTTGGTGGCTCACCGTCTTGGAGTCTTTGTTCTCGAATCGAACCTGGAAGCAAGTTTCGGAAATCCTCGCCGTCACTATCAGATTAATTGAGGCAGCGACGCTGAAGTTGCAGTATAGATCGGGATGGAGAAATTATAAATCCACAGCAAAGTAAGAGAGAGAAATCATGGACGGAGCTTCAAATCACAGAAGACGACACAACTTCAATTGATATATTAGAAACCTCAGCCGGTGCCGCTTGTGGCGACGGTGGCGACTATAGAGGAAGAGGAAGCATTGACTAGAGTGAGAGAGAGAGAGAGAAAGGAGAAGTGTCTTAAAACAGGTACACACTGATGCCAGGGGTAGAATTGTAATAGAAAAAAAAAATTACCAATAACTATACTTTTGAGTTCATAATTACCAATAACAAGTCTGTTTTTTAAATTACTATTAACAAGTTTTCATCTATTTAACTAATAGAATCCGTTAAATGGTAATTATAAAATTACTTTTTTTTATAACATTATTGAGGGTCAGTAGCATTACGCGATTTACTACTGACCCTCATTATGATTAACATTCAAATAGTTTACAATAGTTGGTGGAATACTAGTCATCCTAAAAAATGTATAATTCTACTGACCATCAGAAATATCCGATAGTCAGTAGCTAGTATTGTAAAAAGGATAATTTTATAATTTATGAATTAATAGATTCTGTTAAAAATAGATGGAAACTTGTTAGTGGTAATTTTAAAAAATAATCTTACTATTAGTAATTATAGACTGAAAATTGTATCTATTAGTAAAAAAAAAAATAAAAAAAAAATAAACAACCCCTTTTTATCATTTCTAAAAAGAGAAATGACCTTTTTATCATGTAAATATTAAAACAAAGTAAATTTTTATCAAGTGCAAAATAAAGGGATTTTTTTTATCATTTTCAAATTGAGATTGCTCTTTTTATTAATTTCCTCTTATAAATATTTCTTGTATAAATAAATAATTACTGAATTTAGTAATTAATAAATTTTTGTATTAAATTGGCCAAAAATAGGTTGCATTTTTCGATTAAAAAAATGGAGTGCATTTGCTCTTATAAAATGCCCCCCCCCCACCGTTCCAAAACCCTAAACCCCAGTTGATCTCTCTTTTCTCTCTCATAGTCTCCTGAACCAGAGCCATGGCCACCGCTTTGCTCCGTCATCTCCGTCGTCGGGACCTCGCTTCGGCCCCTGTCTGTGCCTACCGATCTGTACGTCTCGCTGCTTCTCTCAGATTCTCTCCCTCTTTGGATCCTTTTCTCAATCTCGCCTTTGATAATTTCAGTGTTTGATCTGCTTTGGGTTTAATTCGTCACTGCTATCTTGTGTGTGTGTTTGATTTCATTAGAAATTGAATATTTTGATTGTGACTTGCTTTAGTGTTGATAACTTGGAAGTCGTCGTTGTAAATTGGGGTTCAAGATGTGATTTTTACCTTCTATTAGTAGCAAAATTCTTTATGAACTGTAAGCTTGATGAACTGGGCTATAATGATATATGGATTTGTGAAAATTTCTGAATAAACGGTACACTGAAATTCATGAAATTTAAACCAGAACCCTTGTTGTTAATGTCGGTGCTACTCACTCTATGTGATAGTTGTACAGTGTTGTTCTTGTGGCCTTTGTGTACTTATGGCCTTTGTTTATATTTTTGTAGTTCACCTGCACTGCCAAGTCGTCACATTTGGGTAACAATTGGACAAGTTTGGCAAGGCATTTCAGGTATTTTCGACAAATGAAGGTTTTTTGGTTTTCCTTTGTTTATTTTCTGCCTTTGTTCTTATACTATTCTATGGTTTTTAACAGTTCTAAACCTGCTGGGAGTGATATTATTGGGATTGACTTGGGTACAACCAACTCATGTGTGTCCGTAATGGAGGGGAAGGTAATGATAGTTGAAGTTTTTGTACTCAGTTCATGGCTGACTACTTGTTAATGCTTGTTGTGGAAGTGGTTTATGTCTAATCAATGTGAAAATATTTCAGAACCCTAAAGTTATTGAGAATTCTGAGGGAGCGCGGACTACACCATCAGTAGTTGCCTTCAATCAGAAAGCAGAGCTGCTTGTCGGTACACCAGCAAAACGCCAAGCCGTCACAAACCCCACAAACACTGTTTTTGGAACAAAGCGTCTGATTGGTCGACGTTTTGATGATCCTCAGACACAAAAAGAAATGAAGATGGTTCCATACAAGATAGTTAAAGCTCCAAATGGAGATGCATGGGTTGAAGTCAATGGACAGCAGTACTCCCCAAGCCAGATAGGAGCCTTTGTTCTGACAAAGATGAAAGAAACTGCAGAGGCATACCTTGGAAAGAGTGTCTCAAAAGCCGTGATTACTGTTCCAGCCTATTTCAATGACGCCCAGAGACAAGCAACGAAGGATGCCGGCAGGATTGCAGGCCTGGATGTACAAAGAATCATAAATGAACCAACTGCTGCTGCTCTTTCTTATGGTATGAACAATAAGGAAGGTCTAATAGCAGTGTTTGATCTCGGTGGTGGAACGTTTGATGTATCCATTCTGGAGATATCCAATGGTGTTTTTGAGGTATGCACACTTTGTTATCCAGTTGAATGTCCCTTCTTTTCTTTATATTGGAAAATGGCAATAACAAGTGTCACTTCTCCAGGTGAAAGCAACAAATGGTGATACATTTTTGGGAGGAGAGGATTTTGACAATGCTTTGCTGGACTTTTTAGTGAGCGAGTTCAAGAGGACTGAGAGTATTGATCTTTCAAAAGATAGGCTAGCTTTGCAGAGGCTTAGGGAGGCAGCCGAGAAGGCCAAGATTGAACTTTCGTCAACATCTCAAACTGAGATTAACTTGCCCTTCATCACGGCTGATTCTTCAGGTGCTAAACATCTGAACATTACACTGACCAGATCTAAATTTGAGAGTCTGGTTAATCACTTGATTGAGAGGACTAAGGCCCCATGCAAGAATTGTTTGAAGGATGCCAACACCTCTATTAAGGATGTTGATGAGGTCCTTCTCGTAGGAGGGATGACTCGTGTTCCCAAAGTTCAAGAGGTGGTTACAGAAATATTTGGTAAAGCCCCAAGCAAAGGAGTAAACCCTGATGAGGCAGTTGCTATGGGAGCTGCCCTCCAAGGAGGCATCCTTCGCGGTGATGTCAAGGAGTTGCTTCTGCTCGATGTTACTCCTCTATCTCTTGGTATTGAGACATTGGGTGGCATCTTTACCAGATTGATTACCAAGAACACGACAATTCCAACCAAGAAGAGTCAGGTTAGTCTTCAAGCCCCCTATTGTTCAATGACGTCCTGTTTTAGAGTGCCCTAGTATCCAGTTGATGTAAATTTGTTATAGTAAGAGTTTAATATATGGGGATAGATGTGTAGTTAGATGGATCTGGCTTATGCCTGTGTGTTGCTATAGTGTATTATATATTATGTCTCATGGATTTTTGTTTATACCTGAACAGGTCTTTTCAACAGCAGCTGATAACCAAACCCAGGTTGGTATCAAGGTACTTCAGGGTGAACGTGAAATGGCTTCTGACAACAAACTTCTTGGAGAGTTTGAGCTTATAGGTATTCCTCCAGCACCAAGGGGCATGCCTCAGATTGAAGTCACTTTTGATATTGATGCCAATGGTATTGTTACCGTTTCTGCCAAGGACAAGGCCACTGGCAAAGAGCAAAATGTTACCATCACTTCATCTGGTGGACTTACGCCTGATGAGATTGACCGAATGGTCAAGGAAGCAGAGCTGCATGCTCAGAAGGATCAGGAAAGGAAAGCCCTCATTGATATCAAGAATAGCGCCGACACAAGCATCTACAGTATTGAGAAGAGCTTGAACGAGTACCGAGACAAGATTCCAAGTGAGGTTGCCAAAGAAATTGAGGATGCAATTGCAGATTTGAGAACGGCCACCACAGGCGATAATGTTGACGAAATCAGGTCAAAACTTGATGCTGCTAACAAAGCTGTATCGAAGATAGGAGAGCATATGTCCCGTGGTTCTGGCGGTGGTTCCTCATCTGGAGGTTCACAGGGTGGTGAGCAAGCTCCTGAGGCAGATTATGAAGAGGTGAAGAAGTGAGTGCTCGTGAGTGATTCAGATGGTATATCTGTTTTTTTACGTGCACGCAGAACTCTATTTTGACGGTATCTGTATCTAAGAGTTGGAGTTTCATGTGTTAGGGGAGGTGTTATCTATATACTTCCTAAGTTCCTATGTCTTTTGAACTAATTGGAAATTTTGTGGTAGTGAACTCGTTGATTGGTTAAGAACAAAACATAATAAGAAATAGGTTGGACATTTTAGACTTTATGAATGTTCTTAATCCACTGTTTCATTGTGATGTGAATGGTGATAAAAAGCAGTATGATCTCAATACAGAGAGCTTGCACCTAGTCCCTAACTGGATAAAGGACTCCATCTCCCAGCACAGCTCTTGACCGGCCATAGCATTTGGTAAATTTAATTGTGCTCCAGCATATGCTTTTTTGGCGTACGGAAGATAGTTGAAGCACTCGCATCTTTGTGGCACCACATCTCGAGTTAAAGCCTTCTATGTAATTTCAAAAAACAATAATCAATCTAAGAATTAGTCAATCAAAAACGTCCATATATACATTTTCTATGTGAAATGAAAATTAGTTATCGTGGAATTTAAAAAATCTCAAGTTTAAACTATAGTTTAGTCGTGCCAAATGAGGTTTTCAGAGATGAATAAGATAATGAGTTTTGGACGTGTTCTAAACATATATCTATTTATCTTATAAGAACTATTTGCTTGGAAGCATGTTAGGCTGCAAGTGGGGTGGATGTTGCAAGGATTTTTATGGTAATAAGAGGTCCTTAGTTTAAACCCTAATTTGTGAAAAACACTCATGGGGAAGATCACGGCCCGAAGTTATAACTCATCCGGCCACCATTTTTGTAAAAAAAAAAAAAAAAAAAAAATTATTCAAATATTGAGGACATACGAGATAAGGACCCAAAAGAAGAGACAAAAAAACCAACACAAACCTACCCAAAACATTATACTCTAGCTCTTCCTCACTCTCCTCACTCCTTCACTCCCCACATTAACAATGGCGAGCCTGAGGTCGGCAATGGACTCCTCCTTCTGGGACCTCAACGTCTCTTCTCCTCACACCCTCGAAGGCTCCGCCAAGGTCATTCCCGGCGACCCATTTCCTCTCGACGGCGCCAGAGCCAGCCGAGCCCTCAGAATTCAGCAACTCTCTCTTTTGGGAAATGGGTTCCCTCTTGGTATCATTCCTTCTTATTCTCCTGCTTCCCACAAGGACTTGGGCTCTTTCTCTCTTCAGTCCCTCTTGCTCCGACCATCCACTTCTAACTGGTAATTACCTTAAACCCTGTCTTTTGCTTGTTGGGTTTTGTTGTGTCTTTGGTTTTGTTTGTCTATGTGTGTGTTTATTGAATTTGGCGACGTATGCAGAAAAGAGTAGTTGGAATTTGAGTTGTAGAAGTGAGAGAAGGATAAAGACTTTGTCTTGATGGTTTTTCATTCGCAAGTTTGTGTCTTGTCAGAGGTTTTTGTGTGACCAACTGGTGATGGGCCTATGTCTCTGTTTCTGAGCTTGGTTTGTGCTTTGTTTGATTTCTAGAAGAATGGAGCTTATCTTCTATACCAGTTTACTTGGGTTAGTAAATAGGAACATGATGGTTGGGATCAGTTCATCCAATGGATGTCTAAATTACTTAAGATTTATATTATATTTAAAACTAATTTTAGGATGCTTTGCCATCAGTTAAGGCCAATTTTCATACTGATGACCCTCTACACACACTATCGAGTACCATTTGATTGTGGTAATGGGAGAATTACAAAAAGTAGTATAAATTTTATCTACTTATGGAGAACTGTTTCGTTTTATGTGTCGTCGTCGTTTTGAGGTGGTTCTAAGTATCTGCATTAGAGCCTATTTGTTTGATCTTTTGAGCAATGATGGGGTTAGAAGCTATCATGTCTCAAATATTTACTCATTTGCATGCCGTACTGAAGAGCATGTATGTGATCCAATGATGTATTTGTTTATATTCTCTTAACAGAACTGGGTTTTGATGCAATCTAATAGTGGTACAGTTAAATTCTTATTAGAAGCAGGTATATGTTTTGTAGGGACCTTTTTTTTTTAATAAATAAAATAGTATTTTCACAATGAACAGCAGCTTAGCTAAATCAGGGAGAATCTTTTGTGTGTGTGTGTGTGCGTGTGCGCGCGTGCTGTTTGAATTGCTAATTAAAGTAGTTTCTGCATCGTAGACTATCTCATCTAACCTTTGCCACACATTGCTCATTATTAACCCTTTGTATATATTATTGGGCTGATTAAATTTATAATCTCATGTAATCAAAAGATGGAGGTGCTGTCCCAATTTTTTGAGCATGCATCCTGCTAAAGTAGAATGCATTCTGTGTTAGTATTGCTC
The DNA here is from genome assembly GCA_963682095.1 of Potentilla sterilis. Classification (NCBI taxonomy): domain Eukaryota; kingdom Viridiplantae; phylum Streptophyta; class Magnoliopsida; order Rosales; family Rosaceae; genus Potentilla; species Potentilla sterilis. Next base: position 35,136,895 of record OY821763.1, read on the forward strand.
ATGCCAGATCATCTTTCACCCTATCAACTATGTGCATTGCTTTTATTCCATGATCCTTCTGATTCCATGATTTGAATCAATATAGGTGGCTTGGCTTAATTGGACAGATCCGCCCAAAGAAACTGATTTCTTCTATTAAAGCTGAATTTTTCACTAATGATGAGTTTGAGGTCCCTACATTCAAAGATGCAGCAAGGCATTTCTTGGACAAATCCCTTTATTCGGTTGGATTATGCACACAATTTCTTTTGACTCCCGCCTCATCCCTAAAGTTGAGCACAGAAGGGGATGGTGAGAGAAAAGGACGCCGCAGCAAAGTTATGCTTTTCCACAAGGCAAGGATTGATTCACAATTTTAGAGTTTATCAAGTTCTTTAAGCACTAATTTTGGAGCCCTCTCGATTTCTCTGTCTTCTTTTACATTTATTGTAGAGTTACTTTAAGTAGCATGGTGATTTGGTATGGAGTGTAGTGTTGGATGTAGTGTACTCTTTTTGGTTTGCTGATACCAGGTTGTAGCTCAACTATACTTGTTTCACACTGTGAACACTAGATTGCCTCTTATGTGAATTAAAGTTTAATGTAAACAATCTTCAGGAGCCATAATCAATTTCTTGGAGATGATGTTTGGAATTGATTTGGGGGTTGGTGATTTTTTCCTGATTTTCTTAAGTCTTCACAAATTGAAAGTTTAGTTATGTTTGACGGATATATTGAAATTTCTTGGAAAATTCTTAACTACAAGTTTTGTCTGTACATCTGGCTTGTATGTCGACTATGCTAGTCAATAATTTTGAACATGTGGACTTCACTGAACATATTGGCTAATTGTGACAAACTTCATGTCTGGGACCTTCATCTTTTTCATTTATCTTGCTTTTTTAATTTTGGGGTATGTTTTACTGAATGATCTTTCTGAACTTTTAAGATGCTTACAGCTGCCTTATCATGACATCACTCTAGAGGCTGCATGGCCTGAGCTGTTCATTGACCATAAAGGACAATATTGGGATGTACCGGAGTCAATTTCCTTAGATCTGTCATCACTTGTTTCTGAATCTGGATTGCGGTACCGGGTTGGTATCCATAAAAATAGTGGCCATCCCCAGGCAGTTAATGCTGTAACTGATGAGGCACCGACTTCTCTGATGCCTGGATTGTGTGCAAAGGCTGCCTTTTCTTACGAGAAGAGGAGGGACCTTTGGAGGCAGAAGGAGACGAAGAAAGATCTCATGGTAAAGAAAGACAAGGGTTGGTTTTGGCGCCCTTCATATGATGTGCGACTCAAAGAACCTCATGCTGCAGTATCTGGAATATTTGGTAATTTACCTTCTCACCGATTCCTTAATTTATGTGTAATTCACTAATTTCTGATGTTTCCAGCATGCAAAATATTTATCGATGAGTTTCAGTGAAACATGGTTACATCTCATATTATAGTCGTATTATTTGTGGGACGCTATAAATTTAGCACACCAACTTTTTCTTTCTTAATGACATCATCCTCAAAATCGTTTGGGGACTGTAAGCATGAGTGTGTGGCTTCATTAGAACAAACGTCATAAATATAATGAAATTTAGTCCGGTAATTGCAAGCTAAGTCATTCCCTCGTTTAAATATACTACAAGAGTTTCTTGTAAAAATAAAATAAAATATATATAATACAACAGTTTATTGTTGACGACCAGATGCATTTTTCATATTCTAGTCAGTGTATTCTATCTAGTCTTTCATATTCTGAAGATTGTAGTGCGATTTCTCACTTTTTTTTTCCCTTTCCGTGGTGGCAATACAAATTAGGTGCCAACTTTGCAGCCTGGTTTCAGGATGGGCACAAGCCAGTGGCTGTGGAACTAAGAGGAGATGGGAACACTTCCACAACTACTAAGAAGAGAAGTCCAGTCAGTGCTGATTTATTTGGTTCAATTTGCTATAGCTTCCAGCATGGGAAATTTCGAGAGCTCTATGGGGATTTGACCAGGATAGATGCTCGCCTGGATATTGGTTCAGCTTCAGCTCTTGCTAATAGGGTTGTCAATTGCTTCAAGAGCTCTAATACTGCTATAGATCCTATATCCTCCCCTAGGATCAATCTAATCTTTCAACAGCAGGTATGTTTGCATATAAATTACTGCCTTTTGCCTACATAGGAGACTTGGATACTCAACTATTTATTGCAGTCCATAGGTCGGACCAAAAAAAGAAGGAAAAGAATAAATGTTATGGACATTGATGTAGTGGACTCACTCAATGCATGGACTCAGTGCATGTCAGTAGTCAAAGGTGTAATAGTTGGTGCTAATAGTACTTCTGGAAGGTTTCTGGCTTTGGACCTGGTGATGGTTTATATAAATATGTAATTGCAGTTATCTCTGTTGGTGGGCATTTGTTCTCCAGTTTACTATCTATATACAACAATAGCGACTGATAGATCGTTTTTAATAATGTCGAGCTGGTTATTGAAGCAATTAGCCAATTCTAATGATACTATACCACCCTTGTAGGTTGTGGGGCCAATTGTCTTCCGAGTGGATTCAAGGGTTTCCCTTGCCTCTTTGCCTGGGAAACGTGTTCCACATATTGAGGATTTCATTTACAGCTTGAGCTACTCCTTGAGGCTTTTACAGTCAGGCAAGGTCGTTGCTTGGTATTCCCCGAAAAGGAAAGAAGGAATGATTGAGTTGCGGGTGTTTGAGTTTTAACTCCACAATTTTTGTCTCGGTATGTATCTTTGGATTTCGAAGCCTATTTCTAAGAGGATTTTAGTCGGTAGAAATTGAAAGAAGCTTCTTGTGTTTTAGTGCCTTCTAGTCCCTATATTTTCTGTATAGAGATATAGGTGCACTCATTAACTAGAGGTAATTACTGTTGTAGCATCTGTCAAATGGATTCAAAGCAATACTGATGGCTTAAGTTGTAGTTGTAGCTGTACTGTTATTGAGTTATATATAGCGTAAATGAGTTTGATGGCTCATGATTTGATCTTCGTACATTCCTTCATTTCTCATTTCGTATTCCTCTTTTTGATTTTTTTGTTTTTGGGTAAAAAAATAAAAAATCAGAAGGAACAGTGAAAAGGACTCCAAGATGTCGTCCAATGCAGCAGACCTTTTAGGAGTTCCCCTAAGACCCTTTGGGTGGGTTTGGTGCAGCTGGACTTATAAGTAAAAGCTGACTTATACTTATTTCTGAGAATAAGTTACTGATAAGCAAAGTAGCTGAGTGTTTGGTAAACTGACTTTTTAAAAGTGCTGTCAGTAGGAAAAGTTGTGACAGGGTGTTTGGTAAACCAAAAATTGACTTGTGCTTATATTTGTAGAATGACCAATTTAGACATGAAAATATTAACTTCTTATGCTATAGTTTATTACTTTATTTTTTATGATTTGTTTAATTTTTCATTATATGTCTATTTAAAATTGACATTATGTGCACAGAACCAATCCTTGAAATGACATTTTTGGCTCATGTAGTCCCAGGATAGTCATCTAAGCAAGACAGGAGCTACGTAAGAGATACATGAGCTAATTTGAACTTAAAATTTGAAACCTGAAATGGTGTAGATGTTATATATTAAACAATTGCCTATTGTATGAGTTCTAACTTCTAAATTGTGACTGATACATGACCTGACTACTTTGAGTTCTACTTTGATTATGGCAAAGCCATCAACCCCTTTGTCATAATCCAGCACTCCAATGACTGATGCAAGCGTATATTTGTAAAGAAAAAATACATTAGTTTACTACATATACAATTCTTAATTTAATCAGAGCCAATGATTTATAAAATACAAGACGGATGTTATATTCAGAAATTAATTTGGAAGAGCATGCTTGATGAATGATAGTACTTCTCCTTTTAAGACAAATGAAGTTGCTGCCGGCAACATTTGAATGACCTGTCAATACATAAATGTTGGTCTAGACCCAATTTCATTTTACAGCATTCCTAGTTCTCATTAGCATTTTGTTAAGGTCTTCTGATATATTAGTTGATGAAGGAGGAAACCTATGTAGCAAGAAAATGTAGAATCATGTTAGCTACAAGGAAGCCACAATGTAAAGCTGAAAAGCATTTAGAAGTTGACTCGATTTGGTAAAATCATACATCCTGCACATTAAGTTTCCCTTCATACACGCTCAACAGCTTAGGCACTTCGCTGAGATATCTAGTCACAAACCTCTTTATGAAATGCTTCTCTGCAGGCAACACAGCATAAGCCAGGCTAACCTTTTCACCCACCAGTCCTTTCTTCATCAAAACTTGGATAACGGAACACCTTGGGATGATCCTATCCTCCAAACTGAAACATAAAACGAGAGGGTATTTGGGGATCAATGTTGTAGACCATTCCATCTTATTCACCAGAAAATCCATTGCCTGCATAAGTTTCTTCTCAGACAAAATCATACACTGAGGGTACTTCCTATAAGCAGAGAGAACATCATCATCGGACCAACCCCAACTCCTTTTATAAATCTCTCGATTTCGATTCCATTCGGCCCTACTGCTCTTCCCACACAATGCTCTCATTGCCGCAGCAAAACTCCACTTTTGCGGATCAAAACCCATTCCCCTAACCTCATCCACAAGCTGAGCAAGGTCCTCATGCTTGTTCATCAACAGCTGAGTGTCATGAGCAAGCAACAGAGAAATGCATGATTTGGGCATACCCAACTCTCTCAAAAGCTCAACATTGGGTAACACAGTCTTTGATTGATTCTGCAAGAACACATAAGACCTGCGCTTCAAAACCCTCACAGCATTCTCCTCGGAAATCAAAGTCCTGAGGAATTCATAACATGGCTTAATCTGATTCTCCAAGCTTCTTGCCAAAAGATGTGGATTGAAACTCAAGACTCTAGCAAGGTCCACCTTTGAAATCCCAACAGACCTGAAAAATTCAATCTTGGGGGAAAGGGTCTTCTCAGGATCAGCTGCAAGGATTCTTGGGTATGATCTGACCGCCTTTGAAATGATAGTTTCTTCTGGGTGTAAGGCTGGTTTGGGTTTTTAGCTTAGCTTTATATATAATGGTAGTCTTGTAATTAGTGAATATTAGCAAGGATACCCATTGTCATTTTATAAAATTCATTAATCCGCGAAAATAAAAACAAAGTGACTTATAAGCAGAAGGTGGGTAGGAGCAGCTTCTCATTTTCTTTAGAAATTGACCCATACTTTTTTAAAAAGCTACTTATATATTGTGTTACCAAACACCAAATTCTTCCGTGCTTATAAGTAAAGGAGCTTATAAGCTCCCCCAAACGCAACCTTTGTCAATCCTAACCAAAATTTTTACTTTAAATACCTTGAAATGTTAAATGATCTTGGATACGCTGTTAACTGTTAAGGATTAAAAAAAAAAATCGAAAACAAAATAATATATGTAAAAATTAGATAAATTATGCAGCAGGCCCCTCTACCTATCTGGAACCCGGAGTTCTGATTTCAAATAGTCGGTGCGACCACTATTTTTAAAAACCAGGTAGTTCTGAATCCAAGGAAACATATTGTCACGGGCCTAGCCTTTTGGCTGCCACATTTGGCCCATGCGGCACTCCCATCCTCTGGAAGCCAGCCTTGTCCACCGAGGCGACTATTGGTTTCGCCCTGCCTTGGGCTCATCAGGGGATCAGCTCCAGACCCCGACCAGTGTGTGTAGGGATGCCCAATCCCCTCTTCAGCGTCAAGTCCTTGACTAGCGACAAGCTCCCCAAACTTAACCGGGTCGGCCTGCCTGAACTCCGAAGGGACTCCCCACCACGCACCTGCCTGGAGCTGCCCCACCAGCATCGCTCGACAATGACACTCCCGAATAAGCGGGACGTGACACTCTCCCCCACCCAAACAAGGTGTACGTCCTCGTACACGGCAACGCGCTTACTAGATTCGGCCCACGCTGCCCGAGCGACAAAGGGAGGTTCCCCAAGATCGCCTAACAGAGCTTCGTGCCGGACCTCGTCCTCCTTCGACTTCTGCGAAGGCCCCTGCCTACTCGTCCCCTTCCTCACGGAGACCCCCATCCTCAGAGGACACCCCCACGGTGTGAGCGCTCGGCGGCTGCGGACATCCGGACCCCTGCCTACTCGACTCCTCCACGAGCGAGCGCTTGGCGTCACGAACGCAAATGCCGGGACGACTCTGATACCACTTGTCACGGGCCTAGCCTTTTGGCTGCCACACTTGGCCTATGTGGCGCTCCCATCCTCTGGAAGCCAGCCTTGTCCACCGAGGCGACTACTGGTTTCGCCCTGCCTTGGGCTCATCAGGGGATCAGCTCCAGACCCCGACCAGTGTGTGTAGGGATGCCCAATCCCCTCTTCAGCGTCAAGTCCTTGACTAGCGACAAGCTCCCCAAACTTAACCGGGTCGGCCTGCCTGAACTCCGAAGGGACTCCCCACCACGCACCTGCCTGGAGCTGCCCCACCAGCATCGCTCGACAATGACACTCCCGAATAAGCGGGACGTGACACTCTCCCCCACCCAAACAAGGTGTACGTCCTCGTACACGGCAACGCGCTTACTAGATTCGGCCCACGCTGCCCGAGCGACAAAGGGAGGTTCCCCAAGATCGCCTAACAGAGCTTCGTGCCGGACCTCGTCCTCCTTCGACTTCTGCGAAGGCCCCTACCTACTCGTCCCCTTCCTCACGGAGACCCCCATCCTCAGAGGACACCCCCACGGTGTGAGCGCTCGGCGGCTGCGGACATCCGGACCCCTGCCTACTCGACTCCTCCACGAGCGAGCGCTTGGCGTCACGAACGCAAATGCCGGGACGACTCTGATACCACTTGTCACGGGCCTAGCCTTTTGGCTGCCACACTTGGCCTATGCGGCGCTCCCATCCTCTGGAAGCCAGCCTTGTCCACCGAGGCGACTACTGGTTTCGCCCTGCCTTGGGCTCATCAGGGGATCAGCTCCAGACCCCAACCAGTGTGTGTAGGGATGCCCAATCCCCTCTTCAGCGTCAAGTCCTTGACTAGCGACAAGCTCCCCAAACTTAACCGGGTCGGCCTGCCTGAACTCCGAAGGGACTCCCCACCACGCACCTGCCTGGAGCTGCCCCACCAGCATCGCTCGACAATGACACTCCCGAATAAGCGGGACGTGACAATATATCTCCTGTAATACATTACCATATAAACTTCATTAGAAAAACCTGAGGATAAAAAAAAACACACACACGGGCCGACTCCTAGTGCGTACAACAACAAAATTGAAACAAATGAAAAAGAAAAGAAACAAGAAGTACAAAAACAACTGTAGGTCTTAATATCTAGCCATAAACACAGAGATTTAAGTTACAGGCAGGCAACCAGAATGCAACACCAGTAGGTTCAAATGCAAGCCATCATGAAAATCTGCGGCCATTACAACTTGCCTTTGGCTTACCTTAGCTGCACAACCTGCCGGCTATTCACATCTTGTTTCCATGAACATTGTTTCGTATCCGACACATCTCAGCCACAGCATTGTTAATGGTTAATCGTTCTCCAGGCAACTCTGCAGAACAACCAACACCAACTTCTAAAATTGAAATCAAGCTGTCTTCAATTTTGACCCAAGCACTAGTCTCTGCTTCAATGTCCTGTGGAACTAGAACAGGGTCAACAATCTCTCTCACTTGCTTAGGTAGAGCTTTCCTGACAAAGTTATGAAGGTTTAACGCTCCCTGGAACATGTTATCAGTTGGTCTTTTTCTAGTGAATATTTCTAACAGCAGGATGCCAAAGCTGTACACATCTCCTTGTGTCGACACTTCATTGCCCATACCGTACTCTGCATTTTACAATTCAAAACACCATATTCTAATTACCACTTGTTAGCTTCAAACCATAAAATCAAGACTCGGAATAATTCAGGGAAAACGAAAAAAACACCTGGAGGAGCATAGCCAATTGTTCCTTTAACTCCGACAGAGCTGGATTGATTTCCTGAAGTTCTAGGGAGGAATCTTACCAAGCCAAAATCACCAACATGCCCCACCATATCAGCATCGAGAAGAACATTGCTTGGCTTGAGGTCACAGTGAACTATTGGTGTTTCACAATGATTATGGAGATAATCCAACGCCATAGAAACATCAATAGCAATGTTCAACCTTTGAGAAAACATAACTGTAAATCGAGAGGAAATATAGTAGGTGATACTCGAAAACACGGATAGTGTGATCTCAAAGTAAGTATCAAGAGAATGTCTGGAACCACTTGTGAGCATTGTATCTCCTAATGGAGTCCAAAGTATCCTTAAAGAGGGAGCCGGGGTTAATCGTCCGAGGTCCGTCAATTTCCTTATTAATCCGAGTGGGGGCGTCTGTCAGGTATCATTCAGATATCGGGGGGCCCATTCTTGAGAGACCCACAAGGTAGTAACGGGGGTATTTCCGAACCCCCGCCAACGTTCTTTGTTGCAGTAGCAGCACGGATTAGGAATTTATAATTCGCACCAACCATAGTGAAAAACGTTTATAGATTCAAGGGAAGGGAATGTGTTATACGGGGACATATTCCTAAGGTGAACGGGCTTGACTAGGGTTGTTGCTCTCTCGTTTGTCACACCGGTTTCCTGATGTGGATGCAACCATTCCTCTAAGCTCCCATTAGCCATGAACTCATAGACTAAGGCCTTGAAATCATTGCCCTGATAGTCAAACCCTGAACATGCAGATAGCACCTTCAAAAGGTTACGGTGTCTAATGTTTTTCAAGGCCTCACACTCAGCTGCAAAACTTTTGGAAGCTCCGCGATGAATAAGGTTGAGAACTTTGACAGCAATTGTTGTCCCATCTTGGTGGAGGACTCCTTTATACACAGATCCAAAACTGCCGACACCAATCAAGTTTGCAGAAGAGAATCCGTTGGTAGCTTTATGAAGTATATGGTATGATACGTTGAAAAACATTTCTGACTCACTTGGAGTACTTTGCTTCTTTCTCTTCATCCGTCCGCAACATATATACAAAAACACTAGTGCAGAAGTGATTCCAAGAATCCCACAAACTAGAGATAGTATCAGTTTGAAGGTTTTGCTCAGTCCTTGCTGTTTGGGATGTTGACCTTTGCATGGTGGCAACTGAAACTCAGGTATGCCGCCGCAGAGTTTGATGTTTCCTTGCACAGATGTACCAGTGGCATTCTTAAATACACCTTCCCTTGGTGCCATTCCCTCCAAATTGTTATAAGATAGATTCAAAGCATGCAGAAATGCAAAATGCTCTAGAAACTCCGGAATTGTGCCTGACAAGTTGTTTCTAGAGAGATACAATTCTTGAATGCCTCTTAGAGAAGCCAAAGAAGAGGGAATTGCCCCCGGAGGAAGTTCCCTTGCATGCTAAGATATTCAAGCTTTACACAGCTACCAAGGGTACCCGGAATCTCACCAGATAACATGTTTTCAGAAACATCCAAGTACTCCAGATTTATTAAATTGCCGACTTCCTTTGGCAGCGAACCAGTAAAATTATTTTGAGATAAATCCAGAATGAGATATGAAGAAGACAAGCCAAAGACTTCAGGGGACATGATACCACTTAGATTGTTAATCCCAAGTGATGTGATCATTGTTCGTGGCGGATTCAGCACCCGGCGAACAGTCAGCACTTGGGGGTGGAGGATGCGTGCTCCTCGCATGTCTTCTGTGTGCTTAGGCGTGCCAGCACCCTTGGAGCGGTGCCACTCGACTGCGTGCGACCCCTGGCGAGTCTTCTCGTCTGCTCCCAATTGACTCTGACTTCCTGACCAAGCAACTGTTACGCGGGCGCTGACTAAGCCGGCGTACAGGGCTCGAACAAGACCTGAATAGAACTCTCTAACAGGATTTCCTTCCCAACCCCCTAAGGATTGAGGATTCTTACTTTGATCCGGAGAAGCAAAGCAGAGCTAAACCAAGACCACGGGTGTGTCACCGGAGTGACGACTCGATTGCTACCGGAGTAGCGGACTGACTCGATAGGCTCAGCAACCGCTCGACACGAATACGAGATTAGATCAATCGCAGGTGGAGGCAAATTGCGTGAGTTGCTCCGGAGAGGCTTTGGCAAGTTAGCGGTGCGCTAGAACTTGAGGTTGTTTGTGTTTGGTTGAGAACCTTTTCTTCGTTGTAAAAGAGTTCTATTTATATGGTTCATGGAACCCTAGGGCTGGGAAATCCAGGCTGGCGGATTCCGAGATCAACTAGGAGTGTCCTTCCTTATTCTGCCTCCAATCAAATCGGCTAAGAATTAAATGGGATCAATCTTGATTTAGGGAACTCACCCTTCGTAGAATATTATCAAGATCACCATTCAATTAACGCCGAGATAAGCCAAATCGAGTCCATAGCGAATCAATCACTGATTCGGCAAAGATATCTTTTCGGATGGATTGCTACTCGAAACAATCCCTAGTTATCCCAATCAGAGTTTACATCTTATTATCCGTTGAGGTAACTCGTATATTGTGTAATTAGATTACTACCAAATAACCCCGCTCCGATTAGGTAACAAGTCAATATTCTCCCTCCAAGAACTCTTTCCTAAACGAAATGGGAGAATACCAAAAGCTGGATTCAGTTCAACCTAAACCCCTCTGGGCCTCGGGGTAAAATCCCAATTGAAACAAATTCCAATTGTGGCCCAAACATTGCCCCCCAGTCTCTGATATTGAGAATATAACGAAATAGAAGAGAGACTGAGCCCCAAACGCCGACCCATCCGCAGCATTTAAATATTTGGACTGTTGCGCCGTTTCCACACCAATCACGATTTCCCAATTCGAAACGGTATCACTGTTCACCTAAACCGTTGATTGCTGCAAAACCCAACGCTTCAAAACTCGAGAACCCCTTTCGGATCCTTATAAATCAAGCTGAGACCTTTGGTTTCTCATTCAGACCAATCTCCTCTTTTTCCAAAAACAACCCAGAAAAAACCCAAGTTCGAATCAATAGCCTCAACAATGAACTTCGCCATCCGCTGCTCCGTAACGAACAAAGCCAAGAATCAACTCCTCCCACTCATTGCCTGCTCCGAGGAAGATGACCGGACCTGTCTCAGTCTTCCCCAAGAGGAACGTGCCACATTAGGTTCCTATGTAGTGGGCTATAATGCTGATGACGACGATGGAGCACACCAGATACTTGACGGCCCGGCCCGCCCGCTGCCGGCGATTTTCCGCTCTGAAGATCCGGTGGAATGCCCAAATTTTCAAACCAACCACCACCAAGCCGCCGTAAACCATTCCGCCTGGCCTCTGGTTAAGCCCTATATGAAAGCCTGGTACGCAGCACGGCTCCCCCTCGACAAAGAAATCTGGAGGAAGGCTGGGGTCGCTGATGTGATCAAACTTTGCTTCAGCCTCAGCCCAAAAGGAGGCAACAGGTGCGCTCTCGTTCCGCTGATCAGCCTCTGGAACCCCACAATCAACGCCTTTGAGTTCAAATTCGGTCATGCTTCTGTGACGTTGCTAGACCTCTATGCCGGCTTCGGGTTCCCACTCGGCCCCCAACCCTTTGATGAGAGCAACTACCCCGAAAGGATAGTCCCCCGGAGCACTATTAATACGGTCGACGTCGGTGGGTTCGAGAAGTGGAAAGATGAGACTTCCCAGCTGGACAATGCGCTCGGCGGAATAGCCTTTCTGTCTTTCTGGCTCAACAAGTTTGTGTTCTGCTCCAACACCAACAAGATGACCAAGCTCTACCATCGTATGGCGGAGGTAATTTATGCCGGCCACGAAATTGGCCTCGCCCAATATGTTCTAGCACACCTCTACCGCTGCCTGCACCAGATATCCGCCCAGCCAATGGATTGTGCTCAATCTGGTCCACTCTGGATCCTAGATATCTGGTGCCAGATGCACTTTCCCCAACTCATTCCAGCCATGAAGGGGGATCCCAAGCCTGATCAAGTTGTGGGGCAAGAATATGTCGGCTGCGCCCCCAGTCCTGACCTTAGCTACGCTGTCTGCCTTGACATCTTCTTTAACACAACCGCCAGTGAGTTCTTCGCAGAGGCACAGCGGCTGATCCATTTGAGGTATCCGCGCGGACTACTCTGGGGCTTCCTCCCATCCAGTGAGCAAAGAACAACAGGTCGAAGGATCTTCATTCACTGCACCTCCATGGCGGACCTGCCCCTCCTCTGCAGTGACAAGAAAAATCCTAGCCACGAGGTCTACGCGCCTCACTTCTTTGCCCGGCAGTTCGGCCTTACTCAAATCCTGCCATACCCGCCACTGAAGAGTGTGAATCTTTTTTCGGCGTGGCGGAATAGCAGAGATTTCCCACCAATGTCCGATGTTAGCCAGAGACCACGCCTGGAGCTTCTTGACCTGCAAAACTGGGAATACTACCCACACCTGAAGGCCTCTATGGATGCTACTGGCTCATATCAGTGCTGGTGGGCACACCTGCGAGGCCCGCTCTTTAATCAGCCATCCGTCTTCTACTTCCGGAGGCTCTTTCGGAATCAGGGCACGTACCTTACCCCAGCTGATCAAAAGGTGCTAAAAGGCGATCCGCTGTATATTGACCTGCCCCCAAGGAAGGTAAGACGCCCCTGCTTTTAACTGCTGTTTTGGTTCGCCCGAAAACCTCGCGTAACTCTTAATTATTTAATGAAACAGGCATCCGAACAAACCCCGACGGATAGAGGGAAACGAAAAGCTGAATGCGGGTCCCATCCGCCTCCGAAGAAGAGCAGGACTATCGTTGAGGCGGATGAAGAACCCGATGAGGAGGAAAACATACCCGTAAGTGAATTCAACTTCTCCCTTGTCTCCTCGTGTCTTTAGATATCAGCTCAATAAATACCTACGTGACGTAGATATCCAAACTCTATCCCTCTTTGCAGATACTTCGGAGGAGGCGCTCCTCGTCTGCTGCAGCCGCCAGCTGAGGCCCCACGGTGATCGAACTTTCCTCTGGTGAGTCCTCTGACCCTTCTGAAGATTCCACCAGCTCCTCTAGTTCTGATGAGGACTATCCGGACCTCTATCAAAATCTTCACGAGATTTGCGGCGATAGTTTTCCTCAACCCGTCCCTCTGCGCTACCTTGATGCAGGTACTTCTTCCAGTCTAGCGCTAGCAGTTGGTCAGCGTCCTATTACGCCAACCCTGACACTCTCTGCCGTTGCAGAAACTGGACCAGAGGCGGGGGAAAACCCTGATGACATTGTGGCAGAGACCCCAGCAGATGAGCCTCTACTATTGACAAGTGGTGCGCCCGGCAACTCCTCAACTAGAAATCTGCCAGCCTCTAGCTCAACACATGAAGTGGAGCAAGAAGAAGAGGACGAGCCAAACAAAGGCGCAGAGCAACCAGCAGCCAACGAGCCTTCCTCCCCTCCAACTGATCTCTCACTGGCAGAATAGGAAGCCATTGCTGGTGTAGAATCTTTGGCGGATGCTGCCCCCCGGGTTGAACAAACTCCAACCCCTGCGGATGATCAAGCTGAACCTGATCAGCAAGAGCAACCAGGGAAACCAGGATCTCCTCTGGACCAGCCAGAAGAAACCCCTCTGCCCGAGATTGTTGAGGTAAGATAGAAAAATCCACCTGAAATACCATTTTCCCTTGGTTAGAACTACTCCTAACCCTCTTATGAATAGGTGGATGATGATGATGAGGAGGCCGTCATTACTACCCCAATGGCCACAGACCATGTCACAGTGGAGCCAGTTGTCGCACTGATCCCCCTGCCACAGACTCAAGCCCCAGAAGGCCTGACCATCGCTCCTCCAACAACTCAGCCCTCCGCGACCCCCGGCGGATATGGTTTTGAAGTCCAGGGCCAAACTGTCCCCTCCGCAATCCTGGCTGAAGACCTCTTCCTTCCCCCTCACAGCCCTGAAGAGGAACCTGCAGAAGTACAGAAGGTGTGGGGATTCCTAGAGTGCCTGGGAGAGAAGGATCCTGCTGATGCTCAAGTGGCGGACGAACTCTTCTCCACCCTTGAAGTTCTTAAGAGTCAGTTCCAGCAGCTGCCCCCCGAGCTCCAGCCCGAGGCCAATGCTTCTCTCCTTCGCCTCCCAATCGAACTAAAGAACCTGCATGAATGACTACCTGCTCGGTCCCCACAACATGCCAAGCTCCAGGAAGCTGACACAGCCTTTGCCAATGCAGCCCGTGTTTACAAAGATTTGGCTGCAGCGGCCAACAACGATTCGGAGGCGGCTGAAATAGCCGAGCTTGAGCAAAGAATTTCCCTCCTCCGCCAGAAGCAAGCCCAACGAATAGACGAGGTAAACCAGCAAAAGCTCCTGGCGACCAAGTTACAAGAAGAGAGGGCTCAGGCGAAGAAAGCAACGGCGGAGATAGATCGTTGGATTAGTAAGTCCAAGGCCACGATCAAGAGATTGGGCCTGCACTTGTACGAATTTAGACCCAGCCCGTAATAGAACTGGCTTGATGTATGTATTTTTGTTTAATTGATTAGCAACGACTAGGGACTCGCTGCCTACAATCTCTCGTTGCTCCAGGATGCTCCTGAAAACCCTAATTCAAAGGACAAAAAGGCCTAACCCTAGAAAGAGTTCAAAATTCAAAAATTTTCAAAAAATCAGCACGAAAAATAAGCGCGGATATTGCCCTTATGTTGCCCCCCTAGTTCACTGGGCTGCGCGGATGTGTGAAGACAAAGCAAAGCCGAGTAAACTAGATAACAAAGATAAATGGCCTCCCCTCAAAATGGGCTAGGCTCAAATATATATAGGTAGAAGCCCATCCGCCATGAGGCAAATATGGCCGGCCAGAAAATATATGACAAGCCCAATAGCAAACGGGCCAAACGGACGCGGGAAAAAGCAAGCTGTCATTAATAGAAAATTTGACCAGCACCGAATGGGGCGGATGCCCGAGGATTCGTCAGTCAAACCCATTTATTACTTTTATCAGTTCCCAACCGCACGGGCAACCGAAACAGATGACTTCAGAATTATGGGCAAATCACAGCATTAAAGGCATGGTAACCCCCAACCGTTGGATTCCCCCGAAATGCAGTAAAAAAGGGAACCCCTAGTTGCAGAGAGAAACGCATTAAGCCAGCCATCGTAGAGCAATATGTTAGTGATAGTAACTCTGGCCTATGGCCAAGCCCTATGGCTGCCCCAAACCTTTCCACCAAACATGCGGAACACCTGTGAAGCACCCCATGACCTCGGTCACCCAGCGTTAAACAAACCCTAACCCCGGTCACCTAGCGTTACGCACCCTGAACCTGTGCTTCGAGGTGTTTAACAAAAAGCCGGCCAGTCGTGGCTGTTCCCCATGCCAAGCAACGCCAGCGCCCTGGTTAGGTATCATCAGCAGCGGAGGAAGAGAATCCTGAGCCCTAATTTTGCAGCTACGGAAGGGCAAAGGGCAAAAATAATGGAAGCGCCTCAGCCGCAGCTGTCCCCAGCCCGCGGCCGGGTGCTCCCCCATTTTCATCTGGCTCTTCCCTGTTACGGGCTCGTCTGCTGGTGATGGTGGCATTATAGGGGTGCTGACTCATCCCCTTCAGCCTCCCCTAGCGGATCTAGGAAAAGCGCGGGATATCCGCCAGCAGCAAAGACTTAGAAAATGTAGACATGGTTTCAGAGCTAACTAGTAGCTCTTTGTGTTTTCCTTTTCCTGTAATGCTCTTGGCCGCAAAGCCTTACATGAATGTAAGAAGTTGCAATTTCAAGGCTTATAGCCAATAATCAGCAAAGATGGGAATTTTATTGATAAGCAAAAGTAAAAGAACACAGCCACCCCAAGCGGATGTCTAGATAAAAACAAGGAAAACACAAAACCCTACAGTTTTGTAAGGAAAACTAGCAAACCCAAAATGCGGCAGAAACACCCCTAGCGGATGTGCCGCTCTGACTTGTTGCCCCCCGAGCGTGTTGAACTAAGAACTCTGACCAGTATCCTCGTCCGCCGGGGGAACTTCATATTCCCAAACACTTGGAAAGTACTTCTTAAGGTAGCGCCCATTGATTGGGTTCCTGTGTACTTCCCCTTCCAAGTCTCTGAGCTGGTAAGCTCCCTTGCCCATAATACGATCGATGACAAATGGACCCTCCCAGCGAGCACTCCATTTGCCTCGACCCGGTTCGTCCAGGGGCAGAGCTACCTTCCATCTCCTTCGCCATAGGATTTGCCCTTGGTCCGCTTATCATATGCCTTGGCAATCTTCTGCTTTTCCAGGATGATGCTCTCCAAGGCCTCTAGCCGCTTCTCGTCAAGGTCTTCATGCTCTTGGAACATGGCCTGCACATAGTCCTCACCAAGCAGCTGGTGTTGCTCACGAACTCTTAAAGAAGCTACATTGATTTCCAATGGCAGAACGGCATCATGGCCGTACATCAACGAATAAGAAGTAGTGCCCGTAGGAGTCCTTTTGGAAGTCCTATAGGCCCAAAGTGTGTTATTGAGTTGAGTGTGCCATGATCTTGGGTTATCCGCGAGCATCTTCTTCATAATGGATATGATAACCTTATTAGTAGCTTCTGCTTGACCATTGGATTGAGCATAATAAGGAGAAGAATGTAGGAACTGGATACCATAATCCGCTAGCCAAGTTTGGGTTTTCTCAGCCATGAAGGCTGCCCCACGGTCCGCCACTATGCATTCTGGAATGCCATATCGGCAGATGAAATTTTGAAACACAAAGCGGATGACGGTGTCTGCATCACAGTTCCTAGTTGGTACAGCTTCCACCCACTTAGTAAAGAAATCAGTACCCAGCAAAAGAAACCCGTGCTGCGAGGATGAATGTGGGTTAATTTCTCCTACGAAATCTAATGCCCAACCCCTGCCAGGCCAAGGCTTGATGATGGGCTGTAGAGGAATGTTAGGAATCCGCTGAACTGGTCCATGCTGTTGGCATTCCTGACAACCCTGAGCAAAACTATGACAATCTTTTAAAATGGATGGCCAATGGTATCCATATCTTCGAATAAGCCATCGCATTTTGGGTCCGGACTAATGAGAACCACAGACCCCTAAGTGTACCTCTCTCATGATCCGCTTGGCCTCGACGCCAAAGATACACCTTAATAGGACGCCATCTTCCCCTCTCTGGAATAGTTCCTTGCCCCTGAGAAGGTAATTAGTCGCAAGGTGTCTGATTCTTCTCTCAGACGGTGCAGATGGGTCCTTCAAATATGCTATGATTGGTATCCGCCAGTCAGTGTCGATAGGCTCGACTGTAGCGACCAACCACTCTCCGCGGTCCTCCCGGCGGATAGCAAAAGATGGTAGAGTCCTGCGCTCTACTTTAAGAATTCTTTCCTTCACTCCATGGGCTAAGCTGATTCCCGTGGCCAATTGTGCCAACTCATTAGCTGCAGAGTTCAATTCCCTGGGAATATAATCTAAGGAAACGTCAATGAAACGATCCAGCAGCTCAATAGCCCGCTCGTAGTAGTGCACTAAATGGAAGGAAACACACTTGTAGACCCCCAAAAGTTGATTGATAACTAGCATAGAGTCTCCAAGTACTTCAATTTCTTGTGCCCCCAGGTCTAGCAATAACTCCAACCCAATAAGAAGGGCTTCGTACTCTGCCTGGTTATTGGTGCACGTCCATTCCAGCTGAAAAGAGTAAAGATACTTGGTACCTGCTGGGTTCTGGATACAAATCCCTGCACCCGCCAACTTACGGGTACTGCTACCGTCAAAGTATAAAGTCCAAGGCTGGTACCAGATCATGCAAGCAAACTTTGGCGGTTCTATAAATTCCTCTTCGATAGGATGATGTAAGAGAAAGTCTGCTATTGCCTGCCCAGTCATAGCCTTCAGCGGTGCATATTGCAGGGAAAATTCTGAAAGGGCTAACACCCACTTGCCAATCCTACCCCTTAGGATAGGTCTCGTTAGCATATACTTCACCAAATTCGTTTGTGCCACCACTATTGTTGTAAATGAAAGCATGTAATGGCGGAGCTTAACACCAGCAAAGTACAGGGCCAAACATAGCCGCTCGATTGGTGAATACCTGGTTTCTGCATCTAACAGAGTCCGGCTGATATAGGAAACTGCGTACTCGATCTTCTTTCCATCCGCCAGAGTCTCATCTTGAGCCAGCAGTCCTGCAATGGAAATATCAGATGCAGAAATATATAACTTGAGGGGAATACCAGGCGTAGGCGGCCGAAGGACTGGCGGACTAGCCAAGTATTCCTTGATCCTGTCGAAAGCATCTTGATGCTCAGGACCCCATTTAAAGACTTCTCCTGGTTTGAGATTGAGCAGAGGAGAGAAAGGCGCCGCCTTGCCTGCTGAGTTGGATATAAACCTTCTGAGGAAATTAATTTTGCCCAACAAGCTTTGCAACTCTCTCTTGTTCCTTGGTGCTGGTGCATCCAACACAGCCTGTACCTTATCGCCAGCCACCTCGATGCCTCTCTCATGCACCACAAACCCTAGAAAGTCACCAGCACAAACCCCGAAAACGCACTTGGCTGGATTCATTTTAAGCTGGTGTTTTCTCATGATGGTGAACACCCCTCGGAGATGATCAATGTGGTCTTCCTTCTTCTTTGATTTTACCACCACGTCATCAATGTAGACCTCCAGGATGTCCCCCAATATCGTGCTGAAGATAACGTTCATCGCACGTTGGTATGTAGCCCCTGCGTTGGTTAAGCCAAATGGCATACTAAGGTATTCAAATGCTCCTGTGAACCCAGGGCAGCGGAAAGCTGTTTTAGGGATGTCCGGCTCGTAGATGGGAATCTGGTGATAGCATGCCGTTCCATCCATAAAAGATAACAACTCATGCCCCGCTACTGCATCCACCAACATATCTGCTTTAGGCATAGGATAGACGTCCTTAGGTGATGCAGCGTTCAAGTCCCTGTAGTCCACGCATACTCTGATCTTGCCATTCTTCTTCCTAACAGGAACAATGTTGGATAACCATTCCGGATATAGAGTCGGTCTGATTATCCCAGCATCAACCATGCTTTGAACTTCTTGTTTGACGGCCATTGCAGTTTCAGCATTCATCCGCCGTTGTTCTTGTTTCACTGGCCTGCATCCTTCTTTGATGGGAATGCGATGACAAGCTAGTTCCTTTGATAACCCCGGCATATCTTGGTATTTTTCTGCAAAGCAGTCCTTAAACTCCTGCAGCAACCCTATCAGTTGCTGCCTTAAATCAGGTTCAAGGTACTGACTAATCCCCACCTCCATGGGCTCAGCTTCTGTCCCCAGGTTAACTTTCTCTACGGGATCACATACCTTGGGTGGAGTGTCATCCAACGCAGCTGGAGCCGGCTGAATTACTTCCACCCCTATAAAAGCTTCAATATCTTCTTCCTCAATGCACTCGACCAGTGCAACCCCTTCCCAGGCCATTTGCTCTAATCTATAGATAGCCAATCGTTGCATTAAAAGAGCAAAGGCCTCTGACTCCTCTTGTAAGAGGACGTCACTCATTGGATACATTGGGAAAAAGCTCAATGGAAACTAGCCGGCTGTAATCTGCCATAGCCTGGGCAATTCCCCACTGAGACAATTCGTTTTGGATCACCCCGATTGGATGCCCCTTGTGATCAACCCCCTCGATTCTGAGAGGTCTCATATTTCTGTTATAATAGCTGGCCTCCAATTGGACGGCCGCTATAGAATAAGGACGCTCATCCGCCTTGATGAGTACTGGTAAATCTGCGACTGGATCCCACATGATCATCTCTTGATGAAGAGACGAGGGAACTGCTAGTGCTTTGTGGATCCAGTCCCTCCCTAAGATCATATGATAGGGAGCGCTGGCCTCAGCAACAAAGAACGCTTGATAAGCGTCGGATGGTCCTATCTTCACCCTGAGCATGACCACCCCGGCGGTAGGAGTAACACTCCTTGAAAATCCTTTCACCTTGGAGACAGTCTGAATAAGCTTCTGCTTTGGAATCTTGAGCTGCTCTATGGTGGTAGTGGTGATTATGTTCACCGCGGCCCCGGTGTCTATCAACACCTTGCGAACCTTAATCCCTTCCACCTCTGCTGTGACATACAAAGGCTTCATATGTTGGGACATGTTGAATGTTGGCTTGGCGAACATCACACACTACTTCAAAAAGTCTCCAGCCCCATCAGGATACTCATGGTTGGAGTGGAAAACCCCAGGCTCTGCCTCCGCCTCGTTCTCATCCTCGGGCTCCTGTACTGAATACACAGGCTTGGCCGATTCCTCATTATCGATGAAATGAGCAGTAGGCACAGGCTCAGGCAGAGCATAAGCAGATGAAAGAATAAAGGCCATGCTGCAATGATGAACCATGACTTCATCCTCAGCCTGCTCTTCTTCCATAGGCATCTCCTCCTCATCTGCCGCCTCCGGTTCCTCTTCGTAGTCGACCATTTCATCCTCCTTGTCGAGGTCTGCGTCTCCTACTTCAGAGTCAGCATTCACGCTAGAGGCGACCGAGGATGGCCTTGTTGGCACCTGCACCTGCAGCTTCTTAGCTGCATACTCCACGAAATTGGTCTGCGCCTTCGGCTCCTTTGGCCTGACCTGAGATGCGATAACTAGCGGCCTGCTTGATTCCGCCATCGTTAGATTGGATTCCTTGGGAACTACATCCCCCGCAGGAACCCCCACGTTACTCGTGCTTGCAGCCAAGGATTTGCTGCTCTCCTTTGGTACCCACCTCATAACGGTGGAATCCTTCCTGGTGTCAATCACCATCATGTCCTCCTGAGCTTCTGACACCACCTGCTTCCCAGCAGCTTCTGGCTGTGCCCTCCTCGGGGGCGATTGTCCGGTTTTTGTATGCTCAGGAGCAAATTCCAGCTTTCTCCTTGGCCTGGACTGAGGAGCTCCGGTGGATCTTGGCAAATCCGTCAGCCTATCGTGCGTGTTCCTCCGAGGTGCCGGTGGCACTTCCGCAGATCTCTGTCGTCTGGAGTCTACATAGGACTTAGTTCTGACTCTGTACCGCCTGTGGATCTGCTCCACCTGCTCCACAGGTACAGACAGCTCGTCCTCGGTGACCTTCCCCGAAGCTAAATCCGCCAAGGTCCTCTTTGCCTTGCCAAAGCGTCTTCTTTCATTCCGGGTGGTAACTGCAGCAAGCTCAATCGCCTTACCATCTCGCTGGGTATACCATCTATCCGCCTTCGGATCATTCCTAGAGGCTGGCGGAATGTACACGTTCACAGATGGTTCTGGATTTGCAGCTTTGTGCGAACCCCCGGTCATGGCTGCCTTCACCCCGGACGGTCCTGGATCCTGTCTGGGCCTTGCCCTGCTAGCGTAACTGTCCTCGGACCCATGATGGTACTTCATCCGCTTGTGACTCTCCCTTTCTAACTTCTCGGGAGGCGGGTGCTCTAACTTAGCCTTCTCGAAGGCTCTCTTCTCAGCTTTCTCCTCTGCCTCCTTCAAAGCCGCCTGAAACTCATCATAAGTAATCGGCTGCCTTGTATTCAATCTACAGGTGAGGTAGAGTTTGGAACGAGGGACCAACACCGTGTCCTCTTCTTCCACAGCCCCAACCCAAAACTCTGGGCCGGGACTAGGCTTACTCACATCAAACTCCAGCTTTCCATCATTCAGCCACTCCTGCAGCTGATCCTTCAGACCTACACATTGAGAAGTACAATGGTCAGCTGAACGATGGAACATACATGTACATCCGCCATCCCCACTATTGGGATGGCATTGGTAGAACTCCTGAATTTCCGGTGCCTCCTGGTGCACCATAGCTTCCCAGATTTCCTCCGCCTTGCTTGCGTCGTATGTATACTCCTAAAATCTGAAAACCAGCTTCCCACACTGCTGTGTTAGACTCAGCTCAGAACTGATTTCAATCGCGTTCACCCGCGGGCCGTTCTTAGCAGTTGCCCATTGAGGCTCCTTGGGATTCTCCAGCTGTAGGGTGTTGTCGTTGATCCACGTCTGCAGCTGATCCTTTAGCTTCACACAATCCTTGGTGTTGTGATTGTTCATATTGTGGTAGCTGCAGTACGTCTTCCCTGCCATGTAATCAGGCTTGGGAATAAATCCTCCATCATGGTGCAAACGCCCCTGGTTGAATAGCTCCTGCAGAATCTCCGGAGCCTTGTGGGCGTTGTAGGTATACTCCTGAAAAGCCGATTTGGTTGGAAGCGGGGCTACTAACTTCACAGTTTCCCTGACCGGCCTCGCTATCTTGGACTGCAAGGACTTCTGATCGGTCCTCTCTATAGCCGCGACCTCGAGCTCTAACTCCTCATCATCAACCCATGTCAGGATTGGTCTAGGCACAACATCCGCCAGGATAGTCGCCACTGTCTTAGCAGCGGTCGGCAGTGGAGTCTTGGGCTTTAAGGTCCCCGGATAATAGGACACCGGAGTCCCCTTCCTTCTCTCATTCCTCTCCTTGGACCGATCCACATAGTGCTGCTCTTGACCTAGCCGATTAGTCAGATCCGCCATAGTGGTCACGTGGACCTGCCTGAAACCCTGGCGGATCTCATCCACCAAGCCATCGATCGCCATCTTTACCGCATGCTCTTCTGGAATATCCATCTCGCAGCGGGTTAGCTCCAACTTGAACCTTCTTAAATAATCGGTGGCGGACTCGTCAGGCCTCTGTTCAGTTTCCGCTAGGTCCTTGACCCCGATCTTTGCCTCCACAACACCAAACATGGTTCTGAAAAGAACCTCCATAGTTTTCCAGTCTGGTATTGATCCAGGCTTCAAACGCTTATACCAGATAGCTGCTTCCCCTGCCAGAGATGTAGGAAAAAGCCTCAACTTCATGATTGGGTCATCGGCATACTGACCCGATTCATTGGTGAAACGCATGATGTGCGTCTCAGCATCCTCAAACGTCTGGCCGGTAAACGGAGTGAAACGGATGGGCTTGAATCCAGTTGGGAATGGAATTGCATTGATCTTTGGAGTCAGCGGATTCTCGTCTTGCCGACGTCGGGCAACCCCTGCAGTTCCCTGAGCTTTTCAGCAAAAATCCTGCCAATATCCTCTAAGGTTAGCTGAGCACGACATTCACTGGTGGCTCTGGCGGATTGTTATCAACCGGCCCAGTAGGAGGGACAAGGCCTCCTGTCTGATTGTTAGCGGCCCCGGTATTAGGTCCGCCGGTCCCGCCACGACCAGTTGCTCGTCCCCGCCTATCCTTTGGCTGGTTTGTATTCGCACTTGCACGGTCAGCCCCCTCAGACTGGTCAAACCGATCATAAAGCTGCCCCATCAAGGTGTTTAGGTTCTCGAGCGTGGCATTGGAAGTCGCCAACTGCTCCTGCTGCTGTCTCCAGCAATTATCAGATTTCCTAATATGGGCAGCCATGTTATCCGCCAGCAGCTTCTGCTGTCCGGCGAGATAGTTGAAATTGGCAGTGAACCCCCTCTGCTCTGTCTCCATTGGCCTAACGGATTCACTTAGACGAACGACCACATTATTGGCCTTCTTCAGAACTTCATCAGTATGACAAGATTTGTCGATCAACATCCTCAGAGTGTCCGTCACCTCTGTAAGAGATGCAATCTCCCCAGTGAATGGTGCAACAGGTGACGTGGGTGGATCCGCGGATTCATCCGCGAACCCCTCCTCCAAGAAACCAAATGAAGCTGTCCGGTTGGCAAAGCCCAGAGAGCTGTTGTCAACCTGAGAAGCAGCCGTCACTTCTACTATCTCCCCCTCAGTCTCCACAACTGGTGTCGCGGGAACCAGGGTTTGATTCTTCCTGCTTCGCACGGCCTTGAGGGCGGCAGCAACAGCTGCTTCATCCCCCAAGGTCCCGCCAAACACTTCCTTAGCTTCAGCGTCAGTCAATCCCCTACACTCAGCTGTACCATGCTTGATCAGCTCCTTGTGGCAATTCTTCAAACAATTCATGGTTACCCTTCTGTAAGGATGACCCATTGTAGATCCCGCAATCTTGACACTTGTCCCACTGGGCGTGCCAAAATGTTCGTGGCGGATTCAGCACCCGGCGAACAGTCAGCACTTGGGGGTGGAGGATGCGTGCTCCTCGCGTGTCTTCTGTGTGCTTAGGCGTGCCAGCACCCTTGGAGCGGTGCCACTCGACTGCGTGCGACCCTTGGCGAGTCTTCTCGTCTGCTCCCAATTGACTCTGACTTCCTGACCAAGCAACTGTTACGCGGGCACTGACTAAGCCGGCGTACAGGGCTCGAACAAGACCTGAATAGAACTCTCTAACAGGATTTCCTTCCCAACCCCTTAAGGATTGAGGATTCTTACTTTGATCCGGAGAAGCAAAGCAGAGCTAAACCAAGACCACAGATGTGTCACCGGAGTGACGACTCGATTGCTACCGGAGTAGCAGACTGACTCGATAGGCTCAGCAACCGCTCGACAAGAATACGAGATTAGATCAATCGCAGGTGAAGGCAAATTGCGTGAGTTGCTCCGGAGAGGCTTTGGCAAGTTAGCGGTGCGCTAGAACTTGAGGTTGTTTGTGTTTGGTTGAGAACCTTTTCTTCGTTGTAAAAGAGTTCTATTTATATGGTTCATGGAACCCTAGGGCTGGGAAATCCAGGCTGGCGGATTCCGAGATCAACTAGGAGTGTCCTTCCTTATTCTGCCTCCAATCAAATCGGCTAAGAATTAAATGGGATCAAACTTCCTCTTGATTTAGGGAACTCACCCTTCGTAGAATATTATCAAGATCACCATTCAATTAACGCCGAGATAAGCCAAATCGAGTCCATAGCGAATCAATCACTGATTCGGCAAAAATATTTTTTCGGATGGATTGCTACCCGAAACAATCCCTAGTTATCACAATCAGAGTTTACATCTTATTATCCGTTGAGGTAACTCGTATATTGTGTAATTAGATTACTACCAAATAACCCCGCTCCGATTAGGTAACAAGTCAATATTCTCCCTCCAAGAACTCTTTCCTAAACGAAACGGGAGAATATCAAAAGCTGGATTCAGTTCAACCTAAACCCCTCTGGGCCTCGGGGTAAAAGCCCAATTGAAACAAATTCCAATTTGGCCCAAACAATCATCAGATTTTGTCAGCTAAACTTGAAGGCACACTACCTTCAAGTCTGTTTTCCTCTGAATACAGTTCAGTTAATTGACTCATATTTCCAATAGAGGCAGGAATGTTCCCAGAGAACGAGTTTGTATTCATGTATAACCCATACAAGTTTGCAAGCTTTCCTACATCAGTTGGGATATTACCTGAAAATTGGTTCTCAGACAACCATAGACTCTCCAGGTTAGCCAGATTGCCAAACCCATGTGGGAAACTTCCAAGTATTTTATTAGCTGCTACAGAGAAGTAATCAAGAGAAGATGACAAGTTAGTTGTGCACTGAGGTAATGTCCCCCCAAAATTGTTTTCTTGAAGTTGCAGGATGTATAAACTTGTAGCATTAGTCAGATCACAGAGAAAGCTCAAGTCATCACCGATTCTTCCCCCACTCCCAAGACGGTTGAAAGCAAGACTGAACCGCTCTAGCTTATGCAAGTTCACGAAAGAAGGAACTTGCCCTTGTAGTTTGTTTCCTCCTAATCCCAGATGAACTAGGTTTGAGGCATTACATATTGAAACAGGAACAGATCCATCGAGTTGGTTATCATCGATACCAAGCAATTCGAGGTTTGGGAAGGCAATTCCAAGGTTTGAGGGCAAAGTTCCTTGGATATTGTTGGCTGCCAAAGCAATATGCAAGATAGAAGAGACATTCAAGATTGAGTGAGGGAGCTTTCCAGACAAGCTGTTTCCATCAAAATCAAGGTACTGTAAATTGGACATTTTGCTAAAAATATCTGTAATACTCCCATTCAAATTATTCCTAGATGCTTCAAGTATTGTAAGATATGTTAAGTTGCTGAAGGAGTATGGGACACTTCCTGTAAGGTTGTTGATTGACAGCGAAACTATTCTTAGCTCTGACAAACCGCCAAGCAGCTCCGGAATTGGCCCAGTTAGGAAATTTGAACCGAGAGAAATCCTGAGGAGTTGAGAGCAAGCTGATAAGTTGGAGGGAATTCCACCACTCAGTGAATTATTGTTCAGCTGCAAGTCTTGCAATCTGAGGAGACGCCCCACCTCAGGAGGGATTTCATGTCTAAAGCTGTTGTTTTGAAGATGAATGGCTCTCAGAAAGCTCAAATTGCCAACATGCGGTGATATAGACCCTGAGAGCTTCATGGACTGCAGGTTCAACTCGGTGACCCTTTGGTGGCGACGACCACATACAACACCATGCCAGTGACAAAAGTGGAAGGATTTATTCCATGAAGCCATGACTCCGAGAGGATCACTGGTTATCTTAGCCTTGAATTCGAGCAAGGCCATTCGATATCTGTCATTTCCGGTAAGGGCCAAACCAAGAAATGAGGGATAAATAACAGCATGCATGGAAAAATATGAGAAAAGCATAACTGAAATGTAGTTGAAAACCGCCTTACATGAGAATATTATCAGATTTGTGAAACTGAGTTTGGCTCCTAGGTCGTGGTCGTCTAGCAGCTAGGAAAATGTATGTATGCTACCAGCTAGTTTGCAACCAGGACCCAGTATTGATTGGTACCTGAGTAAGAAGGGCCTACTAGTGTTGGAAACTTTGTGGTGGAGAAACTCTAGTTCCAACTTTGCATCGGTCAACCTAGGACTGTGATGGAAGTCACAATTGCTGAACCCCACAATAGTAATGTGCATGAAAAGTCAGAATGTTCCAAACTTCCAACTAGGCATTTCCATCAAAACCAAGTATTAACAGGTCTGCATTGGTCAAGAATCAAGATACAGCTTACAAAATTAAGTTGAGGTCTTTGAGTTCCCTTTGCATTGGGTTGCAGATATAAGACATGGAAAGAGAAAGGAGGACAATGGTCTGCAAAATTTGAATGAGTAGATATTAACGGATGGAAGATTCCCTGAGAGAGAGTTCATTTGCAAATCTAACCAGTATAATTGGTTAAGCTTTCCTATATCAGTGGGGATGTGACCTGTAAGTTTGTTCTCATAAAGAGTTAAGCTCTCCAGGTTTGCCAGATTTACAATTCCATTTGGAATGCTTCCTGATATTTTATTCTCATATGCATGAAAGTAAAAAACAGAAGATAAGTTTGCTATGCACTCAGGTAATCTACCCCCCAAATTGTGTACATTAATAGCTAGTAGACCTAAACTAGTTGCGTTAGGGCATCTCCAACCATGAACTCCTATAATGAGGTCCTATACTTATTATAGGACTTCACTTGAACACTATTCATTATAGGACTTTAACCATCTCCAATGGTAAGGTCCTATAATGGGGTCTTACATTTATATATTTGATTTTTCTTTATTTTATGTTGTAACTAATAATAATTTATATTTATAAACTATTATTGTACATGATAAATAAATATAATATTCATTTAAAAAAAAAAATGAATTTTGGACCCGTATGCATTTTCCACAATCGGACACGTGTACGGTCGACATGTGTCGGTGGATATGATTTGAAATTAAATTTTACATAGATATTATCACAAATCGGACAAGATTTTGGTAGACACGTGTCGATGTTTAATTCGTTGTCGAGATTTCGTTATCTGCCACGTGTCAATTTCTTTCTTCCGAGATCATGTTCATCTTCTATAAAAACAGAGTCATTCACTCCATCATATCTCACCAATTCACAAACACTCCTCCTCCCACAAACAAATTGTGGTTTCTAAGTTATTGTTTCATACTTTGAGTTTTGTTTTCCGCCATGAATAGGTTGTGGAAATTACTGAAGAAGCAGGAAGCAGAAGATGTTCCGAGACGGCAACAACAAGGCCTCTTGATGTCTGCGGTAGCCCACCAAGTGGAGATGATGGAAGAAGATGAAGCCTCACAATGGGGCGGTTCTTCGGAAGGGTGGGAGTACATACAAAGAGATCGGGAAATGATGGATCAACGCTTGAAATCTCTATATTTCACTGAACCATGTAGGTTTAACGACGACAGCTTTCGAAGGCGCTTCCGTATGAGACCTCATCTCTTTGACAATATGATGCGTAGCGTGGCCAACCACGACCCGTACTTTGTACAGACTATGGATGCCACCGGCATACTCGGCCTTTCCACCGAACAGATGCTAACATGCGCTATGAGGATGCTCGCGTACGGTCTACCAGCTGACTTGACCGATGAGTTCCTTGATATTGCTGAATCAACTGCTCTTGAAGTGTTGGATCATTTTACAAGAGCTATATGGACTGTGTACCGCAAAGAATATCTTCGCAAACTAACTGCAGTAGATCTACAAAGATTGACAAACAAAGCTGCAGATCGTGGATTTCCGGGTATGTTGGGTAGTCTTGACTGTATGCATTGGCAGTGGAAAAACTGCCCAACTGCCCATGCTGGGCAATTTCAGGGTCACAAGGGAAAACCTACAATAATCTAAGAGGCAGTGGCTTCGTATGATACTTGGATTTGGCATGCATTTTTCGGACTTCCAGGTTCCCTCAACGATCTCAATGTCCTTGGAAGATCGCCATTGTTCGATGAGGTATGCAGAGGTGAAGCTCCTCAGGTGGAATTCACAGTGGGCAACAGTACGTACCGTCAAGGTTATTATCTAGTGGACGACATCTACCCTAATTGGGCAACTCTTGTCAAAGCCATAAAAAATCCTACCACTCCAGCAACAAGACACTTTACAAGGATGCAAGAGGCGTTCAGGAAAGACGTGGAGAGAGCATTTGGTATTCTCCAAGCGCGTTTTGCAATTGTGAGAGGTCCAGCTCGTTTATGGAGTAGGGAGAGCCTACAATACATCATGATGACGTGCATTATTTTGCACAACATGATAATAGAAGATGAGCGTGATGAAGATGAGCAATATGAATTTGACGAAGACGACATCCCGACTCGTCCAAGAAGAGCTGCTATATATGATAAAAAGAGTTATGATCATGAGGTGGAGCGTGATCTCCAACAAAGGCATGCATTTGTACGTGCCCGTTACAACAAGATTCGATGTCCAGTGATATCTGCTTCACTAAGATCGGATTTAGTGGAACACGGTTGGGCTTTGAAACAGTGGCGAGAGCGCAACAATGGCTAAATTGTAATAAACCGGCAGCCCAACAAGTTTCTTCGTTTGTTTGTTTTTGCTTTCCTGTAAGTTAGGCTGTCTTTCTTTTGGTTTGTTGTTTGTTGTTGGTTTGTTTTCGGTGGATATGGTTGTACTGGGCATTGCCATCCCCTCTTTAATTGAATTTACTAGTTTATTTAATCATGTGTCAATAATTGCATACATTATTAACGATGTGTCAATAATTGCATACATTATTAATTAAAATAAAGTACATTATAAAGTATAGTACATCATTAATTAAAAACATAATTAATTAAACTAGAATACATAAAATTCTTAATTGAAAACATAATTAATTAAACTAGAATACATAAAATTATTAATTGAAAACATAATTAATTAAACTAGAATACATAAAATTCTTAATTGAAAACATAAGAATTAAACTAGAATACATAAAATTCTTAATTGAAAACATAATTAATTAAACTATAAAACATCATAAATGTGATTTCGTACCCCTCACGCTTCATCATTATTAGGATACCACTCCGTTTGATCGAGCCTACAATATGGGGAATGTTTCTGCCTAAACCCGGGGGCCTGGTAGATACAGATGAATCCAACTTGATCTCCTGCAAACCTGCTCACTAAGGGGAATACCGGGCCGGCCGGTCTTCTCCTCTCCGATGCCTAAGTTAGTATAGTTGGAGTATATATAACTTGAGCACGTATGTAAGCGGTGAGAGAGATAAGTTCCCTATTAAAGAGGGTAGTTGGGGCCCTTATATATGTGGTTGGGGGTGAGGGCTGGCCTCACCCATCGATGTGGGACTGGTTCCCTTCTGTTTGTACATTCTGGTGCCCTCTTTGGCAGGCAGGCGCCCCCGGTCCCAGGGTCCCTGGAGGCAGGATAGAGTGCTGGACCCCGAGGCCGGATGCTGGTGATCCTGTCCCGGGCCTTGGGCCGGGCCCTGGTGCGCTTGCTGCGGGTCTGTGGGCCTGCTGTAGCCCCTCTGCGGCTACTGTCAACAAGTCCCCCAAGTTCCCGGTCAAGTGCAATCTTGAATGGGGACTTAAATCTGTCTTGGTCTTGTCCCGCAGACCCGCAGGGTTACCAACCTTACGGTGCCCAGTCCCCCAAGTCCGCGTTGAAGATTGGGCGTGACCGAGGTGAGTACCTGTTACCGATGGTAAGTAATAGTTTATAAGTACGTTTGTAATATAAGTAGTACTGTGCTTAAGTGTTGTGGTGCTATGAGCATGGAGTGGGGATCTCGACCGGGCGTCCTGCCATATCGAGACGAGTCCCGGATGATCTTGCAGACTGGACCTCGACCGGGCGTTCTGCCATATCGGTGAGAGGCGGAGTTCACGGGATCTCGACCGGGCATCCTGCCATATCGAGACGAGTCCCGGATGAACTTGCAGACTGGACCTCGACCGGGCGTTCTGCCATATCGGTGCGAGGCGGAGTTCACGGGATCTCGACCGGGCTTCCTGCCATATCGAGACGAGTCCCGGATGAACTTGCAGACTGGACCTCGACCGGGCGTTCTGCCATATCGGTGCGAGGCGGAGTTCACGGGATCTCGACCGGGCGTCCTGCCATATCGAGACGAGTCCCGGAGATGCTAGCCTGCGGGAGGGCCTGTTGGTGCGTGGACTAAGCCAACAGGTACCCCGGAGAGTGTTACGGCCGTACTGAGGCATCGGTTAACACTTGCTAGTTCTTCTCAGCTTTTGTTGGTTAAGCGTTGAGGTAATGTGCAGGTTTGTTAGCCTGCGGGGAGACTTGTTCTGTGTTAGAGAAACAATCTGCCCGGTGGAGTGGCGTTGAGATAACGAGTCTCGCCATGTATCCCCAAATGTATCACAGTTCAGTGTGATGCAGAGTTTTTATCCTGTTGGACAAGAGTACATGGGTTAGATGTAAGCTCGCCCGGGTTTATAAAGCCCATGCGTTTAGAAGCCTTGAGTTGTTGTTGGCTCGTTCCTGCCCGTAGGCGAAGGAAGGTGACAACCGGTAGAATGCTTTGGAGTGAGTTAAATGTCACACGGCCGGTGGAATGCCATAGTGCTGGGCGGATCTCGACCGGGCGTTCTGCCATATCGAGACGAGTCCCCCAGTGAAATGCAGTGAAGATGCCACGCAACCGGTTGAATGATCATAACCGCGAACTGCCATGGTGCCGGATTGATTCGGAGTTGACTTTCTGGGGAAGCGAGGGGAGTGGACGCCTCGTTGTTCGCTCCTATCTCCCTAACTGCCGCTTGTAAGTGGGGCAGGTGGCGGACATGCGATGAAGGGGAGAGCCCATCAGTCCCATCAGTTATGATGGATGGGATCCCTTATCCATGCTGGGACACGTGTCGGCAGGGAGCAGTCTGAGATGGAGGGAATCCACGGCTGGGGTTGCCTTACTTTTATTGTTGCCCTATTTATTGTCCTTTCTGCTCTCCTCCTGCCGCACTTTGCCTACCTTTTGCCCTCTGCTCTCCTCCTCCACCTTGCTGCAGAGCTGAATTATTTTGTGTTAGGGTTATGGCGTCTGGGAGATCTGCGTATTATGGCGGTGCAAGCCGCGGGCCCAGAAGGCATGAGCTGCTGGATGGTGATAGGGTGATTTTCTGTGATGAAGCAATCAGAAGCATGGATGAAAGAGAGATTAGGGAGTTTCGGGCGAAGTGGGATATCGACTCTTCTGTTAAGCTTCGAGGCCTGCGGCCCGGGGAACTGGCCTGTAACCCGGAACCGGGCTGGGTTGCCGTTTTCGACGATCAGTTCCGACACAGACTATCGCTGCCGCTGCCGGGATTTGTTCAGTACATGCTGAGCTCACTAAAGCTTTCCTCAGCCCAGCTTCCGAGCAACCAGTGGAGGCAGTTGCTTGGGCTTGGGTGCCTGTTCAGTCTGAGCTATATGGACTGGCCCACGGTTAATGAATTTCGAGCGCTGTACAAGATCTCCTATTGCAGAAAGGCCCAGTGCAGTGGTTGTGTGAATTTTTCCGCGCGGGAATACGGTCCTGCCATCACGCATCTGCCGTCGTCGGTTTCAGATGTCTGGAGGAGGTCGGTGGTGCTGGCCGGTGGGAAGTGGCAGCGTACTTGGAGGGGCTACCAGGTGTCCGGGGCTTATCAATTGATCGGGGACCAGTCGTTCCGGCTGGAGGACTTGGAGAAGCAACGGTTATACCGGTTGTTTGCTTGCTGGGACCATCTGAGCCGGAGCTCCTATAATTTCATCCGATGGAACGTGCTGGAGATATGCGGGATGGGGAGAAAACCTGGTAAGGTGTCTTGCACTTTGCTTTTGCATGGTTGCTTGTATTCTGACCGCTCGACTTATCGGTTTGCAGCTAATGCCCCCCGGATCGCGCTTAAAATTGAGGAGACTATCGAACCGGATGAAGAGCTTGTAGCCTCGAGATTGATGGAGACGGGGGAGGCGGCCGCGAAGACCGTTATTGATACGGCTACCCAGAAACGCAGGGAGCATGACAGGCCGGTACCGCTCGTGTTTCCGGACACTCACTATGGAAGGCGACCGGGCGGTGAGAATAACTCCCCACTCTTTATTCGGGAAGGGCGGTCTGTGGGACTATCGGGTCCAGAACCTGTGGCGCGACCGATGGCGGTACGGACCTCTCGGGAGAGGGAAACGGCAGAAATGTTCGGGCACCGTCGAAGCAGCCATGGTGAAGCTCCGGCAATGAGGGCAAGGGCGCTTGACGCCGGGGCGTCAAGTTCGGCTGGGCCGATCGAGCGGGCGGTAGCTCCGGCCGTGGAGGTGGGTGGTCGAGGGATTCAGGTGCCGGAAGCCGGTCCCAGTTCCGGTTGTGGTTTTGGTAGGTTCGTGGTCGCTACCATCGAAACCTTGGGACTTGACCGGGAGGACCCTGGGACTGGACAATCGGGCGAGAGCAGGACGAAGCCCATGGAACTAGCTGTTCGGGTAAGTGTTTTTGTGCTTCCTTTTCTCTGGAGTGATACGAGCTAATGTTCCTTTGTTTACCTTTGGCAGCTGGTTCATAGCCTTTATGCCGCGGAGCCCAAAGGGGAGGCTGCTGCGGTTTTGGAGAGGCGGGTGGAGGAGCTGAGCGTGCGGGTGGACGTGGCGGAAGCCAAACTTGCGGAGGAAAGAGAGGAGGTTGGTCGGTTGAGCACCGAGCTCGTGCGGGAGAAAGAACTAACCGGTCGGTTGCACCATGAACTCTCGCAGGAGAAGGAAGAGGCCGATCGGCAGGCTGCTGCCCGGGAAGGGAGGGTCGCGGAGCTAGAGGCGAGGGTTTTGGAGCTGGAGACCCAGGCTGTTGCCCGGGAAGGGAGGGTCGCGGAGCTGGAGGCGAAGGTTTTGGAGCTCCAGAGCCAGGTTACAGTAGTCGCCCAAGGAAGGGAGAAGCTCACGGAATCCCAGCTTGCTGAAGTGGCCGATAAGGCTGTCGACGACTTCCGGGAGTCGGTGGAGCTTGAGGAGATGCTGGATGAGGCCCGGGCGAAGGGCATAAGTGATGCTATCTGGAGTGGAGGGAGAAAGGATGGCTTGATGCCGAGCAGATGGAGGCTGACATAGCCCTAACCGAGATGGTGGAGCAAGAGCAAGCTCTAAAAAGTGGCGGGCCAGGGATTGGGTGCTCCGGAGGCGCTAAGTAGCTGTTTATCTTGTACATGCACATCTTGTAACTGCTGTAGTTTATTCTTTAATGCCGTAACTGCGTATTGCAATATTGATGCTAAATACACTGTTGTCCCTCTATGACCGCTATTACTTAGGGTAGAACCGTAGGTGCTGGATATTCCACGGCCGGGTGGAATAGATGCCCTCGGTGTCTATAATGTGGAATGTTGCCGGTCCCACGGCCGCGGTGATCTGGTAGGGCCCTTCCCACTTTGGCTCTAGGGCCAACGATTTTTTCTGGACCTTCTTCATGACCCAGTCCCCGACTTGTAGCTTTCTCTCCTGGACCCTTCTGTCATAGTACCGGGCGACCCGCTGCTTGTAGGTTTGGTTGCGCATATGCGCCTGGTCGCGGCGCTCCTCAATGAGGTCCAGGTTGAGCAGTAGTCCCTCGGCGTTTGTTTCGGCGTCGTAATTCTCGACCCTGCCGTTGGGTATACCAGTCTCTACAGGGAGTACCGCCTCGCTCCCGAATGCCATGCAGAACGGGGTCTCTTCTGTTGCCTCTGCTGCTGTTGTCCGGATGGCCCATAGCACCGCGGGGAGTTCCTCGGCCCAACATCCCTTCTTGGCATCCAGCTTCTTTTTGAGAAGGGTTTTGATAATCTTGTTGACCGCTTCTACCTGGCCGTTGGTCTGTGGGTGTGCCACTGAGGCAAACAACATCTGGGTCCCCATCGAGGCTGTGTACTGGATAAGATCAACATTATTGAATTGTGTCCCATTATCCGTGACAATAGTCTGCGGTACCCCGAACCTGCAGTAGATGTTCTTCCATAGGAACTTTTTAACCCGCTCCTCAGTGATCTTTATCATAGGTTCTGCCTCGACCCATTTAGTCTGATAGTCCACTGCCACGATGGCGTACTTGTATTGTCCCACAGCTGTTGGGAAAGGGCCAATGATGTCTAATCCCCATTGTGCGAACGGCCATGGTGCCAACAGGATTGATAGTGCGATTGCCGGGGCATGAGGTACAGAGGCGTACATGTGGCATTTGTGGCAGCCGCCTGATATTTTTCTTGATACTGCCGCCATGTCTGGCCAGAAATACCCCGCTCGGAGCGACTTGTGGGATAATGACCTTGCGCCAGAGTGATTACCGCATACGCGTTCGTGGATCTCTCGCATGATAGCCTCTCCTGCTTCTTTTGTCACACACCTCAGTTGGGGGAAGCTGTGCCCTCTTCGGTACAACTGGCCATTGAGGAGACCGTACCGGGCGCACCGGAGGTGTAGCCTCCTGGCCTCTACCGCATCCTGGGGGCTGGTTTTGTCAGTCAAATACTTGACTATTGGATCCATCCAGCTTGGTGGCGCTTCTTCCACCGCAAATATCTCGGAGATGGTTTTGTTTATACTTGGCTTCTGGAGAGTTTCAATTTTTGCTCTCTGGTACTCTGGAGGGTAGTTTCCGGTTGCCAGCCTTGCGAGGGCGTCTGCATGCCTATTTGCCTCTCGGGGAATGTGCTGGATCGTGGCGCCCTGGAACGGCTCAATCAGGGTTTTGGCCAAAGCCTGGTAGGAGGATAGCTGGGGATCCTTGACCTCAAACACCCCGTTCATCTGGTTCACCACTAAGCTGGAGTCGTTGTATATCTCCATGGACGAGATTCCCAGCTCCTTGGCCAGTTGCAAACCGGCTATGAGGGCCTCATACTCGGCAGCGTTATTGGAGGTGCTAAAAAGGAACCGTAAGGCATACTCGTACGATTGGCCATCAGGCGAGGTTATCATGACACCGGCTCCGCTCCGCTCCGCTCCGCTTGGTCGCTACGGAGCTGTCCACGTAAAGTTTCCAGCCGGTGGGGAGGCCTGGTTCGGTCTTTATGGTT
This sequence comes from Potentilla sterilis, assembly GCA_963682095.1. Classification (NCBI taxonomy): domain Eukaryota; kingdom Viridiplantae; phylum Streptophyta; class Magnoliopsida; order Rosales; family Rosaceae; genus Potentilla; species Potentilla sterilis. The sequence continues at coordinate 35,172,375 of OY821763.1, forward strand.
CGTATTGCCTCGGTGTCCTCGTACCGGGCGGGGTGCGCTTCTACCGCCATTGGGGTGAGCTCACATATGAAGTCCGCAGCTGCCTGTCCCTTGATGGCCGTTCGTGGGGCATAAGTGATGTGTGCCGAACCTCGCATGCAATAATAAACCCTACAAAGTATCGTTAGTAGTATAGAATAAGTAGGGATCGTTCTAGCCGGGGATTAAGGGTACCTGAAATATGAGAATGTTAGCACAATTTATTCACATATATATATATATACATATTCACACGAGTTCAACATGGGGGATTTGATATGAGGTTCGGCAGCAAGGGCTGCCTCTATATCTAAGACACGAAAATAAACCTAAACTACTATATACAAGTGATCATCATCTTTCACAAAACAGTTCACACAAAAGACTTTTTAAAACATAGACTCATATGCAAGAAAGTAAGAGACAAGTATTTAGCATGTTCAAAATTCAAATTCGTTTCAACCGCAACTAGAGCTTTCGCTCTGTACCTAGTTACTAGACTTCCTTAAGTTCTTTTAGGACAAACTTTCGCTCTAGCCCTAAAGATTTTTATGCTAATCCGGTTAAGACTTAACATATATCGCACAAGAGTCTTAAATCGAAAACATGTAAACAAGTAAGGTTGTCAGTCATCTTATTTAGCATGCAAGTTCTAAGATTAATAGCCCTAAGTGAATAACACAAATCATAGAGTCCGTTAGGTCCATCTAGCTTGTAATTACTCTAGCAGATTAAACCTAATACCTAGATCATGTTCAAAGACAACACCAAGTATCGATTTTCATGCCCTCACCTTAGATTACTAACCAATTTAAATCTTAAACATGCTTCTAATACCACTGCCCTAATTATCTAAACATACAAAATCCATGAATTAAAAATTGCACAAGTCATAACATAAATCCCAACAAAAATAGCAATTCATGTTCATCATACAATACCAAACGAAAACAAAGTATTTTTATAACAACTAATGTGACTAAACCGAAAATAAAAATACAAGTCATAGGGATGGATCACACTTTAGAAACCTTGGAGAGCTTCGTCTTGGTGTGGGGAGAGAGGCTCGGCAGTGGCTGAGTCAAGGAATGGGTTTGGTGTTGAATGGTGGTGGTGGAATCGGTGACTATGTATTTTAGGGTTTCGGGTTAGAACTTTGGTAGGAAATTTGGTAGAGTTTTGGCTAGTGTTTTGCAAGAGATGAGATGATTTTTCTGTAGGAAAACATGGCTATATATAAAGGCAAATTCGGCAGAAACCCTAGGTAGAAAACCTAGTCCAAATCGGCAAAGGCAATCCTTGTGCAACAAGGTTTTGGTTCCTTCCATTCTTGGTTCTTCTAGGAAACTTCTTTTTCTGATTTTCTTCCTTGGATTGGGCTGCATATCTTCATGAACTTCTTGTGTAGGCTTGACAACTCCATTTGGTGAGCTTGGTCCATGGAAAAATGCCCCAAACCAGCAAGAACACAAGACCGGCAGCAACTCGGCTGGAATGACCTTGCTCCAGTAAATTCGACATATCTCCCTTCTCGGAGCTCCAATTGATGCGATTCCAAGTCTCAGATAAACTAGACACATATAGCCATCTCCCCAAAAAATATCTCGATCAAATTCCTTGTGAATCGTCGGGAATGATTTTTCGAAGTTGGGACAAAGTCCCAGGAAAATCCTGGAAGTCCTTGGATTGGAATGCTCGGACTGCCGTTTTGCAGCCAACTTTTGGGTGACTTCCCAAACTCCGATTGATCTGAAATTTTAACACAACATTCCTCAGCATATGAATATTAAGCACGCCAAATTTAATAGAATTCGGACAAGTATAGATCACAGTTTCATTCATCTCAAAATTACGAAAAAGACATATTTTACACTATTTTCCAGATTTCTCAAACTTAGTCATTTTTCGGATTCTTAACCAATTTTTCCCAAATTCAACCAAATTAACACTAAACTATATTATGACTCAATCTTAAACAAATAAGAGTTAAAAAAAACCATAAACGAGGGCATAAGCATGTAATATCGTCGCACATTGTGCTCCTATCAATAAGTAATGTCGAACTCTCCCAATTCAACTGCCCACCGCACGAACCTACCGCTGGTGTCTGGTTTTTGCAGGATCTGCCGCAGAGGGTGATTGGTATATAAGGTGATGGAATGAGCCTGGAAAAAGTGCCGGAGCTTCCTGGCACTAACAATTAAGGCCAGGGCTAGTCTCTCTATGTCGGGGTACCGGCCCTCGGCTCCAGTAAGTCCATTTCCTGCATAGTATACCGGAAGTTCGAGCATGTCTTCCTTCCTGATGAGAGCCGCGGAGACGGCCGTTGCGGATGCAGCTATGTAGAGGTATAACATTTCGCCCGGCACTGGTTTGGATAGGAGAGGCACCGCAGATAGATACGCCTTGATAGACTGGAATGCCGCTTCATGCTCCGCTGCCCAGTGGATTTTCCTGGTCTGTTGTGCCTTGAGCAGCTTGAAGAACGGGGCGCACTTGTCGGTTAGGCGGGAGATGAATCTGGCCAGGGGACTAATCGGCCGGTCAGCATCTGGACCTGGTTTCTCTCCCCTGGCGTTTCCATATCTAAAATTGCCTGGACCTTCAGCGGGTTGGCTTCTATCCCTCGCTGGCTGATGATGTGGCCTAGGAACAGGCCCTCTGAAATCCCGAAAATACACTTCTTTGGGTTCAAGCGCATTTCGAATTTGAGCATCTTACCGATGACTACGGCCAAATCCCGGACGTGGGCCCCTGCACTCAAGTTTTGACCAGCATGTCATCTACGTAAACCTCTACGGTTTTACCCATTTCTTGCTCCAGCATTCGGTTCACCATCCGCTGGTAGGTGGCTCCGGCATTCTTCAGACCGTACGGCATCCTCTTATAACAGTAGGTGCCTCGGTCGGTTGTGAATGACGTGTGCTCTTCATCATCCGGGTGCATCCTAATCTGATTGTACCCAGCGTAGGCGTCCATGAAGCTGAGCAGCTTAAAACCGGACGTGGAATCTATGAGCTGATCAATCCGGGGGAGCGGGAAGCTGTCATTTGGGCACGCCCGGTTTAGATTAGTGAAATCCACGCACATACGCCACTGGCCGGTTGCCTTCTTCGGCACCATGACCACGTTAGCGAGCCAGCGAGGGTATTGGACTTCCCAGATGAAACCTATGCCCTTTAGTTTCTGTACCTCTTCTCTGATCGCCTCATATTTTACCGGGCTGAAGGACCTCCTCTTTTGCCTCATCGGGAGAACGTTGGGAATGAGTTTAGCTGGTGGACGGCTATCTCCGGGAATATGCCTGGCATGTCCTCGTAGGACCATGCGAAGACCGAACTGTTGTCCCGGAGAAAGGCGATGAGCTCTTGCCTAACGACTGGGTCGAGCTGCGTCCCTATCACTATACTTCGGTCCGGGTAGTCTGTGAAAATGCAGATCGCTTCGGTTTCTTCCACGGCCGAAGGTCGCTCCAGCTTTTCGGTGAATGCGGATCGCCTAACTCTGTTTGAATCGGTGTCATCACGGGGGTCAATACTCAGATCCGGCATTGACGCCTGTTGAGTGGTCGTGAAGACCTCGGTCCGCTTCCTCCCGTGGGTCAGGGCCTCTGCGTAATACTTACGGGAGATCCTCTGGTCCCCACGTATAGTAATCACTACCGGATCCGAATGCATAGCCGACGAAAAAAATTTCGTCGGCTATGGCTAAATTTCGTCGGCTATAGCATCTGCCGACGAAATTTTCGTCGGCTATACTTCGTCGGAACAACCCCGTCGGTAATACAATGGCTGACGAAAAAAACGAATTCGTCGGCTATAGTAGAGTATGGCCGACGACTTTACCGACGAAAATATATTTCGTCGGCCAAACCTGGGAGAAATTGCCTACGAATTTCGTCGGGTATTTTTGAGTATGGCCGACGAAATCCAGTAAGTATAGCCGACGAAAATTTATTAATTCGTCGGTTATTGGTTGTTGATAATAGCCGACGAATTAATAAATTTTCGTCGGCTATTTGTTGAAAACAATAGCCGACGATTCTGTAAATTTTCGTCGGCTATTGTCTCGAAATATATTAATATTTAATAGGCATTAATTAGTTATAGCCGACGAAATAATGTAATTTTCGTCGGCTATACAACTTATAGCCGACGAAAATTGGTAAAATTCGTCGGCTATAGTTATTATAGCCGACGAAATAATGCCAAAATCGTCGGCTATTCTTACATTTGGGAAAAAAAAAATTAAATTATTTTCTAAATTACCATTCCAAGCAACCTGCAAATCACAAAAACAGTCCATGCATTTGCACCAATAAGAAACACGTCTAAATACCATTTTTATTAAATTCGTTCTAATATACATAAACCCTAAACCCTAATCATCACCTAAGCCACTAAAGTCCAGCAGGTCATCCCCAGCATCCTGCTCTCCATCAGGGTCATCATCCTGGTGACCGAACTCGGGAGGTTGAGGCATTGGAGGTTCCGCTAACCGCTGAAACGGGGCCGGGGGTGGAAGGCCTTGGTTTTGTGCCGCGAACATCTCATACCGTGAACCAGCATGATGGGGGGTTGTGTTCCGGCGGCGGTTCTCAGAGTTTATCCGAGAACGTTGCTTCAAACAAATAATAAAATGTTAGAAAAATGCATCAAAAAATATTAGTGTAATAATTATAAAATAATTAAACTAATAATTAAAATTTTAACAAAATAAACATTTTTACTGAAGTTTAGTATTTACCTGCATAATTGGGTTGTTGAAGTCTACTGTCTTCAACCAACGACACTCGTACTCCCGGAACATGAACTCCCTGGGAGTACCCATACGACCAAGGTAGTCGTATTCGTTATAGTGGGAACGCAGCTCGTTCTTCCACTCTTTGAACCTACGAAAAAAACAAAAGTGCATTAGAAATATTATTAATATCATAAAATATTAATAATTATAAGATAATTATAATATCATAAAAACAAACGTACCTCGAGTTCTGCTGGGTGTCCGCCCAATCCCGCCTGTGGTCGGCAATTTCGAAAAATGTCTGAAAAATAAAATTTTATTAGTTTTACAATTGTAATAATACCGAAAATTATTAAATATTACGATAAATAAATTAAATTTTTTAAATTACTCACCGACGCGGCGTTGTTCACCTCCCTCTTGATCTCCTGGGGCACATCAGCCCACCGGGTCCACAACATAGGGACTCTGTCCCTAATCAGTGACCCCACGCAACCCGAGTAGTCGCGTTTTTTCTTTCCCGGAACCTCCTGATTAGGAGGTTCGTTGATCTGGATCCTGCCTCTGCGCTCAACAGTTTTCCTAAGCGTGTCAAAACAGATGACACCTCTCGTATTCCTCCGTGAACTGCTAGCGGCTGTCCCTATCACAAAAACGACGATTGGTTAATAAAATTAAATATTAGTGCGTTAATTTTAATAAAACATTTAATTAATAAAATCAAATGTTACCTGAAGTGGATGACTCGTCTGTCGACTTCCCTTTTCTCCTCGCCGAAATAAGGTGGTCAGGGTCCTCAAATGGCTGCTGCTGGTATGCCTCCGCAGCACTAACGTACTGAGGCATATCCGGCCATAAGGGCACACCCTGATAGTCGACCTCCGGTATCGCCGGAATGTTGTACGGGAGGAATAGCTGGTTTGGGAGAGTAGGAGCCTCAGTCGAGTCAGCAGCAGACTGAGTCGGACTCGGCATCGGCTCCTGATGAACCTCAGGCATACGAACCTGAGGAACATCGGTAGCTATCTCCTCGTGAAACAGCTGCCGACTAAACCTCGGAGCCACAGAGGGACCGGCAGGCGGAATTGAAGTGCTCGACGGCCGCCCCGCCTGGAGAAGGGTCTGGTGCCGAGCACTCACACTCCGTCGCGGCTGGTCTGCATCCACAGTCCTCTGCGGCTGGGATGAATCTACACTCCTCCGCGGCTGGCTAGTGGTCCTCTCAGGCTGGCTAGCGGTCCTCTCGGAGTCTGCGGAACCGCCGGAATTTCTAGAACCTCTAGATCTGCCGCCACGACGGCCTCCGAATAGGTTTCTTAATGCATCGGCCATCTAAAGCCCGAGGCATTAATACATTAATTGATATTAAATTATATTATATTAAATAACAAATTCTAATTAATATAATAACCAATAATACTAACATATTTTAATATAACAATTTATATACTAACATATTAAATTATATTATATTAAATAACAAATTCTAATTAAATATAATTAAGCTATATATATAATTAAGCTAAATTATACAATTAAGTTATCAATTTATATAATTAAAAAACCAATTTATACGTATAAATTATACAATTAAAATAAATTTGAAAACAATTACCTAAATTAACATAAATACCTAAAATTTACCTAAATTAACATAAATACCTAAAATTTACCTAAATTAACATAAATACCTAAATTATACCTAAATTAACATAAATAACTAAATTATACCTAAATTAACATAAATACCTAAATTATACATAAATTAACATAAATACCTAAAATTTACCTAAATTAACATAAATACCTAAATTATACCTAAATTAACATAAATACATAAATTATACCTAAATTAACATAAATACATAAATTAACATAAATTATACTTAAATTAACAATTATAACTAAATTAACAATTAATTAACATAAATGAAAAAAAAAAAAAAAAAGTTACATTGATTCGGGCAGAGGAGAAGGAGGTCGGCCGGAGGAGGGAGGAGGAGGGACAGGCCGGAGGAGGAAACTGGAAACGGTGGCCGGCCGGAAAAAAATGGAGGAGGAGGGAGGTGGTGCCGGGGCTGCCGGATTGGAGGAGGAAGAGGGAGGAGGCCGGGCCGGGGCTGCCGACGTGGAGGAGATAGAGAGAGGAGGGCCGGATTGCACGTCGAAGAGGAAGAGGGAGGGTTTTGGAAATATGCAGCAAATGGAGGCTAGGGTTCGGCTGCAACAAACTTATACCCGATAGTATAGCCGACGAATTAAAAAGATTTCGTCGGCTATACTTAAGAATAGCCGACGAAATACTTTAATTCGTCGGCTATTCTTAAGTATAGCCGACGAAATGTTTGAACTCGTCGGCTATTCTTTGAATATCGTCGGCTATAGTTTAGGCGCTCAGCAGCCGTCCGATCTCCCCCATCCAACGGCGGACAATGAAAAGGCGCAGATCACTAGAGTTTAGCCGACGAAATTAAATATTTCGTCGGCTATACTTTGGAAATAGCCGACGAAATCAAATATTTCGTCGGCTAAACGTTTGGTCAAACTACAAAGTCAAACCTCTAAATCCTATAAATTAAAACGGAAATTGGCCCGTCTAAATGATGTTTTCTGGCCTTATCTTCAACAGAGAATAGTTTCAAATCGATGAGACGCGACTAATCGGATAAAAATTTTCCTCAAAATATTTACCGACCGTCAGGCTACCCATAGGAAAACGGGAGTAAAAAACAGTTAACCGCAACATTCGGCACACAGATTTTGTCGGAATCTGCTCATTTTTCAACCGTATACGTATTTCAATATTTCGGTCATATCTTATTTGACGACATATTTGCATTTGAAGAGTCTACGTATAGTAACTATTTGAAACTATACATTCACTTAAACACTTAGTAAACAAGTTAAAGAACATTAGTGCATATGTTCCGATTTTGAATCTAAAAGTTTGAGAAATCTATTCCAACCGTCAGATATCACCGTTAAGATTAAATACATGTATGAAAAAAAATCCAACTACATCTGACAACGTTGAAGGCTCGATCGGGACGGTCAACCGGGTGAGTCAAACCTCTAAACGCTTTAAAATAGAAATTGGCCCGTCTAAATGACGTTTTTTGGCCTGATCGTCAACAGAGAATAGTTTCAGATCGATGAGACGCAACTAATCGTACAAAAATTTTCCTCAAAATATTGACCGACCGTCAGGCTACCCATAGGAAAACGGCAGTAAAAAACAGTTAACCGCAATATTCGGCACACAGATTTTGTCGGAATCTTCTCATTTTTCAACCGTTGACGTTTTTCAATATTTCGGTCATATCATATTTCACGACACATTTGCATTTGAAGGATGAAGCAATGGTTTGTCGACAGTGATAGAAAATGGAAGCTGCTCATTTTTTGTTTTTTTTTTTAATCATAGCCGACGAAATAAAACCTAGTATTCGTCGGCTATTCTTTTGTCGTTTTCGGTCAAAAATAAAATATTTATTTAAAAAAAAAACTTATGGCCGACGAAAAATTCATTATTCGTCGGCCATTATTGTAATATTATTTTCAAAAAAACTTATGGCCGACGAAATAATGAATTTTTCGTCGGCCATTGTGCGTATAGCCGACGAAAAATTTATTATTCGTCGGCCATTATTGTAATGGCCGACGAAATAATGCATTTTTCGTCGGCTATTCTCTGGAAAAAAAACCAAAAAAATCAGTGGTTTTACACCTCTCCTATTCCGATGTCCTGTTCACATATAACCAAAATTGAACATAAAAAACCAGAAACCCAACAGTCAACATATTTCAAATTTTTGTTTAAGGGGTTTGGAACCCAGCCTAGCTGGGAGGATCATCCCCACGCCCGTTCATTAGAAATGAGTTGATTACAAATGAAAGGATTACATCATTTAAATTACTTAATCCGTCGGATTGTAATCGGAATCATCGGATGAGTCTTCTTCGGTTTCTGAATTGCTCGATAGGGGTAATCTATGTCTTTCCTCACCACTAGAGTCCTCGTTAGTTTCTTCAGTTGGATCAACATCAACAAGCAGTGGCTCTTCACGTCGAATTCGCACCGGCGTGTCTAGGCGAATAAAAGAGGAGTCAGGAATACCGTTTGAGTTGGGCTCTTGATACGCGGTGCCCCCTTCCTCGTTCTCTTCAGCCACTCCAAGTGTAGACACCCGGTAAATGTTGCGATGGTGGATAGTGTTGACTACTTTCCACGGGTCACCCTTGGCGAGATCATCAAGATAAAACACTTGTTTCACCCATGTGGCTAAAACGAACGGGTCGTCCTCATACCATGATGTACTAGTGTTCACAGAACTTATGCCGTATTGATCGGTTTTCATGCTCTGCGGCCGTGTGTCAAACCATCTACACTTGAAAATGTGCACTTTCATGCCTTCCCCGTAATGCAGTTCCACAACTGAATGGAGAACACCGTAATAGTCAACTCCACCATCCCCACCATGTACCATAACCCCTGAATTTTGTGTTTTCAGTCTGAGGTCTCTGTCTTCACATCGAAATAACACACCATTCACCTTGCACGTCGCATAAACTTTTGAATAGACCGGCCTCCTCGCTAAAAGTCTGAGTTCGTGCGACCAATTTGGGTGATTATCATTTGCAATAAGGTCCATCTGCAACCATCATAATCAACTATAAATATGAATAAATATACACAATAATATATGAACACGTATAGAATAGTGTTAAAGGTACGTACCCAGCGGCCGAAATACTCTACGAATGTCTGGTTGTGGTAATCGCGATCACCTGCTACTCCTTCACAGCGTAGATGTATGTCCTTCCAAAACTGAACTTCTGGACAGTTGATTAGTACCCACCAATGTGCAATGGCTACCTCATAATCTTTCAACTTGTAGGAAACTGGCATGTTTCCACCGAGTACAACATCGTCGGAGAGTATGGAAAGATTGAACTGTGATGGTACATCTTCCTGTATGCTTTCATGTAACGCTCCGAAATACAGCTTCATGTAGGTGACGCACTCGTGCGCAATATATGCTTCAGCTACACATTCTTCAGGTGCGGATCTGTTTTGGACAAAACCACCGTATTGTCCAAGTTGCCTATAAATCAAGTTTTTAAAGTGTTATGATAATACATTAACACTATATCACACATATTGATGAGGAAATTAACATAAGGTGTAAAATACGTACCTTTCCATCGGATACATCCAAGTGAAGTGCACAGGACCGGTAAGCAACAACTGCCGAGGAAGATGGATCATAAGGTGAGGCATGATGTCGAAAAAATTTGGAGGAAATATCATCTCAAATTTACACATGATATGAACGATGTCTTGTTGCATTTCCCGGAGGTCAGATTTTCTCACTTCCCGTGTGCATACCTTCTGGAAAAATCTTGCCAACGCTACTAACGGCTCCACAACGTGACGGGGAAGGAACGGTCGAATGAAAACAGGGAAGAGACGTTGTAGCAGGATATGATTGTCATGACTTTTCAACCCGTACAGATTGTTGAATTGTCTGTTGACACACTTGGCTATATTTCCAGCAAAGCCTGAAGGATACTTGGCCCGACTTATCAAATGGAAAATTTCTGATTTATGCTCAGGCTTGACGGTGTAAGGAGCTTGAGGCATTTTTCTCTTCCCTTGTTTCAACCATAGTGGTTTTCTGATATTCATGTTTTGCATATCAGTGCGAGCCTTAGGACCGTCTTTCGTCTTCCCCTCCAAGTTTAGCGTTGTGCCCACCACACTTTCAGAAACATTTTTTTCTATGTGCATAACGTCTAGGAAGTGACGGATCAGCAACTCACACCAGTACGGGAGTTCCCACAATATGCTCCTATGTGTCCAGAATTTGTACTCCTCAGGCCTTTCAGGTATTTCTGCTACAATATCGGGATGATTGCTGAGGGGCCCAAAATCGTACTCATTAAGTCTTGCTAAAATTTCTCTTCCTGTCCATCTTCTGGGGGGACCACCGTGTTCTTCGGTTCCATCAAATGCGGCGGATTCGTAACGCCAGTGGTGATCCGCCGGAAGGAACACACGATGACCCATTCGGCATATCTTATTGCAATGAGGGGTGCTCCCATAATCGCTGAGGCACTCTGGACAAGCCTTGTATCCCCTAACAACGCTGCCCGACAACATCCCATAAGCAGGAAAATCACTGATGGTACCAATAACCATGGCATGCATCTGGAACGTCTCCTGCTTGTACTTGTCAAAAGTGGGATGACCAACGTCCCATAATACCTTAAGCTCTTCAATCAATGGTCTCATATACACATCGAGACATTTCCCTGGGTAACCAGGCCCCGGAATCAACAACGTCAACATATTATATTCCTTCTTCATGCACATCCACGGAGGAAGGTTGTAAGGTACCAAAACCACCGGCCATATACTGTATGAAAGACTCATGGTGCCGAAAGGGTTGAACCCGTCGGTTGAGAGCCCGAGCCTGACGTTTCTGACATCTGACGCAAAATAAGGAAACTCATTGTTTATATGCTTCCAAGCCGCTCCGTCAGAGATGTGTGTCATGATATCTGCGTCTCCCGCGTCCCGCTCACCGTGCCACCTCATAGCTTTTGCGGTGGTTTCTGACATGTACAACCGCTCAAGCCTATCTCTCAACGGAAAATACCGAAGCACTTTCACAGGTTTCCTATTGCCTGCTCCCGTCAACTTATATCGGTCAGACTGACATATCGGACATGCGTCAAGGCTAGCAAGGTCATTCCCTTCTGCATCTTTACCCCAGAAGAGAACGCAGTCAAATGCGCATGCATGGATCTTAATGTAGGAAAGCCCTAGATCTTTGAGGATACTTCGGACCTGACGGTGATTGGTAGGATTACGATTACCCTCCTCCAACAACGAAGAAGTGTACTGTAGATATTCATCCACTTGCCTGATGGTCGATTTTGTCTCGACTTTAATCCTCATTACCTCCATCACACTTTGAAGAACTGTCTTCTCAGAACTTGAAGACACAGGGGTCTGTTGCAATGCAATCAGTTTGTTGTACTTGTCAAAGGCAGCAGTGTTGACAACTTGTGGGAACGGCTGCACCGGGTCCTGCATATATTGTTCCCCACGTACACCGCTTTCAAAAGAAAACACGTCGTTGACGAATGCCATTGTTGGATCGTTGGATGTACTACTACTGCCCGCCTCAAAATACTGCCCATGATCATGCGATCCATCTAATGATGGCTCACCGTGATATATCCAACGTGTGTACTTCGGCCAAAACCCATTACTCTTTAGGTGCTCCCATACTGTCCTAATCGGAAATCGACACATATCACTGCGACACTTACATTTCTTGCACGGGCAATAATGGTAATTCGACTTTGCATTTTCCTCGACGAACTGCATAAAATCCACAACTCCTGTAGTGTATCGTCGGTCATTCCTTGGAAGCGAAATCCAACTCTTATCTCGATCCATATATAGCCTGATAATAATATATATGTATAACTTTAATTAATAATAAATTAATTAACACATATATATATATATTACAATATATATTATTATCAACATCAACTCATATATATATATACCATTAATTAACAACCATTATTTAAGTTCATTACACTATCAACAACCATTAATTAACATATTTATATATATTTTAACACTAATTAAAATAACATTATTAAATTAAAACACATAATTATACTCTAACTGAAAATCAACTCAACTACAACTCAAAATCAACATATATACATACATTCTAACACTAAAACAACAACAAAACAAAAAATCACTTACTATATCAAAATCACTAAAACTCAAAATCAACTCAACTAAAACTCAAAATCAACATATATACACATATACGTACCTATATATAGCTCCACAATGTAAGAGAGGACGGATTTCAACAATACCCACAGATTTTTCACTCTTTCTCCCGTTTTTTTTCGAATGAGCAGCTTCTGCCCAGATCTGAAAATATAAAGACTTATAGCCGACGAAATTGTCAACTTCGTCGGCCATTCTTCCAAAAGTTGTATAGCCGACGAAAACTTTAAATCGTCGGCCATTATAGGAGTATAGCTGACGAAAATTTTTTTTTAGGGACGACGGAAAAAATCGTCGGCCATTCTTGTAGAATAGCCGACGATTTTTCATTTTTACAGACGAAATAAAAAATCGTCGGCCATTCTATGGGAATGGGCGACGAAATTTTTTTTTTTGCGACGACAAAAATTTTCGTCGGCCATTCTTGGGAATAGCCGACGAAAAAAGTGTTTCGTCAGCCGTTTTTTTTTTTTCGTCAGCAAAGCCCTTTTTTCTTGTAGTGAATAACTCCGGTTGGTGAAGGCATCTTCAGCATCAGCATATGGCCGGCTATAAACGTTTTGAGCCTCCATAACCCTGGCCAACCGATTATGCCATTGTACGATGACAGGCAGTCGACAATGATGAACTCCAAATGCTCCTTTTTCGTTCTGTCTCCCTCGCTGAAGATGAGCGGTAGGTAATCCGATCCCAGAGGCTGGACAACCTCACCGGAGAAGCTTATAAGCGGCTCGTTATCCTGGGATAACTTGTTCCTTCCTCTCTGCAACCCTTTGTATGCGTCTCGGAACATTACGTTGACAGAGGCTCCGGTATCGATCAGCATACGACTGGTTATCCAGTGGTCTATTTGGACTGTTATGAGGAAGGGGTCGTTGTGCGGCTGGATCAAATCCTCCGGCTCTTCCTCCTCGTAGAAAGTGACCGAGTTCCATCCGGTTTTAGCGGCTTGGCCGCTTCTTTCTCCGAAGGCGTACACCTCCTTCCCCCGGATCGATCTTAAGCACCGCTTCTTTGAGCTCTGGGTGAGCCGATCTATATGGCCCCCGCCGTGTATCATGTTAATGCTCCCGTGTACCTCGATCCCCCCGGGAGTGCGGGTGCTTATAGTTCCTACCTGCCGAGCTCGCGGTCGGTCTTTGTTGGGGTCATTCGGGCGGGCCTGGTCGTTCACGACCGCTTTCTGGGGTTTCTGGTCACCAGTCCGAAGGGCTAGATCTTGGGGTTTTCCTGCTGGCGCAATAGCTAAGGCCCGCGGTGGTCGCTCTGCTGGCGTAGCTGCCAGGGGCTGTGCCGGGCGCACAGATGGCGGTCTTCTCCCTGGTCGGGAACCGTTGTCACCGCCTCGCCGGGGTTGCCACTCCTCCCGTACCTCTGCTTTCCTGGTGGCTGCAGACGCACGGTTGCGATCTAACCGCCCGGTCTTGCTTCCACGGGATGGCGGTAGGTCGTTCGATATTTGCTTGGGCGCCTTATCCCCATATGTCTCGTGCTCTGCTTGAGCGTGCCTGACGGCCACGGTCATCAGCTCGTCGTACCCCAGCGGCTCCTGCACTAGTAAGTTGTACGAAAGTTCCCCAGGTCTTAAACCCTGCTTGAAGCCCTTCCCTGCGATCTGCTTGTCCAGGTTCCTGACCCCGGCCGTGGCGATTTGCCACCGGTTAACGAAGGCGCGTAGCGGCTCGTTGTCAGTCTGCATGCAGTCAAAAAGGATCGTTGATGTTTGGGCTGCCCTGGCTCTGAGGATGAACCGGCCGACAAACTTATCAGCCAGCGGCTCGAAGGTTTCGACTGAGTTCACTGGTAGCTCGTAGAACCAATTCAACGCCTCCCCCGAGAGCGTCTCTTGGAATATGTTGCAGCACATGGCATCCGAGTAGCCCCTTGTCCCCGTTTGTGACTTAAAACTATCCAGGTGCTGGTATGGGCAGCTCGTTCCTGAATATGTCAACTTCAGAGGCCTTTGGTTTCCAGATCTTCCCGATTCCCTAATCCGGCGCGGGAAAGGTCCAATACGCTCGTTGAACCGCGCACCGCCCCGCGGTCGCCCTGCCATCCTCTCGCTGGTCTCCATGCGGCCCTTTATGTCCGACACCAAGGCGGAGAGCGCCTCGAGTGTCCGTGCGGTAGAGCTTTCCTGCTCGCTTGACGCTTGGCCCACGCGGTACGGGGGCTCGGCCGGGCCGGAGTTTTTCAGAGCTTCCGAAAAGAGTGGCGTGGGCACATGCACAGTCTTTCTTCTTCCCGTAGCCTGCCCTACCTCAAGATGCGGGAATTCGCTAGCCTTGCTTGCTGGCCGCGGTGCTGCTCGAGGAGTGCCCTGCTGGCCCTCTCGCTCCAGGGCCGCCAATAGGGCAATGTTCACCGCCTTCAATTCCTGGCATCGGGCCTCCGCTCTTAGTCGATCTTGATCGCCCTCTTCTCGCAAGCGCTCGACCTCTGCCTTCATCTTTTTTATTTCTCCCGTACCATACCGGTCGGGGTTCTCTGACTCCTGGTGATCATGAGCCCTGTCTTAGATGGGAGAAAGGGCGAATCTCGCACCGACCTCAGCCTTTATGTTACGGGCCGGGTCGGGGAACTGAATTCGTGCTTTCGACTTTCCGTCTCGGTCGGGGGAAAGGACGAACCTCGCACCGTCCGCAGCTCCTGTACCTTGGGCCCGGTCGGGGAACTGAATTCGCCCTTTCGGTCCTTCCGTGCTGGCTTTTATCTTCCTTCCTTCCATAGCTTCCGGACTACGGATGTAGCTACCTCCCAAAGGATCAATAGAGTTTTACTCTCCGGTAGAGCAACACCCACTTTTTGAACGAGTTCCCACAGACGGTGCCAATTGTTTCTGCCTAAACCCGGGGCCCTGGTAGATACAGATGAATCCAACTTGATCTCCTGCAAACCTGATCACTAAGGGGAATACCGGGCGGGCCGGTCTTCTCCTCTCCGATGCCTAAGTTAGTATAGTTGGAGTATATATAACTTGAGCACATATGTAAGCGGTGAGAGAGATAAGTTCCCTATTAAAGAGGGTAGTTGGGGCCCTTATATAGGTGGTTGGGGGTGAGGGCTGGCCTCACCCATCGATGTGGGACTGGTTCCCTTCTGTTTGTACATTCTGGTGCCCTCTTTGGCAGGCAGGCGCCCCCGGTCCCGGGGTCCCTGGAGGCAGGATAGAGTGCTGGACCCCGAGGCCGGGGGCTGGTGATCCGGTCCCGGGCCCTGGTGCGCTTGCTGCGGGTCTGTGGGCCTGCTGTAGCCCCTCTGCGGCTACTGTCAACAGGGAAGATATCCCAACAATGCAAAAATGCAAAATGCTCTCCATGGGAATCATCGAAGTAATTTGACTTGGCATTCCTTATCTACAAACAATTATAATAAACATAGTAGTGGTTATTTATTTTAACTATATTTTAAGATTATTAGAATAATTACTTAAAACTATATTTGGGTTATGACGAATAAAAATACTTACATCATCAATATCATTTTCGCCACTCTTATGATTCGTGATGGCTTGGTTTATTGCTTGACGCCATCTCATACATGCGGGATTGATCTTCTTCCATCGAGATTCAACGCTTGTAGGGGTTCGCTTCAGTGCATTGGGTGGCTTGATACCTTCAAAATACTCATATATACGATCCCACAAGGTTCCGCTTGATTGATTAGTACCAATGGCGGCGTCTTCACCAATTCTCACCACGGCGAGACACAAAGTCTTATCTTCCTCTTCACTAAAATTTTCCGCTCGTGGTGCCCTTGGTTTTTGTGCCCCTCTCTTTGGACCCATGGTGCTAAAAAGAAAAATTAAATTTTGCTATATGAATAAAAATGATGGGGGGGGGGGGGGGAGAGAATGTTTGAGAGGATGTGAGAAATGGTGTGGAATGAATGAAATTTTGAGTTGGTATTTATAGAAAAAATTTTCATCTACTGTAGCAACGGGCATAAATTTTTTTAAAAATATTTTATTATTTTTTTCGTCACTTTTATTACCGTTATATATAAAATTAAAGTTAGTTTAAATTACAACCGTCGATTAATCTGAAACCTTTATCTTCAACCGTCAGATCAAAAATTTATTTAAGAAAATTAAAAAATTAAAATAATTCAGAGATGAATTGAGGCCGTTGGATTGGAAGAAGATTAAATGGTTGCCGTTGGATAAATGACCGTTGGAGTGCAGAGGGGGCAACGGTCAGAGACCGACCCACGTGATTTGGCTGCAGCGCGCGGGACTCGTGATGCAGTTCTGTCTCCCACTCGCTCCTCCTCAGCCGCGCGTTGCGCGTGTGGTGGTCTTCCTCTTTTGTCGTCTAGCGCGTCTGTTGCCAGCCTCCCCCACCACGCGCCACTTCACTTCTTCTCCTCTCTCTTCTGCCAGAAAAGCTGCTACTCACCTCTCTCCGAAAATTATAGGACGCGTCCTATACGAAGTCTTAAAATGAGACTTCAAATGAGACGGGTGCTAAAATTTTTAAGGTATAGGACCCCAATTTTTCACCATTGGAGAGCCAAAAAATTTAGGACCCCTAAATTTTAGAGTTTAGGACCTCCCATTGGAGATGCCCTTAGTCAAATAACACAAAAAGCTCAAGTCTCCTAGTTTCCCACTTCCCAGTTAGCTATGATTAAGAAATACCTCTTCTAGCCTATGTAAGTTTTTCAAAGAAGGTACTTGTCCATGTAGTTTGTTTTGTGAAATTCCTATGCGAACCAGATTCGAAGCATTAGAAAAAGAAACCGGAATAGGTCCAGTAAATTGGTTGTCACCAATGCCAAGGATTTCGAGAAATGGAAAGACAAGACCGAAGTTTGAGGGCAAGGTCCCTTGGAGTTTGTTTACTGACACAGCAAAGGTTCTGAGACAAGAGACATTGTAAAGTGATGGAGGGATCGTACCGGACAAGCGATTTAGATCCAATGAAATATAATTAAATCTACTCAGCTGACCAAAAATATCAGGAATTACTCCCACTCAAATTATTAGTATTTGCAGAAATTGTTGTAAGAGATGACAAGTTTCTAAAAGAGTTGGGGAGACTTCCTGTAAGGTGGTTGGAGTGAACTGAGAATACACGTTGGTAAACCAAAAACAATATGTTCACAATACAATAGATAATATGCATAACCAAAGTATAGAACTTAAGGTTTGATTGAACTTAGCATCATCAAGAACCATACCTCATTCCATTGATGCAATCCTGAAACACAAAAGTACTAGGCAAGACCTTCTGTTAGTCACCACAATAAACTTCTCAATGGACAGAACTTACGCTATATCTCATGGTGATAACATGGACCAATACCATATATATATATATAGAATCATTAACCCTAAAGAGTCCTCCCATTAAGGACATTCCTTGCGAGTTAAGTCTTCTAATTAGATTCCTGATACAATACTGATTTGTTGTCTTGCTTCTAGACTAGCACCAGGATTCCTTACAATAATGATTTAATACACGAAATCATTATCAACCAGATATGGTTCTATATTTGTTTCAATGTAGAAGTAGATATTGTCATTAAGCATAATTATCATTTAATATGTCACAAGTCCATAATGATCTAACAATCTCCCACTTGCATTGTCAACTAGCACCTGAGAATGACAAGATCAATTCTACCTACTGTAGTGCGCGCCAGATAACAAATGAACCAAAAATCACTTCACAACATGGTCGAATTACAGTCACTTATGCAGAGCAAGAACCAAGTTACACTTTGACAAAATGCAGAGGTTTTGTACCACAACATAAGCTTCTGTAATCCACATATGTCAATCATGCAGTATTGAGATATATGTTAATGTGTATTAACAAGTAAAAACATATATCAAGTCCAACTTTATGTTCTTAAAACCAGAATTCAAGCAAATTTTACTGAACACCAATAATCTCAACTTTGCTTGTACTGTAGTATCATGCTAAACATGAATGAGATCATATGATAGCAAGTATATATATGACTAGAACTTTAAACAATAATTTTTAGAACAAACATAAAGCTGCAGCAACACAAGGAATTCTGAAATACCTCAACCTTTTATTTATAAAACGGTCATTACAAAAAATAAGTTGCGATTTGTACTGATATCACAACTAAAAACACAAGTACTCAGAAAATAAAATACTTTTAAGTTTTCTCCTATTGGTCTTAACTCCTACTGAACCTAAGCATCCAACTTTGGAAGAATTTGAATACTTTCTGCATGCTTCTTGACTACCTTCACTGGTAGTGCTTTAGTGAAAGGGTCTGCAAGTTGTGAATTAGTGTCAATGTCTAAGACAGTTACCTCACCATGCTTAACTCTTTCTCTAACAATGTAATATTTCAAGTCTATATGTTTTGAGTTGCTGGACCTTTTATTGTTCTTGCTAAAGAATACAGCAGCCTCATTATCACAGTATATAACTAGTGCATCAGCCACAATATGACTCAATACTTTAGTCTACTCTAGGAAGTTTCTAATCCAGAGCCCTTCACACATTGTTTCATATACTGCTATATATTCAGCTTGCATAGTGGAGGTTGTGATCAAAGTTTGCTTCATGGTTGTCCAAGCAACTGCTCCACCTGGCAGCATAAACACATAAACACATGTTGACTTATTTGAATCTGAAAAATTCCCTGCAAAATCAGAATATGAGAAACCAACGAGTTTCAGATCCTCAACTCTTCTGTACACAAGCATGTGACTCTTTGTCTTCTGTAAATATCTCAAAACTTTCTTTCCAGCCACCCAATGTTCTGGTCCTGGATTTGACTGAAACCTTGATAGCATCCCAACTGCAAATGCTAAATCTGGTATGGTACAGACTTGAGCATACATGAGACTTCCAACAAGTCTAGCATATGGTTTTGTTTTCATGTTTTCTTTCTCAGCTTTACTTTGTGGACACTGACTCTTGGTGAGTTTATCACCCTTAGACATAGGAACCTCTCCATTTGAGCACTTTTCCATACTAAATCTTTTAAGAACTTTAGTAATGTAATTTTGCTGAGATAATCCCAACAACTTCTGTGCTCTATCCCTTTTAATTTATATCCCTAGTACATAGGATGCTTCACCTAAATCTTTCATGTCAAAGTTATTTGACAGAAAACTCTTGGTATCTTTAAGCATCTTGAGATTGCTGCTGGTCAAAAGTATGTCATCTACATACAATACTAAGAAAATAAATTGGTTCCCTACTGTTTTTTAATGAATGCATTCGTCCACTAGATTTTCAGTAAAGCCAAAAGAAGAAATTACTGAATCAAATTTCTTGTACCATTGCCTAGAAGCTTGTTTTAGACCATAGATAGATTTTCTTAATCTACAGACTAAGTTCTCATTCCCAACTTTAATAAATCCCTCAGGTTGCTTCATGTAGATCACCTCCTCAAGCTCTCCATTTAAAAATGCTATTTTGACATCCATCTGATGTGGCTCCATGTCATAGTGTGCCACCAATGCCATGATTATTCTGAAAGAGTCTTTACATGTGTTGACAGTAGCCATAGAGAGGCTACCCAGGCCCCCAGACCCGCAGCCGGCACTCCCGGACCTGGTTCAGGGCCCAGGAACAAGGCATGGACACCTGGTCCCGCGCCCGGGGATATCCTACTTGTGATCGGGGCTTGGGAACCGGGGATAACAGCTCCCCAAGCAGGAGCCGGAACAGTCCAGCAATATGCGCAGAAAGGGGCCAGTCCCACATCGAAGGGTGATGCCAGTCTTCATGCCCGGCAGCCTATATATGAGTCCCAACTACCCTCATTAATAGGTAATCAATACTTCAACTACCCATTCCATCTATACTGACTTAAGCATCGGAGCGGAATAGACCGGCCCGCCCGGTATTCCCTTAGTTAGCAGGATTTGCAGGAAGGAATTACACCAAGATCCACCAGTCTCTGTGAGTCTACGGATTCAGACAGAAACAACATGAGACTGGAGAAAATATCTTAGTGTAATCAATACCCTCTTTCTATGAGAATCCCTTTGCCACTAACCTTGCTTTATGCCTCACAATATTTCCAGATGCATCTCTCTTTGTTTTATAAACCCATTTGCAACCTATTGGCTTCTGTTTGAGATCAGGTTCAACTAATTCCCACACTCCATTCTTCTCCATGGATTCAATCTCAGCTTGCATGGCCTCCTGCCACTTGTCTGAATCTTGACTTGCTGCTGCTTGATCAAAATTTGTTGGATCATTGTCTTCTGCACAATCTTCATTAATGTCTGCTTCAGCTAAGTAGACAATGTAATCACTATCTCCCCACCCCCCCCCCCCCCCCTGTAAATTTTGATTTTCTAGCTCGTTTGGATCTTCTAAGTTCAGGATTGAGATCATTTTGTGGCTCTATAATGTGAGGTTCTGCAGCATGTGGTTCTGCTGCAGCTGGTTGCTCATCAATTTGCATTTCTTGATCTTCTGCATCTTGATTTTCTTGAATAATGTCATCTGCAGTTTCTTCAGTTTCAAAGGGCAAAAAATTTTCCCAATCCTTATCAGTCACAATTTCTTCAAAATCTAAGGATAAATCCTCATATTCTGTATTGTGAACTTTTTCATTTAAGAATTTTAGTTGATGAGTTTCAAAATTTCTAGGCTTATGTTAAGCAGAATAAAGCTTATTTTTCTGGATAACCTATGAAATAGCACCTTATGGATTTAGGATCAAGCTTGCTCAAGTTTTGATTATAAACTCCAGCTTCTGCATGGCAGCCCCACACATGACAATGGTGAAGACTTGGTTTTCTACCATACCATAATTCAAATGAAGTTTTCTCAATGGCTTTACTAGATGTTCTGTTGCAAATGTAATTTGCAGTTTTCAAAGCCTCTCCCCATAAGAATTTTGGTAAGCCAGTTGTACACATCATACATCTAACCATATTTAGAAGGGTTCTATTCTTTCTCTCTACAACACCATTCTGTTGTGGATTATAGGGTGTTGTATATTGAGCTTTAATTTCATGCTCTTGTAAATACAAGGCAAATGGACCCTTCTGTGACTTTTTTCTGTATATTTTCCATAAAATTCCGCACCTCTATCTGATCTAATTGTTTTGATTTTTCTTTCTAGCCGATTCTCTATCTCAGTCTTGAAGATTTTAAAAGCTTCAAGTGCTTGAGATTTTTCTGATAGTAAAGAAGCATAACTGTATCTAGAGAAATCATCAATGAATGTAATGAAATACACATTTCCACATATAGTTTGATGTTTAAATGGACCAGAGATATCAGTATGTATGAGTTCTAGCAAATTTTGGCTTCTAACTGCAGTCTTCTTTCTTTTATTTGTCATTTTTCCTTTAAAGCATTCCACACAATCACTAAGATCAGAAAAATCTAATTCATTTAGGATATTGTTTTTAACCAGAATTTTCAGTCTCTCTTTTGAAACATGGCCGAGTCTTCTATGCCATAAATATACAGACTTTTCATTTTGTTTAGTTCTCTTAACACCAGTAAGGCATTAGTGCTGTTGGTGTTTTCTTTTTCAACAAGAGAAACTTCTTGTTGAGACATAGAACAATTAAGCTGTAAACAATCATTCAATATCACACCAGAACCAATATGTTTTGAATTTTTAGAAATAGTAATTCAACTATTATCCATCAAAAGTCTACAACCAGGTTTAATCAACTGAGAAACTGAAACTTAATTCCTTCTAATGGAAGATACATAATAAAAATTATCCAAAAATAAAAAAGTTTTCATATCCTAGATCAAGCTTGAGGGTTCCTATGACTTTGACTCCCACTCGCATTCCATTACCTACTATCAGGTTCACTTCATCACTTCTTGGGACTCTTCTCTTTGTGAATCCCTGTAAAGAATTAGTGACGTGAATAGGAGAACCAGAATCTATCCACCATGACTGGGGTTCAACATTTATAAGATTAATTTCTAAAGAAAATACTGTATAAGAAATCATCTTACCCTTTTTAGCTAGCCAAGCCTTAAAACCTGTACAATCATTTTTCATGTGCCCTACTCTCTTGTAAAAGTAGCACTTGTATCTGAATGGCCTGTTTTCTTTTGATCCTGTGGCTGCAGATGCCTTGGTGATGGTTTTGGTAGGCTTGACTTTGTTTTGAGTCTTTTTCTTCTTAGGCTTCTCAACTAGGTTGACTGTGAGGGACTGAGACTGTTTTTTCTTGATCCTAGATTCCACATCAACACAGATTGAGATTAGTTCATCTATGGACCAGTTTTCCTTTTGAGCATTGTAACTTGTTCTGAGATTGTCAAAACTGCTAGGGAGCGTGTTTAGTGCATGATGCACCAACAATTGATCTTTTACTCCCACTAACATCTCTCTCAACATGTTGTTGATGTTAATCAACTCCATTATATGCCCTCTTACACCTCCAAGTCTTGTTCCAGAGCATTGTAGGGTATGATACTCTTTGCTCAGCCTAGCTATTTCAGCTTTTTCACTTTCTTTAAACTTAGCTGACCTCAAGGAAATCAGCAGCTAACTCTGGTTCCTCAACACAACCTCTCACTGATCTAAACATAGAAGTCCTAATCACATTCTTGGCCATCATATTAGATCTCATCCATTTCTTATGGTGAAATTTGATTGAGGGTTTATCATCTTCTGCTGGGGTATCATGTTGTTCTTCATGAAAGCAGAATCCTATTATCTCATGCATACAGATGTAGTTTTCTACAGAATCTCTCCAGGTTCTAAAGTTTGAACCAGTAAGCACTAAGACATTGTTGAAGGTCATGTAGGTGTTACCTAAGGAGCAAAAGAAAAAGATTTTTGTGAGTTCTCAATTTTTGTAAGCTTTTAGAGTTTTCAATGTTTTATGAATTCGTTTAAGTTAATCAAACCACAATAAAAACACTCACAAAACAAAACATTCAGAAAACTCAATACATATATATATACTTGCATAATTGCATTCACATCAGTCCATATCCATAAAACAATACTGAGTAACACTTTTGAACAGAAACTTAGTATCCTGTAGTTCTTTATCAATAAACCATACTTGACAAAAACATGTTATTCAAGGAACCAAATCCACATCTTTAGACAAAACATTAAATTCCAAGTATCTTGATTTATTTCACTAGTACAGAAATCGATTCAGATGACGGTTTTTAACCGTCATCTCATATGCTCCCAAACTGACATCTATCGCAATGTCATCTATTAAAACGCATTCAGATGACGGTTAAAAACCAAAAAAAACTGTCATCTACCGATCATAAGGATGACAGTTTTGTATTCAGATGACGGTTGGCATTCATGGTGCCAACTGATGCCAACTTACGTGCGCATTTTTAGTGATGAATGGCATATATTGAGATGACAGTCGACTGTCATCTAATGCTACTTTTTATGTCAGTTAATATATCAAACCAAGCGTCGTGTGATATCTTCTCAGACGTCATCTTTCATTTTTAATGACTGTCATTTACATCTTCTAAGGATGACGGTTGTACGTCGTGTAAAGTGCAATGTAACGTCGGTCATATTGTCAAGGCGAATGTCATCTGAATTTTGAACAGATGTCATTTACACTATCATATAGTATGTCATCTGAGCTCTCTTAGACGTCAGTCTTGCATAATATTGTTTGTGTCATACGATTTTGGTTCAGATGTCACTCGTTTGTGTCATATGAATGTGTTTCTAACGTCAGTTATTTTATGATTGAGTCTGTCATTTGAGTTCATTTGATATGTTACCAAATGAACCGTACTGACCAAATCCACAGTACTGGTTCATCTCCACATATAAAACCTGAATTCATGCAAATAAACCAAAACTGTAGGATAGTACTCAATAAACCTACCATATTTTGCTAAGATATTGAACTGTTGTATTTAGGTTATATGCGCTCTGTAGGATGATATTAAGAATTAAAAAAAAAGATCTTCCAGTAGAACAACTAAGAAAGAAGAGGGAGTGTCAACAAAACAATCCATCAGGTTAAATATTACCACAAGTAGGTCCATTTCAAGAGTAACTTCTCAATGGAAAAATTCTAAATGACATTAAGGAAAAACTAAAACTTAAACCAAAACCAAATAAGTTCAACAGAGAATATACCCTTTCTAATTGAGTACTTGTTGTGAATTTGATTAACTATAGCCAAGCTGAACTGCGTATATCTACTCCAACCATAAGGCAGTGCCTGCGAATCCGCCACATCCAAATACATTGACAAGTAGTCCACATTGTTCCCTTTAGGAAAAATCAGTATCCGCCTGATCAAACAAACAAAAGCAATTTCACTAAAAATAGAAGAAGCAACTACCGAGGAGATACAACAAAGGCCAACTTCAGGAGCCCAAAACAAATGATTTCCAAGGGAAGAAATACCATTTATAACCACCGACGACGAACATGTCAGAGTAGTGCTTCTTGGTGTTCAACCTAGAAAAGCTCTCAATTGTCCAAGTGAACTTCATTGTTGGAGGCTCCTCCACTGGCTGATTATCAACTGTACTCGCCGGCTCCACTTGAGCTACTAAAAACACATCAAACACCACTAAAATTAGTAAAAACAACAAAACCAAAACCCTAACAACAACAACAAAAATCCATCCACACCGAATTCGCCGAAAGCTCAATTCTCCAGATCAACTATGCAACACGCAAAGCTTCAATCCAACTCTCTAAACACAAATTAAGAACCCCCCTCTGCTGCGAAATTTTACAGGTTATGGATTGTATCTCTAGATTTCAAGTGACAACACAACACAACACGGCATTTACACTAACAATTAACTTCTCCAACATATAGTATGAGAACCAACACACGAGTCATTAAAAATTCCATATGTATGCAGGGAAGGAAGGCATTAAGCTGTAGACATACCACGAGAAGCTGAGGCCTGAGCATCTGCCATGAACTCTGCATAAGAAGCCTGCAAATGAAACAGTAGGTTACACATAAAAAAAAAAAAACTCAATAGGACACACATTAAAAAGGATAACAGATTCAGATCAAAAGAATATACCATCATAGCTTCCCGACTTTCAGTAGTCCTTTGGGTCATCTTTTTGTATTCCTTGTCTGCTTCATCCAACATTTGCTGACATGCTTGAGTCTGAATCTGAAAACACAGAAAGCCAACTAATAAACAGCTCACAAAATGCCCCACCCTAAATCTCAATGCTCCTCTTCCAGTCTTCCCCTACTAACAAGTTCTAAGAATTCATCACAATAGATTTTGCCTTACCAAACTAAATTTCGTAACAATTACATCAAAAAAGTTACACAAATTACTATGAAAATGGTTAAGCTACCATATGATAAGTTGATAACAAATGAATTATCAAAATCATGTTTGAGCTCACAATTCAGTGTTTTACTCCTGTGTAATTATCCTCACTAGCATTAACTGCAATCGAAATTTCTCAACATTTCTAAATAGTTTCATTCATTTTCTCGGCAATCGTAACCGTAACTCACTCTACTGTAAGTTCAAAATCAGATCTCAAAGCTAGCTACTATCATATAGCCACATAAATTCGTAAAAATCGGCGAAAACTCAGTTTTCTGTTCAGTTTCTTCGGATTTTTTAGTAAGCAAACCAAACAATGAATCACATTGTTACCAATCCCTTGGTGAGACAGACTAAGCTCACTACTGCCAAGAAGATAGCTGCTGTGGAATGAGACGCCATACTCCTCTCCACATTGTTACCAATCAGCCAATTTGAAAAAACCTGGCTACCAATACGCTGACTCGAAGAAACTCATCAACCAAAATGTCTCGCTCAGCATATCTTGCCTGCACCCTTGCTGCAAAACACAATGCAAATTCATCACAATCAGCCCTATAACCCTTCGAACACATGAACATTACACAATGAACCAATCCATTTCTAGACCAACCTCTTCATGTTGAACAACCATCCACGTCTCGAAACCAAACGAAAAAACTGAACTTGTGATCGACAGACATATACTCACCATCCAAACACTCGGTCTAGTAAAAAAAAACACCAACCTTAGGGGAGAGAAATCCAATCGACGAGCAGCATAGCGGGGCTCCGCCGACTCAGAAAACATAGACACCATCAGGTTCTCAGAAGCTAAACCTTCTTGCTCTTTACATGCTCCACTCTCAATCTCATCCCAAAACTCTGTATCTCTCGCTCTCTGCCGACTCCTATGCATCTCTGTCACAACCCAAACCTTAACCCAACCCAAATCTCATCTCATCTCATCTCCTCCCCCACTACCAAAACCCCCCAAATCAAAGAACCCGACCTAGAACCCTAATTGACTAGACCCCTAATCGAGAGAGTGAGTGTGAGGATGAGAGACATAGAGCTGGTTTGCGGTTTGTGTTTGTTTTGAATTTGATTGAGAAGAAATCAAATGAGAAAAGGGAATGAGAAGAGAGATCTAAGCTGAGAGAAAGAGAAAAAAAGGAGGTGGTCCGGCGAGAAGAAAACCCTAAGTTCCTTGCCCCAAGAGATCCGTTGTTTGAAGCGCTCCCAAGCCTCCTTGTACCATTGCTCGTTGCTTTCGCTGGGCGGATTGTCCTCGGCTGAGCATACTAATCGGTAAGTTGTGTTCTTTGCCCCGGTGTGTCTTGGTTTTTTGTTGATTTGTTGTTTTGCGGCGGGGGGGGGATCTGTGTCGCTGACTGGGTTGCTCAGCGGCAAACTTTTTGGGGGGGAGGCCGTTGAAGGTGGTGTTGTAGTCTGTTGCTGACGAGCGTTAGGGTTTTGCTTTCCTGCCCCTAGATTAAGATGTACACTTCGAGTTCGGAGGAGGCTTCTGAATCTGCCGCAAGAGGTCCTGTGGTGGATGATGTGGAGAGGATGCAGGACTGGCTCGATTCTGAAGCCCCGGAGCAAGAAGCCACGGACCGCTCCGGGAGCGGTGCCTCGTCCACGTCCTCGGATTCCGGGTCAGATTCCTCAGAAGCTGAGATACCGCACGGGGTGCGAATGGCCGGTGCGCACGCTGAAAGCTACAGGGGGCGGCGACCTCCTTCATCTCGGTGTCCTGAGTCATGTTGGAGTCGTTGTTGGTTGGATTAGGGTTTGGCCTGCTCTGCAAGTCGAAAAGAGAGAGGGAGAGAGAGAGAGAGAGAGAGAAGAAGAAGGAGCAGGAAATGGAGAGGTTGAGTGCACTACCAGAAAAAAGGCTTTTCCCGACGAAATAAAAAAAAACGGCCGACGAAAAAAAAATTTCGTCGGCTATTCCCAAGAATGGCCGACGAAATTTTTTTTTCGTCGCCAAAAAAAAATTTCGTCGGCTATTCCCCTAGAATGGCCGACGAAATTTTTTTTTCGTCGCTAAAAAAAATTTCGTCGGCTATTCCCCTAGAATGGCCGACGAATTTTTTTTTTCGTTGGTAAAAAAAAAAATCGTCGGCTATATTCATATTTAAGCCGACGAAAATTTATGGAAGTATGGCCGACGAGTACTAGGTTTGATTTCGTCGGCTATGATTAAAAAAAAAAAAACAGCTTCCATTTTCTATCACTATCGACAAACCATTGCTTCGTCCTTTAAATGCAAATGTGTCGTGAAATAAGATATGACCGAAATAATGAAATACGTCAACGGTTGAAAAATGATAAGATTCTGACAAAATCTGTGTGCCGAATGTTGCGGTTAACTGTTTTTTACTTCCGTTTTCCTATGGGTAGCCTGACGGTCGGTAAATATTTTGAGGAAAATTTTTATACGATTAGTTGCGTCTCATCGATTTGAAACTATTATCTGTTGAAGGTCAGGCCAAAAAACGTCATTTAGACAGGCCAATTACCATTTCTAAGCGTTTGAAGGGTCGACTCACCCGGTTGACCGTCCCGATCGAGCCTTTAACGTTGTCAGATGTAGTTAGATTTTTTTCCATACATGTATTTAATCTTAACGGTGATATCTGACGGTTGGAATAGATTTTCCAAACTTTTATATTCAAAATCGGAACATATGCACTAATGTTCCTTAACTTGTTTACTAAACGTTTAAGTGAATGTATCGTTTCAAATAGTTACTATACGCTGAGTCTTCAAATGAAAATATGTCGTCAAATAAGATATGACCGAAATAATGAAATACGTCTACGGTTGAAAAATGACAAGATTCCGATAAAATCTGTGTGCCGAAATAATGAAATCAGTTAAAACCCGGTTTACTGTAGATTTGGCATCCGGCGTCCGAATGATGATTGTGATACCATTCCGGAAAGGGAACGACGCCAGGAACAAAACTCGTAGCTTTGCTACGACGTGTGGGCTTTTTCGGGCTTTCGAGTTCGTTTAGGTCCTCAAAACGGCATTTTAGTATGTTTTCATAGAATAGCCGACGAAACATTGCAATTCGTCGGCTATTCTCTGAGTTTAGCCGACGAAACATTGTATTTCGTCGGCTATACTCCAAAAAAAAAAAAAAAAAATTTGCAAAGCATAGCCGACGAAATTAATATATTTCGTCGGCTATACTCCAAAAAAAAAAAAAATTCCCAACGCATAGCCGACGAATTAATATATTTCGTCGGCTATTCTCTAAGTATAGCCGACGAAATATATTAATTTCGTCGGCTATTCTCCTTCTAAATTTTTTAAATCCTCCCGCCTTTTTCTCTAAGTATAGCCGACGAAATTAATATATTTCGTCGGCTATTCTCCTTCTAAATTTTTTAAATCCTCCCGCCTTTTTCTCTAAGTATAGCCGACGAAATTAATATATTTCGTCGGCTATTCTCTAAGTATAGCCGACGAAATATATTAATTTCGTCGGCTATTCTCATTCTAAATCTTTTAAATCCTCCCGCCTTTTTTCTCTCCTCCTTCCCTCCCCCTCCTTCGGCCTCCTCCTCCTCCTTCCCCTCCTCCTCCTCCTCCTCCGGCCTCCTCCTTCCCCTCCTCCTCCTCCTCCTCCTCCGGCCTCCTCCTCCTCCTCCTCCTCCGGCCTCCTCCTCCTCCTCCGGCCTCCTCCTTCCCCTCCTCCGGCCTCCTCCGGCCTCCTCCTCCTTCTCCTCCTCCTTCCCCTCCTCCTCCTTCCCCTCCTCCTCCTTCTCCTCCTCCTCCTCCGGCCTCCTCCTTCTCCTCCTCCTTCCCCTCCTCCTCCTTCTCCTCCTCCTTCCCCTCCTCCTCCTTCTCCTCCTCCTTCCCCTCCTCCTCCGGCCTCCTCCTTCTCCTCCTCCTTCCCCTCCTCCTCCTCCTCCGGCCTCCTCCTTCCCCTCCTCCGGCCTCCTCCTCCTTCTCCTCCTCCTTCCCCTCCTCCTCCTTCCCCTCCTCCTCCTTCTCCTCCTCCTTCCCCTCCTCCTCCGGCCTCCTCCTTCCCCTCCTCCTCCTTCTCCTCCTCCTTCCCCTCCTCCTCCGGCCTCCTCCTTCCCCTCCTCCTCCGGCCTCCTCCTTCCCCTCCTCCTTCCCCTCCTCCTTCTCCTCCTCCTTCCCCTCCTCCTCCTTCTCCTCCTCCTTCCCCTCCTCCTCCGGCCTCCTCCTTCCCCTCCTCCTCCGGCCTCCTCCTTCTCCTTCTCCTCCTCCTTCCCCTCCTCCTCCGGCCTCCTCCTTCCCCTCCTCCTTCCCCTCCTCCTCCGGCCTCCTCCTTCCCCTCCTCCGGCCTCCGGTATTTTTTTTTGCCCAAAATGCAGTTATAGCCGACGAAATTGACATTATTTCGTCGGCTATACTCCAAAAAAAAAAAAATTTTCCAAAGCATAGCCGACGAAATTAATATATTTCGTCGGCTATACTCCAAAAAAAAAAAAAATTCCAAAGCATAGCCGACGAAATTAATATATTTCGTCGGCTATACTCCAAAAAAAAAAAAATTCCAAAGCATAGCCGACGAAATTAATATATTTCGTCGGCTATTCTCTAAGTATAGCCGACGAAATAGCTCAAATTTCGTCGGCTATAACTTTAAAATATTAATATATTTGACCAAGCATAGCCGACGAAATCATTTTCGTCGGCCATAATTCGTCGGCTATACTTGGAATGGCCGACGAAATTGAAAATTTCGTCGGCCATTGGTATTACCGACGGCGTATTTCCGACGACTTATAGCCGACGAAAAATTCGTCGGTAAAGGGTATAGCCGACGAAATTTTGGCATAGCCGACGAAAAAAATTTCGTCGGCTATTCTCCCATATCTGGTAGTGGTGATGCCCAATGCCCAATGCCCAATGCCCAATGCAGGTGAAGTCGGAGGAGGGGACGATGGGGGGTTAGAGAAAAGGGACAGTGGGGGGAGGTAGAGAAAAGGAAAATAGAAAAGGGAGGAAGGGAGGTAGAGAAAAGAGTTTGGTCTGGGGGGGGAGGTAGAGAAGAGGGAAAGAGAATAGGGAGTTAGAGGTAGAGAAAAGGGTTTG
The DNA here is from genome assembly GCA_963682095.1 of Potentilla sterilis. NCBI lineage: Eukaryota > Viridiplantae > Streptophyta > Magnoliopsida > Rosales > Rosaceae > Potentilla > Potentilla sterilis. Next base: position 35,203,281 of record OY821763.1, read on the forward strand.
GTCTGGGGGAGGTAGAGAAAAGCGAAAGAGAGGCGCGAGAGAGAGGAGAGGCGATTTTTTTTTTTCTGAACAAGTGTGATAATAGATCTAGTTAAAATGAGTCTTTACTTTTTTGACTCTGTACTAGTGAATCAGACAGCCTATGGGTAGCCTGACAGTCGGTAAATATTTTGAGGAAAATTTTTATACGACTAGTTGCGTCTCATCGATCTAAAACTATTCTCTGTTGAAGATCATGCCCAAAAACGTCATTTAGACGGGCCAATTTCCGTTTTAAAGCGTTTAGAGGTTTGACTCACCCGGTTGACCGTCCCGATCGAGCCTTTAACGTTGTCAGATCTAGTTGGATTTTTTTTCATACACGTATTTAATCATAACGGTGATATCTGACGGTTGGAATAGATTTTCCAAACTTTTAGATTCAAAATCGGAACATATGCACTAATGTTCCTTAACTTGTTTACTAAGTGTTTAAGTGAATGTATAGTTTCAAATAGTTACTATACGTAGACTCTTCAAATGCAAATGTGTCGTGAAATAAGATATGACCGAAATATTGAAATACGTCTACGGTTGAAAAATGAGAAGATTCTGACAAAATCTGTGTGCCGAATGTTGCGGTTAACTGTTTTTTACTTCCGTTTTCCTATGGGTAGCCTGACGGTCGGTAAATATTTTGAGGAAAATTTTTATACGACTAGTTGCGTCTCATCGATCTGAAACTATTTTCTGTTGAAGATCATGCCCAAAAACGTCATTTAGACGGGCCAATTTCCGTTTTAAAGCGTTTAGAGGTTTGCCTCACCCGGTTGACCGTCCCGATCGAGCCTTTAACGTTGTCAGATGTAGTTGGATTTTTTTCATACACGTATTTAATCTTAACGGTGATATCTGACGGTTGGAATAGATTTTCCAAACTTTTAGATTCAAAATCGGAACATATGCACTAATGTTCCTTAACTTGTTTACTAAGTGTTTAAGTGAATGTATAGTTTCAAATAGTTACTATACGTAGACTCTTCAAATGCAAATGTGTCGTGAAATAAGATATGACCGAAATATTGAAATACGTCTACGGTTGAAAAATGAGAAGATTCTGACAAAATCTGTGTGCCGAATGTTGCGGTTAACTGTTTTTTACTTCCGTTTTCCTATGGGTAGCCTGACGGTCGGTAAATATTTTGAGGAAAATTTTTATACGACTAGTTGCGTCTCATCGATCTGAAACTATTTTCTGTTGAAGATCATGCCCAAAAACGTCATTTAGACGGGCCAATTTCCGTTTTAAAGCGTTTAGAGGTTTGACTCACCCGGTTGACCGTCCCGATCGAGCCTTTAACGTTGTCAGATGTAGTTGGATTTTTTTCATACACGTATTTAATCTTAACGGTGATATCTGACGGTTGGAATAGATTTTCCAAACTTTTAGAATCAAAATCGGAACATATGCACTAATGTTCCTTAACTTGTTTACTAAGTGTTTAAGTGAATGTATAGTTTCAAATAGTTACTATACGTAAACTCTTCAAATGCAAATGTGTCGTGAAATAAGATATGACCGAAATATTGAAATACGTCTACGGTTGAAAAATGAGAAGATTCCGACAAAATCTGTGTGCCGAATGTTGCGGTTAACTGTTTTTTACTTCCGTTTTCCTATGGGTAGCCTGACGGTGGGTAAATATTTTGAGGAAAATTTTTATACGACTAGTTGCGTCTCATCGATCTGAAACTATTCTCTGTTGAAGATCATGCCCAAAAACGTCATTTAGACGGGCCAATTTCCGTTTTAAAGCGTTTAGAGGTTTAACTCACCCGGTTGACCGTCCCGATCGAGCCTTTAACGTTGTCAGATGTAGTTGGATTTTTTTTCATACACGTATTTAATCACAACGGTGATATCTGACGGTTGGAATAGATTTTCCAAACTTTTAGATTCAAAATCGGAACATATGCACTAATGTTCCTTAACTTGTTTACTAAGTGTTTAAGTGAATGTATAGTTTCAAATAGTTACTATAGCATTGTCTGATGAATATTGTCTATTGAGGTTTTTGGCTTAGTGAATTGGTTGGTGTGGAGCGCTAGCTATAGGTTTCCCAAAATTGGTTGGTTTTCGGAGGTAAAAATGCCGCCATTTGTTAAAATTTCAGCCCTAAATACAGACGACAGTCGAACCGACATCTAATTGAGTGCATTATTCTAGTGAGCCTACTAGGAAAAATCCCAAAACCTGTGCCTTCAAGCAAAATTTTAACAAATTTCGCACCCAAACATTAGATGACGTGCAACCGTCGTCTGATGTTTCAACCTTTCAATTTTTGATGGCATACCTAGGCTGAGTTTGGGAGGGAATTTTCCCGCTTAAGGGAATTTTCCCGCTTATAACTTGGTAGAAACCCTAAACCCTCAGATGACAGTCAACCGTCATCTGAATTAAGTATAATTTTTGAACGATGAGTTTTTGAGATGTCTACCATTGCCAATACTAAATTTTGGATGTTTTCCTCATAAACTGAGAAAATGTGATGGCATACCTAGGCTGAGTTTGGGAGGGAATTTTCCCGCTTATAACTTGATAGAAACCCTAAACCCTCAGATGACAGTCAACCGTCATCTGAATTAAGTATAATTTTTGAACGATGAGTTTTTGAGATGTCTACCATTGCCAATACTAAATTTTGGATGTTTTCCTCATAAACTAAGAAAATGTGATGGCATACCTAGGCTGAGTTTGGGAGGGAATTTTCCCGCTTATAACTTGGTAGAAACCCTAAACCCTCAGATGACAGTCAACCGTCATCTGAATTAAGTATAATTTTTGAACGATGAGTTTTTGAGATGTCTACCATTGCCAATACTAAATTTTGGATGTTTTCCTCATAAACTGAGAAAATGTGATGGCATACCTAGGCTGAGTTTGGGAGGGAATTTTTCCGCTTATAACTTGGTAGAAACCCTAAACCCTCAGATGACAGTCAACCGTCATCTGAATTAAGTATAATTTTTGAACGATGAGTTTTTGAGATGTCTACCATTGCCAATACTAAATTTTGGATGTTTTCCTCATAAACTGAGAAAATGTGATGTCTAAAAGCGATTCAGATGACGGACAAACTAGAACCGACGTCTGATTATTTCAAAATCAATCAGATGACGGTTAATTTTTTTGCGTCATCTGAAAGGCGTCATCTGAAGGTGTTTTTGTAGTAGTGTTTTTATCAAATATGCTTACTGCTGTTTGCATTCTAAAATCATACTTCCACACTTGTTTGGAAAATAAAAAGCAATATTTAAAATAGAAAACACAACTTTCAGTCTGTTATACCACATGATCTCCTGCAAATATCAATGAAAAATGCTTTGTGCAATATATCCATTTATACCAACAGAAAATCACAAACTTGTATGAGCTTGAAAATTTGATTTTTATCCAGGTTACCCTTTGTAAGAAAACTAAGCTCTTGTGTCGGTAAAAACTTTTCAATGCATAAATTTTGGGAGACTAATAACTGCATGCATTATTATCAATTACAGAACACTTACTTCAATCCAATTTCATAGAACACAAATTAAATTTAAGTTTCATCCAGCACAAAACACACAAAACCAACTTATGTGCACACCGGGAGTGCTCTAGGGTTCTTATACATAATCGTATATAGATATATATGCTTGAATTGAAACTAAAATTTCCAAAAAAACCTGTTTTGTTTTTTACTCAATTTGCTACAGAACACAGCGGAAGCTTTAAACTTGATGCATCAACTATTTCTTGGTTTTCTTGATCCACAGCAATCGGGTTTTGAATCTCATAAGAAACGTAAAAGTCCCCAGCGCTTCCAATCCAGTCTCTGCTCCATCTTCTGCCAAAACTATCCGTTGCAGAACACAACGGTTAATTCTGATTTTGTTCTTGAGGTTTCCGGGTCGGGTCGAGACTGGATCCGCGCTTGCATGTGGGTTGGGCCATTTGTTAACAGGCAAACCCGTAAAGCAAAAGCCTTTTTTTTTTTTTTGATAAAACCCTAAAACGATTTTGTTATGCAAAACTGAAAATTTTGGGAACTTTTAAAGGCTATGATGTCATTATGTTAAATCAAAAATAATATGTTCACAATACAATAGATCATATACATAACCAAATCATAGAACTAAGGCTGGGCGCGGTCCAAGACCGGCCTATTTTTCACCGGCCCGGGACCGGGACCGGACACAGAAATTCGGGCCGGTTTTTTTCTTAAAAATTCAAGGACCGGTTAGAGCCGGGCCTTTGCCGGTCCGGGCCGGTCCTTCGGGCCTTTCGGTCCCAAAATCAAAAAATCGGCATACATAAATGTGACACAGACATCTTGATGCATCTTATTGTTTTTGGAGTCTTTTTTGAATATTCTGTTCATTTTTGGAGCCATATAGATATAGGTGCAGTAATCACATTTATTAACCAATGTCACAGACTCACATACCAATTTATCAAACTTACAGTCTATGAAGAACTCAAGTCCTGCAATAGCAATTGAGTAAATAAATGGCAAATAACTTATATGACTTGAGTCTTGTGATAAAATGAGCATTGATACGAGCTTCAAAAATACTAAGACAAGCAAGAAATAGCTTACAAAACAAAAGGACAAAACAAAAATGATGGCAAGAAGCCACAGATCCGGCACAGAGTTCTAATCGCATAGTTTTGACATTAAAACGCTCGAATCTCATAGTTCTAAACCATTACAAGTACAGAAGAGTTGAGAAACTACCCTGTCTAATCAATTTGATAGTTTTATTTTTCTTTTCTCTGCCCCTAAAGTATTTGTAGAAACTTCCCCTAAAGTATTTCCAGATACAGTGACGCAAATGCACCCCACCTAAATTGCAACCCATTTCATCGAAATAACTTAAACCGTTGATCATGCTTTCCCTTCACCAATCTAACAAATAGCAAAATTGAGCAATTGATTTGCAAAAGCACCAGTGATTTCAACTCCTCAAACAGAATGATTTTCTGATAGTTCTCTGACTTCTCTCTTTCTCAGCATTTCATTTTCAAAATTGAGCAATCTCTGATAGGCTATCAAGAACAGTGATAGCACCTTGGCGAAACGGCGAGGTGCCGAGGTATATGTAATAATTACAGTAAATTACGAACTGAAGAACTCAAGAACAGTATGACTGAAACTTAAGAATTAAGAACTTACGGCGAAACGGCGAATTGGGCGAAGTCGGCGAACTGAGCCAAAGAGTCGAAGAGGCGGAGCAGCTGAAGAGTCGAAGAGGCGAACTGAGCCGAGCCCGAAGAAGTGGAGAACTGCCCAAGACAAGGACAGGAAGAACTGGAGAAGAGGCGAAGTCGCGAATTGGAGATTGGAGAAGACGAACTGGGGAGACCGAGAGACGCGATTTAGGGATTTTAGAGCAGCCGTAGTAGGACTGTAGCCTGTAGGGGTTTTAGGGATTTTTAATTTTTTTTACCCTTTCGGGCTTTCGGGCCTTTAACCTCAAATTTCTGATGGACCGGGCCCGGCCCGGCAAAAGGAAGAACCGGCCCGGCCCGAAAAAACTGTGTAAAATTTATTTTATAAACCGACCCGAACAGGCTCGGCTCGGCTCGGTTTTTGCGGTTCAACCGGTTTCTACCGGGTTTAGTGCCCAGCCTTACATAGAACTTAAGTTTTGAGTGAACTTACCATCAGCATGAACCATAGCTTCTTCCATTGATGCAATCCTGAAACACAAAAGTACTCGGCAATGCCTTATGTTAGTCACCACAATAAGCTTCTCAATGGACAGAACTTACGATATATCTCGTGGTGATAACAAGGACCAATACCAGCTATATATATAGAATTAGTAACCCTAAAGAGTCCTCCCATTAAGGACATTCCTTGCGAGTTAAGTCTTCTAATTAGATTCCTGATACAATACTGATTTGTTGTCTTGCTTCTCGACTATAACCAGGATTCCTTACAATAATGATCTAATACACGAAATCATTATCCACTAGATATGGTTATGTATTTGTTTCCATGTAGAAGTAGATATTGTCATTAAGCATAATTATCATTTAATATGTCACAAGTCCATATTGATCTAACACACGTAGCTTTGACAAGGTTCCAATCTCCTTCGAAATTCTTCCTACCAACAAATTGTGACTAACATCGATTCTGACGAGCTGGGAGCAACCTGACATGTTGGATGGAATTTCTCCCCCGAGTGAATTGTTAGACAATTACATATCTTTTAATCTGTGTGTTGACAGTAGCCACAGAGGGGCTACACACGCCCACAGACCCGCAGCCAGCGCGCCCGGGGCCGAACTGAGGCCCGGAGCATGATCCCCAGCACCCGGACCCGAGGCAGGATCCCCAGCACCCGGACCCGAGGCCCAGCAGTCCACCTTATGACCAGGGGCCCTGGAGCCGGGGATGCCAGCCTGCCGAACAGACCACCAAAGCTGCCACTTTGCGTACGAACAGAAGGGAATCAGTCCCACATCGAAGAGTAAGACCAGACCTCACGCTCAACCACCTATAGAAGGGCCTCAACTACCCTCATTAATAGGTAACTCAACTCTCCAACTACTTATAATTCCCACTTAAGTTATCTATTATGTCCCAACGATACTGACTTAGGCATCGGAGAGGAGAAGACCGGCCCGCCCGGTATTCCCCTTAGTTAGCAGGGTTCGCAGGAGGAAATCACATCAAGATCCACCAGTTTCTATCAGGCCTACGGGTTTGAGAGGAAACAATTGGCGCCGTCTGTGGGAAGAGAAGGAAGTCATGTAGCATTACCTAAAAAAAAATAAAAAAGGGCAGAAGGTTCAGAAGCGGGGCGGGAAAGAAATGTAGAAGAGGGCCAGCGGATCATACCAGAGCAAGTGCTCATCTCTACCCCTGTGACGGTACGAGAGCAGCACCCCGGCCAAGACAACCAGAACGACAACAGCTATCAGGGACCAAGCGGCACGCCAGGGTAATGCAACGGTAGCACGATCGGGAAAGGCCCGGCGAAGGGCGACCAACTAACACACCAGGGCCCTTTGCTGACATTCTCGGACGACCCAAGCGACGAGGAAGATAGTCTGGTCGGCGACAGCGACCGGGACACCGCATATAGCCCCGACCGGCACGATATGGCGGGGGAGGTAGAGGTGATGAGAGCAGAAGTCGATCGCCTGTGCGCGGAGAGCGACCGGGATAGAGCAGACTCCAATGCCCGGTATCAAGAAATGGAGACAGTGAACGCCGCCCTGGTGGCTGTCCTGAAAAGAGGACAGCAGCGCAACGCCGCTTTGGCAAGGGCACATGTATCCACACCAGGCCGGTCTCAGCCCCCTGAGGTGGGACAGTCATCGGGCGGAAGGCCCACCGACCCCAAGGGGGCGGAGTCCCCGGGCTGCGTGGCCCTACCAAGGAGCACGCCGGGACCCCGTCAATCACACGCTTTATTCGAGGGTGAAGCCATGACCCCGACCGCACGGGCACTACAAGTACTCACCGACTCCGTGTCAGATCTAAAGGCCCAAATGGAGGCCAACGAGAGAAGGGCATCGCCACCTTTGGAAGGCGCGCGATTCAGCGAACGCACGGGCCCCTTTTCACACTAGGTTCTGGAATCCGGGAGATCCGGTAACCAAAAATCCCTGAAGCTGACGTACTCAGGAGCCGGCTGCCCATACCAACACTTGGATAACTTCCGGTCCCAAACATGCGCCAAGGGCTACTCCGATGCTATGTGTTGCAACATCTTCCAGGAAACCCTGTCTGGAGAGGCGCTTAGTTGGTTTTATGAGCTCCCGGCAAACTCCATTGAGGCATTTGAGCAATTGGCCGATCGGTTCATCCGCCGCTTCATCCTCTGGGTCGAAGGAGCCCGGACTTCGACGGTCTTCTTCAATTGCAGGCAGGCAGACGATGAGGAGCTAAGGACATTCGTTAACCGCTAGCAAACGGCGACGGCCGGGGTTCGGAACCTAGACAAAGGCATCGCCGAGATGGCATTCAAACAGGGTCTCCGGCCAGGGAAATTTTCCTATGCCGTACGGGTAGAGCTCCCGCAGGGGTACGATGAACTAATGGCGATGGCCATCAGACACGCTCAGGCGGACCACGAAACATATGGGCATCACCTGCATAAGAGGAAGCGGGAGAAGTTCCTTCCGGCCCGCCGAGAAAACAGGGCCGGCCAGCGGGCAGAGGACCGAGGCACCCAACCAAACAAACTGAACATAAATTGGGGGAACCGACCGCAGCAGAAACCCTACCCTGATAAACCCCAGGGCGAGCACAGGCCTGCGCATTACCGACAAGAACGCCCCCTGGCGATTATGCCAGCGGAACGTCAAGAAGTCTTTACCACTCTAACCTCTTCGTACGAGGACATCCTGCACGAGAACGGGAACATCATTCCCCCACCGCTAAAGAGGAAGCACCCAAAAGGGGACCTCACCCAGGCGCGAACAGGCAAATACTGCTCCTACCACGATGAAGCTACCCATAGGACAAATAATTGCGTCGCCCTCAAGACAGCGGTGGAGGGATTAGTTAGCAGTGGTCAGCTTCAACGGTACCTAGGAGAAAGAAGGGCAGATCCCGCCCGGGACCAGGACCAGCTGGTAAGCACGCCCGGACCCAGTGAAGGATTAAGTGCTAAATTTTCAGACACAATTAGCTTGGCATACTAACGGTTCAGCCGATGTAACATTACAAGATATGTATGCCAACTATTTTGAATGAAATCCAAGGCAAACCACCGGTACTAAAAAAAAATATATATATATCCAAAGGCAGGCAACAACAACAAAAAAAATCGTTCCAGCAAATTTACAAAAAAAAAGAGAGACAACAAACAAAATCCTATGGAGCCACGACCTCCTCCCCACCAGGCCCAACTCGTCCACCAGCTTCCTCAGGTAGAACCGCCGCATCCTCCCCAATGGGTTCAGATGGCTGAAGTCCGCCCTCCTCTTCCCGCTGTTCCTCCTCCCGCGGCTGCCCATCGGCATCATCATCGGCCTGCGCCTTCGGCATTTGCGAGGTATTCAGGTACCCCTTCTCTTCCCACTCCACGTAGGCATCGGCGATACCCGCCTCCCTAGCCTTCTCTAGAAGGGCAAGAAACTGATCACTATCGTGTTATTTCTCGATAACCCGCTGAAAAAGCTCCGGGTCCTCTTCTCCAGCCGCAGCGGCGGTGGCGGCACGTACAGCGGCAGCTTCCAGCTGGAGCTCATCCACTTTGGCCTCCAGCTCGGCCCGCTCCTTCTCCTCCTCGAGGCTCCGAACCTGGCCCTCTAGCTTGGCCACCTGCCTCTTGGCCCTCTCCTCCAGTCTGACCTTCTCCCGCTCAAGCCTGGACTTCTCAGCCTCTAGGCGCTCACGGGCTCCGGTCAGAACGACCACCTGCCTCTTAAGCTCCGGCAACTCCTCACTCGGGTCATGCTGGTACAGATTGTACAACAGCTACAGAACGACAGGGAGCTGATAAAAAAAAAAAAAAACCCCTGCAGAAGTTTTTCGAGCGGTACCGTAGCACCAAACAAGTTTTACCCGGAGGACCAACTCCCTGCTCTTTTGACGATTCTCCCCCGACAGGACTCTAGCCGCCCCAGACCTATCCAGACCAAGGCCAGTCACGTCCTCCACCAGGTTCCGGACGAAGGGACTCTCCGGACCTCCCCTCCTCTGTTCTTCCACCGGAGCAGGGCTACTCTGAGGACCGGCAGAACTTGAAGCCGCAGCAGCTCTATCCCTAGCAGGACTCGTCCCACCACTGGTCAACTTGAGCCGTTTCGCCAAGTTCTCACCAGACCACCGGCCGGTCAGCGTCACCAGCGCGGAGGGCAGGACGTCTATGATCCTTCGCCTTTTCTCACCCAGGTCGACCTGTGAAGAAGATTGTGCGCCAGTCAAGGAGACCCTAGTGACAAGCGGGACCGATCCCGGTCGATATGGAATCCTATCCGTGCCACCAGGAACCTTTGGTGGCCCTCCAATGGTTTTCCCCTTTCCGGGTCCCGCCGAGGATGCCGCGGCATGAGTCTTCACACGCCTCAAGATGTAGGCATCATCCGCAACATCCACAGCCATCGGTTCAGCATGGACGGTAAGCCGGCCAGTCTCTCGATCCATCGTAGTCCGCAAAACGACCTCCCCCTTCTCCTTCAACCTCAAGACAAGATCCTCACCATCCATGGATAGTGTGCTACCGGGCTTGACGACCGTCCGGGAAGATGCACCTACAGAACACCAAACAAAGGGTTAGTATCAACTCAGTCAGCGGGAATGTCACTACTAAAACCCCACTACGCACCGGGATCCCGCCCGAGACCGCAGTACTCTAACACCTCCCGCCGTATGAAGTTGTAGGAGCTTTGCTCAAGACCGAACCAGCACCCGAATAGCGTGGCAATCCTATCCCGCTCCAACTCAGACAGTACGTACGATTGGTCGCCAAGGGGCTGGAAGGCACCAGGAACCCGATACATCCTCCTCCTTTTCTGCCACTTCCCACCTGCCATCACCACCTTCTTCCTCCAGCTATGTCCAGCCAGGAAGGCAAGCGGATGATAATAGGCTTAAAGTGTCGGGCGCTAAAGGTGAGACAACCCCGACACCCTTTCTTTTTCGAGAAGGACAATCTGTACAACGCCCAAAACTCGTTCACCTTCGGCATGCTCATCCTGGACAGCTCGTACAGACAACCAAGGCTCAGCAGCTGCCTCCACTGGTTTCCCGGAAGCTGCGCAGGAGACACATGCAGAGCGCTGAGCATGTACTGCACAAAGTCTGGCAGCGGAAGGGAGAACCCATGACGGAACTGGTCTCCATGAACAGCAACCCAACCCTCTTCCGGCTTACAAGCCGATTCTCCGGGATTTAGCGGCCGTAATTTCACCTCATCCGGGATACTCCACGTCTCCCGGAAAGCGGCAACCTCTGCGGGGCTCATGGAACCCTCTGGTTCATCACACACCACAACCCCTTCCCCATTCCCGATAGTGTAACTCACGGGCGAGGTACCAGGAAAGGGTACCCCGTGGGGGATGCTCTCATACCCCAGAGACCCGGACGACGAGACCTCGCCCCGGGTGCGGGCAACGGCTTCTGACTCCGGAGAAACTGAAGCAAGCCAATCTTCCAACCTCTCCTCATCGTCCACAACAGGACGTCTGCCGGCCGATTCAGAAGTCCCATCAGAGCTCCCAGAAGCCATGTAACCTTGGGGGAGGAAAACAAAACCCCACCGCTGGTCAGCGACAAGCTAAAACAGCGCCCTCTGCGGCTGCTCCCCAAATCTGCCGCAGATTCCCCGCTCCAAACAACTCACCCGTTGCGACAGAGACCACCCCCCCCGGCAAAACACTAACCAACAAAGAAAAAAAAACACCAAGCAAAGAAGGCAGAACTTACCGATTACTATGCACAACCGAAGAAAGTTAGTCCTGGGAAAACACCGAGCAATCGTAGGTAAGCACAAGAACGCCTGAAGCACATAGTGCGAGGGTACCTTCACAGAACTTTCGCCGAATTCCTCTCCAACGTTCTCTTCTTCTCTCTGAGCCAAGAGCAAAAACAGTAAATAATGAAGACAAAGGAGGCCTTTTTATAGACGGGTCTGATGCCCTAGACACCCCTGTAATCCCCCCAAAATACTCAATCGGGGCAAGTCAAACGCCTGCGAATCTAGGCCCTCCATCTCAGACCGCTCCCTACTAACACGTGTCTCAGCATCGATAAAATCCCCACGCCATCATAACTGATGGGAATGATGGGCTCTCTCCTTCAATGCATGTCAGCCACTTGCCCCGCCTACAAACGGCAGTTAAGGGAGATAGGGGTGAGAACCGAGGCGTCCAGCCCCCCACCACTTCCCCAAGCGTCAACCTCAGTTCAAGGAAAGGCATCCCATCGGTTGTAAAACACTCCACCGGTTAACAGACATCCCATCGGTTGTAAAACACTCCACCGGTTATCAGGCATTCCACCGGTTATGTAAGCATTCAACCGGCTCCAAGGCATTCCATCAGTTTAGTCACTTTCCTTCGCGCCTACGGGCACAGACAAGCCAGCAACAACTCAAGGCTTCGAACACATGGGCTTTATAAACCCGGGAGATTTTACCTCTAACACAGGCAAATTCTTCTAGCAGGCTAGAAACCCTGCATCACACCAAGCTGTGAAAAATATGGGGATCCATGGGAGACTTGTTATCTCTACGCCACCCCACCGGGTAGATTGTTTCTCTAACACAGAACAAATCTCCCCGCAGGCTAGAAACCCTGCACACAGCCTCACGCCTATAACGTTCCTGCTGAGAAGAACTAGTGGATGTTGACCGGTGCTTAAACACGGCAACACCACCCCACCGGTGGCCCCGTTTGCTCGCACCCAACAGGTCTCCCTGCAGGCTCGCAACCCTGCACAATACCCCACGCTTATTCCAACACAAGCTGGGACGAATCATCGGGTGTGGATTGGTGCTATGACATGGCCTAAACACCATTATTATTACAACAAATACTCATAACTGTCGCACGTCATCATCAACAGGTACTCACATCACCATGCACATTCATAACAGCCTTTTTGCTCGAACGCCCGGCCAAGCCCAATCTTTAACACGGACTTGGGGGACTGGGCACCGTTGGGTCGGTAACCCTGCGGGTCTGCGGGCCAGCAGAATGAGACATATTAAGTCCCCATTCAAGATTGCATTTAACCGGGAACTTGGGGGACTTGTTGACAGTAGCCACAGAGGGGCTACACAGGCCCACAGACCCGCAGCCAACGCGCCCGGGGCCGGACTAAGGCCTGGAGCAGGATCCCCAGCACCCTGACCCGAGGCCCAGCAGTCCACCTTATGACCAGGGGCTCGGGAGCCGGGGACGCCAGCCTGCCGAACAGACCACCAAAGCTGCCCCTTTGAGTACGAACAGAAGGGAATCAGTCCCACATCGAAGAGTAAGACCAGACCTCACGCTCGACCACCTATGTAAGGGCCTCAACTACCCTCATTAATAGGTAACTCAACTCTCCAACTACTTATAATTCCCACTTAAGTTATCTATTCTGTCCCAACGGTACTGACTTAGGCATCGGAGAGGAGAAGACCGGCCCGCCCGGTATTCCCCTTAGTTAGCAGGGTTCGCAGGAGGAAATCACATCAAGATCCACCAGTTTCTATCAGGCCTACGGGTTTGAGAGGAAACACTGTGCAGACGACCGATTTATGGAGGGATTTTCTGGCTGAAGGTGTTGTTTTGGATATAAAGGATCTTCAAAAAACTCAGGTTTCCAACATGTAGTGATACGGAGCCTGTGAGTTGCATGGAGTTGAGGTCCAAAATGGTGACCCTCTGGTTGTTGGGAAAAAAATAATAGAATAGAAATAATAACTCAAACCACAATAAAATAAATATGCGAGGATAAAAGAGTAGAGAAAAGAGAACACCAGATATAACGTAGTTCGGCGAGGTGCCTACGTTCACGGGATAGCAACAACAAGAACTTCCACTATGATGGGGTACAAGAGATACACAACTCCAAGAATACAACTTGAAGGAAACCCTCTGTCACTCTTGTTTTGCTTCCTACAACTACACTCTCAACTTGGAGTGGACACTCTTCACTCTTCACTCTCAACTTGGATGAAGATGTTTCTCTTAGATGAGATATATAAGAATGAGCAAATGACCCTCTTTTTATAGGCTAAAGGGGAACCCTCTAGAAATCGTATTTATGCTCACTCTTCATGAACCTTCAATAACCTTTAATTGGTATATGAACCATCACTTGCCTCTTCATGAACCTTCCATAACCTTCTTGGTATATGATCACTTGGGTTCTAGACAAACCTTTCATTTTCCATGAAAAAACACAATTACCAATTATTATTATTTTATTTATTTGGACTTGGTCTGGATATCTAACAATCTCCCCCTCCAGACCAACTGCGGCTATACAAGGTGAGGCTTCTACATGAAGTCCATTCCAGCGGACTTGCTGCAATACTCCAACTTCCCTTGTGGCACCACTTTAGTCAACATATCTGAAGTGTTCTTGTTGGTGTGAATTTTCCTCAACTGAAAAAAAAAAAACTTATTTAACACAACATCTCGTATCCAATGATAACGAAGATTAATGTGTTTAGGGCGAGAGTGATACACTGAATTTTTACTCAAGTGTATAGCACTCTGACTATCACAATGTATAACATACATGTCTTGCTTCACACCCAACTCTTGAATGAACAGTTGCAGCCATATCATTTCCTTGCCTGCTTCATTTGCCGCTATGTACTCAGACTCTGTGGTGGACAGGGCAACACACTTCTGTAACTTGGATTTCCATGACATAACTCCCCCACAAAATGTAAACAAGTATCCATAAGTGGACTTTCTAGTATCAAGGTCTCCTGCCAAATCTGCATCTGTGAAACCTTCCAAAACTGGACCTGATCCACCAAAACTCAAACACAGCTTTGATGTGTCCCTCAAATATTTGAGTGTCCACTTCACAGCTTCCCAATATTCTCTGCCAGGATTAGCGAGATATCTACTAACTACACCAACTGCATGTACAATATATGAGCGAGTGCATACTATTGCATACATAAGACTACCAACAACTGATGAATAAGGAATACATGCCATCTTGTCCTTCTCCTCTTGTGTAGTTAGACATAACAATATACTTAACTTGAAATGATTACCTAGAGGTGAGCTTACCGACTTAGCTTCTTTCATGTTGAACCTTTCAAGCACCCGTTCAACATACCTCTCCTGTGACAGCCACAATTTCTTCGCTTTCATGTCACGAGTAATCTCCATGCCCAAAATTTGTTTAGCTGGCCCTAAATCCTTCATATCAAATGAGTTTGATAAATCTGCTTTCAACTTGTGAATCATAGAAACATCTTGGCCAACTATTAGCATATCATCAACATAGTGTAGTAAAATTATAAAGTTACCTCCAGGGAACTGTTGGATGTACACACATGGATATGCATACGTTCTCTTGTACCCATGGCTCACCATGAATGAGTCAAATTTCTTGTACCATTGTCTTGGTGCTTGCTTCAGCCCATATAAACTTTTCTTCAACTTGCAAACCATGTGCTCCTTTCCCTCAACCTCGAAACTTTTCGGTTGCTCCATGTATATTTCTTCCTCCAACTCACCATGAAGGAAAGTTGTCTTCACATCTAACTGCTCCAACTCAAGATCCATGCTCGCTGTCATGCCCAGAATAACTCTAATAGAAGTCATCTTGACAACTGGTGAGAAGATCTCGTCAAAGTCTACTCCTTCCTTCTGCCCAAAGCCTTTGACAACCAAACGAGCCTTCAACTTTGTCAATTGTTCATTCTCCTCCCTCTTCAACTTGAACACCCATTTATTTTTTAGTGCTTTTATGCCTTTGGGAAGCTCCACCAACTCATAGGTGTCATTCTTCAATAATGACTCCATTTCAGACTGCATCGCCATCATCCACTTGTCATTGTCTGTATGAGTCTTCGCCTCGTCAAAGCATTCAGGCTCTCCATCACTAGTCAACAATATATATCTGCAATATGGATCATCTCCATCACTGGTTAGCAAAATATATTGTGTAGAAGGATATTTACTATTTGGCTTCGGCACTCTGTTGGATATTCGAACCGACACTTGGGCATTGTCTAGCTGCTCTTCCTGATTAGGCTCCCCGTCATCAGGGTCCTCTTGATCATCAACTCTATCTTCAACTTCTTCAGCTTCAGGCGTATCAGGGTTATCTTCATTTACCACATCTTAAGGTCTCTCATTTGGTTCTTCTTGGACCGGTGATGAATCATAGGTGAGGCGGTCTGCATTTTCTATAGTATTTTTGTCAAAATCCACAACGGTTTGATCTTCATGGAACACCACATCTCTGCTTCTAATTAACTTCTTGGTCTTTGGATTCCACAACCGGTAGCCCATCTCGTCATTGCCATTCCCAAGAAAGATGCATGGGATAGCTTTGTCATCTAGCTTTGATCTTTTCTCTTTTGGTACATGTGCGAATGCTTTGCAACCAAACACCCTCAAGTGAGAATATGAAGCGCTTTTACCGGTCCATACACTCTCTGGAGTCTCCAAGCCCAAGAGTACACTTGGTGTTCGGTTGATAAGGTAACATGCAGTTGTTACGGCTTCACCCCAAAACTCCTTGGCCAGGTTAGCTGTCTTCAACATGCTTCTCACTTTCTCCAAAATGGTGCGGTTCATCCTCTCTGCTACACCATTATGTTGTGGAGTGCCAGGAATTGTCCTTATGTGTCTGATGCCATGCTTTGAACAATAATGTTTGAACTCATTTGAAGTGTACTCGCCACCATTATCAGTGCGGATACATTTGAGGGTTCTACCTGTCTCCCTCTCCACCATGGCATGAAACTGCTTAAAGGTTTGGAACACCTGGTCTTTTGATTTCAACAAATAAACCCTAACCTTTCGTGAAGCATCATCAATATAAGAAACATAATAATTATTATGACCATGTGATTCAACTTCCATTGGGCCACATACATCTGAGTGTATTAGGTCTAATACATTTTCTTTCTTTGTGAATGTGCTTGAAAAGTTAACTTTATGTTGCTTACCAAATAAACAATAATCACAAGAGTCAAGAGAGGTACCTTTAGCAAAGGGAATAAGAGACTTCTTTGCCAGGACTTGCAATCCCTTCTCACTCATGTGGCCTAGTTGCTTGTGCCATAGACTTGGAGAAGAATCATCTACAACATTCAACTCCCCTTTTTAAATCTTGCCATATGTCTTATAGAGAGTACAACACATCTTCCCTTTTGCAACCACTAGCGACCCTTTGGTAAGCCTCCACTTTTGATCACCTCCATGATGATGAAACCCTTGTCTATCAAGCACGCCGGTTGACATTAGATTGAGACGTAGACCAGGAACATGTCTAACGTCCTTCAACATAAGCTTGTAGCCCACATCTGTCTCAAAACAAATATCTCCAATTCCTGCAATCTTGGAGTAACCTTCATTGCCCATCTTCACAATCCCATATTCACCACCTTTGTACGTAGTGAAGTACTCTTTGTGTGGAGTGGCATGGAAAGAGGCTCCAAAATCAACAACCCATGCAACACTGAGAGAATCGTCGACGTGACAACATTCACCTTCAAGACAAAGGAGCTCATACACATCATCACACACGGTAGCGACAATATTTCTTGTGTCATTCTTCGGTTGATGAGTATTGGCATCAGGGATTTTCCTTGGTTCCTTCTTCAACTGGTTGCGATTCTTCTCCATGTGGCCAAAGATACCACAATGATGGCACTTTCCATTGAATCTTGTTTTGGATCGGCTCACATTCCTTCCATGACCTTTGGGTCCTCTACTTTTGCTTCTTCCTCTATTCTCCGCGACAAAAACTTGGCTATTGTCGGAGCTTGAAGAACTCTTTCTTGTTTCTTCATTCAACATATTATTTTTAACATTATCCAAGGTTAATTCACCATCAGGAGCAGAGTTACTTACAGTCACAACAAATGTCTCCCAATTATCCAGCAACGACCCCAATAGCAGCAATGCTTGCAACTCGTCATCAATTTTCATCTCCATGGTCGCCAACTGGTTTATAATGCTCTGAAAGTTGTTGAGGTGCTCCGTCACCCTCACACCATCACGATATTTCATATTAACAAGTTCTTTGATGAGAAAAGCTTTCTTTGCGGCGGTCTTCTTCTCGAATAAGGACTCCAATTTCGTCCACAACTCATGAGCATCAGTTTCATTTGCGACATGGTGGAATACACTATCCATCCATTCTCGGATATGGCCGATTGCTTTACGGTTCACCTTCTTCCAATTAGCCTCTGATGTCTTGGCCGGCTTAGCTCCGGGTCCTTCTATTGGAGTGGTTGAGTCGCACCATAGTGCTTCTTGATCCTTCCATTCTAACCCCACGCCCACGAACAGAGCTCTGATACTACTATTGGGAAAAAAAATAATAGAATGGAAATAATAACTCAAACCACAAAAAGATAAATATGCGAGGATAAAAGAGTAGAGAAAAGAGAACATCAGATATAACGTGGTTCGGCGATGTGCCTACGTCCACGGGGTAGCAACAACAAGAACTTCCACTATGATGGGGTACAAGAGATACACAACTCCAAAAACACAACTTGAAGGAAACCTTCTCTCACTCTTGTTTTGCTTCCTACAACTACACTCTCAACTTGGAGTGGACACTCTTCACTCTTCACTCTCAACTTGGATGAAGATGTTTCTCTTGGATGAGATATATAAGAATGAGCAAATGCCCCTCTTTTTATAGGCTAAAGGGGAACCCTCTAGAAACCGCATTTATGCTCACTCTTCATGAACCTTCAATAACCTTCAATTGGTATATGAACCATCACTTGCCTCTTCATGAACCTTTCATAACCTTCTTGGTGTATAAACCATCACTTGGGTTCTAGACAAACCTTTCATTTTCCTTGAAAAAACACAATTACCAATTATTATTATTTTATTTGTTTGGGCTTGGTCTAGATATCTAACACTGGTGGCGTCGACCACATATAACACCTTGCCAATGGCAAAAGTGATTGGTTTCATTCCATGACCTCAGAGCTGTAGAAGGGTCAGCAGTTACTTGTCTTTTTATTTCAAGCAAAGCCAGTCTATCTGTCTCATTCCCACTCAATGTCGAAGAAAGGCATGAGTGAAGAATAAGAGCATGCATGAAAAACATTAGCGAAATGAACAAGTAAAGCCCCATGATATCAGACTTGTGAAACTTAACTTGGCATACAAATCAAATTTATAAGCTACCAGCAGCTGGATGAACAATAATAGTCATCCATTCATTAATTTCCTTATACAGTGACCTCATAAAATATTCAGCATGCAGAGAAGGAAGACTTGATAAAAAGAAAATTCCAAGAAGAGGCGTGTTGAATATGGCGCTATACAGACTTTTCATGGGTCAAGTACTAATTGATTGCTAGTGAAGTGAGTGTTGGATGACTTAAGAATTGTCTCTCAGTATTGCAAAGTCCTGCCATGCTAATAGATGACACTATGAACAAATCACACCATCAGTGTAAATAATTAATTAAATAAATGTGGTGTTGTAGGAGAATTAAATGATAAGTAAAGCGTCATCTTATTGATTGATAATGAGATATTTATATAGGTATTGCATCAAGTATCCCGAATAATCAGAGATTCTCTATCTACTGAATATACTAGTAATCTAGTCTAATTAGGATAAGACACACCACAGAAGTTACAGAATTAATCTTCCTTAAACATGTGGAATTTTTTTCTTTTAATCAGTTTTTTTTAATCGACTGATTTTCAACTATAGTTATTTTCTTTTTCCGTTAGTCGAATGAAGAAAAATATGTGTTACTATATATTGATAGCAAATGTGGTTAACGTACAAAGGCGTTTGCATGGTATAAGGAATATGTAAAAGCCAACGAGACACTGAAAGCGCTGAAAGCTTCTACTCCCAAGCTGCCAAAACATTGGATTTTTCCAGTTGCAAATGAGATGAAATTAAATACCGATGGCGCGTTTTTACCAACCTTTAGTATTTTGTGCGATTCGTTTAGCCAATTTCATGCTTGTTTTGCAGATAGATGTGAAACCATTTCTTGTTTGTTTCATGTGGAGTTGGTAGCTATTCACAAGTTGCAACTTGCAAGTGATTCGAGCAATGCAATTGAGGTCAGTTTTACTAAAACATGAAAAAATTCATACAACTGATGTTTTTGTAGAAACTCCGGCCCACTTAAGATTACCGACAATCAGTAATAGGACTACATTACATTAAATATAACTCTAAATTACCACTTTAAATATAAACTTGTCATCAAATTTGTAAATCAGTGTACAATATCGAGTGTAACATACTAGAAACACTTTGGCTCCAGCCTTGTGGAACATACAAAGTCCTTAATTATTGGATATAAGTAAATCTCAGCATAGTATTTGGAAGACACGGTTTTGTAGGTCGGCTAGGTTTCGAAGAGTGCTCCAACAGTCCTTTATTTATAATTAGTGGTGTTCGACTAGATTTTCTCAGTGCTTACTACTTCCATTTCTTGTTCAATCAAAATGATAATATCAATTCGACTTTCCAAGTCAAACTTTCTTGGCTTATCTGCATCAATCCAGTTCCCAGTTTATTCCCATGAATTGATCGTCAATTGAAAGTTTAGCTTGTGGAATACGCTTGGTTGTGAATAGTGTATCTTAAATAACTCACTGCTCTTTTAAATGTTATTTTATTAGAATCAGTTGGAAGTTTAGCTGCAATAGTAAATGGTAACAACTAAATACACCAGACAATGTGACCAGATTCAACTTAATCCAACTTAGTAGGAGAAGAAGTAACCACATCTCCCACTAGTTTGTCTGTCTCCATGACAACTTGTTCAGGTTCCACAAAGAGCCAGATCATTAATTTCCAAAGTTTCTGAACTTGAACAGGCCCAAATATGAAAATGTCAAAACCAGGCCAATCCCAATCCAACCCTAGATGGGAGTCCACCTCCCACCAAAGACCAGCCGTCACCACCACGAAAACGACCACCGCCGAACCACCAACAGCCGACCAAAGATCACCGTCGCCACCATCTACACCGGATTCAACCGGCCATCCCAACGCCCACTTAGAGCACATATCCACCCCCGCAACACTAGTTCCAACGCCCACCATCTTCTCAACGACGTCGCCTACCTCCAGCGGTACACCGCTGTTAGAGTCGCCGCCACCAAAGCTAGATCCGGCATGAAGGTTTCCTATCGCGCCGACGCCTACTAAACGATTCGAAACCGAGATGAGAAAGCCTCTGTCGTCGAAGTCAACTCTTCCTTTCATCTATGGTGACAGATCCGGCCTCCACAACAGCCGAACCATAGACCGATTGGAAGATTTCAATTGGGGTATCCTCCTACGCTTTTCTTTTTCTTTTTTTGAAATAAGGGCAGTGTGGCTGCCCTCAAACCTTCATTAATGAAATTGCTGAATAAATTGGACATAAAGCCTAAACCTCGAGCAATTAGTTTTGGACAAAATACTTGTTACCCCCTAAACTCTTTACTCAAAAACAGTTTTGTCCCCGACTTTTTAAATTAAACTGGTACATCCTCAATCTTTCATTCTTCAACAGTTTAGTCCATTTCGTTAGTCTACCGTTAAAATATTCTGTTAACTTGCTGAGGTGACAATTTCCACCATTCCAACTCAGCTGGATGTCTACCACATCAGTAAAAATTTTAAAATACCCCTGGATCATTTTCACCTTTTTATTAACATATATTCTGTAATATCTAGAAAATTTGTTATTAATTTTAAATGTTTGTTTGGAATTATTTAGTTGACTTTTTATTCTTTTGGTTTCTCGAGAAACTTTCTTAACCAAAGTTGTAGAGTTCGGCGATACGAGTTCGTTGACACGCGGCACGCGTAAAGCAGATGTCGTATGAAGAAGTTATGGTCAACTGAAATTTTGGGTCTCAGAAATTTTAGGTATAAATAGAGAAAATGTTCTGGGGTTCTATTATTGCTCAACACTTTGTTTTTCTCTTTTTTTCCTCTCAAACGCGCCCTTTCAGAATCAAAAATATCCGACCGACCCGACCCGACCCGGATTTTCCGGCGAGCTTCGACGGTTCCAGACGTCGGCACCAGTCGGGTTTTCTTCGTCTCATCTGTGCGAGCTTTCCTGTGGTGGCGGCTTGCACCAGTTCGCGTTGGTCTGCGCAAATCAAAGCTTGCAGCAAGCGGCGGCGACCCGGTTTCGTTTCTTGCTCTGTTCTCCGCCGTCCGGCGACGCCAGCCTTCGTGCCACCCATCAAAACGTTCAGCTCGACCTCATCTTCCATTTGATACATGACCCCCCACCCCCTCCCCCCCCCCCCCCCCCCCTCGAGCGTACCACCGTGCACAACGCAGCGAAGCTCGGAAGCCACTGCCGACGTCAACGTTGGTGCATCAGGCTTTTCCGGCGAGACCGAAGTTCAAGGCTTGCATCTGCCGGTCGACTTCCTTCCTCTGGACACGTTGGAGTGGGTCTTGCAGCTCGGTTTGAAGGGACGACTTCTGTTTTGGGCTGCGACCTTGCAGCGGCCCTCTCGATCACGTTCTAACCGAGGGTCTTGCAGCTCGGTTTGAAGGGACGACTTCTGTTTTGGGCTGCGACCTTGCAGCGGCCCTCTCGATCACGTTCTGACCGAGGGTCTTGCAGCTCGGTTTGAAGGGACGACTTCTGTTTTGGGCTGCGACCTTGCAGCGGCCCTCTCGATCATGTTCTGACCGATTGGGACGAGTTAAAGGTTGAAATTGATTCAGGGGTATTTTAGATATTTTTACTGATGTGGTAGATATCCAGCTGAGTTGGAATGGTGGAAATTACCACCTCAGCAAGTTAACAGAATCTTTTAACGGTAGACTGACAGAATTGACTAAACTGTTGAAAAATGAAAGATTGAGGATGTACCAATTTAATTTGAAAGGTCGGGGACAAAACTGTTTTTAAGTAAAAAGTTTATGGGGTAACAAGTATTTTGTCCTAATTTTTTTGTATGTGTGTCATTTGTTTGGACATAGACTCGTCGTTCCAATCACAGAAGTGCATGGTTAATTGGTTTCATTCCAGAACTCGCGACTTCAAAAGGCTAGGGACCTAGGGTCATGAGTTATTCTAGTCGATCAATACTAGAAGCAAGGCCAGCAGATCGATCTGTCTCATTTCCTTTCAAAGCCACAGACAACTGAAAATGGGTTCAGAATAACGTACGTATATGCAGGCAAGCAGATTGCAAAAACATAAGTGTAGTTGAATTCGATCTATTATAAAACTTTATGCGGCTATTTGTTTAGCTTTTTGAAAAGATCGTATCCATTTTATAGTTGGTGTTCACTTTGTACTGTAGTTTGCACTAGTAACACTTTGCACGTATCGGAAATTAAGTTATTTTTAATTAAGTAAAGTTGGTCATAATTTAGTGGCTTTTAAGTGTTGGAAGAGAATGGATATACAGTGCATTAGGCATCTATATATTTTCGACTAAAAATAAAGAATGGAAACGTTAAGAGAAGCACACCAAAGACCAAAACCAAAACCAAAACCAAAAGATCGAGGCATGTTTGACAAATCTACGGCACCAGACTTTTCATGGCCGGAGCACCGATTAAAAGAAATGGAAGTGAACTGAAGTGTTCACTACGCCATGGCGCTCGTCAAGCGACGAGAAAATGGCAAGAGAAACAGGTAAGTCGCTTATTAATATCAAGAGCGACCGAAATACAACCTGTCGCACCTGTGCAGGATAATAAGCGACCGATATGTTACCAGTCGCCTTTAACCATTCAAAGCGACTTAAAATACCGTGCCCCTTTCTCCGTAGCAATATTCCCGTCGCTTTAATTTTTGAGAGACCGTTATACTTGTTACGTCGCATATATCTTTTAAATACATATATGTTTTAGATCTCACTTTTTCAAAAAGTGGTTGAAAAATGTCTGAAAAAAAAGGGGCTGTGTTTTTTCTGGGTTTGCTGAAAAATGGTGATTTTTTCTCTTTTGGGATTGTAAATGTTGGGTCTTCACTTGTAATTGCTTTGAAGGTTAGTGTGATCTCTCATTTTCATCTTTAATACCATTTTATGTGTTACTATGTTGATTGTAGGTTTTGAAATTTTGGGTTTGATCTTCATATTTTGATGGATTTGTGTGTAATTTATGATTGAGTTCTTTAATTTGTGATAGATTTTGTATAGATTTTGTGTTAGATTAACCATATTTGTGTTATAATATGTTTACATTCAAATTTAGACTAACCATAAATGTTGAAATATTTATATATATAAATATATATTTATATATATAGTGGATAGTGTAATTTAAATTGATGACTTTTTGTTTATTTGTGGTTGATTAGTGAATTAGTGTTATAATTATTAAGGAATTTGGTTGAGAATTTGGGTTTTTGATATAATATGTGCATAGTTAAAATTATAGTATCATTATATAGAATATTTGAAAAGTTTTATTGTAGATTTTGTATAGATTTTGTGTTAGATTAATCATATTTGTGTTATAATATGTTTACATTCAAATTTAGACTATTATAGTAAGAAAATGTTGAAATATTTATATATATAGTGGATAGTGTAATTTAAATTGATGCACCTTTTGTTTCTGCATGTTTATACTTTATTTTCATGTATTACCCGTTTTCGTGGTCAACTAAGAACACTGGTAATATGAAGAAGAAGAAAAATTCAGTCAAATAATTGGGGTTGTGGTAATTGTATGAATGACAGGGCCTTTAGTTATATGAACACTGATATATACATTGTTGTAAGCTAGGGTTCATTAATCATTTAGTTGCTTATTGTCAGCTTACATGAAGCTAGGGTAGCTGGTCGTGCAGAGGTGACATAGCCTTTGCTAAGTTCATATTTTTTGTGGCAGGTTCATATCTAATTTCAAACTGAAAGTCAGATGCCTTTTGGAGTTGTGTTTCTTGTGGGAGTTTTTGAACTTGCAGTATACAGCTATACATTGATTAACAAGATTGCTGGCTGATTTTTTTGTTGACTGAGCATACATTCTGTAAATTCTTTACCAATTAAGAAATATATATTTCATATTCTCACAGAAAATTATTTGTGCCAATCTTGTTTTCATATACACTTAACTTTTTTCAAGCTTTGACATATGCTATGTCTGTATAACACTTTTTGAATGATGGATCCTTTTGTCCTTGATTAAACTGTAGGGCTTCTATGCAATCGACCTTCAACACGATGGCCAGTTCCAATGGGTTCAAGATGTGGCAGCTTCTCGATACAAGGATTGGAAGCACGATTGCAGAAGACATTGGGAAAAATTCGGGGCGGACGTTCCATTGGAGTTCCTTAAACGGCCTAACGAGTGGGAGTGGTTGGTCAAGGAATTCAGCAGTGACGAGAATAAGGTAAACTCAGTAGTTTCAATGTCAGCATCCTTGATTTAATACCTTTGCTGAAACCAGTTTAACACCACTCATCCTTCATTTGATTTGTGTTCAGGAGT
The DNA here is from genome assembly GCA_963682095.1 of Potentilla sterilis. Classification (NCBI taxonomy): domain Eukaryota; kingdom Viridiplantae; phylum Streptophyta; class Magnoliopsida; order Rosales; family Rosaceae; genus Potentilla; species Potentilla sterilis. The sequence goes on from OY821763.1 coordinate 35,228,378, forward strand.
TAAGTTTGAGGATGAAGAGTATCCGAAGGGCTCCCACCCGGATGAACCACCATTCGGGGACCACTGCGATTAGTTACTGGGCACAGGAGCATGCGTTAGCGGGACATGCAGCCCCCTTGGTCGCAGCCTTTAAGGATGCATACGCCAAGGATAAGATTGGCGCTACATACGTGGTAATTACCTAAAACTAAACTAAGATTCATTCATATATTTTATATCAGCGAGTACATATCACGTAATTAACGCTAGCTCTTATGTAATGTTGTAGGAGGCAATGGAACGGGAGGTTCAAGAGAAAGTCGACCAGTGGAGTAGAGACCACCCGGACGCTGAAGATGGAGAGGCACTGCCTGTTGAAACCCAGCTCAGCGTCATAACGTCACGAGTTGGTGAAGGAAAGGGCACCACATATAGAAGACTCGGCAGATACGTGAGGCGAGAGCCCAAGAAGAGAGGAGGTGTCTCCCGTGTTGACGTAGATGCCATCGTAGAGGCAAAAGTGCAGGAGCGAGTTGCGGAGCAAATGAACGCTATGCAGGAGGAAATTCAGCAGCAACTACAGCAACGAATGCAGCAACAAATGCAGCGGCAAGTGGATGCAGCAGTGGATGCAGCAGTGGCTCTTGCTGTGGCCAAACTTTTGGAGAAGCAATCCCAATTGCAAGAAGGTACTACCTCCAATGACAACCCCTCACCCTCTAACACTTAGTCTCCAATGGCCAAACTTCTAGTTGACTGTTTAGAGAACATTTGGGTTAGTTTGTGTTAGTTTTAATTTGACAATTAGGAGTTTGTACAGTGGTTTGCAATGGATATTGAGTTTCAAGACAATGTAATGTTTTAAACTCTATTTAATGTCAATGCAATGTTTGTGTGTGAGATTTGTTGGCTGTGTTGAGTTGAATGTTGATGTGTATGTTTGTTGTGGAAAAATGCAGGTTTTTATGCACAAAAATGGGCATTACAGATACAGGCCCTGCGTTGCAATACAGGGAACTGATTCAGGCGACTAAGATACATAAATCAGCCGCTACAACCGTTTAAGAGACGAGCCAGCGAGCAAAGAAACCAGTCGCTCTAACTGGGTTAGCGACTACCCAAGATAGTCACTCTAAAGTCACTAGCGACAGCGGGTTCCAGTCCCTAATGGGGACACGGTTAAGAGACGGCATTATATACCAGTCGCTAGATAGGGAGTAAAAGCGACCAAAGAACCCTGTCGCTCTAAGAGTGTTAGCGACTACCCAAGATAGTCACTCTAAAGCCACTAGCGACAGGGAGTTCCAGTCGCTAATGGGGACACGGTTAAGAGACGGTATTATATACCAGTCGCTAGATAGTGAGTAAAAGCGACTGGTTATCTATTCCAGTCGCCTTTAGGATATAGCTACATGTTGCTTGCGACCTCTTATAAGCGACTACTTTACAGTCGCAAATTGTCTTTTGTGGCTGTTATGTAGTCGCCTTCCTTGTTTTTTACCGGTCGCCAGGAAGGACCTTTGGCGTAGTGGTTGGATGGGTCAAGTATTAATCATCTTTTAGACTAATGTTTTTGACAAAGTCTTTTAGACCGATGTTGCATATATATATATATATATATATATATATATCCATTAGCACTCGAAGTTACTTCTCATTTGAATTATTTTTTTTTTAATTATAATATCTCACATTCATTAATCTCATGACAGCCATTAGATACTCACCTGCTAACATTATTACCTTATCTCTATTTAGTGGCGGATCCAGGAAATTTTGTCAGCCAAGGCAAGAATTACTTGTCACTTGAAAATATAATCCACTTCAATTAAAAAAAATTACAATACAACTTTCAATCAACGATGAGACGGTAATTGTCCACACGTGGATCCGCCACTGTCTCTATTAATTAAGCCAATTTGCCTTATGGAACTGCTCTTCCGCTAATACTTATATTACCCTCCTTTTAAAATAACCCTCATATAGCAAATTTTATACAACATGGGTAGAAGAGTAAACATACAAATAGCAAAACAAACAAAATGCAGAATATAGGAAAACATTTTCAGTTTTCCAAAACTCCCACGTTGTTGCAGTAAACGCAGTCCCACGGCGCTTCTGATCTCAAGTCGCACGAAGATATTTGACGAGTTGATAGTACTCAGCCTTCACTCAATTTTTACAATTTTGGTTTCCATTGATTTCAGGATTCTTTTTTATACTCTATCTAATTCTTTCTTAGTAGCTTTAAAGCAAGTACTCATCTTCTTTATTTGGTGTTCGCAGGGGGCATGACTAAAGCGGGAAAATGAAGTCACAAAGGTCGGAATCATATATAAGGGGTTTGATTCATGCAATTCATGATTATTGGGTTTTCAATAGGTATATCAGTAAGTAAGGACTATGTTTGGTTTCGATTGAGATCCTAGATGTTTGATAGATCATTTAAGGGAATTTTATTATTTAGTTTTTGCTAATCCTCAAGAAGGTTGAATTTCTCATCCCCTAATGTTGTTTGCTGCTTATATATTATGATCATGATGATTGCCAATTGTGGGTGTTATAGTGTGTTGAATTCATTCTTTTAGTCCTCAATGTTAATATTGAATCAATATTGTTGCACTGGCTACGTGAACTACATCTCTTTTTTTCTTTTTCAAGTCATGCACCGGTGAAGTGATTCAACGCTCTCTCCTTACAAAAATATGTTTTTGTAATGTAACAAAAAGGAAAAATAAGTTGAGGGCAAGTTATTAGAAGCAATGGACAGTAAGGATGCATGTTGACGAACAAAATGAACTAATCACATGCGCATGTGCGTGCGGCCCTTCCGCATGCATATACGTATAGCCTTAGTACATAAATTTTAATAAAAAGTCCATGAAAAAAATTATTATTTTATATTTTTATTATTTGATCGTTAAAGGCATATATAATAGTTTATAATATTTGTTATGTGTAAGTGTTAGGTGTTGTGCAACACATAACCAATTTGAGTGTTAACTATTAAGTGACATTGACACACACAAAGCAAAACAAAAAAGCAATATACGCACGCGCGAGCGCGGCCCTTCTGCACACGCAGCATCGCGCAGGAAGGCTAGTAGATATTTAATTATATGTGTAAGGAGTATATATAAGGTGGAAATGATGTCTAGTGTTAAAAGCATAATATTGATGATACATATTGTGCATGGTGCTTCCCTCCAAATCGAATTAGAGAATTGCAGTTAGTGTCAACTAATTATATATGTGAAATGTCCGAGTTAGGTTGCCCAACTTACAAAGAAGTACCAACTATCCTCGATCTGTTTGATACAATAAGTTTATCTCTTATCCTAAACAACTCAGCCACAACATCACTAATGTCCATCCTTTTTCTCGGCAACTCGGCAGAACAAGCAACCCCAACTTCTAAAATGGAAATCAAGCTTTCTCGGAGATTTCTGAAAACCCTTCTGCTATCCTCACTAGCATTCTTGTCTGCAACCATGTTCCGATGAACACCTTCCTGAATAAGAGCAGGATCCAAAATATCTAACACTCGCTCCGGCAAAGCTGCCTTTACAAAGTTGTGAAGGTTTGAAGTACCTTGAAACATGTCATCAGTTGGCTTTTTTCCTGTGAACATTTCCAGCAAAAGGATGCCGTAACTGTACACATCACCTCGTGTCCAAACTTCGTTCCCCATGCCATACTCTGCATTATGAAATACCATAGTTTTGGGTTCAAGTATTTTCAAGAAACTATTAACGTAAGAATGGTATGATTAGCAAATTTAGGTCTCACTAAATAATGTACCTGGAGGAGCATAGCCGATGGTTCCTTTTACTCCGACGGAGCTTGATTGATTACCAGGAGTGTTGGCAAGGAATCTTACCAGTCCAAAATCACCAACATGTCCAACCATATCATCATCAAGAAGAACATTGCTTGGCTTCAGGTCACAGTGAACTATGGGCGTATCACAATGGTGATGGAGATAATCAACAGCCATGGAGACATCAATAGCAATATTCAACCTCTGAAAAAAAGTCAAGCTCCTTGGTTTGTCCAGTGTCTCAGCAACCGTCTGAGTTGGATGCAACCATTTATCTAAGCTCCCATTAATCATGAACTTATAAATCAAGGCCTTGAAATCACTACCATGAGAGTCAAAACCCGAACATACAGAGAGTACCTTCAAAAGATTACGGTGTCTAATTTTTCTCAAGGCCTTACATTCAGCAATGAAACTTTTTGAAGCTCCATGACGGACAAGGTTTAATACTTTGACAGCGACTATTCTTTCACCTTCATTCAGTACTCCTTTGAACACATATCCAAAGCTGCCCTCACCAATCAAATTTGCAGAGGAGAATCCATCAGTAGCTTTTACCAGTGATTGGTAAGAAAGCTTCAGAAAATTTTCCGGATCACTTGAACTAGTTGGCTTCTTTGTTTTCCTCCAAAAGCAATAAAGATACAGTAACAGCAGTGCACTAGTGATTCCAAGAAAGACGTCACACACTGCGACGATGATCGATAGGGTGGTTTTGTTCAACATTTTGGAATGTTGAAACGTAATTTGCCAATTGAGAAGAACTAACTTATAAGCTATTAGCAGCTATAGCAATGGAATTCAATTAATTAAATTTCTCATTTTTATCGTTGACCTAAGGATAAATCAACAAGTCATCAATTATTTATAGAAGACTTGGCAAATATATATGTATCAGCACTAATAAGTTATCAGCACTAGTTGTCTAGTTGGTTTGCATGAGGGGGTGAAGATCAATACTTGACCCATGCAACTAGACTTTTCTTACATCAATTCTGTTCTAGTCTATTGCGTGTGGCTGGGTTTGGATCGTTTTCGCCTGGCAATTACCTAAAAATAACAAACTAATTGAAAAAATCTCAGTGGACTTACAAAAAATAAATGAAGAAGATTTTTCTCCCCAGTGATTTGAGTCATGAATAGAGGACCATCCAGGAAGTTGCTTCTTACGTTAGGTATCTGTACGTTACTCCTGTGGTGCCTGAAATTCATAACATGCAGATTTATAGAACCAGTAACTCTTCTTAACAATCAGGTAGGATAAGTAGTATTACATAAAACAGATAGGTTGGAAATAAAACAACATTAAGGGGGTTTGGCTTTGCCATCTGCTACCCGCTCTTAAGTAGCTCCTTCATATTTGATAATGTTTTGGGAGCATGGTGAAATGTTAGGAAATTGATTCTCAGTATCTAAGTAGAATGAAAATATATTGATAGGAGAATATTTGATAATGATTCTGTTGTATCTGTGTAGCATAATTGTAGGATTAGTTTCCTTGTGAGAGAGGTATTCCTCCTGTGTATATACTCAGTATCTATCAATGAATAATTCATTCTAGCCAAACTAGTTCTTTTCATGGTACCAGAGCAGGTACAAGATCCATAGGCGCTGCACTGTATCTCTCGTGCAGTAATCCTTCTTTCATAAGTCGCTGCATCCTATTTCTTGTGCAGCCTCTTTTATTTCATCATGGGCAAAATTGAAGAACCCATATCCAGCAAGGGAAGCGAATCTGATGCTCCAAAATCAGATGTCTCTAACCCTTTCTTCATTCACCCTTCAGATCATCCAGGCTTAGTTTTGGTTTCCAAAATCCTCAATGGAGATAACTACTCCACATGGCTGAGAGCCATGAAAATTGCTCTTAACCCCAAAAACAAACTTGGTTTTGTTAACGGTGTCATCAAACCACCCTCGGCGGAGAAGTACCCAGATGACTATGCAACTTGGTCTCGGTGCAATGATATGATCCATTCTTGGATCATCAATTACATAGCTCCAGAAATTTCTAATAGTGTGATGTACTACACCACTGCACGTGAAGTTTGGGAAGATCTTCGTGAACGTTTCTCTCAAGGTAACGCACCTCGCATTTTTGAAATCCAGCGAGAGATTGCGTATCATCGACAAGATCAGAATTCAATCTCTGCTTATTACACCAAGTTGAAAGTTTTATGGGATGAGTTATCGTCCTACACGGATGCGGCCTCTTGCACTTGTGGGGCACAACAAGATCGACAACGGCTGATGCAGTTCCTAATGGGTTTAAATGAATCCTATAGTGCAGCAAGAGGACAACTTATTCTTATGAATCCTCTTCCTACAGTCAGGCAGGCTTATGCTGCTGTTTGCCAGGAAGAAAAACAAAGGCATCTCAGTGTAACACACATCATAGAATCCAGTACAAGTGCTGCCATGGCTGTGAGAAACAATCGGTCTGTTCATTCTGCTCCCTTCAATAGAGCTGAGAGTTCTGATGGCTTTAATGGTTCCCAAGGTGGCCGACCATCTGATCAAGAGCAACGCCGTTTTGGTTTTTCCAGAGGACGTCCTCAGTGTACTTATTGTAAGGAGAAGAAGTTTAAAGATATGTGGCATCGAACTGAAAATTGCTGGAAGCTACATGGATATCCACCAGGGCACCCAAAAGAAAAATTCAACAGGCCTAAGAATGAAGAGAACCGTAATCGTAATTATGCAGCAAATCAAGTCTCTGAGGGATTCACCAAAGATGACGTCAAGGCTATATTGTCAGGTATTTCTGAAACTCAACTCTAGCAATTTATTTCTATTGTGAAAGATGATAATCCTCAAGTGCATGCTGCGATGACTAAACCAACAACTCCGCCAGGTTTGTCTAGAATCTGCTCAAATCATTGGATTATTGACAGCGGTGCAACTGATCATATTGTTTCATCTTCAAATTTATTTACACATAAAGAGAAAAATTGTTCCTTACCTCCGGTACTTTTGCCTAGTGGAGAAAGGGCTGCTATTGTTACAAAGGGATCATTGTCTTTGAATTCGTCCTTTTCTTTACATGATGTACTATGTTTTCCCACATTCAAAGTCGACTTGATGTCTGTTAGTCGACTGACGAGAGGCCTAAATTGTTCAGTGACATTTTTCCCTTACTGGTGTATTTTGCAGGATCTGACTTCGAGGAGGACGATTGGTTTGGGTAAAGAGCGTGATGGACTTTATTATCTAGTGGCTCTAGCGACAGAGAAGAAATCTACCAATAACATCCCCACAAATGCCAAACATTCTTCCTGCAACTTTGTCACCTCACCCACTGATCTTTGGCACCAGCGTCTAGGCCATGTCTCCTCTTCTTTTTTAAGTTTTATTGCAAAACAATTTCTACATGTTTCTGTTTGTCCAAATAATGTCTGCCATGTTTGTCCTTTGGCTAAACAGAGTCGGTTACCTTTTAGTTCGAGTTCTATTTCATCTGTAAACCCTTTTGATCTTATTCATTGTGACATTTGGGGTTGCTATAAACATCGTTCCATATCCGGTGCTCATTATTTTCTTACGATTGTTGACGATTATACAAGATTTACTTGGGTATTTTTGATGCAACATAAAGATGAAACACAATCCCTTTTGAAAGAGTTTTTTGCTTTTGTCACCACACAATTTTCTACTCATGTCAAACAAATTCGTAGTGACAACGGTGGTGAATTTCTTTCTCTTCGATCTTTTTTCAAAGAGAATGGGGTTGTTTTCCAACATTCATGTGTTTACACGCCCCAACAAAATGGGGTTGTGGACCGCAAACATCGACATATTCTTCAGGTTGCTCGCGCCTTAAAGTTTCATGCCACTCTCCCTTATAAATTTTAGGGAGAGTGCGTTCTCACAGTTGTTCATATTATCAATCGTCTTCCCACGCCTATCTTATCTCTTCAAACACCTTTTGAGCGATTATATCATAAATCTCCTTCTTTCTCTCATCTGCGTGTTTTTGGTTGGCTAGCTTATGCCACTAACACTCATGTTACACACAAATTCTCTCCTCGTGCTATTCGTTGCATCTTCATTGGTTACCCACTCGGTCAGAAAGCTTACAAATTGTATGATCTGTCGACAGGAAAGATTTTCACTAGTAGAGATGTTGTGTTTCATGAAAATATTTTTCCTTATGCATCCAACAGCACAGAACTAAGCCCAAGCGTCCCACATACTCAGGCCCAGTCCACTGGCCTTAATCCATCCCCAACTCTAGACTTTGACATTGACACCACCTTCGCACCCCATCTCTTTTCTCAACAAGCTGATACCAATCTCTCAATTGAGTCGCCACCAGCTCAAACTGACTCTTCCTTTTCCCAATTCCGATCTTCCTCGGCTCCACCCCAGCCGTCCGATCTCCCTCCAGCCTCATCCACACCAGATGCCTCTGCTCCGTCTGATCTTCCAGTCAATCTCGTCGCATCACCACCATCGCCGACACCTCTTCTCCGTCGCTCTAGTCGCACCACTGCTATGCCCGACAAGTTCTGCGATTATGTGTGCTCTCAGGTCTCAATGCCTTCACCTATTCCTTCGTCTCCTTTGATGTCGGGTCCGACCAAAGGTACACGATATCCGTTGTCCAATTATATCTCTTATCATCGATATACTCTTGGTTATCAATGTTATATTGCTCAGGTCAGTCAACTGTCTGAGTCCCAAACTTATGCCGAGGCTGCTCCTCATCCAGAATGGCAAGAAGCCATGCGTTCTGAATTGCAGGCACTTTATGATAATGGCACATGGTCCCTCACTCCTCAGCATTGGTCTCTTTCCCAATTAGACGTCAACAATGCTTTTTTACATGGGGATCTTACTAAGGAGATTTACATGGTACCACCTCCTGTTCTTCGGCGACAAGGGGAGGAAAATCTATTTTATCGCCTTCACAAATCTTTGTATGGGTTGAAGCAGGCTTCTCTTCAGTGGTTTGCCAAGTTTTCAGCAGCTATCCAGAAGGCCGGTTATGTTCAGTCTAAAGCAGATTATTCACTCTTCATTAAAAGGCAAGGCAAGTCTTTCACTGCCCTATTGATATATGTTGATGACATCTTAATTACTGGTAATGATTCAGATAGTATTGTTGTACTTAAGAAATTCTTGCATAGTCAATTTCACATTAAAGATCTTGGTGATTTGAAGTATTTCCTTGGCATCGAAGTATCTTCGTCAGCTCATGGGACTTTTATATCACAACGAAAGTATGCTTTGGAAATCATTAAAGATGCAGGATTGTTGGTTGCAGCCCCCGTTGATACACCAATGGAACGAGGTTTGAAGTTGTCAAATAAGAGTGATATTCTGAAGAATCCATCTCGGTATAGGAGGTTGGTTGGAAGGTTAATATATCTCACTGTGACAAGACCTGATATCACTTATGCAGTGCATATCCTGAGCAGATTCATGCATGAACCACGACTATGTCACATGGAGAGTGCACTTCGTGTTGTGAGGTATCTCAAGGGTGCTCCAGGGCAAGGCATATTCTTTTCATCAAATAGTGACTTCAGGTTGCATGCTTTTTGTGATTCAGATTGGGCAGGATGTCCAATCACTCGAAGATCCACCACAAGTTATTGTGTCTTTCTTGGGTCTTCATTAATCTCATGGAGGTCAAAACGACAGAAAACTATATCACTCTCTTCAGCTGAGGCAGAGTATCGAGCAATGACAGGTGCTTGTTGTGAATTAACTTGGCTTCGTTATCTTCTTAAAGATTTGAGGATTAATCATCAACAACCTGCCTTGTTGTATTGTGATAATAAAGCGGCATTGCACATAGCATCCAATCCGGTCTTTCATGAAAGAACTCGACACATCGAGATGGATTACCATTACATTAGAGACAAAATACTTGATGGTTCTATTGAAACCAAGTTTGTGAGTTATACACATCAATTGGCAGATGTCTTGACCAAGTCATTAGGAAAGGAATCGAAGCTTTTTTCCTATGATTCGCAAGTTGGGATTTCGGGATATTCACTCTCCAACTTGAGGGGGAGTGTTAGGAAATTGATTCTCAGTATCTAAGTAGAATGGAAATATATTGATAGGAGAATATTTGATAATGATTCTGTTGTATCTGTGTAGCATAATTGTAGGATTAGTTTCCTTGTGAGAGAGGTATTCCTCCTGTATATATACTCAGTATCTATCAATGAATAATTCATTCTAGCCAAACTAGTTCTTTTCAGAAAGCAGAGAGGCAGACAGAAATTTTCTCGTGGCGGATCGAAATTGCCACCACATATCTCTGTCATGGTTCTCACCATTCGAAGAACTGAAATTGTTGTGCAATCATGTAGAAGATGAAACTCCAATTTATATTTGGAAATTCATGGTTATATACTGTATCCTGTAGTGTTGGTAGAGCTACAATATTTTTTTTTTTTTCATGAAGTACATGGTGAACCGAATCAGTATCTTCACCGTACGTGTTACACACATTAACTTAGAATTTTAGATCGATTACAAGTTTATACAAATTAGTAAAAGCGACTGTAATAAGCATATATACTTTGCATACATATATGAAACTGCAGCTTTTTCTAGCACAACAGTAAACTTACTTTCAACAGAAACATTAACATCTAAGTCCAATTATAGAGAGATGGAAAAAATGCTCTCTCTCTCTCTTGAGAAAACCCTAGGGACGCAGCCGTTTGACGGCGGTGAATCTCAGAAATTTCTGTCCTCCGACAGTCAAAACTCTTAGTCACAAGGTGGCTCTGCAATCTGGTCTGGGAAGGGTGGTGATTTCTCCTTCTTTCCTCTTGGTCTTCGAAGCGGTGACGGTTGGTTTGAGGTGCCGATGACGCGGGGTGGTGGCAGGTTTGGAAACTTGCTGGGATTTAGATTTTTTACTCTTCTGGCATTGATGGCGGTGGCTTTTTTCGTAGAGCAACGCTATAGGGAACACAATCTGGTTGTTCTCTTCTGGTGTTGATGGTGTTTGGTGGATCGATGGTTGCAGTGGCGAGACGGAGAGGGTCTGTGTTGCAAACTTTCAGGTCTCTTCCCCGGGTACCCGGTGTAATCCAATAGATTTGGCTTTGGGTCGGAGTTCTGGTGGTTTAGTGCGGATCGCCGATCGAGATCTTGTAGTGGAAGACGACCTTGGAAAACCTGATCTCGCCGGTTGCGGCAGGTCGGGCTCAACAACTTGGCAACCTGACTGGATTTGGGGCAAGGATTTAAGCCTTGATTTGATGTCAGGTGATGGCACTACCAGAAAAAGGTTTTTCCCGACGAAATAAAAAAAAACAGCCGACGAAATAAAATTTTCGTCGGCTATTCCCAAGAATGGCCGACAAATTTTTTTTTCGTCGGTAAAAAAAAAATTCGTCGGCTATTCCCCTAGAATGGCCGACGATTTTTTTTTTTCGTCGCTAAAAAAAAAATCGTCGGCTATTCTCCTAGAATGGCCGACGATTTGAATTTTCGTCGGCCTTTCTCTGAAACTTTAGCCGACGAAAATTTTTGGAAGTATGGCCGACGAGTACTAGGTTTGATTTCGTCGGCTAAGATTAAAAAAAAAAAAAAAAAAAAAAAGAAGAGCTTCCATTTTCTATCACTATCGACAAACCATTGCTTCGTCCTTCAAATGCAAATGTGTCTTGAAATAAGATATGACCGAAATAATGAAATACGTCTACGGTTGAAAAATGAGAAGATTCCGACAAAATCTGTGTGCCGAATGTTGCGGTTAACTGTTTTTTACTTCCGTTTTCCTATGGGTAGCCTGAAGGTCAGTAAATATTTTGAGGAAAATTTTTATACGATTAGTTGCGTCTCATCGATTTGAAACTATTATCTGTTGAAGGTCAGGCCAAAAAACGTCATTTAGACAGGCCAATTACCATTTCTAAGCGTTTAAAGGGTTGACTCACCCGGTTGACCGTTCCGATCGAGCCTTTAACGTTGTCAGATGTAGTTGGATTTTTTTTCATACATGTATTTAATCTTAAAGGTGATATCTGACGGTTGGAATAGATTTTCCAAACTTTTAGATTCAAAATCGGAACATATGCACTAATGTTCTTTAACTTGTTTACTAAGTGTTTAAGTGAATGTATAGTTTCAAATAGTTACTATACGTACACTCTTCAAATGCAAATATGTCGTCAAATAAGATATGACCGAAATAATGAAATACGTCTACGGTTGAAAAATGACAAGATTCGGATAAAATCCGTATGCCGAAATAATGAAATCAGTCAAAACCCGGTTTACTGCAGATTTGGCGTCCGGCGTCCGAATGATGATTGTGATACCATTCCGGAAAGGGAACGACGCCAGGAATCAAACACGTGGCCTCGCCACGATGTGTGGGCTTTTTCGGGCTTTCGAGTTCGTTTAGGGCCTCAAAACGGCAATTTAGTATGTTTTCATAGAATAGCCGACGAAACATTGTATTTCGTCGGCTAAACTCTTGATCCGCGCCTTTTTATTGTCCGCCGTTGGATGGCTCAGATCTGACGGCTGTTGATCTTCCAAAGTATAGCCGACGAAATCTTTTAAATCGTCGGCTATTCTCTAAGTATAGCCAACGAAATTTTGTATTTTCGTCGGCTATTCTCTAAGTATAGCCGACGAAATTTTTTATTTTCGTCGGCTATTCTCTAAGTATAGCCGACGAAATTTTGTATTTTCGTCGGCTATTCTCCTTCTAAATCTTTTAAATCGCTTCCTCCCGCCTTTTTTCTCTCCTCCTCCGGCCTCCTCCTCCTCCTCCTCCGGCCTCCTCCTTCCCCTCCTCCTCCTCCTCCTCCTCCTCCTTCTCCTCCTCCTCCGGCCTCCTCCTTCCCCTCCTCCGGCCTCCTCCTCCTCCTTCCCCTCCTCCTCCTCCGGCCTCCTCCTTCCCCTCCTCCTTCTCCTCCTCCGGCCTCCTCCTCCTCCTCCTCCTTCCCCTCCTCCTTCCCCTCCTCCATCCAAAGCATAATTTATTTATTTTTTCCCTAAAATTTAATAATAGCCGACGAATTTTACCAATTTTCGTCGGCTATAAGTTGTATAGCCGACGAAAATTCTAGTATTTCGTCGGCTATAACTAATTAATGCCTATTAAAATATTAATATATTTCGAGAAAATAGCCGACGAATTTCGTCGGCTATAGTTAAAACACAATAGCCGACGAATTTCGTCGGCTATAGTTACTGAATTTCGTCGGCCATACTCGAAAATACCCGACGAAATTCGTCGGCAATTTCTCCCAGGTTTGGCCGACGAAAAATATTTTCGTCGGTAAATTCGTCGGCCATACACTACTATAGCCGACGAATTTGATTTTTTCGTCGGCCATTGTATTACCGACGGGGTTTTCCCGACGACTTATAGCCGACGAAAATTTCGTCGGTAGAGGGTATAGCCGACGAAAAATTGGCATAGCCGACGAAATTTTTTTCGTCGGCTATTCTCCCATATCTGGTAGTGTGGTATTCTTGACGCCATCTTGATTTGGACAAAGGTGTTTGATATTGTTAGCAACGAGGGTAGAACTTTGGTTGTTGCCGGCGGCTTTTTGGTGGCGGTGGTCGGTGTGATGGCGGCAGCAGTAGGCGTGTTGACGGTTGTTGCATTTTGGGAGCAGTCAGTCTCTTCGCTAGAGCTGACTTTGACCTTGAATGGGCCTGGGCTTGGGTGTCTATTGGACTTGCAGCTGATGGGGTCCATAAATTCTTGGCATGGTTTTTTCTATTGGGTCTTGGGCTTGCTTGGTTTTGGACTACCACACTTATGTGGGTGTGGATGGATTGGGTCTTTATCACCCATAGTCAGATCTAATTTTGAATTAAGGGCAGACTCAACTCATGGGTTGTTACTCTTTATTTCAGCTTCTTCATGAGTGATTAGAGTCTGTGAAAATAAAGGTGCTATAAACGATCTTCAGAAGGTGGATGTACTTTTAATAGTTGAATTCATAGGTGCAGCTAGGTTCTTAATTGTCATAGGGACTAATTCTTATTGTCGCCCCTATTGAGGGTTTTAATCTTTGTACTGTTTACTAAGTAATATATTTTTGTATTAAAAAAAAAAAACAGAAACATTAACAAGCACAACATTATTTCCCTCAATCTCTAGGATCAGTTTCACTAGCAAAATGTTTGTTCTGATATATGCTGAAGTGTCATCTTAATTATACTACCATATTCTACTTATTTGGTATGTATACTTGACATTTGGCCAGTTTCTAACTATCTCTACCACTACTAATTAACTCTTGGTTTATATATGCCATGGAAATCTGGGCGCCTGACTTCCTGCTTAGGGTTGGTTTTTATATATGGCAGGATATTCCTCCGCAAGCTCATGTCGATGTTGAGTAGGATCTAAAAATGAAAGAATGAGCGCATGCAAACCTGTCAGTTACTACTGTTCATATATGAAAGACATAATAGTCAAAATGAACCTTGAAATTTGTTTAAATTATCAATTTACATCCCGAATTTGTAATTGTGAAATTTTACCTCCTCAATTTGTCAAAAACTGCCGATTTGCACCCCCTCCATCAAATCTAACGGTTTCCATCCAATTAAGGCTTAGTTTGATACTGCGTTTTGTGGTAAATTATCACTTATAATTATCATTATGGGTTAATTATGTGTTTGGTAAGTGTTTTGTAAAGTGCTTATTTATAATATTTAGTTGAAAAAAACCACGGTTTTAAAAAACAGGTGAGATGTTGCTTATTTAAAACTCAGTTTTTCTATATTTGAATTTTTTCACCTCAATACCAAACTAAGCCTAAGAGTCACATGTCTTGCACTTAAGGGCTATTTTTGTTATTTTATATTTATTTTATTTTATTAATTAAAAATACACAAGAAATTTATTGGGCTTTATAATTTAGGGCATTTAAAAGTTCAAAATTATAAAAAAAATGCCTTAACTTTGTGCTGATCATAAAAAAAGACACTGTTTAACAAAAAACCATAAAATGTTATATTATTTAGGTAACTTCCTGGATGTGTCTTGACCTAATTAGACTAGTATAGTTGATTCTGTATTAGATAAGGAATCCCTGATTTATCGGGATACTCATTGTAATGCCTATATAAAGGTCTCTCTATCAATCAATGAATACATAGTTCTCCCTATTATTTTTTCTCCTTGAACACGTTATCAGCACGTGACCTCCCTGAGCCCTAGAAAAACCCTAATAACTTTTTCCTCCTCCTCCATCCCTTCCGTCGGCCGCACCTCCCTCTTCGGGACCCGTGCGACCCCCCCTTTTTTTTTCTCAGTCTCTCCTAGGCCGCAACCCTTGCCCGACCGCCTGCAAACCGGCCCGCGCGCTCGCCAATTTGCTCGCTCACCAACCCGCGCGCTCGCCAGCCTAATCGCTCACCAGCCCGCGCGCTCGCAAGCCAATTCGTTCGCCACCCTACTTGCTCGCCAAGCCCGCTCGCCAATCCGCTCGCTCGCCAGCCTGCTCGCTCTCCCGCCAACTCGCCCATTCGCGTGGCCGCCTGCACGTTCACTCGCCATCAATTTTTCAAGATAGCTCATCCAGATTATTCGCGTAGGAAGAGGCTCGAGAACCAAACAAAGAGTCGAAGAACAAGCTTTACGCTCTCATTCCTTTAATCAAAAGGTAAAAAAAATTTATAAAAGTTCCTGCTTTTGAACTATAGATATATTATATCGGGCGCTATTAGCTTTTCTTCTACTCCGATTCCGGCCATTCTTATATCGCCGATGAGACCTAGAATGGGGATTTAATCACCCCTACGGTCGCAGTTTTAAGTGATGGTCCTGGTGGAATCACGTTGAAAGGGAAATTAAAAGAAAAAAAAAAGATGCTCATGTGAATGTCTGAGTACGCCATTGTTTGAAGGTGCGGTATGAAACCGCCAGTTTATGCATCAAAAGAAAAAAATTTCGCATCGAAACTAGTTTTCATGTGACCGAATATATCCCTTCTAATTCCAATTTATACTTGATAGTATCTACTTAAAGCGATACTAATCCGACATTTCATTCTCTTGTAGATGTCGTCGTCGTCACCGTCACGCCCTAATTTTGAGATCTTGGATCTTCAAGGCAAAGACTACCATCGATGGGTTTCCGATGTTGAAATTGCTTTCCAAAGCAAAGGCTTTCCAGCACTTCTGACTGATGTAGCCGCCACCACCCCTTTTGGGGACCATGCCAAGGCTCAGGCCCTCATGTATTTGAGGCGCCATATCCACCCGACTCTGAAGCGACAATATTTGTCGGTAAAAGATCCCAAAATTTTATGAGACACGCTCCAGTAGCGATTTAACAATGTCCATGACATGCTTCTTCCAGAGCTCACCCTTGAATGGGAACAAATCCATTTCTCGGATTATGACAAAGTAGACAAATACAATCAGGATATGATTAGTCTACAAGCGGATCTTGGCACGGTTGGCGTCATCAAAACCGATAAAGATCTTCTGGAGAAGGCATTTAACACATTCCCCATGGCCTACGATGTCCTCGGACATCAGTATAAGATCTCAGTTGATGAAGGCAGAATCAGATCATTCGCTGACCTTATGGCAATATTGGCTAAAAAAGAACGCCATTCTGAGATTAGGCTCAATAGTAGCCAGAGATCTGTTGGTACAAAGCCAATTCCAACACCACAGGCTCATTATGGGAAGGCTTCAAAGCAGAAAAATAAAGGCCGCCATACCCCATACAATCAGGTACGTGGAAGAAATCAAAATGCTGGAAATAATGTGACACGACGCTCCAACACTTGGAGGCGAGAAGGTGGCGAATACGCACCACCTTCAGGGGGAGGCCGGACCGGCCACGGACCCCGTCTAGGTCCAGTACCAAATCTTCCTAGACCTCATAGCAATAACCGGAATGCTCAATTTGCTCCGTGCTACAAGTGTGGTTCCTCCAAACACTACCATCGCGATTGTCGAGCTAGTAAGGAGATGTTAAATGCCTACAAGAAATACAAGAAGTTTATGTCCGAAGAAAGCAATTATGCTGAGGGGACGAGATGATTGAAGCAAATTATGCTCATCGTGTGGATTCTCCAAAGGCGCAACCACAAACTCTTGATGTCTCGGATTTTGACTAGCCTATGGCTTTTCTAGTTTATCAAGTATTGTAATGGTATTCACCATTGTAATGGCATTCGCCATTATAATGGCACTCGCCATGTTTTTATGACTCTAGTTAGTCTGTTTATTTTGGAATTAGAAGTTGATGTATTCAAGTTGGCACTTAATAAAATTTCTCTGTTTTCCCATACTTGTGAGAAATTTTATGTTTTTATGCAATCAGGTTCGTGTATTAACAACTCACATGGTTCTTGTGACGCCACCTTTGGGTCACATAGGCTCTATATTTTGGACTTATAATCCCACCTACACTCAATCCCTAAAAAAAAAAAAAAAAAAAAGGGTGGCGAACGGGCCGCCGTCGGCTCACTAAGGTGAAGTAGGCTCGGCATCCGCCACACTCTGGTGCCACGACACCATGTGTCTTTGACATCCACAGCTTCGGCTAGTGTGCAGCCCGAGAGGTGTTTTCACACCGATCCTAGGAGGCTAGACCTCATTTTATTCCAGTCACCAAAGGTGTTCTACACCACAATGTGCGAAGCCCCGGTTTCGTTTTGGTTTCTGATGATGATTGCTTGGTTATGTAACATTCAACCTTGCACTTTCCGACTTTAGTCGACGTTATAATGTCCAAATGCCATGTGATACACTCGATGGGATTTTCATCCCTTTTTCTTTCTCTATCCTACGGCGTAGTGATTAGACTATGTCCCGCGAGAAACTAACCCAAGTTTTCGTCTCTTTGTAGATGTCTCGCGGTGAAGTTGAGTGTCTAGCTGATAGTGGAACTACCCACACTATTCTAAGGAATAGGCAGTTGTTTACGGATTTAATGCTGTATCACTCATCTATGACAACATTGATAGGTACCTCGCCGGTTGTCAAAGGGTGAGGATCCGCTGAATTTACGTTACCAAATGGTACTGTTATCAATGTCATTGATGCTCTCTATGCGCCGAGAACAAATCGAACCCTGCTGAGTTTTAAGGATATCTGTGCCAACGGTTATCACTTGGATACCTATGCTGAGAATGGTGAAGAATACTTATGCATTACTTCTCAAGAACACGGCCGCCGCCGTATCTTAGAGAAGATGCCGGGCATTGAAGACAATGGCTTATATCTCACTACAACCCGTGTCTTCGAATCATATTATGTCACTGACAATTTTTGTGACACTAATGATTATAAGCTTTGACATGCTCGACTAGGCCACCCTGGCCGTGATATGATGATCCGGATTCTAGAGAACTCCCATGGACATCCATTTTTCAAGTCGAAAAAGAGATTGGAAGAACCTCTTACCGCGACTCAACATCGTGATGTACGCAGGAGCCAAGCTCCCCGCCAGACTGTGGCCTTCAAGCCATACTCGCCACCGCCCCCCTTTCACAGGGTTTCGGGGCCGCGCACCTGGCGGATGAGGACGTGGCCTTTACGCCGCACGTCGTGCCGTCCCACCCTTCACAGGGACATGGGGTGTCACCACATGTGTCCTCTTATGCCACAACGGCAATTTCCAATACCCATCGCTCATTTTGTAAGGTTTGCTCGCTTGCTAAATTACATGCTCGCCCTTCATTCGCCAAAGCTTCAACTGATAATATACCATTCTTACATCGAATCCAAGGTGATATTTGTGGACCAATCAAACCAGAATGCGGCCCATTTAAGTATTTTATGGTGCTGGTTGATGCGTCGACGCGTTGGTCACACGTCGCGTTGTTGTCCACAAGAAATGCTACATTCGCCAAGCTTTTAGCTCAAATCATCAAGTTAAGGGCTAACCACCCTGACCATCCTATCAAATCTATTAGGATGGATAATGCTGGCGAGTTTACCTCCAAAGCATTTGATGATTATTGTATGTCTATTGGGATTGAAGTCGAACACCCTGTTCCTCATGTTCATTCTCAAAACGGCCTTGCAGAAGCCATCATTCAGCGACTCCAGCTAGTGGCTAGGGCATTGGTTATGGGAACCAATTTGCCAGTTTCTGCTTGGGGATATGCAATACTGCATGCAGCGATGCTTATTCGTTTTCGACCCATTGCCAACAATGTGTTTAGTGCCTACCAGATGGTAACTGGTTTTGAACCCAATCTATCGCACTTACGTACTTTCGGTTGTGCAGTTTATGTGCCAATTACGCCTCCTTTGCTTATCAAAATGGGTCCACAACGACGTTTAGGCATCTATGTTGGCTATGATTCGCAGATTGTCACTTTGAAGAGACACACTTCCCGCCGTTAGGGGGAGATAAGAATGCACTCATTCCGAATGAACGTCAGGAATTGACATGGTGTGCCCCCAACGATTTGTCTCTTCATGATCCTCGCACTGCTCAAAGTGAGCTTGAAGTGCAACGCATTATCGATCTTCAGAAAGTCGCGGATTCGATGCCCAACGCTTTCACTGATATTGCGAAAGTGACAAGATCACACGTACCTGTTGCAAATGTACCGGCAAGGTTGGAGGTCCCGAATTACGGGACCGGTTCAGCCGCCCTAAGACCTAGTGCCGTCGGCATATCCTCAAGTGAGGGTGACGCCGGCGACGGCGCCATCGTACGCCGTGGTGTCGCTGTTGTTGAATCGGATAGCAACGGTGCCCTGATGGACTTTGAAGGGGCAGCAGCTTCGGCCTCGGCTCCCACCAGAAAGAGGGGGAGACCGAAGAATTCTCGAGATAAAAACCCTCGAAAGAAGCGAGCGAAGGCACAAAATCCGCTCATCATCGACGATGCGAGTCCTTCGCATGAGATTGTCTCTGACTATAGTTATGTCTATGAGTCAACTGAATCATTTCTGTGGGATGACACAGAACCAATGTTGACTCCAGAGAACAAAGAAATCTCGCTCAGTTTGAATAACGCGTGTCTCTTAGTGGATAGAGCCTCCACACACGTCGATGATATATATGCTTTTTCCATCGCACAAGAGATTATCCATGACGATGAAGTTGAACCACGCTCAGTGACTGAATGTCAACAAAGAGCAGATTGGCCGAAGTGGAAAGAAGCAATACAGGCAGAACTTGACTCATTAGACAAAAGGCAAGTCTTTGGATCTGTTGAATTGATCCCTAAAGGCGTTAAACCTGTCGGACATAAGTGGGTCTTTGTCCGTAAGCGCAATGAAAAGCATGAGATCTTGAGATATAAGGCAAGACTTGTGGCGCAAGGCTTCTCGCAGCGCCCTGCTATTGACTACGAGGAGACGTATTCTCCCGTAATGGACATCATTATTTTCCGCTACTCGATCAGTTTAGTAGTGTCCGAAAAACTGAGTATGCAACTGATGGATGTAGTTATAGCGTATCTATATGGGGATCTAGATACAAATATCTACATGAGAGTTCCTGAGGAATTCATGTGCCCGAATCAAAAGACTCTAAACCACGGAGTGCTTATGCAGTTAAGCTGCAACGTTCACTGTATGGACTTAAACAATCCGGAAGGATGTGGTACAATCGCCTACGTGAATACTTGATTCGGAGGGGTTACAAGAACGATGAGTTATGCCCATGCGTGTTCATTAGAAATACCGACTCTGGATTTGCTATTGTAGCTGTCTATGTTGATGACATGAATGTCATCGGTACTTCAAGTGAGATTGAAGAGACAGTTTCATTCTTGAAATCTGAGTTTGAGATGAAGGATCTTGGGAAGACTAAGTTCTGTTTAGGACTTGAGTTAGAGCATAGAACCAAGGGTATTCTGGTTCACCAGTCTGCTTATACGCAGAAGATGCTCAGGCGTTTCAACATGGATACATGTACGCCGTTGTCTACTCTCATGATCGTTCGTAGTCTGGATGTAAACAAGGATCCATTCCGTTCCAAAGAGGATGAAGAAGAGATTCTTGGTGCTGAGTACCCATACTTGAGTGCGATTGGGGCACTTTTGTATTTGGCACAATGCACTAGACCAGACATTGCTTTCGCTGTGAATTTACTGGCTAGATTTAGCAGCGCCTACGCATCGTCATTGGAACGGTATCAAACATTTGTTTCGTTACTTGAAAGATTCCATTGACTTGGTACTGTTCTATCCCTTCAGCACAAAGAGAGAAGATTCCGCCAAACATCCTCCTCACACCAACGTTTCCGGCTGCCTCGGCAGTACCATCGTACGCTGTGGTACTGCCACTGGCTCTAGTAACGTGGCGGATGATGATGGCGAAGCGTTCGGCCACTCAAATGTGCCCTTCTCTGGACGTCTCCCTTACTCAAAGACTCCCAACAACGTGTTAGTTGGTTTTGCAGATGCTGGGTATCTCTCTGATCCACATCGTGCTCGTTCCCAAACTGATTATGTTTTTACCTTGGGAAATACAGCGATATCCTGGAGATCAACCAAGCAAACTTTGGTTGCTACTTCATCGAATCACGCAGAGATCATTGCCCTCCATGAGGCTGTTAGAGAATGTGTCTGGCTAAGATCAGTTATTCGCCACATTCGTGATTCGTGTGGACTAGTGTCTACCACTGATAAACCTACGTGTATCTATGAAGATAATGCTGCCTGCATTGAGCAAATGAAGTTAGGCTTTATCAAAGGTGATAATACTAAGCATATATCACCCAAGTTTTTTTACAATGTGCAACAACAGGAATTCCTGAACATCCAAGTTAATCAAGTGAGTTCAGAGGCAAATGTTGCAGATTTATTTACCACGTCTTTGGTAAAATCTATGCATGTGAAGCATGTGAAGAGCCTAGGCATGCGCCATATATCAGAGATTTAAAGTTTGTTAGACATCAGGGGGAGTCTACATCACATGTTATTCGCAAGTGTAGTGTTGGTGTGTTGTGCTCTTTTTCCTTCGTCCATGCATTTTATTTTTGCCCAAGTGGTTTTTGTTTTGCTGGCAAGGTTTTAGTGAGGCAACATGGTAAGCACCATGAAGACATTAGGCACTCACCACAAGGGGTAGTGTTGTAGGAAGGTTATTTAGGTAACTTCATGGATGTGTCTTGACCTAATTAGACTAGTATAGTTGATTCTATATTAGATAAAGAATCCCTGATTTATCGGGATACTCATTGTAATGCCTATATAAAGGCCTCTCTATCAATCAATGAATACATAGTTCTCCCTATTATCTTTTCTCCTTGAACAATAATTACAAAATATGTCATTATAATCAAATTAAAAGCATAAGGACACTGTGCCTTTTGAACAGGTCGCTCAAAATCTTCTCGTTGCTCTCTTAATCCAACACCAGGCTCAGCAGCGACACCGCCACCAGCCTCGCCTGGGAATCGCCGGTAACGACGATCCAAGATCTGTTGAGCAAAACGGCGGCGTCGGACCGACCGAGCTTCTGGAAGCCGCAGGCGGCGATGGCGGCGGAGGAGGAGGCGTCCTAGGCCCAGGTTTTGTGGTAATTGAGGGAGGAGGTGTTGTCGACGTCAGCAGTGACGTCCCAGACGACGTCGTGGAGGTGGGAGAGGCAGGAGTCGCGA
Organism: Potentilla sterilis; assembly: GCA_963682095.1. NCBI lineage: Eukaryota > Viridiplantae > Streptophyta > Magnoliopsida > Rosales > Rosaceae > Potentilla > Potentilla sterilis. The sequence goes on from OY821763.1 coordinate 35,250,717, forward strand.
CGGTTCTGGAAGACGACGACGGAGGTGACGAAGTCGGTGACGGAAGGGAAGTAAGGGGTAAGGTGGACGCCGATGGCGAGAGTGATGAAGAGGGCGCCGCTTAAGAAGAGCATCTTGTTGCGGCTGAGATGATAACCGGCCATGCCCATCAGAACTAGAACCACCACGCAAGCCGCCACCGCTCCCAATCCAATTGCTCTGATCTCTCTCTCTCTCTTAATTTGAATTTGAATTTTGGAAAACCAGTTTGAATCCGTCAGAGTCTATTTCGATGGCTTCATTAGAGTCCATTTCGATGGCTCCGCTGCAATGAGCCTCGCCAGCGTCGCTTCCAGTTTGAGCAAGCCATGGAGGCCGTGAACCTGTCCGACGCTACCACCGGCCTATTCTTAATTTGATTTGATATGATGATAACAGGAATTTGTTGGCTTTGGATTGTGAGGGGGTTCGATTCGACTCGATTCCCCACTTAACATTTATGTCCTAGAGAACACTTGCATTATACTGAAAAATGAGGAGGAAAAACATTTTGAAATGCAGTGTCGTATGCATGGTGTTAGGTAGTAATCATTGTGTGATATCAATTTGACGCAGGAAACACGTCAAGGTGCCATTTGATTAACATGGGTGGATGTTGAAATCCATTTCGTTTGCCTTGGTGTTGTTATTCTTGCTAATGCATATTGTGTGCTCATCATTGTTGGCAATTACTTGTTGTTTGATTTCAGCCCTCAATGATGTTGCCTATCTAGTTTTGTATCACTTACTAGTCATCTGGATGCCCTGGTTGAATCTTCAATATATATTGTGTTGCTTGCTTGTTTTTATGTTCTTTTTTTACACTCAAATCTGTGTTGTTAGTGTTGCCTGATGTATTTTAACATGTATTCCTACATCAAGATATCAGCTACTTGTGCAGTAAAGCAGCAACCCTTAATACTGGTTCTAAATTGATGGATCTTAGTTTATTTGGTCGTTTGAGTGTCAATGCTTAGTTCTGTTTCTTATTGCAAGTTACTATATTTCTTAAACCCTCTCTTGGCATGCAAATGTGTGCTGTATCTTTGAATCAGGACACCCCGTTTGTGTTTAACAATCTATCTAACATGTTCTGATTTCATTATCGAGCATTACAATGCAGTGAGTTGATGAGTTGGTGGACTTGTCTCTGTAGGCTGTATTCGAGAATCTGTTGAATTCACTTTGTTACATATAGGCTGCATCTAGCAGTAGGGAATCATATTTCAAGATAGAATCCAACGGCTTCTATGGAGGTTATTATGTGTATTGGATCTTCGATTAGGAGATGTATGGATTTAATGCTATAATGTGTTTTTGATATATTGCTCTTGATGAGCTTTGGTTCATTTTGTTATAATTTATTTTTCTCCTTCCCGGAAAGTTCATCGTCATCACCTGCAACTCCGATTCTAACTTCACCGATAAAGTAACTGTTGAAGTAACAAATACAGTAACTATCCCAATAACTATCACAAGTAACTATGGAACTATCTAACTAACTATCGACGTAACTATCCCAGTAACTATGAAAGTAACTATGGAACTATCTAAGTAACTATCACATGTAACTATGGAACTATCCCAGTAACTATACAAGTAACTATGGAACTATCCAAGTAACTATTAAAGTAACTATCACATGTAACTATCGAACTATCCAACTAATTATCTAAGTAACTATCCCAGTAACTATGAAAGTAACTATGCAAGTAGCTATGGAACTACCAAAGTAACTATCCAAGTAACTATCCCAATAACTATCACAGGTAACTATGGAACTATCCAACTAACTATCGAAGTAACTATCCCAATAATTATGAAAGTAACTATGGAACTATCCAAATAACTATCACATGTAACTATGAAACTATCCAAGGAACTATCCCAGTAACTATGCAAGTAACTATAGAACTATCCATGTAACTATTCAAGTAACTATCACATGTAACTATCGAACTATCCAACAAACTATCTAAGTAACTATCTCAGTATCTATGAAAGTAACTATGGAACTATACAAGTAACTAACACAGGTAACTATGAAACTATCTAAGTAACTATCCTAGTAACTATGGAACTATCTAAGTAACTATCACAGGCAACTATCGAACTATCCAACTAACTATCAGTAACTATCCAAGTAACTATACAAGTAACTATGAAACTATTCAAGTAACTATCCAAGTAACTATGGAACTATCAAGTAACTATGCAAGTAACTATGGAACTATCAAAGTAACTATCCATGTAACTCTCCATGTAACTATCTCAGTAACTATCCAAGTAACTATCTCAGTAACTATGCAAGTAGCTATGGAACTATCAAAGTAACTATCTAAGTAACTATCCCAATAACTATCACAGGTAACTATGAAACTATCCAACTAACTATCGAAGTAACTATCCCAGTATCTATGAAAGTAACTATGGAACTATCACATGTAACTATGGAACTATCTAAGGAACTATCTCAGTAACTATGCAAGTAACTATGGAACTATCCAAGTAACTATCACATGTAACTATCGAACTATCCAACTAACTATCTAAGTAACTATTCCAGTAACTATGAAAGTAAATATGGAACTATCCAAGTAACTAACACAGGTAACTATAGAACTATCTAAGTAACTATCCTAGTAACTATGGAACTATCCAAGTAACTATCCAAGTAACTATCACAGGTAACTATCGAACTATCCAACTAACTATCTAAGTAACTATACCAGTAACTATGAAAGTAACTATGGAACTATCCAAGTAACTATCACATGTAACTATGGAACTATCCAAGGAACTATCTCAGTAACTATGCAAGTAACTATGGAACTATCCAAGTAACTATTCAAGTAACTATCGCATGTAACTATCGAACGATCCAACTAACTATCTAAGTAACTATCCCAGTAACTATGAAAGTAACTATGGAACAATCCAAGTAACTAACACTGGTAACTATGAAACTATCTAAGTAACTATCCTAGTAACAATGGAACTATCCAAGTAACTATCCAAATGACTATCACAGGTAACTATCAAACTAACTATCAGTAACTATCCAAGTAACTATGCTAGTAACTATGAAATTATTCAAGTAACTATGCAACTAACTATAGAACTATCAAGTAACTATGCAAGTAACTATGAAACTATCCAAGTAACTACTTCAGTATTTGTTTGTAAGAACTACTAAGTAACTATCCATGTAACTATACAAGTAATATTAAACTATGCAAGTAACTATTTCAGTATTTGTTTCTAAGAACTACTAAGTAACTATGAAACTATTCAAGTAACTGTTTAAATAACTACTTCAGTTTTTTTTAAAATAACTATTTGAGTAACAGTATTTGTTTCTAAGAACTACTATTTGAATAGTTGTTTATATAAGTAAGTATCCGAGTAACTGGCTAAATAATGATACTGGATTTGCCAAAATGGTAACTATACAGGTAACTGTCATGGTAAAATACAGGACAAAATGCAACGTGCCGCTGCACCGCAACACGGCAGCGTAACGCAGCCAAAATTGACATGAATAAAATAAATGTAACTGTTATCCTAACTTTCAATGTAACTGAACAAGTAGCTGATTCAATAACAGTAAAAACCAACGAACAATTAAAAACAAGTCTAATACTTGTGACGGTAATTCTAACATATACTATTGCACAGAAATAAAGAAAGTAGCTATTGTTGTAACTGCCTGAATAAAGAAAGTAGCTATTGTCGTGACATTAGCTGCACTAAGAATCACACCATTGGGTTTACCAGGATCTGTGCTCTTATGGATGGTCCCACGCACTCCAACTTCATTCGTACCAGAAATCGTGGTCCACTGATGGCCATTAGATGTGCCAATGCTTGCACAGAAGTTGTTGACCATTCTTTGCGCAAGTTTCATCATGCTTCTCTTGCCTTCAGGTGATGGGATCACTGATTGTCAAGAAAAATAGAGATGTTGATGAGATAAAGAAAACAAAGGTACACTGATCATTAGTTATCATTGTAACTATGTATAGCTGAAGTTGCAGCAGCTACATCCTTCAAGATCTCTAGTAGAAGTGCCTGAAACCATTAGGCATGCATATTTCACACATTCTCTGAAGAGCAACAGGCCATCGTTCAGCTCCAAATGCTTGTCCACTGTGAATAAGATCTCTATAAAGTCGATGAATTGGGGCTTTCTCTTCTATTTCAACGTGTTCCACCCAAGTAACCTAATGTGCAGCATTTGACATAAGCAAGTAAGAGAAACATACAGCATAAATCCATAGTTTGAATACATATTACATATACATCAGAAAATAATAGGTTTAGTTGTTGTAGGGACCTTGGAATATCCATTAGGCATGTCTTGAATCAAGCATCCAGATGGAAGCCTATGAGATCGACATTGATTTGCAGACTGGTTATCTCGTGGAAAATCAAAAGAAACATGAACAATGGCCCAATGGCCTTGCTCAATTTGGTGACAATAACGAAGGAAGTAGAACTCTCGAGTTGGTACTAATGGTGAAAGCACCTGCAACTCTTTGTACATCTACTTAATATCCTTAAGTGAGAAATTCATTACTAAAGCATAGAGTCAAAATAAAGTACCAAGATTTTTAGCCACTTACCAATTGCAAAGTGCCACTGTGACTCCACAATATTCCAGATGATATCACCTCAATTCAGAACCTGCTCTATAATCGACGCGTTCGGCGCCATGAACTCATCCATATCAATAGCCGGAGCTATACATTCATCAGTGACTTGAGCTACACGTTCAGAGCACTGATCGTCCACACAACCATCACCTTCAGCCCGCCGGCGAAGTCGTTGTCACCTCCAGTCGTCGGAGACGGCGCGTAACGACTACGAACTCCTCCTCAGTAACTTCTTTCTGTGACGACCTAGCTCTAATTCTCTGTTTGATTTCAAAAACTGAAGCAAAATCAGAGCCATTGTTTCAATCTCAAATTCAATTCTAAGCAAATTCGAGCTAGGCTTACTTGCTAGCGGCGGAACGGAGGAGGTTCTGGAGGTAGCTACACCGCGAGAACTTGAAACCTGGAACGAGCTCCACTGTCACGGCGGTTGCACCGATGACGTGGCGGCGCTCGAGGACGGTGATGGAGAGTCTGGAGCGTGCGAGGTACGCGGCTGTGGTGAGGCCGTTGTAGCCACCTCTGATGACCAGCGCGTACAGTCCTCAAGTCCGATCTAGTTCAGAGGTGAGAGAGAGAGACAACTCCGAGCTCGACCTTCTTCCTCACTGTCGACGACTTGGCTGGCATGAAAGAGCACGGCGGCGCCGCATGGTAGAGCATGTTCAGTCCTTCAAGTCCGATCTGGTTAAGATGTGAGAGAGGATCTCGTTTAGAAAAGAGAAAGAAATCAAAGTTAGGAGTGAAGTTACAGAAATCAGGTAAAAATAGAAGAAAAAGGGTATAATGGTCAGAAGAAAAAATAAAAACAGCCCTATTTTATAATTTTTAAAAAGAAAAAAAAATCATTTTATCATTTGCACATTAAGATAATGTCCTTTTTTATAAAGTAGAAAAGAAGGGGTTTTTTTTCTCATTTTGAAATTGAGACCGCCCTTTTTCATGATATATGCAAATTTATTTTTGTACAATATTTGTTTCTACACAAACCCGTAGGCCTGGTAGAGACTGGTGAATCTAGATGTGATCTCCTCCTGCGAACCTGCTAACTAAGGGGAATACCGGGCGGGCCGGTCTTCTCCTCTCTAATGCCTAAGTTAGTACAGTTGGGATGAATAGATAACTTAAGCACGTATGATAAGCAGTTGGAGAGATCAGTTACCTATTAAAGAGGGTAGTTGAGGCCCTTATATAGGTGGTCGGGCGTGAGGTCTGGTCTTACTCTTCGATGTGGGACTGGTTTCCTTCTGTTCGCACACAAAAGGACAGCTCTGGTGGCCTGTTCGGCAGGCTGGCGTCCCCGGTCCCCGGTCCCCTGGTCACAAGGTAGACTGCTGGACCTCGGGTCCGGGTGCTGGTGATCCTGCTCCGGGCCTCAGTCCGGCCCCGGATACACTGGCTGCGGGTCTGTGGGCTTATGTAGCCCCTCTATGGCTACTATCAACAATATTAAAGATTAAAAGTTGCAACTTTAACGAACTTCAAGGACTATTCAGATGAAACTAAAACGTCAAGGACTGAATAGAGGACCAACTAAAAATACAAGGACTAAACAAATGTTAGCTCTGTGTAAAAGTGATTTCTTGTGGGTGCTTTAGAGCTTCCAATTGAAATCTATGTACAAATATTGATAAGCCATAATCAATGCATATATCATTAAAAACTTTCTATTTTATATGCTTCGGTCTTTCTCCTGATCTTAGCTGCAATCTTGTGAATACAACTTGGGTTCAAAAGTTTTGAACCAAAACATGAGATAGAGATTACTGACCAGAATTGAGGATTTGAAGGAAAACTCATAAGCCCCACTCAATTCAGAAACAAAAATTGTCCGTCTATTATGCTAGTAAAATTTATAGTCTCATTTTATGATAGAGTGTTGCTATTGGGACCTCCCAATTTGTTTATCTTACCTCTCGTGCTCTCTATACCTCATTTTGGTTTTTAAATTCACACATTTGCTTACTAGACCTCCTCTTAAATACCCAAAATAGCCATGAATATATTAGGTCCCTTAAATTACAATAAATTATTTATTTTACCTTTTATTCACTCATTAACCCTCTATTGCTTGAATTTTTTTCACTTTTTTTCTTTTTGCAAGAAAACTTTCATCATCTGTTATTTTGGTTCTCTGAATGTATACCTCATGATTTTTTTAATAGTTATTTAATTTATTTAAAAATTAAAGAAAATATATTACATCATCTTGTTTAATTAATTTATATATGAGTTCAACCTATATAGTATATATTTATATAAAATATGTTTTATGTCACAAGCTAGTTCTTTGAATATATAGAATTAAGCTGCAGGAAAATATATACAAATACATAAGGAAATAAATGTGAATAAATCATAATTAAATGTGTATGTAGTAAAATTAGAAAATAAAAATAGATAAGGAAAATAACAATACTGCAATTTATTAGTTTATAGAATTGGAAAGTTTAGAGAAAATAAATATAAATATAATATGTCTTTGGTAATTATTGTCCTTAATAGTTATTGTATAAGAGGACATATATGTAATCTAATAATTGAAAGCACATGGAGGTCAAGTGAGCAAATGTGGAGGTTCCAATAGCAACATTCTTTATGATAGGAGGATTAACCCATTCGATTGTGTAACCCGCTTGAGACCTTGAGTAGATTGTAAGGAAAATATGAGAAATATATGTAGAAAGACTCATAGAATATTTGCATACAGGAAATAAACAAAGATGTGTTAGAAGCAATAAATTACCGTTAGAAGCAAATTAACTACCTTATTCTTAATTATTTTAAGGACAATAAATTATCTTAGTTTCCTTATTTCCAAACATAACTCAATATCAAAAATAGGATTTTTTTTTCTCTAACGGGACTAACAAAGTGAGAGAAGGAGGCGAGAGTATGAAACTCTTTTTAAACCCTAGCCGCCATGAGCAATGATTTTCATGGTGTTTTCTTTCGTAAATCCACCCTTCTACTGGCACCATCTCTTCCTTTATTGGAAACTGTAGGAACTTTTGGGACTTTAGTCCCACATTGAAGAAATAGAAAGAGTCTTGGCATTTATAAGAAATAACTCATTTAGTCTATTAAATGGGTGAAGTGTGAGAGAATGGGCTTGTGGGCTTTTCTATTGGATTTTCAATAGAATTGCACATAAATTAAATATATATTTAATAGTCAAAAGATGGGCCTTGGGCCTTGGGGCTCTTGGGCTCTGTTAATTAAATTCGAAAATATTTTATTTTATTTTTGAAAATTGAAATTAATATTATCTGATGAACAGTTACAACGGTTGGGAACAGTTATAACTGTTCAGTTAGACATATCCTTTCGTTTTGACTATTATAAATACGTTGTTGGTGTTTGTTGTTCCGACAAGATTTTTCTCCTCTTCTTCTTCTTCTTCTGTTCTTCAGAGAAACACAAAGTAAATTCGCCAGAAACAAGTTCTTGTGCAAGAACTTGTTTAGATTGTTGAATCCTCTAGATAGACGTCTGGAACTACAGCACAAGTGGGGACGAATTTCTGTCTAAGGACACTGCTAAGGCAGGCCTCAATCTGATCAAGTCAGTAAATTTCCAATTCAATTTCGTTGTTGATTTTAATTTGTTTGATTGTTATTAATAGAATTGATAGTATTTGATTGTATATAAAATCTGTTTGTATGCCCTATATTGATTGGTTCTAACAGAAACAAGATTGTGCATTGCCTAGTCGACATCAATTTTCGACCTCCAAGGACAAGCTTTGTGCGCTGCCCCTCTAATGGATCACCTCTTCGATCTATCTCTATGACCAATATTCTCTTGGCTCCTTACCAATCACACCAGGTCCTTGGGATGGTCGACGCTGGTTCGGTGACGGCGGTGACTTTTGCGATGCTGGGAAGGGGAGCGATACTGAGTTCTGGATCGATGATGGTGACGGCTGCGAGGCCGGGTGTCGAAGCTGAATCGAACCAATTCCTTGGTTCGCTGGTCGAAACTAGGTCGGGTATGGCGGCGGTGACTGCTGCAAAGCCGGAAACGACAACGGCGGCGATGAGAGACTTTGGATCGATGACGGCGGCAGCGTCTGCAAGGAAACCGAACGAGCCGAAATTTTCGGCGGGAACAACTATTTTAACTGGAGAGTCCAGTCAACTATGGACTGGGCTGGTCAGTGAGCTATCTGGGCTGGTTAACAGACTTGTGTTTGGACCTGTGTGGGCTGATAAGCTTGGATTGGTTGAGTCTGGGCCTGCTACTGCTGCCAAGATTTCTAGTGTTGAGGTGCTGTCTTACCTCTTTCCTGGTCATCCTCCAAGCCCTAATGCAAGGAGCAAATTTAATTTTTTTATTTTTGCCTATTACAATGTTCTATCATACATTGGTAATAGGCTTGCTTTAATAAGTGAGCATAGTATCGTCTAATGATTAGATCTATGCCTATGTATCGTTGTGGTTTATCCCACAAACTTTTTATCTACCCATAGTCGGTAGAAGGAGGATATGTAACGGTCGTTTCTGGCTTGAGTTCAGTACAATCAACTTGATTTCTTCAAAAAAAAAAACATAACTCAATATCCTCCCTCTCCCTATACATAGTGCAGTGATCCATCTTGTTACGTATGCACACAGTTTTTGATTAGTACAACACAGCTTTGCAGGCAACTTAGGAAGCAGAAGAAAACTATGTGGCTAACAAAAACAATATTAGAGCTGTTCTCTTCTGAGGGTACAGATCCTGAATCATACTTGTCATCCAAAAACTATGTCAATATTTTCTTTTCCCAAACAACTACTTCTCCTTGGTTTGTTCACCTTGTTAAAATCCTTCAAATCCCCACTAGTTGTGCTATTTTCATGTTCAATCCGAAAACCGGGAAGCTGTTCTTGAAGATCAACATCGACACTGTGAATGCAATACAAGATGTAGCAGCTGCACTGTCTTTGTTACCAGTTGGAGAACGTCCAAAGACAATCTTCTTGGACGTGAATAAGGGAATAATTGATCATCAAGATAAACTTGATCAAGATTTTCCTAACATAGTCATGAAAGGAAGTGAGCTCAAGCTTCCCTTCCAGGCTTGCCTTAAGGTTGAGAAATTTACTGATCACATGAAATTAAAGGCTAATAGTACTGATCTTTTTAGCTTCAACATCTATGATGATTGGTTGAAGCAATTTCATCCTACATTGCTTTTAACCGGATTGTTCTGATCCTTCGTGCGCTTGATGTGAACATTGAGGAGGCAAAGGAGCTATTAAAGCCAGCTGAAGCAGACCACATTTGGCCCTCTCTTTCTGAGGCTGACTGGGTAGGAGTTGAGGTTGCTCTACGGAAAATCATTCTCAAAGATTATGCAGTAGAATACTGCCAAAAAAAAGGCTATGCAGTGAATACAACAGCCCTCAAACAATCTGAGATTCGTGATATTATTTTTCTTGGAGCTCACTAGCATTGATTAGGATATTTTCAGAGGAGAAAACAGAAGGACAGTGAAATACGTACTAGATGTCCAAGGATTTTCCTGTGGAAGTTAAAGAGTTTTTATTCGAAACTTGAGTATGAATATTAATAACTCAGAGTCGAAGTCACTCTTCTTCATGTGCTTGCTTTCTAGTTTTACAAAAACTACAAAAACTAGAGATATATGCTTTTCTACTCACAAATTCTATTTGTTTGATTTTTGTTTCTTGTTCGACACACCTCAGCAACAACATCACTAATGTCTGACTGCATTATAGGCAGTTCTGCAGAGCAAGCGACACAAGTTTCTGACATTGTAACCAAGCATTTTTGAATTTTGTTGGAAACCCTTGTGCCATCATTAAGATTAGTGAGTTCTCAGCTAAGCCTACTTCACGTAGATTGTTAAGCTTCTCCTGATCTAGGAGGAATGCGACAAGTTGAGAGCAACCGGATAATAAGTTTTAAGGAAATTCACCACTTATTGAATTGTTCTGCAGTTGCAAATCCTGCAACGCCTGCAGACGACCAATTTCTGGAGGGATTTCATGGCTGAAGCTGTTGTTTAGAAGGTACAGCACTCTCACAAAACTAAACTTTCCAACATGTGACATGGGGTCTGTAAGTTGCAAGAACTACAGGTCCAACCTCTTGACCCTTTGTTGTGGCTAAAGCACAAGCAACTCCATGCTATCGGCAAAAGTGGACAGAATTATTCCATGAAGTCAGAACTCGAAATGGGTCACCAAATCAAGGCCAGTCCTGTCCGTCTCATTTCCTCTCAGGGTTAAACAAATGCATGCACGATTTAAAAATAAGAGCATGCATGCAAAAACATAACAAGAAAAACGCACCTGAAATGAACCTGTAAAGGCCCCAATACTCGGTCTTATAAATCTTAATTCTGCTTAGTTGTGGCTTTGTGGTTGTCTGGAAACTCGGTAGTGATCCAAATATAGAAGTATGTGAACAGAAAGCATATGCTTCATTACAGATGTTACCTGAGGACATCCTAAGAGAACATTATGAATATATACCAGCCGCAGTTCTTAAACAGGAGTTTGAATCCTAATGGTGTAATGCATTGATAAAGAAAGCATCTGAGTCTATATCAATATGAAAAATGAATTCTTGAATATGAGATTTTCAGTTTTTTATTTTCACACAAGATAGCATATTGAAAGGCAGCTAGAAGCCTAGAAGTAGGGGAGCGTGGCTGAATGCAGGTTCTCGTATAAGGGGCAGGTGCTGCTGGGTACTTGGTGTAGGGAAAATAACACTAATCCTCTACAGAATTCCATTTCATAGTAGAAACTCCCTACATGATTCTATTTCGACCCAAAAATGCTTCCATACAATGCGTATAACTTTCTTTTCAGTCGCTCCGGGTGTTGCACTGGAAAATTACTAGTGAATCTTCTCCCAGTGCCAAACTGGTCAAGTCTCGGAGTGTGTGGCTCAATCTTACTGATTAGAACTATTTTTATTTTATTTTTACTGTATTTTTATTTTCCCTATAGAATAAAAGAATCTCAGATTAAAAATTAAATTCATTATTCCTACTCATCTCTCTACACAGCCTCTTGTACTGAATATCCATATATCAGTCGCAATTGATAACAAAGCTTGCATTCCAAAATGCAATGATGACTAGATATTACAATATTCAAGCAATCAATGGGGCGAATTGGAGACATGCAACGAAAAACATCTCGACAATTAAACTTTCAAAAATAATCCAAGAGAATCTGCCTACTGTCGAGTGCTGACATCTTATTCAACAACAGCCAACAGTTCACTCTCTTTGCAGAAGCAGTGTCTACCCTCTGTTCCCAAATCCACCTGAGATACCAAAATTCATCATGAGTATCAACCATATGGACAGATGTGCAAAAAACTCTGCAAAAATGTCAATTTATGAAAAAGAGTATCTATCTGCTTCTTATTTCATTTCTTAGGAGTAAACACAGGACAGTGTGGCAATTCGAGATCATCTGCTAGGATCAATGCTACCACTATATTATTAAAATAATAACTAACAGCTCAGGAAATGACACGCTACACGGTCTATGGTCTTTTTAGTCATCGTTCTCAATAGTTGGCTCTTCCTATTCCATTTGCGTACTCAAAAGCTCAAACCTACCTCATGTACCATGGTTTCGTTAAAGCGATGGCAATCAGGTTCTATGTCTTCGCGTTTTGAAGACTAATTCCGGTTTGATTGTGCTGCTAAATTTTAGAGTGGTTTGATTGTATTCTAGGCTTTCTAGCCACAAATGACGTAGGTTTTTTCTCTCTTTTCTTGTTATTGTTTGGCTAAGAATTTTTCGTGCAACAATCCAAATGTATTCAATTTTGCACATTGTAATTTTCAATAGTGGCTCCTATTAAAAAAATAATAATAATAATAACTTATGATTCAGTTGACAGCAGATGCATATTGATAATTTATATAGTCAAATAAACAGCAGGCGTACTTTCAATGTGAATTAGCTTTACTTACCTCATACGCATTGATGTCCGAGAAAAGAACCTGCAAAAGATTACCCATCTAATGACAATAAGCACTTGAATAGTAATTGGAACTAAAACTACACAATGAGAAACTTTAATCCTCCAAAAACTTATAATGTAAGTGCATATATCACAAATCATATTAATTCATGCCAGAAAATAGTTGCTATCATTTTGGCAGATTTTCTGATTTTTTGGTTACCTTCTTTCCGGCCTGCACCTCTCCAACATCAGCACCAATAGAAAGAACCTGAGACAAACACAATCATGATTGTTAGTTTTCCTGATATTAACGTGTTACTAAAGAAAAAGTATGTAATAGCAAGACAGGAACAGTTGGCATACTTCTCCCATAAGATACCGCTCAAACTTCACGGCAGATTTGGGCAGCAAAACTCCTCCAGCTGATTTCTGTGGAATAGGAATTCAGTATCATCCAAAGTTTTCTCAGAGATAAGTATGTAACACATATTCTCCCAATACAGGCTTCCAAATGTTCCATTCAGTAGCAAAAAGTAGTAAAACTACTCATTTGAACCCCACTATATAAGCCAACTAATTTGATCAATCAACTCCCAACATAGTAAGGCACCATGTTTCCACTAAAACATTTTATAAATAATCTTATATAGCATATATGTATTACAGACTATCATTCAGGCCAAATGATACGAGTAAATACATTGCTATGGTAGTGGGTTTGTGCATTCTCTCTTTCCCACTAGGTAGGGAAAATTTACATTGTGAAATACCAACAGTTGATTGCAATATATATATACCAAAGACCAGAATATACATCTGTCTCAAATTTCAGCCACCAGGAAAGACGATATATTGTCCACGCCTCCTTATTGATATTTATGATTTAGATGCTTCTAAGATTTCAACAAGACATGTAGAAATTACAAAACAAAGAACACAATGGACCCTGCACTCTCAATTATCGCGCCAAAAACCAGTTGAATGAGTTTTAGTGAACTAGAATAAGGATCTTGAACTCAATGGAGTGTGGTCATATTTGGACTAGCCTCTACATGCTTAACTCTTACAAATCCAACTCCAGCAACCATTATCAAACTACTTGAACTTGAACAAATTCAAGTCAATCATATAAAAAGTATTATAGTCCCAGTGACACTAGTTTGAATCAGATGAACCCCGTCCAAGACAAGTAACCCTGTCAAGATAACTTTCTACACGAATCTTGACCAGATATCTGACAGAAATAGATAACCAGATTAACAGATATCGCTCATTAAGAGTAAGGTGATACTATTCCATTAATAAACCCATTATTCACCCACAACTTTTGGCAACTACAGTTGTACTAGATGACAAAGGTTTGGCTGATGTAACCTGTTAAGACATCTGCGCGTTGATTAAAGTTGAAAACAGAAGCCTTCTCACGCTCCAACCATGAAAGATAATATTAAAGCAATGACCATTAACAGCATAACTCTCCTACAATTATGCTTTCAATTAGGCAACGAGACATAATTATGTTTCTAGCCCCCACCAAAACAACCAACTATGTAGTAAGTTAACCGTCAAAGAACCTTGCCAATGTAAAGAACCTTGCCAATGTAAAGTCCGCTACAATTAAAATTTTATGTTTGTAGGCCGGCACACAATGGATTAACGTAACAAAAAAATCTGCTTCATGTACTACACACCATCAGTGTAGAATATTGATCAATGCACAATGATATGACACCACAGTGAGCTTCTAATAGAGAACATACGGAACAAATTATACAGACAGTGACAACAAGTCGATGCAAAGATTCAACAAAGAAATCAAATTCACATTCCTTGTGCTACTGCTAAGTTGTCAGCTAAATCTAGTTAAAGATATTAATTGCTAACAAAAACTATCTTCCAAACACAATTGGTATAACTAAAAACCAGTAAAGATCACCTCTGGGAGTTGCTCAAGACGAATAAGCACTCTATCAGCTTGGGGAACCACCTGTGACTTTCACAAATTATCACCAGTCAACATAAAAATCGATACCCAGATAAATAATTCCAAATAAAACTGAAGACAAAGATACAAACCTTCGAGGGTTCCCATTTCTTGGCAACTGCGTTGACTCTCAATGAGTTTCTTCTCAGACCTGTACAGAACCCATGAACCGAATCAAAAGATAAGAACTTTCTATTTCATGATAGGAATAGAGAGAGGAGGAGTTGAGTTGTGCACATACCTGGGAGGAGTTTCGGATTGGAGAGAGAAGAAGTGTTGGGTCTGCAAACCAAAGGGTTTGAGAGTGTGAGGAAAGTGGAGGCCATGATAAAGGTTCAATGAAGATAGGGAAAATGATGCAAAGGGTTCAGTAGAGAGCTGCGGAGATTGAATGTGATGCTGGGAGGAACAAGAAGTGGGACTACTATCTTAAACCCTTGTGTTGTGAGAGAGAGAGATAAGGGAAGGGACTAGTTGAGTTCTAGAGGGTTCGGCTCACCAACGTTTTCTATTGTTGTGTTGTGTGACACCAAATGAAACGGTTCGGGTAACCCAAACCTAAGCTTCTAACCATGGTTTACCCACAAAATTTAATCAACGCACCCACCACAAAATATATATATTTCACTTCTTTACTGAGGTTTGTTTTTCACTCGAGTTTCAAACCAGAACTAGGTGGAGACAAAACATGTGAGTTTGTACTCATCCTTAATGGCGTCTGAAATTCACCGAGGCTGATGTTTGTCTCCATCGGGTTGTTTTCGTTTTATGGGTAGCTATTGAAATATGTTGTTATTCTTGACATTTTTGGTTCATTTGAGATGGGAAGAGTTGTTATAAATTTAAGATCTTTGCCCATATTTTTAGTTATAACTTATAATTAGTCATAATGTGTCCGATTTGTAACTTTCCTATTTATAATTTGTTATTTATATTCAATCAGTAAATAATAAAAATAAATAAATATAATAAAAGTTGGTGGGTGTGGAGAGTAAATTTGCCAATAAGATCAGCCAAAATTGGGGACACAAAATTTGAAATCGATTCATTTATTAAGAAAAAAGAAATTAGAGCACAAAACACAGAACGGCTAATTGGGTCCCCCACCACCACCCATCTTTTTGTCCTTAACAACTCTGCAACACTACATCACTACACTCCCCCTTTCCCACTTTACCTCCCTACACTTCTATGCAGGATCTCTGCTTTCACTCCCATTTTTCCATCTCATCCCCACCTCCATTATTGTTTCTCACAAAAATAATCTGTACCCTTTTCTTAAAACCAGCTACCCTTTCAGCCTTCCTTTCTCCATCTCTTTTTCTTTGTTTTTCCTTGTAAAGAACAGAAACCCTTTTCTCTTCTCAGTAGTGAAAATGGTGAAGCCGCTTTGCTGTTCTGGGTGGTTGGTTTTTAGCAACTGTCTACTGCTAGCAGCTCTTGTTTCCTCCAAGCACCATGGTAGCTAAACTACTGTAACTATTGAATTTTTACTCTTTCCCTACTTGTGGGTTCTTGAGCTATTCCAACTTGCTGCAGATTCCTTGCTATCTTTCCCCCAAGTTCTTAGTTTTTTTTTTTTTTTTTTAATATCTTTTTGCTAATTAAGATTATCCCTGTTGAAAGGACTATATGCATCTCCATTTTCACCCTTTGTTACAGCTTTTAGAATTATGTCTCTGCCTGTATTTATTTTTTATTTTTTATTTTTTATAAATAATTTGGAGCTTTTGTTCTGGTATTTGTATCATATAGTGCATATAGCCATATATAATGTAGATTTGATGATTATTTTTGTGGCGATATCTAAAGGCTGTGGAAGACTCGAGTAACATATTTTAGTTTGGGGACAGATGGGAGGGTTAAGAGAGAGTAAAGTTCCGTAGTAAGAATATTAAGAGATAACTGATATATTGGCTAGTTTTATTTATGAATTTGGCATTATGGAAAGCCTAAAGTGCTATATTGCTAATATAGGGTTCTAGAGAAATTAGGAGTCTCATGCCTGCCACTGAATGCTTTGAAGTGTGAAATAACATCAGGCAAGTCCCATGCCTATATTGAATGCTTTCAAGTATGATTGTATGAATGACATCAGACATTGTGAAATGTAGGCTCCACTCCTCCCATTTTTCTCCTGTATATGGGAGCTATATTTGGATATTTAAGAGCCTGTGTGTTCTGCACCTTCGAATATTTGCACAGAAAGAGTATCTCTATGGTGTCAGATCACATTCCACTATTTTCCCACATCCTAAACCATCTAAGTTCAAAATCCTCCAAAGAAACTTGGTTTTCTACATTGAATGAGTGGTCCTTCAGAGATGTCAAGATTAATTGTCTACAGTAGGAATTATAGCATCGCAAGTCACACTCTTCCTCGGCATTTTTGTTTTTAACTTGTCATAATGCTTGGTGATGGTAGGAAACAGTGGCATCCTACTCAATATCTGAGTATTACCATTGTAGCTAGCTAGTTGTCCTGCTTTGTACTTGGTGAGGATATAATTTCGTATTCTGCCACACTTAAAAAGTTGAGGTGGTAGAGATTAACATTGCAGCTACCAACATCCATGTTCTTAACATTCTTTTCAGTGTACTACTGTATATATATGTCTGAATCTATGTATTTTGCAACATAATGAGTACATGTTTGTATAACTATAATCAATGTGACACTTTGTTATCTTACAGATAATTACATATGTTGCTTTTATAACATGGTGGTGGTTTGTCCCTCAGGAAACCCTGCAAATGATCTTGTTGAGATTATCAACAACAATCGGACATCTCACAAACTTTCAAAACTAAATGACAGTCCTGGACTTGGGTGTATGGCTCTGCAATTTGCTAAAGCATGCAAGGGAAACTGCAGTAGGAATGGCACTATCAACTGTACACCATCTGAAGACGACTTCACCGAAGTGTTTGCCCCAGATTGTGGCGTTGAGCTACCCACATTCGGCACCATAACTGGACACATTGTGGGTTGTCACTCCAAGTATCTAGAACCAACACTAGCTTTTATAAATGTTCTAATTGAAAACAACAAGGCTTTGTCAATTCTTCGGAATAAGTCACATAATGAGGTGGGAGTAGGTATGGTTGGGGTTCACAAAGGGCCCTTCTTTTGGACTGTGCTCTTCAGTAGTGGGAAGGCAAACTCTACATTTGTTTTAGAAAACCGGGGTATAGGGATTCAGCAGAAAAAAGGCTGCTATAGTGGAAGCAGCATCCCATGTAGTGCAGGACAAAAGATTGAAGCTGATTCTGTGATTTTCAACAATGTTGTGACCCTAGGTTTTCTTTGTGTTCATCTTCTGCAAAATTTGTACTTCAACTTATTATGATAATCTGAAATACTTCACTAGACAATGCTCATATATTTGTTGCAAGTTTACCCAAGAAAAGGGTAGTTAGACAGACAAAATGTTTTGGATCTACAATGTATGTTTCTGCTTTTATCCTTCATATTCTTCTCAGATTTTCTTCTTGTCATTTGCTTCAATAGGCCTAAAAAGTTCGAAATGCCTAGCTAGGTAAGCCAGCTTCATCTATTTGTTCTGTGACTTTGCAAAGCTGGTATCAGCTTTAGATAATCTGATGGAACAATTACTTATTCCAAACTGTACCCAATGTCCCAATGTGACAAGAATATCACTCCTTTAAGTCTTTTGATGTTTTCTTCTCAATCAATGGGAGATCCTAAACCCTGAGAAACCATTCACTTATTCTGAGCCCTATACCGACCATTGTAGTGCTATACTGAGACTAGAGTCAAGAGGCCTCTGATTTTGTAACTATGCATGTTGTTTATATTGTAAGATGGCAGAAATCTATTCAATCTATATCAGTTATTTTGCGTTTGGGCGGGAAATCCAACCTTCAAGCAGGACTAGCTATGACAATATTATAGTGCTTGAGGCTTCTTCACCCGGTGCAAAATTTCTTGTATAAGGTATAAGCACTAAATATTACAACTTGAAATACCTTACACAACCATTCCCAGAATTTTCAAAAGTTTAAATCATTGGGAATATGTGTGGCTGCTTACCATGTCTAGCTCTAATGATGGAAGAGTCACCTCTATTCATCTCCCTAAGTAAGTAGATCAAAAAATCGATTTTAGTTTCATGACTGTGGAACTAGTTCTATCAACCTGAAATGTTGGTAGACAAATTGGAATGGAGTATTGGTTACATTGGTTAAATTCCCTCGGTTTTTCGCACATGAAAACGGTACAATGTGTCTAGTTGCAACTTGCAAGCAGAGAGAACATACATCATAGTTATCCAAATGGAAATATAAACAAACTAGAAGGATGAAAACGCAATTATCCCCACGTAGGCTTTGTCCCTGCCTCATAGAGGCAGCACATACAGACACTCGTCTAGTTTAAAAATGTACGCTCTGAAGTGTTCCCGACTCAATTGGAACCTAAGAGTGGCTGTGGTTGGCTTTTCTCCATATATATATATTGTCGCTAACCACACTCCCACTCCTAATCAGAATCTCCACTCTCTGTCAGCCACACCTGTCTTCCTCTTCACTCCTCAACAGGGTTGGTGAGTGTCTTTGTCTTTTTTATCATTCAATCCTATGTGGTTCTGAATCTCCAAGAGATTCATTCACATCTTCTTCAATATCCACTGGTTATTTTTCTCCATTGATTTCCTTTCTGTGTTTGGTAATCTTACCCACCTTTTTGTTTGGCTTGTTTTTGCATTTCTGGGTTTTGATGTCTTGAATTCTTAGTGATGGATCTAATGCTTATTGGGTTTTTGCAGATTCGACCATTTTGGACTGTTCCTTTGCTTTCTGGGTGTCATCACATATTTGCAGTAAGATTCTTGCTTTTTTCTCAGTTTGTTGATTCGGGTGTAGGGTATTGCTTCATTTCCTGGGTTCTTTCGTTTATCTGCGGTTGCATCACTTGCATCTTTATCAGGATATTACAAATCCCAAAATGTGACTTTATGCTTTGGCCTTTTCTTTCTGCATTTAGTTGGATCCTGTTCCATTGATTTCCTTTGTAGAAAGAACAAAAAGAGAGAGAGAGAGAGAGAGATCCTGTTCCATTGATTTCCTTTGTAGAAAGAACAAAAAGAGGGAGAGAGAGAGAGAGAGAGAGAGAGAGAGAGAGAGAGAGAGAGACAGAGACAGAGACAGAGAGAGAGAGTTATTAAAATTAGTGAACTTTAAAATATCAAAAGTATAATTTTAGACAAGAACTTGTGAAATTTGATTTAAGAATCTGAGAGCATTTCGGAAATCAAATAGCGAAAGATTGTGGTTGCCTCCGACTTGCATTGATCACAGTTGTAAGGGGGACTAGCTGATTTCATTTAAGATTCAGTAAATCGTGATTTAGTGTAGTTGGGCTGCAGCTTAATAAAATTTTCTTTGGGTTAGATTTGCTTAGTCCAAGACTGCATTTTTTATAAGGTTTTGACTCTGGAGTTGTTGCTGTATATTGAGCTTGGAATTCGAATTTTGATATTGGTTTTAGGATCAGTATTAGTATTCAGATTAGTCTTCCAATTGCTTTTCACTAAATGCTTTCAAGTTTGGAGGTAAAGTTTTCAATGATTGTTGGGTTAGTTTCAGACACTTTATAAAATCATGGGCTAGAGATGTAGATTCTTAGCATTTGACGTGCTGCATTTGTTGGTTAAGGTGAGGGAGAAATTTGATTTAAAACTTAAAATCCTCCTACAGAACAGGAAAGGGTTTCCAAAGAACTATAGACTCCATCCCAATTCCCATGAATAAATATCTGTGGTTTAGAGCCATTGATGTTAATTTTGGTTTTGATTATTATCTGATCCCTGATTAGTTTGGGTTAAAGTTTTCGTTTCACCCAACCTGATAGATTTGGGGGCAGGAATAATTGGTTTTTAAAACTGAAGGTTGTTTGCTGATTCACTCACTGCTCTCTTCTACTGTTGTGCAGAATAATTGGTTTTCAAGGAATTCGTACTTGAGTTTTTTTTTTATTGTTATGGCACCTGTAGGTACTTAGATAGGCATTCTCTCCAAGCTTTTGTTAGTTTTTGATCCATGAATGAAGTTTATCAAAGTTCATTATTTCATTTTCGGCTCAGCCATTGGAATTGGATTAGGTTTATTTTCAGTAATATGAATGGAGTGGTTTGTACAAGTAATTTTCTTCTCACCAATGTTTAGTTGAAGACCATAAAAGCATCTCAAGAGAAACCAAAATTGCGGGTAGAGTTGTAATCCTATTAAAACTTGCCCATCTGTAGTTCTGTACTGTACCGAATCAAAGTAAAACGTTTGCATATTGTTTTGATAAATCTTCTCTAGGCTACTCTGTTTAATTGAGGAATCCTTTGTTCACATAGCTAAATGTCAGTAATCTCACTTTACATAATTTATAAACATTTGTGTTTCTGGGTTTTAATCAATGGTTTTAACTAAGAAGTTGAGAACCAATTCATGCTTGTCTAATCTGATTTCATACTTTCACTTTCCGAGAAGCAAATCATCCTAGTTCTCTATCCGAAATTTGTTTGACACTTTCAAACCACTCATTTGCATACGGTTGTCTTTAAAAAATGCTGTCTTTAACATTCCCAGGAGCAAGTGTGTTAGCATTTTACTTTGATCTGCAGATGGGGGATGTAGCAAAAGATCTAGCCTCTGGGACTGTTGGTGGGGTAGCGCAATTAGTAGTTGGGCATCCATTTGATACCATCAAGGTTAAACTCCAAAGCCAGCCTGCTCCAGTCCCTGGACAACCTCCTAAATTCTCAGGTGCTATGGATGCTGTTAGGCAGACATTAGCTGCTGAAGGCCCAAGGGGTCTCTACAAAGGCATGGGAGCTCCACTTGCCACTGTTGCAGTCTTCAATGCTGTCCTCTTCACAGTAAGAGGGCAAATGGAGGCTGTATTGAGATCTGAACCTGGTGTGCCCCTTACAATTGGCCAACAGGTCATTGCTGGGGCTGGGGCTGGAGTTGCTGTGTCCTTTCTAGCATGCCCCACTGAGTTGATCAAGTGCAGGTCAGTGTTATGGTTGCTTTCTTTTGAAAAATGAAAAATAATATGACCCAATCAATAGTTTGAATTGTAATCGAAAATATATATATATATATATATATATATATATATAGTTTGAACTTAAACATCTCCTACTCATGCCGATATTCCCTTCACAGTATATTCCATTCCAGAAAGGTGCTAGGGATAATCTAAAATAAACATATTGTAGTTTTGTTTCTTGAAAAGTTTAGTTATTTACCATTCTACTTTAGTCAGAACTTTCCTTCTTTTGGATTTCCAATACATAAACAGATCCATTCTTTTCATTCATAGAATTCATACTTTGAAATCCATATCTGTTTTTCATTTCATTAAGGAAATGAAAAAGATTCTTATACATCAGTTGTTTGGGTTTCTTTGGTACAACAGATTGCAAGCGCAGAGTGCAATGGGGGAGACTGGTGCTGGTGCTGTTGCTGTTGCAGTGAAGTATGGAGGGCCAATGGATGTGGCAAAGCAAGTACTTAAATCAGAAGGGGGTGTAAGGGGTCTCTTCAAGGGCTTGGTTCCCACAATGGCACGTGAAATACCTGGTAATGCTGCCATGTTTGGTGTCTATGAAGCAATCAAGCAGTTTCTTGCTGGAGGTCAGGATACTTCTGGGCTGGGAAGAGGCTCTTTAATGGCGGCTGGAGGTTTGGCTGGAGCAGCCTTCTGGGGTGCTGTGTACCCTACTGATGTTGTCAAGAGTGTCCTTCAGGTAGATGATTACAAAAATCCCAAGTTTACTGGTTCAATTGATGCATTTAGAAAGATCCTGGCATCAGAAGGAACCAAAGGCCTCTATAAGGGTTTTGGACCTGCTATGTCAAGAAGTATTCCAGCAAATGCGGCATGTTTCTTGGCATATGAGGTCACAAGGTCAAGTTTGGGATGACAACTTACTTTGGTTGTAGTTGTTGGATGTGGAATACAGTAACATTTAACAGTTCTCTTCATTTTCTCATGCAAAAGCCATTTTTCATTGGATTTATGATTTGGAACTAGAGTCCTCCATACTTTGTAATAACATATAGTCATCTTGCCAGAAAAGAAAAAAACATTATCTTACCAATCAGATTATTCTAATTTGTGCTCTAGTTTTACCATTTTTTCCCTAGAGGCAAACAACTCTGCAGAATGCAGATGAATAATAAGAGTGACATTCAAGAGCTAAATTGACGGAGGAGAAAACACGTTGGTATCTTGCAGACTGTTGGGGAGCCAGAAGCAGAAATTTGTGTTTCCATTATCATCTTTGGAATGCTTAGCTGGCTAGCTAGCTTCAATCTATCTGTTCTGCGACTTTAGAAATCTATTATCAGCTTTTGATAATCTGATGGAACAAGTACTGCATATTGCAAACTGTACCAAATGTCCTAATATCACAAAAATATCACTCCTTCAAGTCGTTCTTATGTTTCTTCTCAATGAGTAGGAGATCCTAAAGCCCTGAAAAACCATTCTTTCTAATTCTCAGCACCCATTGTAGTGTTATCCTGAGACGAGTCAAGATGCCTCTGATTTTGTACCTATGCATGTTGTTTGTAATTGTAAGGTAGCAGAAACCAATTCAATCCATATCAGTTGAACCAGAAATGTTAGCAGCAGACAAATTTTAAACACTTTTCCAACCTGCAATCCAACAATCATAGGGCAGAGTCCTTAGACTTATATTCATTATTTTCTCCCCAGTGGTCTTGTCATTGCAATCACAATCGCTATCCTCAAGTCCTGAAAGTCATATACGGTGAAGATTTTATCTGCATGTATGTAGTTTCTTGGTTATTGTAGAGGCAATTATGTTATGAAAAACTGACTCATAAAATTTTCTAATGAAACAGATTATGCATGTTTCTCGAAATATTATTACTAAATGTATATGGTAGCAAATGATGACTGTGATTCCAAGCCAGCAGGAGAAAGGGTCAAGGATTCAGAGGACCCAAAAAGGACAAGGACATAAGACCATTTTCTTTCTGGTTTTGTAAAATATGGAGAAGACGAAGAAGAAGAAGACTTGATGAGAGTGAGAGAAGCATTATATATTGGGAGACTGGCTAAAATGGCAGTGACGTACTGTCATATCTAAGCTTTCGGTTTCATCAGTAAATAATGCAGCTATGAATGCAACGATGCTAGCTAACTGGGAAACTTAAACTTTGCAGACATGTAGTGCAAAAGTTTGGTTTCTTAATAATAATAATGTGTTCGTAGATGTGCACAGACAAAGAACTGGAGCTGGGGCTAGGAATTGTAGGAGAGGACCAATGCATATATGGCTCCTGCGTATATCTTAAACGCCTAGCCGACCAGTTAATTATAGAACATTTAATATTATTGGTTTTTGGTAAATAATAACCTAAATATTTATGATCAAATCAACTACCTGAGCTCAAATTGATAATGGATTTTTAGTTCATTGATATAAATATGACTACTAAACCTCAGTACTAACTGAACTAGAAGTAGGAACACAAACACCCACAGTGCTTCAAGTTGAGTTTTCTACAATCACTTAATTCACTCCCTATATAAACTACGATAAAGTAATTCTAAGTACCGTCGATCCAGTATGTCATCAAATAGAGAGTGATCGAATATAGTGATTGTATATATCATTTCTACTTACATAGAATTTTTGCTCTTATCGTTTATATCATTCAATAAATTTGACGTAATTCTTCACTGTAAAAGAAAATATCACTTTTAAAGGTAAAATCGAGACTTTTCAACCTCACTGATGTTATTATTTTGTTCTATTTTCTATTGTTGGATTGATTGAGCTTAATTCTCTTCGTCAAACTACTGTATGTGAACAACTAGCACTACAATAACATATATTTGTTGAGGTTGACAAGGGTTTATATCCTTACCAACTAATCTATAGACTTCCCTAACACTTCCCGTGTTGTTATATCCCCTCTTATTTGTCAAATGCATCCATCAATCAAGAGTACTAGTAAGACTAGTAACGTTTTTTCCAACCTTCTATCTCTTTCTAGCTCATTCTTCCCCGCCAGTAGAATTATAGGTTTATGAGCCATTTCCTGTCAAACAACTCAAAAACCATTTGATCATTAATTTGACAATAGCAAGGGAATATAGTCGATCGACTTGTTATGTGAGTTTGACATTATCATAATCGTAATTCCAATCAATTCGAATGACTACACACTTTGATTTTCAATTTATAAGTACCAAATGATGATAACCTACTGAAACACGATTAGAAACAATAGAATTGGCAAGTTATAAAGAACGTTGAGTGAGATTTTGCCACCAATTTCGTTGAAGAAATGAGACAAAATTACTTTGAAAATAAGTAAATGAAGTAGAAGGCCATTGCAGACGATGGACTAGAGAAGAAAATATCTTCAAGAAAAGGAATAAAAAAATGAACAAAACTTGTTGCCTTATGCGACAAAAAAAAATTGATTAAAGCTAAAATTGTCCATACTCATAGACTCATAGTTGTTCTTCCCCTCCCTCCCTTCCTTGTCTCATTATTTATCCATTCTTGTTTTGTCAGGAAATCTTCTGACTCTATTCGCATGTCGTGTGTGGTTCTGTTTGGGTCGTTTAGCTGAGTCATGGTCACGCGCAGCCATATCTGCTGTCGTACTCATCTCCTTCAGAAACCCAGTAGGGCTCGGAGCTTAGTTGACTGCGTATATAAATTACAGGGTCGTCGGCTCTTCATTAATCTAATGCATAAGTAACCCAAATCAGGATGAGAATTACACGTAAGTGTATATATTGTGTTATGTCATGGATTACATATATATGGGGACGTTGTGTAAATTGCTCTGCAAGTTCTGGGTTAGTAGACCAGTTTGGAGAAGAGGAAAGAAGAACAAAAACTATATTATCCGGCCATGGAGTTCACATTAGGCAAGTCTTGGGGGTGTGCTTCTACTTTGTTTTTCATCAATTGACTTCCACAAGAAACCAATAGATAGATCTTGTGTGTGTTGATTTGGTTTTGGAGAGATCGATTTCGATAACACTAGCTTTTCTCTAATTAGTCTATGCTACTAATTGTTTTTGTCGATCGAGTGACTTATTCCGAAAGAAATTAAGAGCTAAGATCTGCTTTTCAATCCATTATGATAATACATTCATATATATGGAGTGTTTGATCTTCTTTCGTTTTTTGGAAATACTTGAATTATGAACATATATATATTCGTCATATTAAAGTGAGAAAAACCATACATGCATGATATGTAAGGGCGTGTCTAGCTAGGGCTAGCTGATTGTGATTGAGGAGGGTCAAGTGACGCATCTAAATGTCTCATATCAATTTATTATTTTTTTTTTTCGAAGGAGCATCTGATAATCTTATATTAACTTGTTTATGTTGGCAATTCCACACGTACAGTTTGTGAAGTCTTTGTTGAACTTTTCTGTTTGTAAAGTCATTGTTGAACCCTTGATGCTAGTTCACGAAAAACTAACAAAATACAAAAACATAGATAGCGAGATGAGACTTTTTATAATTTAAAACATTCATTTTAAATGATTCTATGTAATATATAACTGCATTTAAGATAACTTTTTTTAATTTAATTAATAATATAAGTTCAAAATAGTTAATTTAGAGATAATTACATATTTCTAAACTGGCTAGCTAAAATTTGACTAAAAAATTGCTAGCATTACTAAAGTTGCTCTAAATTCTTGAACTAATTACTAGCAATAAATACAGCAACTATAAGACTACTCAAATTATGTTCCAAAGAATGGGTTAGGACCTAAAAAACTGCTTCGAGTTTCCGGGAGCGAAAGGTAAACCTAGGTTTCTAGGTTTTGCACCATCGGGCGGCGGCGATCTCAATCTCGTCAGCCGGCAAGGCGCCTCAGCGCAGCACCAAGAAGGAGGACGATGTTCTTGCTACTTTTTCAGAGTAGCAGGGGCTGGTCGGAAGAGTTAAAGTCGAGGTTGGGTTTGTTTTCCTCCGAATCCGATCGGCGGCGATTTGTTGGTTCACCTTGAGGCAGCAACGGTGGTGGTTTATTTTTCGGATCTTGTCTGTGGTTCCGATTGTGTGGTAGGGGTTGTTGCTGGTTTGATGCGGCGGGGCTGTTTGAGATCAGTTTTTTTTTTCTAAGGTTGTTGATCGGGCTTCTTGTTTGATACCAGATTTGTTGGTATTGGTATCTTGCTTCTGGTCATTTTGTTGGGTTGAAGACGATGGAGGTTCTCCGGTGAGAGAAAACCCGGCCGCTGGAGGCGGAGAAGGTGGAGGGGAGATGGAAGGCGTTTCCTTTGAGGCTCTGGGTTTGGTTTCGAGTCTGGGCTTTCAGGCCTAGTTCTGGGCCTAGCCCTAAGGCTGTTGTTTCTTGGGCTTTTGGGCCTGAGTAGTTTAGTTCTTTTGTCCTCAGAAATAAATCAAGATAGGTCTTTGACGTCGCTTCGGGGTCTATTTTGGTAGTGTCGCTTGTTACTTGTTTTGGACTTATTCTGTAAGATCCTAAAATCGGGTTTTTTATTTTATTTTTTATTATTAGTGTTATTTGGGTTTTACAAATTTTAGTTTTAATTATTGTTGTTATTCTTTTCTTTTCTTAAAAATAATAATAATAATAATAAATAAAATTTGGAAACCGACGTTTTAAACGCAGCAAGCAGGAGCTGTCCTGCTAGGGCTGTTCCTTTTCACGATAGTAGCAGCTGGAGAGTAGGACTTCTGATTTTTTTTTTTTTTGTCTAGAACCAATAGGATGAGATTAGAGAGTCGGTTTTGAGGGAGAGTCGGTTAAATCTTATATAGGTAGATGAAGAAGCTTAGTGAAGAGAATGGGAAACTAGGCAGAGGAAGAAACATTGTGAAGATTGAGGGAGAGAGCAGAAAAAACCCCTTTTTCTCATCATTTATCAGAGTTTTGGGAGAGGTTGGTGATTCACAAACTTAAGAACGAGGTTTGATCTCGAGTTTCTGCTGGGCAATTCGAGGTAGGGTTTGATGGGGTGTATTTCATTATGTTAATGTATGAAATGTTGACATTATTTGGCATTGTTTGACATTGTTTGGAATTGTTTGACATTGTTTGTAATTGTTTGGCATTGTCTATTATGAATGTTGGTGATATTTAATTTCTTGATTGGTTATTAAGTATCTACAATGTTGGAAATCATGTGTTTTTGCTTTTGATTATATTACTTGATCATGCATTTCATGATGGGAAAATGGTAAGATTGGAAGTTGAAGGGAACATGAGTGTTTGGAAAATGAGATTATTATTGTGAAATCCTTTTGTGTAGTTGAGTTAACTCATGGGGACATCCAGTAGCTATGAACAACTCACATTGCACTTAGGGAAAGTATGCCCCTTCAACGCCAGAAGTCGATAAAATGATCTATTTCGGATTTCGGGACTGGAGACCATGAGTATAACAAGAAGACTAACAAAAGAATAAGAAAAAAAAAATATATATTTGAGGGCGGTGGATATTGTGAGGAGGAACATTACATGCATACATTGTTATTATGTTGTATGTTTTGGTTCGTTTGTGTTATGTTTATATATTGTTGTTAGTATATAAGCTTGCCCTACTGAGCTTAGCTCACCCCTTTTTCAAACCCATTGCAGGTGTGGTACCAGACGTGTAGAACAAGTCTTAGGCGTATCTAATTTTGTGAACTAAGGTTTTCAAGTTTTAGTTTTCCTTTGTAAATTAAGGCTGGAATAAGGAATAGTCATTTTGAAAAGAAACACTATCCTAGTTTGTGTGTAAGTAAATGCTTTAAGCATGTGTTTTTTTTTAGCGCCTTTCTAAAGGCTTGTAATAAATAAAGGAACGAGGGTTTGTTTTCTTATGTCATGTTATGATATATGTCTCATTTCAATTATAGATATTAATTTGTCTGTAATTAAAATGCGATTCACGCCTTAAGACGAGGTTACACATTTACTCAAATTGGGGCGTGACATATTCCTAAGGTTGTATTGTTTTAGGTGAAGCTAGGTTTTGATGCTTAGGTTTGTCTTTCATGGCTCGCTTTTAACGTAGCCAGACTTTTCCTAGTGAGTCATGTTGGTAATGTAATCTTTCTTTCACATTAATGGACTATGATACCCCGATTTTCAAAAAAAAAAAAAAAACACAGCAGCTTTACCATAATTGGGAAAATAGTTTAGACTCTCCAGGAGAGCCCATGATTCCTTCTCACCCCTAGTTCTATCTCAAATAAGAAAGAAAGAAAGAAAGAAAGTAACTGAAAGAAAATCAAGGAAGATCAACAATAAATTCATTCGGTCAGTCCAAATTTGGTCTAATATTTATAATTCAGATCCAATTTCAAATATTTTTTATTCGAGTCGGATCTGTTCTCTTTATTTACAATTTTTAAATTAGTATTTCAATGAGTTGTGAACAATTGCAACTAGTATTTGCAATTGATTTTTTATTGATTGCAGTTAGAAATTCTTTAACTTTCCATTTGTTTAAAGATTCTGGAAAAAGATGGAGAAAGAAGAAGACGAGGATAGAAAGGGAAAATAAGATTTGGGGGGAGTATTTTTTTTTGTTGACAGTAGCCGCAGAGAGGCTACAGCAGGCCAACAGACCCGCGGCAAGCACATCAGGGCCCGGCCCGAGGGTCGGGACCGGATCACCAGCACCCGGCCTCGGGGCCTGGCACTCTATCCTGCCTCCAGGAGCCCAGGGGCCGGGAGCGCCAGCCTGCCTAAGAGGGCTTCAGAAAGTATAAGCAAAAGGGAATCAGTCCCACATCGAAGAGTAAGGCCAGTCCTTACCCCCAACCACCTATATATGGGCCCCAACTACCTTCTTTATGAGGTAACTCGTCTCTCTCCCCACTTACATACGTGCCTTGGTTATATACATTCCAACTATACTAACTTAGGCATCGGAGAGGTGAAGGCCGGCCCGCCCGGTATTCTCCTTAGTAAGCAGGATTGCAGGAGACAGTTGGATTCATCAAGTATCTACTAGACCCCCGGGTTTAGGCAGAAACAATTGGCGCCGTCTGTGGGAATCTGGAACGAAAAATCGTGTAAGCAACACCGTTGAGAAAGAGATCGGAGATGAATCAAGAGAAAGGAGTCACCGAGGAGGGAAACCCTACAATAGTGCAGGCGCTCACCTCCACCCCAGCCGTTGTGAGGGAGCCACGCCACGACCAGAGCGACGGTCAGGAGGTAGGAAGCTACGGGGGACCATCCGGCGTGCCGGATCCCCATCGCGACAGCCCGCAAGGTAAAGGCCTGGCAGAGGAGGAAGACAGTCCAGAGCGACGGGGCTTCGCCTTGACGTTCTCGGATGATTCAAGCGATCGATCTGAGAGCCCGGACCAGGACCTCACGTACAGCCCCGGCCATAGCGGTATGGCGGGAGAATTACGGGCGATGGCCGCAGAGGTCAGTCGTCTGAGAGAGGAGAGCGACAGGGACAGAGCTAAGTCCAACGCTCGGTACGAAGAGATGGAGGCGGTGAACACTGCCCTGGTGGCCGCCCTGGAGAGGGGGCAGCAGCGCAGTAGCGCCATGGCCGAGGCACAGGCGGCAATCCCGCCGGTTCCACCTCAGCACACCGATGGAGGGCAATCTTCGGGCGGTCGGTCCGGTAACCCCGTACAGCAGAAGTCGCCATTAGGTGCAGGCCCGCCAAAAAGCACGCCGACCTCCCGCCAGTCCGACGCTTCGTCAGTAGATGGAGCTGAGACGCCAACCGCGCGAACACTGCAGGTACTGGCCGACACCGTGTCGAGCTTGAAAGCCCAGATGGAGGCTAACGAGAGAAGAGCCGCGCGGCCGATGGAGGGCGCCCGGTTTAATGAGCGCATGGGTCCCTTTTCGCACCGGGTCATAGAGTCGGGAAGATCTGGCAACCAGAAGTCCCTCAAGCTCACCTACTCAGGATCCGGCTGCCCATACCAGCATTTGGACAGCTTCCGGTCCCAAACCTGCACCAAGGGATACTCCGATGCAGTTTGCTGCAACATCTTCCAGGAGACCTTGTCCGGAGAAGCACTCAGCTGGTTTTACGAGCTTCCGGCAAACTCGATCGAGGCGTTCGAGCAGTTAGCCGACCGGTTCGTAGGCCGCTTCATCCTCCGAGTTGAGGGAGCCCGGACGTCGACCATCCTCTTCAATTGCAGGCAAGCCCCCGGAGAGGAGCTGAGAACCTTTGTCAACCGCTGGCAGACGGCTACGGCCGGAGTTCGAAACCTGGACAAGGGCATCGCCGAGATGGCGTTTAAACAAGGGCTCCGAGCGGGCAAATTTTCCTACGCCGTCCGAGTAGAACTCCCGCAGGGGTACGACGAGTTGATGGCTATGGCCATCAGGCATGCTCAGGCCGATCATGAGACCTATGGGCACCACCTCCTGAAGAGGAAGCGAGATGAGGAGCAGGAGGACCATCCCCGGGAAGAGAACCCCCCACCCGCCCAGGAAGCCAAGCCCAATCAGCGGACCGATAACCGCACCGCTAGGCCCAGCCGGAACGCCAATAACAGAAACTGGCCACAGCGGCAGCAGAGGTCCTATTCTGATAGGCCTCAGAATGAGCACAGGCCAGCGCCGTTCCGCCAAGAGCGCCCCCTGGCAATCATGCCAGCACCACCGGTCAACCAAGAAGTCTTCACCGCTCTCACCACTTCCTACGAGGATATCCTACTTGAGAACGGGAGTGTCATTCCTCCACCGCCCCCGAGAAGGTTCCCAAAGGGGAAACTTACAACGGCGCAGACGGGCAAGTACTGCTCCTACCATGATGAGGCTACTCATCGAACGAGCAAGTGCCACACCCTCAGGCAAGCGGTGCAGGTTTTGATTGATAACGGCCAGCTCCAGCGGTACGTGGGGAAAAGAGGAACAGACCCCGACCGGGAGAATGACCAGTCTTGGTAAAACCCGCTAGTTTGAGCGGTTAGTTTGGCATAGTTCACGGTCTAACCGTTGTAAAAACAAGTATATATGCAAACTACTTTTGAGAAAATTTCACCGGCTCTGCCAGTTCCATTATATTCATATTCAGGCAAGTATACAAGCAGTAACCGATCCGGAAACATTACAAGGGATGGGGCAAGAAAATCCTAAGGACCTACGACTGCGCCTTCGGCAGGCAATCCGCCAGCCTCTCCTGCGGTACCCTCGTCGTCGACATCAGTTTCGGTGTGGACTTCAGCCCGGGCAGACTCGGCACCGGTGGTAAAAGAATCCAAGTGCGAGCGAATCACTTCACCCGGCTCCTCCTCCACCGCCTCCTGGTGGATGTCCGACTGCTCATGGATATCTCCCTCAGCAGCAGTCGACATCAGGGAAGTGTCCAACCATCCCTTCCCCGCCCATTCGGTGTACGCATCCGAGATGCCTTCTTCCCTGGCCTTCACCAGAAACTCCAGGAACTGATCGCTCTCCCGGTATTTGAGAGCGACCCGCTCGAAGAGTTCCGGGTCATCTTCCCCGGCAGGAGCAGCAGAGTCGGCGCGCAGAGCAGCAGCTCCCACTTGGAGCTCGTCCACCTTGGACTCCAGTGCGGCCCTCTCCTCCTCCAGGAACCGATTCTGCTCTTTCAGCTCGGCCCTCTCCTTATCCAGGATCCGGTTCTGCTCCTCCAGCCTCTTGGCCCTCTCCTCCGATCTGGCCTTCTCCCGGGCCAAGCGAGACTTCTCCACCTCCAGGCGCTGCCGGGACTCGGATAGAGCAGTTATCTGTCTCTGCAGCTCCGACAGCCCCTCGCTCGCGTCCGGTTCGTACAGACTGTACAGCAACTGCGCAACACCGAAGAGTTAGTCAAACAGCAAAGCAAGGCAAGGTTAGTCAAGCAGTATAGTGGTACCGCGCGGTACTTACCCGGAGGACGGATTCCTTGCATTTTGGACGGTTCCCGCCCGCCAGGACTCCAGCAACCCCGGGTCTATCCAGACCAAGGCCGGCCAAGTCCGCCGCCACTTGCCGGGTGAGTGCACCACTCGGGCTTCCCCTTGATGCATCCGCAGGCGCTGGACTACTCTGCCGAGCAGCAGCAGCGGCATTCTCCCCGGCAGCGATGGTCTGCGCGCCGCTGGTATTCCTGAACCGTTTGGCCAGATTCTCCCGTACCGACTCACCGGTCAGCGTCACCAGCGCGGAGGAAGGAACGTCTCCAACCTTCCGTTTTTCTCCCCGGCCCTCCGGAGAAGAAGATCGTGCGCTTGCGGGGGGAGCGCGAGCCACGCGCGGCACAGACACCGGGCGGTTAGGGATCCTGTTTGCTCCACCGGGAATCTTTAAGGCCCCCCCGGTGCTCTTGCCCTTTCCAGGCGCCAGCAGGTCTGTAGAGTGATGGGTCTTAACCCGCTTCAGGACATAGGCGTCCTCATCAACATCCATGGCCCTCCGCTCCGCATGGGTCACAAGCCGGCCGGACCCGTCCTCCACTGACGTCCGCGAGACGATCTCGGCTTTCTCCTTCAGCTGGTTGAGGAGATCTTCCCCGTCCATGGAGAGAGTAGTTTCGGGCTTGATAGTCGCCCGAGAAGATGCACCTACAAGGAAAGCAAACGGTTAGTATATGGCAGAAGTTTTAACACAAAGTATCACCGCTCAAGCGCTTCCTACGCACCGGGACCCCGCCCAAGCTGGCAGTATTCCAGCACTTCTCGCCGGATGAAGTTGTACGAACTCCGTTCCAGATCGTCCCAGCACCCGGTTATGGTCGAGATCCTCTCGCGCTCCAGGTCCGATAGTTCATACGACTGGTCACCAATGGGTTGGAAGGCGCCAGGGACGCAGTACATTCTATTCCTCGCCTGCCACTTCCCGCCCACCATCACCACTTTCTTCCTCCAGCTATTGTCCACCCATGAAGGCACATTGGTGACGATCGGTGGAGGCTTCCGGCTGTTGAAGGACAGGCAACCACGGGACCCCTGCTTCCGGGAGTACGACAGCCTGTACAGGGCCCGGAACTCGTTCACCGTGGGAATGTTCATCCCAGAGAACTCGTACAAGCAGCCCAGGCTCAGCAGTCGTCTCCACTGGAGCCCAGGAAGCTGAGCGGGTGACACCTGCAGCGCACTGAGCATGTACTGCACGTAGTCTGGCAGCGGGAACGACAGTCCATGCCGGAACTGGTCCGGATGTGCAGCAACCCAACCTTTTTCCGGGTTGCAGGCTGACTCTCCAGGGTTCAAGGGCCGCAGCAGAATAGTATCCGGGATATCCCACGCTTCCCGCAATTCCTCAATCTCTTCCGGGGTCATGCTCTCCTCCGGTTCATCGCACACCACATCGTGCTTCCCTTTCCCCATGGTGTAGCTCGCAACCGGAGCATCTGCAAATCGCACCCCGTGCGGTATTTCGGTCTCAGAAGATTCAGCCCCGGAAGACGAAGCCGAGGACGGAGTAGAAACCCTGCTCCCGGAGCAGTCAGCAACTTCGGTCTCCGGAGATTCCGAATTCAGCCAGTCGTCCAGCCTCTGCGCATCATCCATGAGGGGACCTCTGACAGCCGTTTCGGAAACCCGATCAGAACCTGAAGACGTCACTTTAACCTAGGGGAAGAACACAAAACCCTAGCGCTTGTCAGCAACAGGGTACAACAACGCCTTCTGCGCCCTCTCCCCAAGCTCGCCGCAAAGCAGTTCCGTCAACGGCAGAGATCCCTCCCCCCCAAAGGCAAAACAACAAAGCAGAGAAGAATAACGATGGGGCAAAGAAATCAAACTTATCGATTAGTATGCTCAACCGAGGACAATCGGCCCGCGGAAAGCAGCGCGCAATGGTAGGGAGCGTTCAAAGAAAACAGATCTCGTGAGGCAAGAAAGGCTCAGAGTGCTCGCCGGATTTCTCCTTTTATCTCAGTCTCTCTAAAGTAAGAAGCAACAACAGAAAGAAGAGTAGAAGAGACCTTTTTATAGAGGGGACCAATACCCTAGGCAATCGAAATCCCTCCAAAACAAGTAATCGGAGCAACTCAAAAGCCTGCGAATCCAGGCCCTCCATCTCAAGACCGCCCCGCACTGGCACGTGTCCCAGCGTTGGTAACCTCCCCACGCCATCATAAACTGACGGGATTGATGGACTTCCTCCTTAAATGCATGTCTGCCATTTGTCCCACACACTGACGGCAGGAAGGTAGGAACGGGAATCAAGGAGTCAGGCCCTCCCACTTCCCCAGATTCCACGCTTGCACCACAATCTTCGCTGCATTTCTCGAAGACCTCTCTTGCGGTTATGATCATCCAACCGCTTGGAGAGTACCCATCCGGGTATGAAGCCTCGACTCAATATGGCTGGACGCCCGGTCGAGTTCCGCCCGGCACCATGGCAGTTCGCGGTTATGATTATTCAACCGGCTGCATGGCAATCTTCGCTGCATTTCTCGAAGACCTCTCTTGCGGTTATGATCATCCAACCGCTTGGAGAGCACTCATCCGGGTATGAAGCCTCGACTCAATATGGCTGGACGCCCGGTCGAGTTCCGCCCGGCACCATGGCAGTTCGCGGTTATGATTATTCAACCGGCTGCATGGCAATCTTCGCTGCATTTCTCGAAGACCTCTCTTGCGGTTATGATCATCCAACCGCTTGGAGAGCACCCATCCGGGTATGAAGCCTCGACTCAATATGGCTGGACGCCCGGTCGAGTTCCGCCAGGCACCATGGCAGTTCGCGGTTATGATTATTCAACCGGCTGCATGGCAATCTTCGCTGCATTTCTCGAAGACCTCTCTTGCGGTTATGATTATCCAACCGCTTGGAGAGCACCCATCCGGGTATGAAGCCTCGACTCAATATGGCTGGACGCCCGGTCGAGTTCCGCCCGGCACCATGGCAGTTCGCGGTTATGATTATTCAACCGGCTGCATGGCAATCTTCGCTGCATTTCTCGAAAACCTCTCTTGCGGTTATGATCATCCAACCGCTTGGAGAGCACCCATCCGGGTATGAAGCCTCGACTCAATATGGCTGGACGCCCGGTCGAGTTCCGCCCGGCACCATGGCAGTTCGCGGTTATGATCATTCAACCGGCTGCATGGCTTCTTCATCGCATATTACTAGAGACCTCGTCCGGATATGGCATGGCGTCCGGACAACGGTCGAGGTCTGTCCAGTCACATCTCTTTTGGGGGGAACTCGTCTCGATATGGCAGGACGCCCGGTCGAGTTCCGCCCACCGGTTTCGACGCATTCAACCGGCTCCAGAACACATCCCGGGAATAGGATCCACCCGGCACCATGGCACTTCACTGGGGGACTCGTCCGGAGATGGCATGACGTCTGCCAACGGTCGAGTTCCGCCCAGTACCATGGCTGACCCCGGTCATGAGAACATTCGACCGGCTTGGGCTTTATACACCCGGGTGAGTTTACATCTAACCCATGTACGCTTGTCCAGCAGGATAAAAACCCTGCATCGCACTAGCTGCGGCAACAGGGGGATGCATGGCGAGCTTTGTCACCTCAACGCCGCCCCCCAACCAGGAACATAATGCACCTGGCCCCATGACACTTCACTGGGGGACTCGTCTGGAGACGGCATGACGTCCGGGCAACGGTCGAGTTCCGCCCAATACCATGGCTGACACCGGTCGAAAGTATTCGACCGGCGGGCTTTATACACCCGGGCGAGTCTGCATCTAACCCATGCACGCTTGTCCAGCAGGATAAAAACCCTGCATCGCATTGAAAGGCAATCAAACATGGGGCTACATGGCGAGCTTTGTCACCTCAATGCCACCCCCTTACCTCAACGCTTATTCAATATAAGCTGAGAAGAACTAGCAAGTGTTCACCGGTGCTTCAAACAGGCCGCAACACCAGGGTAATCTCCCTGCAGCCTAGCAATAGGAAACGATAGCCCGGTAGAAGCTCAGTGAATCCCGTTTCGCCAGCTAGCCCGGTAGAGGCTCAGTGAATCCCGTTTCGGCAGATCGGCCAGTTGAAGCCTAGTAAAGCTCCGCTTCGTACCAATAGGGCAGAGTGCCCGGCCGAAATTCCGTGCACATTCCTTATATGGCGGATTTCAACGCCTCATTATCATCCCGTGCATAAATCTCTTGCATGGCGGATTTCAACGCCTCATTATCATTCCATGCACACGTCTGTTGCATGGCATCATGGCATAATGACATCATCATTATCATCTTGGCTCCATGCTCATAACACCACACTTAGTCATATTGCTGCTTATATTGCAAGTGTGCTTATAAACTATTGCTTCCCATCGGTAACAGGTACTCACCTCGGTCACGCCCAATCTTTAACGCGGACTTGGGGGACTGGGCACCGGTAGATTGGTAACCCCGCGGGTCTGCGGGACAAGAGCAAGACAGATTTAAGTCCTCATTCAAGATTGCACTTGACCGGGAACTTGGGGGACTTGTTGACAGTAGCCGCAGAGAGGCTACAGCAGGCCCACAGACCCGCGGCAAGCACATCAGGGCCCGGCCCGAGGGTCGGGACCGGATCACCAGCACCCGGCCTCGGGGCCTGGCACTCTATCCTGCCTCCAGGAGCCCAGGGGCCGGGAGCGCCAGCCTGCCTAAGAGGGCTTCAGAAAGTATAAGCAAAAGGGAATCAGTCCCACATCGAAGAGTAAGGCCAGTCCTTACCCCCAACCACCTATATATGGGCCCCAACTACCTTCTTTATGAGGTAACTCGTCTCTCTCCCCACTTACATACGTGCCTTGGTTATATACATTCCAACTATACTAACTTAGGCATCGGAGAGGTGAAGGTCGGCCCGCCCGGTATTCTCCTTAGTAAGCAGGATTGCAGGAGACAGTTGGATTCATCAAGTATCTACTAGACCCCCGGGTTTAGGCAGAAACAAATTGCAACTAGTATTTGCAATTGATTTTTTATTGATTGCAGTTAGAAATTCTTTAACTTTCCATTTGTTTAAAGATTCTGGAAAAAGATGGAGAAAGAAGAAGACGAGGATAGAAAGGGAAAATAAGATTTGGGGGGAGTATTTTTTTTTTTTTAATCAGTTGACAAAAATTTATTAATGGAACCCAAGATTAAACATTACAGTATTCCGTTGTCACAACAGCGTCAAGAAAAGAACGTATTGAAAAATAAAATTCATCACTGTCCAAAGAACAGGCATACGCTGCCAGACAATGCGCAACGCCATTACCCTGACGGCGAGTGTGAGACACCATCCAAGTACCATGGTTCTGAATCTGATCCCTCAGATCGTCATATATCCGACCCAACCTCGAGGTATTAGGACCAGCTGTCACCTCCAGTTGACGCTTCACTTCTGAGGCATCTGTTTCCAATACTGCTGGAGTAAAGGCATGGCTTGCAGCAAAAG
Organism: Potentilla sterilis; assembly: GCA_963682095.1. Taxonomy (NCBI): domain Eukaryota; kingdom Viridiplantae; phylum Streptophyta; class Magnoliopsida; order Rosales; family Rosaceae; genus Potentilla; species Potentilla sterilis. Next base: position 35,288,648 of record OY821763.1, read on the forward strand.
CAACCGCTCTACAACAAGCAACCAGTTCGGCATGTTCTGCCGACACCAAACCCGAGGCAGGACCCGCACCTCCGGCTAACATCCTTCCCGAATGGTCTCGAATAATAAAACTCCAACCACCATTTCGACTAAGTTGAGAAAAAGCTCCGTCAATATTAATCTTACAAAGTCCCAAAGATGGAGCTTTCCATTTGACAACACCCCTCTCCAGAACTTATTTAGGTACCCCCAAATTATGAATTCTGAAAGCCTGTAAATTGGCCGCAAACTGAACACTAACATCCAAAGCTACCATCGACTTTTGATTCCAGACTCTCTCATTCCTTTCCTTCCAAACTGAACAAAGAATGAACAGGAGATCCCCAAAATGAAGCAGATTGAGCTCACTAGCACACTGACCAAGCCAGTCCACAGAGGTGGTGTACATACTACCCCACCGATAACAGACATCTCTAAGAATCAGATGAGACTAAATAACACCTTTACTAAACGCACAATCTCGACTCAAATGTAAAGTCGATTCTCCTAAAGAACCACATAACACACAATCAGTCCCCTCCACCATGACTCTCTTCGACATCAGACTCCCCAAAGATGGGAGAATATCTAGGCAAACCCTCCAGCCATGTACTTTTGCTTTATTCGGAATATTCGTTCCCCACAATTTTTTCCAGAAAGTTCAACCAATAGTTGGGAGGATAGGGTGATAACTAGAAGAGTTAATAAAAACATACCTATAAGCTGTCTTAACCGAGAACTTGCCATCAGATGCTAACTTCCAACATAGCTGATCCCGACTTGGTCTTGTACTAAGACGAATGCTCAGGATCATATCAGCATCTGTTGCCGAAAAGCATCTCTTCACTTTAACCGAATCCCACTCTCCAATCCCACTTAACAAATCACTCACTCTGGAAACCGATTATGTGGTAGGTATCACATACGCTGGTCTCCCCATTACTGATCCTGGAATCCAGTTATCCACAAAAGTTTGGATCTGTATGCCATCTCCAACTTGCCAATAAATGTTTTCTCTGAGGACATCTCTGGCGCCAAAAATACTTCTCCAAGAGAAAGAAGGAGAAGTAGACTCCTGTGCTTCCCAGAAGGAACAGTCTGGGTAATATTTCGCCTTATAAATAGAAGCAATCAGTGAATAAGGATTAGAGATTATCCGCCACGTTTGTTTCGAAAGTATTGCCAAATTGAAATTTGACAGACTACGAAAACCCAAACGACCAGCTTCTTTCGGATTGCATAAGCCATTCCATTTCTTCCAGTGTATTTTCTTCTTATCCAGTGTACTACCCCACCAGAACCTTGCACAGAGTTGTTCCAAGTCATCACAGAAATTCTTTGTAAGTCTAAACACACTCATAGCATAATTTGGAAGAGCCTGAGCCACCGTACTGTTCAAAAATTTTCCCAGCACCACTGAGTAATTTGCCTTGCCATACCCCGAGCTTGGATTCCAGACGCTCCTTTATGTATTAGAACGTCGCTGATTTTCGCCTGCCCACATAAGTTGGTAGCCCCAAATATTTCTCATGTGCCTCCACTACCGGGACATTCAATAAATTTGAGAGAACCAATCTCCTCCCTTCAGCCACACTGGCACTAAAAACCATTGAGCTCTTATCAAAATTTACTCTTTGCCCAGAGGCTCTACAGTACACATCAAGCACCTCATGTATCACTCTCCTATTAGCTACTGAGGCCTCCGCATAAAGCATACTATCATCAGCAAATAATAAATGGTTTACCGGTGGAGCTCCCTCAGAGATAGTAATACAAGGCAGTTCCCCTGGCTGCATCTTTTGTGTCAACAATGCCGAAAACCCCTCAGCTCCTAACAGGAATAAATAAGGTGACAGAGGATCGCCTTGCCTCAATCCACGTCCCGGAGTCAAATAACCTCGAGCCTTGCCTCTGATTAGAAAAGAATACTTGACTGTGGAGATACATTGCATAACAATCCGAATCCAATGGGTATTGAAACCAAATCGAATCATCACCCGCTCTAAAAAATACCACTCCATACGGTCATAAACTTTACTCAAATCAAGTTTCACAGCCATATAACCCTTGTCAGAGCGCTTATTATGCACAAAATTAGCGAACTCATTGGCAACTAGGATGTTATCATTGATTAGTCGTCTAGGAATAAACGCACTCTGAAATGGGGAAATGATTGCAGGAAGAATTACCTTTAGACGATTCGCCATCGCTTTAGAACATATCTTGTAGATGACGTTACATAGTGCAATAGGACGTAAGTTCGCCATATGATGTGGTTGCTCCACTTTGGGGATTAAACAGACATGAGTATAATTTATCTGTTTCAGAATATGTCCCGTGTGAAGAAAATTCTGAACTGCAGCTACCACTTCACCCCCAATCAAATCTCAATAATGCTGAAAAAATAGAGGAGGCATACCATCAGGACCAGGTGCCTTCGTCGGATACATTTGGAATACAGCTTGTTTAATCTGTTCACTAGAATAATCACTACATAGCTGCCCATTCATCTCTTCTGTTACACATGGCACAATGGCTGCTAACGTTTGGTTAAGAGCTTCCGTATCTATCTCTGATGCTTCGAAGATCTGTCCAAAGTAATCAGTAACCACTTTTTCCATTCCCTGAACATCTTCATGTCAGTTCCCATTCACATCAAACAACCCTTTCAGAGAGTTTCTACGTTTCGTAACATTAGCTTGTTGATGAAAATAACTAGTATTACGATCACCTTCTTTGAGCCAACGAACTTTCGACCGTTGATTCCAAAACACTTCTTCTTGGTGCAACAAGCTCTGTAAATTACTGAATAAAGCAACTTTTTCCTCCTGACCTTCAGAAGTAATATGGCAGCCCATCAATTCTTCCAATCGGTTTCGTATGGCCATCATTTTGATCTGTCGACTCCGAAAGGCTGCCCTCTGCCATTTATCAAGTCGAACAGGGACCTTCTTGAGCTTTGTGACCACCTGGAACATAGGCAGGCCATAAACATCCTCCTGCCATGCCTCCTGCACCACAGAATCACATTCCTCATGTTGTAACTAGAAAGTTTCAAATTGGAAGCGATGCACCTTCGAACGAGCTGCAATTGGCACCGTACTAGCCTTTAACAGAATAGGGACATGATCACTATCGGACGGAGGCAAGTGAAACAACTTCGCATGGAAGAACAAATCGAACCAAGCCAAAGAGCAAACTGCCCTGTCCAAACGCAGAAGAGTCTCAGAGTTCCCCCAAGTCGCCATCACACCCTGGAAACCAAGGTCAATCAAGTCACCGTATCCCAAAGCATCCCTGAAGCCGCGCATTTGACGTTCCGGCCTCACAGCTCTGCCAATCTTCTCATTGCTATTCATGATCTCGTTAAAGTCTCCAATCACCACCCACTGCAGGGAACTCGCGTCTGCCAAATCCCGGAGAAGCTGCCACGACTTCTCCCTTTCTCCCGTCGCTGCATAGCCATAGAAACCAGTAAGTCGCCAAGAAGCTACGCCGGGCGCGTTGACAACATCAGCATCAATGTGATGCGCCGATTTGGAGTTGACATGGAGGGAAACATCGTCTGACCACAGCAAGCCCAAACCTCCTAATTGGCCTTCACTGAGCACCATATCTGCATGAGTAAACCCTAAAGCTCGCTTCAGCCTCAAGAAATCCCCTTCTCTGCTAATCTTTGTTTGACATAGGAAGACGATTTGAGGCCGATTTTGTGCAAGCAGATCCTTCAAAGCTCGTGTTGTATCCTCTCCACATATTCCCCTACAATTCCAACTCAACATATCAAGATCCATGGTGTGACTTGGGGTTTTATCGCAAAATCTGGTCTTGGTAGCAAGGTTTCGAAGAAACCCTAATGGAGAGCAGAGGCGATGGTTTTGTCGACAAAACTCGATTCCAAAGGCAAGGTTCCGGGGAAGCCCTGTCTGAGAGGAGTAAAGATGATAGTTTTGTCGCAACTCTGGCCGGCGGCAAGGTTTCGGAGAAACCCTAAGCGGAGCAGAGACGATTGAGAAGTGTAACTAGAAATCTGTTTTTTTTTAAAAAAAATCTAGTAGATCAGTTTTTATTGTATTTTTATTGTACGAGCCGGTTTCTGCCCACCCCTACTTATTATCATGAGAATTCGAAGCTCCATAATAGTGCTCAAAATTACTATAAAAAATATTAGGGCACAATGACTGGCTAGACATCGAGTGTCTCCTCGGTGCTTGATCTCTTTAACAGTTTAACACCACCGGCTCGTACAGGTTTAAGAAAAGTGAGAAACCACATATGTAACTCACCAAATGCAAACATCTAATACAAAAATATACACACTACAAATCCAACACAAAAATAATCAATGTCCTGCCGATGCTAGCAAAACAAACCACCTTGTTTTATCCACCCAACAAAACCAACCACCTTCATTCAAAACAATAATGCCATTCCCTTGGGAAGAGGTTATATTTATATATAACACTTCCACTTCTTTAAAAAAATTAAAAAAATAAAAAACCCGCATGCCAAGAGTGTGGAAGAAGTAATTCCATTGCCAGAAAGACAGAGTGAAACCCAAGTGTGACAATAACAAAATGACCAAAACAGATAATGCTATATATACTTGCATATAACTTGGGAAACTTTCTATATATATAGTATAAGACTTATAGTAGCATTAATCAATAGGGTTATGCTAAGGTTATGCAAATACAATAATAGCATATAGTACACACTAATATATGCATCATTCCCATTTTCTGATCATGTTTTCTGCACAAGAATGTGATAATGTTGTTTTGTTATAATTAATCTTCAAGTACCCAAAAACAATGTCAAATACTAATCTAATTTGTTGGTCAATAGATTAAACAATTATTTAATTACATGCTTGCTCCACTTGATCCATTGGTTTAGTTAAGTCAGTTTACCTGAAAAACTGATATCTGAATCTCATTGACTTGTTCATGTGGAGTTGGGGGGAGTAGGAGACGGCGTCGTTTTGGTGATACTTAATCCACCACCTCATTTTCACACGAGGGCTCCATTAATGTGGAGAAACTATGTCTGTGAAAGTTTCTGGTATCAATCCAAGAGAATTATTGTTCTCATTCAATTCTGCGTTTGCAAGTAGTATTTGCATAAAAGGATTCATAATTTTTCAATCCAACTAGTTCCGTTTCCAGCAACCAATAGATCGAGTTTAACTAATTTCACAGATATTTACTAGGACTGTCAAATTCATGCCAACAATCTAGCGGCATAAGTGAGAAATTTGAGTTCAACTCGCTCATGTAGATATGGAATGCAATCATTAACATCTATAGTATACACGACTGAAAGCTGTTAGATTAGTCATTATCTGTGATATGTGACACAAGTTTCATATAATGAGCTAATCGAGTTAATGTCGACTTCCGGTTAGAGTTCAAATATTTTAGATCACTACCAAGACCACCACGAGTGAAAGAGTTTTAGGGAACCTAGCTAGCTAGGTTGCGAGAAGAGACATGAAAGCTCCCATGTCTCTAGGGGCTCACTCATAATTCACACCCGGCATTGCCACAAGAACACAGCATTTACTCCTCCGCATTAACACCACCACCCTCGGTGGTCTCTGTAGACTCTGTACCACCACCAGCAATCCCCCAAAATTACCATTATACCCCCACAGCCTCTCACCAACTCCAGCAGATAGAGTCCATTCACTTCTTTCTCAGTACCGCATCCAGTCCACCACCACATCGCCGCTCCATCCCACGTGCGACACACATACTTCGTCCCCACGTGCGAACCTCCCTCTCTTCTCACGTGTCGCTCCCCCCCCCCATATTTCCCTCTTCTTTTTCCCTTTCGTTTTCTTTCCTATGCTATTAAATACGAAACCAAACAAACACATTTATAACGCCCTCACCATCTCTCTCTCTCTCTCCCTCCTTCCCTCCCTCCCTCTTCTCCTCCTCATTTCTCTCCATGACGTCAGCCATGTCCGGGGCTCCACCCCTACCTCCACCTCCACCGTCACCGCCGCTACCGACCTCCGCCACGTCACCACCTCACCGCTCCTTAACCGTCAAGACGTTGAGCCCGAGCATTCTTATCATCCTCCTCATCGTCGTCGTCACCGTCGTGGCCTCATTCTCTCTCTGCCGAATCCTCCGCTGCATCAACAACCGCTTCCTCCGCAACGTCACTTTCTCCTCCGCCGACGACGGCGCTACCTCCGGCGTCCGCGTCTCCAGCCGGCGAGTCTCTCCGGCCGAATTCGCCGATCCCGTCGCCGCGCTTCCCGTCTTCACCTTCTCCTCCATCAAGCGCCGCAGCGCCTCCTCCACTGCCGTCGTCGCCGCCGACTGCGCAGTCTGCCTCTCCAAGTTCGAGCTCGACGATCAGCTCCGGTTGCTCCCACTGTGCTGCCACGCGTTCCACGTATCGTGCATCGACACGTGGCTCCACTCGCAGCAGACCTGCCCGCTCTGTCGGTCGCCGATTTCCGCGTCGGACTCCGAGCTCATGATTCTCGTCGAGAATGCAGGCTCCTCCTCCGCACGCGGCGGCGCCGGCGATAGCTTCCGCCTCGAAATCGGCAACGTCAGCCGCCGCCAAGCTACGACGACGACGACGTCGAACTCCAGCGCGCGGCGGTCCTACTCCATCGGATCGTTCGACTACCTCGTCGACGACGAATCGGAGGTCCAGCTAACCAATGCCAGAAACGACGCGTCTGACCGGAAAGAGGAGATCATCGTCGTCGTCGGCGAGCTCCCGCCGCCGTTGCCGTCGGAGAACAGTCTGGCTGCTGACGTGGCAAACGGCCGGAGCTGGCTGAAGGAATTCGTGGACAGGCTGTCAAGCTCTTCTCTACGAAGCTCTGGAAGATTCTTTACCGGCAGTAGCCGTCGAAGCGAGATTGGCGGGACTGAGTGGCTATCGGAGTCCGGCCAAGTCGGCGTGGAGTTGTCCGAGTATTTCCGGTGGTTATCGGAGGTATGATGGGTTTGGTAGTTGATAGTTTAAGAACCGTAAATACTCCATCCACTCCTATTAGAAGATCAACACTTTTGATTAATTTTTGGTAGCACATTCCAATATGATTTCAGATTTTTTCTTCACCTTTTCTATGCCTGTGGGATTGAAATTAGAGCTAGAAATTCTAGTACTCGAGCAGAGTTCATGTATGAATTACCATTCAAATCTCAGGGAAATTAGTTCTTGGATGAAATCGAAAACTAGTATGTTCAGTATAGAATTTGATAGAAGAGACATAGTTAATGAGTTCATAAACCCTCTGTACAAATTTTCATTCACTTCTGTTTCTAACCCAAGAGTCAAGACTGGGATATATATCAGATTTGTGTCAGTGCACTAATGCTGCAAGTTACTACTTACTAGTATTCAAAACGGTGGCGTTTTGTTCGTTGTTGGAGTCGAAAAATGGCGAAACAGAAGGAGGGCTTATGTCTGCTTTGGGGAGAGTAGTAAATGGTGTAGTTAGAGTGAGATATCAGTGCTCTGTTCATTTTCTTACATGTTGGTAGAGAAAATGTGCATTCTTCTATTGCCATTTTTGACTGCCGAAATATAAATATGCAATAGAAACAAAATGTAGATTGCGTTGGTGATTTGGAATCCTTGCTTTGCTTGCAATTGTGAGCGAAAAAAGAAGGAAACAAAAGAAGGAGGGTGGAAGGAAAATTGGTGCGCAACAAAGAGACCAAGATTTGGGGTACGCTAGAGCTTTCCAATATTCCAAAGATGGGTGATTACGAGTGCTTTATAAAGCTTTATCTGGTTTTCCTTCTTTCTATCCTCTTAAGTACAACATTGATTTACCTTCCCCCAATTTTGCAGTGGCAATAGTCACAAGCATAGTTTGGATCGGCTTGCAACATTTGTGATAAACTAATGAGATCGAGTAGTGGTTTAGTAGCAGAAGGAGTAGAGAGTGGTCCATATTAAATAAATGTGTGATGAATGGGGAGGCATTTGTATCCATCCAATGAAGGTGATGTTGTGATGGAGGGGTTTTTAAATTTACACTATAGTTTGACTTGAACCTTTTAGTCTTGTTGTGATTTGTCTTATCTTGGTGAGGAAACAAATGTTTCCTTTCATTCACACTTGTGATAAGGGATCTCTATTTTGGTGTCCGACTTTAACTTTGTGTTAATTAGATGTAGCTATTTTGTTCGGCTAATTTGGGGCCAAAAAACTGCATAATGATTGAGACGAGGCTTTTTTTTTATCACCAAAGAGCTTCTTCTACATTTCAATTTTCATGTATAGGGAAGCTGTGTAGACACAATGATGTAGCACTCATGCCGACGTATTCAAAACAAATTTAGCAACACACTGTATCACATCTGGGAGAGTACTTCAGAGTAAAAACATGCATCTTTCATAATAGATGGTCGTGAATCTAGCTAGCTTGTTAAAATTTTCGGAGTTCTGTTTTAGTAATGACAAATTAAATGATTATTCATGTATATCTTTGGTCCAAACTAGTAGATATAGTTATTGTATATACCGGGAGATAGCTAGACAACTTCTTCTTAGCCAGACAGAAACCTCTCTCTCTCTCTCTCTCGCTAGATTTCATTGATGAGAAAAACCAAATCTGGAAATCACATATCTTTATTCATTCATAGATGTTGCAGTTGAATGACAATAACTGTTAGGCTTTATTTAACATTATGTATTAGGTAGAGGGATGCATTATCCAAATTGATTACCACTATATATAAGAAGTTGTTAATGAGCTTCTTGTATGGAAAATGAAACAGAGAGAGGAAGAAATTAATTAAGAGAGGCTTTTGTTGAAGTACCTAGCTTATCCATGAGTACTTTGATGATGCAAAAGAGCATGAATAATATGAAAACGGGTTCTGGCCGGACTCTTTATTATCTTGAACATTTTCAACGGGTTTCCTGCTTTAGTTTGTTTACGTGAAATGCATAGTTGCAAGGCTCAGCTTGTAAGCATATTGTAATGAAATCAAGTAGATCTGAGTGTTGCATTTTACATTTGAAACCCTAGATATATATGCTAGCTCTTGCGTTTCCTCTGCATGCATGGTCTCGAACTGCTTCGATATATATAGGCTACCATATTTTGCTCTTTTGCATCTACACTTCGATCTAAAGAACTTAGTGATTACTCCAAGTATATATATATATATATGCCAAGCTAGCTAGCATAACCTTTTTTCATGAAGCAGAGTCAATTATATAACATTAACTAAACTAATCGAACCTAATAATGAGACAATATTATTTTGGTGATCATCACTAATTTTAACTGTATATTTACTCAGGGAACTTGACCTGAACGCAAACAAAGCTAAACTAATACTTTCGATTGCTTTGGCAACATTCTCAAATCAAAGTAATAGATGACACTGTTCAGAAAAGTTCTTCAGCTCAACAAATTCCTCACCTACTTTAGTCCTTGCAAAGTTTACAACTTAAGATGAATTTCCATATTCTGATCCAGCCTTTAATTTTGCCTATGTAAATGAATACATATACATGTGTAATTGATGTTCTTCAAACTCAAAGGACTGATAATATTGTTGAATGTTGATTATTGCTTATACCAGAAGGGAGGGAAGGAGAGGAAGATAGTAATTGGAATCAGGTGTGCTGCACCCTGAAGGCCAGCAAAACATTAAAGATTTGGGGATTGAAAGCCTGCAGCTTCAGCTACCTCATTAAAAGTGGAAGCAACTCAATAAGGAGGCCTCTTGATCTGGGCATATATATATATATATATGAAATAGAATAAAAGGGTGGAAAAGATGAATCCAATAGGATATGATGGCAACTTTTCTCCCCAAAATAAGATGCAGCAACAGTGGCAGTCAAATATATGAAATGGCGTTGCTTCAGTGGGACTCCTGGCATGCTCTCTGAAAACCATGATGTTGCTCTTTTATATTAAATGGGAAGCTTTTGCTTGTCATATGTGTGCTAGCATTTGTTCATGGCCTTTTTGGAGTGTGAGGACACACACACACATGAGGGAAGCATATATGACAGGGACTGAGGGACACCTAAAAAAAGCTCAGTGTTTACTCATACAATTCAGAAGCACTTTGTGTGACCTTGGTGGTGTCTCCCTCCTTGTGAGGAAAATTTTTATTTTTAGTTTTAGTTTTTTCCCCCCAAGATCTCAACGATCAACTTGTGACTAGCTAATGGATTAAAAGTTGAGATTATATTTGTGATAAAGAAAATAAAAATAGAAGTGAATTCATGGAATTAGTTCACCTACGTTCTAGCGAGAGAATGTGAATATTAGAATTAAGTTATAAATAAAACTTTCTTCTCATCAAACAAAAGAATCTAATTAAAGGGTAATCCGAGAAGTAACTGCACATTTTTATCTACATTATTTCATCGGTCAAATTTCTTCTATCTTCAGTTCTTATTTTTATTTTTTGAAAGGACCCTTTTATTTACAGTTCATCGACCACACTTCTTCTTTGCATCCTTCTTAGAAGCTATATATGACATGATTTCTCAAACTTAAAAAGTGTGCAGTGTAAACCCATGTAAATAACGGGTGCAGGTTTCACATGTTTTGAAAATAATTTAGATTAGTAATGACAAGAGCATGAAACTCTTATAATCATAGATATATGCAGGAAATTAAGCTTCTCACAACTCACAAGTCACTTCTTTTGTTACTTCTGAAAAGTGGCTGAAGATATGCCTGATACTCCTCATGCTATATCAATAAGATTTCGATGAAATCAGGTGGAAAACTGGAGATCACACTATAAATGAGATGACATTCTTTGTGGAGGAGTTCAGTTTGAAGATTTCATCATACTTTTAACTTATTAAGGGGAGGAAGATTTCATCGAATTTCACAACTCTACAAGTTTATGACGATGTTCAAGACCAGGATAAGATTTGGCTTCATATATGCTTGTCCTCAGCTTCCAACTTTAACCGTTTTGGCTTTATGCTATGGTCTCTGGCTCTCTTTTCCCAGAAAGTGAAATCTTCAAGTGTAGTAACCCGATTTTTGTTACAATTGACTTGTAAATTTCTCGTAATCAATGAAAGGATGTTTTGTGAGATTTGGCATTTTGTATGCTTGTAATTAGTCGTTGCGCGACATCAGAAGTGATTTCGAGAATTCTAATTTGAAAAATCGTTTAAGTTTCATTGGGTCATTAGTTGACTTTTTGTTTCGTTTTGATTTTTGAAAAATTTCCTTCACGAAAGTTGTAGAGTTCGACGATACGAGTTCGTAGACACGCGGCACGCGTGAATCAGATGTCGTATGAAAAATTTACGACCGGTCGAAGTTATTTCCTATTCAGGAAATTTGCTATAAAGCCTGAAATTTTCGAGAAAAATGTCAAACTTTCCTTTTTTGTCAATTTACCCTTTTACTGTAGCAAAGTTACTGTTCATTTTCACCTCTCCCGATTTTTACTGTTCCTCCGCCCGATTCGGTCAAACCACCTCCGATCTCCGCCGTCCGGCAGCCACGGCGCAAGCGCCACCCACCGAACGATTGGGTTTTCTCTCCTCTTCAGTTTGAGCCAAGGCGCAGCCCGGGAGAGTAGCTGTGTGCGGCGTTGCAACGATCGGGAGGTTCCGACCGCCGTGAGCGACGGAGCAAGGCGGCGCTGAGCTCGAGCCACCCACCTTTCGGCTCGTCTCCTCGGTGCGCTCCTCCCTGTAGTGGTGGTTCTCGCTGTTTCAAGCCGGAACGAGCGGATCGAGATCAACCCGATTCCAGCAGTCGATCCGACCCGATTGACCCGATCCAACCCGGTTGACCGATCCGGCCCAGTAAGCGTCGACCCGACCCGGCCCAGCACCCTTTGACCGACCCGGCCCAGTCCTCGTTGACCATCCGTTGACCGTTAGCGCTGACCGTTGACTGATAGTTGACCGGCCGTTGACTGGCACTGTAGCAGTCCGATCCGAACGCAGTTTCGGTCTGAATCGACTCGTTTCCTCCAAGGCCCGACGTTGAGCAGTGATTTACCAATTTTGGTAAATTAAGGTGAGTAAACCTCACGTTGATCGCATTTTTATACGAGTTTATTTATTAGGCCTGGGACGGTTCGGTTTTAGTAAAAAAAAAAACAGGAACCGCATGATAAAAATTTTGTCATAGTTCGGTTCGGTTTTTCATTTTTTTTTCTAAGAACCGCAAGGAACCGAACCGCAAAAATTTCGGTTCGATTCTTGCGGTTCCTCGGTTCCTGTCAAATGTATACATAAGGAATAAAAATCATAAATTCATAACGTCATGCAATCCAAAAGAAATAATCATAATCATAATGTCACATTACTTTCAAAGTCCAACATAGTCCTAATTTGAAGTACCAAACTGAAAACTTAAACAATAAACATAATTGAAATTAAACAATCCAACAAATTATCCAACAAGTAGTTTTAAACTTAAAGTACTGCTCAATTCTTCTTCTTTCCACTAGCTTTTGAAGGTTTTGAAGGTACCGAAGATTTTGAAACATCACTACTCAGTCTACTCTTTGGAACCTTTCGGCTTTGCTGAGTGGTTGTTGCTGTCTCTTCCAACATGCACAGCTTCTCCAATCTTATTTTCTCCTCTTCAGCTTGTTCTACATGGAGAAAATAACATACATTCATTAATGCAACATACTTATAAAATAGAAAAGTAACAATACAAGTGAACAAGTTTAAGTTTACCTTTTTCAACTTCTTCAAACCACCCCATTTCCTCAATTGTTGGAATAAATTCCAACCCCATGATTGCATCAGATTTCAGCCAATTTTGGAAGCAAATGAGAGCTTCAACAGTCTTAGGAGTTAAGGAACTCCTATGTGGATCAATTACCCTCTTTCCGGTGCTGAATGAACTCTCACTAGCCACTGTGGATACTTGGATTGCTAACAAGTCCCTTGCAATAGCCTGCAAGGTAGGATACTTTGGACCATGACACTTCCACCAATCTAAAATATCTCATAGGTCATTGTTTGGCGGCTGCTCTATTGGATCTAGCAAGTACCTATCAACCTCTCCTCCAATCACCACGGCTTCACCTTGAAGTTGCTTGTTCCACAACTCTTGTATAGCTGCCCTCTTCCCTGATAACCCTGTAGTGGGTACTCTTGGTGTTGGTGCGCTGCTAATGTTGTCTACCACATTCCTTTTTCTCTTTGGTGCAGCTGCAGCAACCTTTTCGGCTGCATAAAGATCACACAAGTCTAACACAAGCTTCTTCACTTCATCTGTTTTTCTTTTGATTTCATCACTTCCCATGAACAACATTGTCTCACAAATAAGTGCCACATAATTCAGTTTATACCTTGGATCTAAGACAAGTGCAACTAAAAATAGTTGATTGATATCATCTACAGATCCAAAGTATTTCCTAAACTTGGAACTCATTTTGTGGCCCATACCAAACAATATCTTCTCCGCTTCACTTGAATCACTATCAATGGGCTTGTAAAACAAATCATCTAGCTCGGCTTTGACTGTAACTATGTCATTAAAGGCTTTATGTGATATAGGCTTCAGCTGACAACTTACACTCACTGTTACCTCATAGAAAACCTTCAAAAACTGGACAAAAGTACTTGCTTTCTCCCAATCAGCTGCATTGGGAGGTCCTACCCTTTTTCTAGAATTTTTTCCTGCATTGGGAGTTTCTGCCTCTTCTTCTTCTTCATCAAGCTCTTCATCTTCATCAAAGTAATTCTTATACCTTCCACCTTCCTCATCAGCCAACCTATAGAAAGCTTTCTTCAACTCTAATGCTGTGTCCAACATCATGTAGGTGGAATTCCATCTTGTTGGCACGTCTAACACACAAATCTTCTTACATGGTACCTTCTCTGTCTCAACACATTTCTTAAATGCCTCCATCCTTTGTCCACTACTTCTCACATACTTAACAGCATTTCTAATGCTAGACACTGACTTGTCCATTATATGGAGACCGGACTTCACAATTAGATTCACAATGTGAGGAAAGCATCTCACATGCATGTATTTCCCATTAAAAATAGGTGGCTTAGGCCATCCACTCATCTTCTCTACTAGGTACTCTATGGCTACCTTGTTAGCTGCTGCATTGTCCACTGATACAGTCAACACTCTATCCAAGTTCCACTTCACCAAACAGTTCTCCAATATTTTTCCTATGCTATTCCCACTGTGATTAGGTATAACACAAAAACTAAGCACCCTTTTGTGCATCTTCCATCCATCATCTATGAAATGCGCAGTAATTACCATATAGTTAATGTTTTGACACGAGGTCCATGTGTCTGTTGTCAAACAAACAGAAAGCGACCTCAATTCTTCCCTTAAAGCCTCTTTTTTTTTATCGTACATGCTCAAGAAATTCTTCACTACTTGCTTCCTACATGGTATAGGATTCCACCTTGGTACTGCCACACTGCAAAAATACTTAAACCCCGGCCTTTCAATTGTACTAAAAGGCAACTCATCTAACACAATCATAACACAATCAGCATCTAGACATGCATCTACAGACCACTGTTTTGAAGCTAAAGTCCCTTCAAGCACATCACTAGTTAAAATTTGCTGACTTTCTTCTAAATTATTCCTACCAGGATACCCCTTGCAATGCAAACTAATATGCTTAAGTAGTGAGCTAGTACCATTATCTCTTGGATCAGATTTCAAATGAACAGGACAGTACTTACATTGAGCTCGTTTTTCGGTTCCGACTACCGTCTCCACTCCATCTTTCATCTCTAATAATGGGAAGTCAATTTTTACGAAATGACTCCATGCTTTCGACCTTTCTTTCATGGCCATCTTCTCCCTCTTCCTCCTCGGATTCTTTGAAGGCACAAACTTCTTCTTCGAAAGCACATCATCTTGACTTGGCTGAGTCTGTTCAGTGACTTGAGTTTGCTCATTACCGGAGTAGCTGGAGGCCTCATTGACTTCGTCTGAATCATAGTACTCAGACGTCATTGCATCTATAAACACAACAAATCCAACACAGATATGACACAATCAATTAAGGTTCAAACTGAAAACTTAAACAATAAACATAATTAAAATTATACAATCCAACAAATTATTCAACAAAATATACACAACATATATATACAAAATCAATGTATATATGCACAACATATCCAACAGTTCACGTTGTACACCAAACTGACCAAACTCACCAAAGTAACTAAACTACCAACTGCATATATTGAGACTTGCAGATCTCTTGCTATTAATCATGAATGAAAATGAAAGTTTCCTCAACTAGAAGCTCGTTGTAACATTTAGATTTTGGATCACAACCAGAAAGCAAACAAGGATAAGGAATTTGAGGGAATTACATGAGACTGCTGCTGGTCGAGGGAGCGGCCGAGCGAGGGCGGGTCGAGGGAGCCAGGGAGCGAGGGCAGCAAGGGAGCGAGGGCAGCGAGGGTGGGTCGAGGGAGCGAGGGTGGGCTGCTCGGACTCTGAAGACCAGATGAAGATTGACTGATTCTTTGAAGGCTTGCTTGAGTCAAGATCGAGTCTAAGAGCCAGTAAGAGGGAGAGAGACATAAGGAGCCTAGAAGAACTGAAGAAGTCGAAGTGAAGAAAGTGGCCTAGAAGAAACAGAGAAACAATCAAACAAAGGAGGCTGCGTAAGAGTAGTACTAATTTAAAAATTTTAACCTAATTTTCAATCTAACGGTTGAAAATCAATGCACTTACATCTAACGGTTCTAAATCGGTTTCAACCTATTTTTTTTCTTAGAACCGAACTGAAACCGAACAATAACATTTCGGTTCGGTTTTTTTTTTCTAACTGAAATTTTTTTAAGAACCGCACCGAACCGCAAAATTTCGGTTCGGTTTTGCGGGTTTTGCGGTTTTTCGGTCTGAAAGTCCCAGGCCTATTATTTATAGTATTTGATCGTTATATGCAAAACTGTTTTATGGAAATGATATTTGTTTTAAAGTGAATGAACTTGATCGACTACGGTTCATTGGTAAGTAAAATGATTTCATTATAAAAAAATGATTTTTAAAGGATTTTACGATCAATGACTATAGTTGGTATTAGTGGACTATTCCTGAGTGAATATATATATATATATATATATATATTTACGTGAAATATATATTGTGTGAATGTGCTTTTTGGTTAATTTATCTCGTTACGAAATTGTCATAATTGAGTATGTGTGTTGTGTTACATGTGTTTGGGTTGGTACGGACACCAACGGCCAATGAGAGATCTTTCCTGTGTTTGATGGGGATTTCTCATGTGTGGCAACTAGAATCCACCATGTGTTTGATGGGAGATTCCTATGGCAAATATATCGGAAACCAAGCCTTTGGCCGGGTGATTGGTTACGATCAGTTAGAGCTCTAGTATGTCTGCCTTTGTGTGAGTTGATGGGAATGACAGATGTCATTGCCCTGAGTTGAGTCTTTCGATTGATTGTGGTTGTGTTGGGAAATGTGATTTCCTTTTTGTTGCTTTAATTATTTTATCTTGAACTTGTTTGTTTTACTCACACGGGCTTTGAAAGCTTACCGGGTGTGTTGTTTACAACCCGGTGCACCAATTGATGGTGTAGGGGTTAGACCTGCAGGTGAGGACCAGCAGCCAGGAGGAGGCTCCTGAGCCACGTAGCTGGTAGGTGTGAGCCAGTGACCTGGGTTGTATTCTTTTTGGGTTAGAGAGTGTTAGCCTGAGACTCTAGTTTACATCTTTATTCTTTTATTGATGTAATATTTTTGAGTGTTTAGAGCTACGCATTTAAACTCTGTTGTTGTACAAAGTTATTCGTTTGAAAACTTTAAGTATCTGAGTTTATTTGTGTCGGTTTTCACTTGGTCGAATTTGGATTTTTAGTATCCGAAAATTCGGGTTGTGACATCAAGTAGCCAAAGGAATAATGTAAGCAGAAAACACTCGAAGATTGTTACAAATTCCATAGAAAACAGATTACTTGAAACGGTTTCCACAATTCATTCGAAAAAGAAAATAAGAGCGTTTGTAAACGTTCTTCTTTTGTAACTCTTCTACATATATATGGTTTGGAAAAAGAACAAATTCATCTTAACACTACTTGTAATAGAATTTGTTACGAGTACTGGTGTACTGCCACTCAGTTCTTGCTATTCCCACCATTATTCTCGTCCACAAGCTCAATCTATCATTCCAATTTTTCTTTTTCATGTAGAGCCTTGGATCAACCAATGTAATACTATACAAGCTTCTTATAATTAAGGTGTAAGATAGTATTCATGGAGGAAAGTTTGAAGAAGAAGAAGCCCTTCACAGTTATTGGAAAGGTGGTACAACCCACATCAGAGTCGGAGATAGCTAGGTCAACTTCATCAGAGACTAGGCCAGAGTGGTGTGAGGCTGTGAGAAGCTTTTTGTTTCAAGGTTGTACACACCAAAAGCCTCCGGTCGACCATCTCCATACATAGCTCTTTTCCGATCATTCAAGTATGTAAAGTATATGCAATTTGACTGATATCCTGGAACACTTGAGTTTAAATCCATCACTAATATCACCTACGAAGATAGCAACATCATCCCCCAATATTTCTTTTTCTCTCCACCTAAATTCATCGAAATCCATTTTCCAAACTTCAAAACTTGTTGATGCACATATGCCATCGTTATATTCGATATACCTCACAATCATCCACAGTTCTTCCCCGTTTGAATCCACCAGATATTTTCTTGTTGGTTCCCAGACTGAATGTTGTCCAAGACACTGGCAAGGACATTTTAGTTGACACTCGGCCTTGGACGGATTAACGATATTAAACGAATGCAACAATTATTTATGTAGAGAATGTTTTCCCTTGATTAATTTGTGTTTACACTTTACATATATATAGGCTGATGACAATCAAACCTATTGAAAGCAGATTACAATCAGAATCAAAACTGATCCTATGATTTCTCCTACAGCTATAATCATATCATAATCAAAACTGATCCTATGATTTCTCCTACAGCTATACAGCTATAATCTTGCTATAATCATAATAAAGATACAGCTATACAATCAGGAGGTAATTACTCTAGTTTCTCTAACAGCCCCCCGCAAACTTGGTGGTCCTGAGCAGACAAGTTTGGAGGAGAGAAGCACATGACGATGCTTGTGTAGCGGTTTGGTGAGAAGGTCGGCTGGCTGATCCACTGAAGAAATAAAGCAAACTCTATGGCTACCAAGGGCCACTTTTTCACGCACAAAATGATAATCAAGCTCAATATGTTTGGTGCGAGCATGAAAAACAGGATTGGAGGCCATATAAGTGGCACTAAGATTATCACAATGCAGAAAAACAGGGAACTGAACACGTGCGCCAAGCTCATACAGTAAGAAAGCTAACCATGTGGTCTCAGCACCGGCATGAGAAAGAGAGCGATACTCAGCCTCGGCACTAGAACGAGCAATGGTGGGTTGTTTCTTGGAGCACCAAGAAACCAAAGCATTACCAATATACACAAGATAACCTGAGGTGGAGCGTCGAGAGTCGGGACACCCAGCCCAATCAGCATCAGCATAAGCTGAAATATGAACGGAGCTGCGTTGAGGACCAAACAAGAGACCGTGATCCAAAGTCCCTTTAAGGTAGCGAAGGACACGTTTGGCAGCGAGGAGATGAGGTGTGCGAGGCTGACTCATGTATTGAGAGAGAGAGTTGACAGTGAAAGCAAGATCAGGACGGGTGATAGTAAGATATTGGAGGGAGCCAATGATCTCCCGGAATGAAGTGGGATTGACCAAAAGGTCACCATCAGTGGAGGTGAGGGCTGCCTTTGGAGTCATGGGGGTGCTTACAGGTTGACAATGCAGCATGTCATGCTTGACCAGGATATCATAGGCATACTTCAACTGGCTGATGTGAATGCCGGCATTGTGAGGAGTAACCTGCAGGCCAAGAAAATAATGGAGAGGACCAAGATCCTTGATATCGAAACCACGTCCCAACATATCAATAAAACTCTGGAGAAGCTTGTCATTACTCCCTGTCACCACAATGTCATCAACATACAGTAGAAAGTAGATGATGTGTTGTCCGTGGCGAAAGATAAAAAGGGACGAATCAGCCAAACTCTGAACAAAACCAACTGACAGTAAAAAGGAAGTCATACGGTGAAACCAAGCTCTCGGAGCCTGTTTTAGTCCGTATAAAGCCTTGTGTAGCTTGCAGACATAAGAAGGTTTATCCAGATCAACAAAACCAGGTGGTTGGACCATAAACACATCCTCCTTGAGCAGCCCATGGAGAAATGCATTCTTAACGTCCAATTGACGGAGCGACCAGCCCCTAGAGACAGCAATACATAATACAACACGAATCGTAGTAGGCTTTATCACAGGGCTAAAGGTTTCTTCATAATCAATACCTTGTTGCTGATGAAAACCTTTTGCAACGAGGCGAGCCTTGTGACGTTCGATCGAACCGTCAGAGTTATGTTTGATGCGAAAAACCCATTTGCAGCCGACGGGATTTTGTGAAGGAGATGGAGGAACCAGAGTCCACGTATTATTCTTGAGTAGAGCATTGATCTCCTCCGTCATTGCCATACGCCAAACTTCATGTTTAGAAGCCTGAGTATAACACGTTGGTTCTGCATTTTCTACCACTGTGAGCAATGCTTTGGGAATTGGGTACTTAACCATACCATCGGGAAGAGGACGAGGCTTGAAGATGTTGTTCTGGGATCGAGTGCGAACACGAACAGGAGAGATGGAGGAAGTGGCGGCAGCGGCTGAGGAGGTAGGAGGTGGCGGAGACGGAGCGGGAGAATCCGGAATAGAGGCAGAGGAAGGGGAGCCCGGTGGTGAAGGTGGGACCGGCGGTGAAGAGAGAGACGAGCTCGGCGGTGAAGGTGGCGCCGGAGCTGGTTCAGCAGAAGACTGAGGGGCGGGGAAGACGGAGAGGGGGCGTCGGCGAGTGTAGGTGATGATTGGATGGCGTGCAGGCGGAGGTGATGGTAGGGGCACCGACGCATTCGGGAGGGAAGGTTGAGAGGATGGATGGAGAGCTGTGGAAGGATTGCCGATGGGTGGTGCCTCTGTGTGGTGAATAGCAGGAGCAGATTCAGTGACTGGGCCAGAGGCATGAGATCTGGTTGTTGGGCCACTAGAAGAAGACAAGCGTGGGCTTGATATCAAGGTGAATTCCACTGGTGCCGATTTTTGTACCTGCGGAGATTTATAAGGAAAAACTGATTCGTTAAAAATAACACTCCTAGACACATAGACACGACCAGTGGTGGGATCTAGACAGCGATAACCCTTATGTTGAGAACAATAACCAAGAAACACACATTCGATACTACGACCCGAAAGTTTATTTGAAATGTATGACCCAAGATAAGGAAAACAAGAAGATCCAAACACGCGAAGATAGGAATAATTAGGTTGACGACCAAAAAGACGAGTGTGCGGAGTATCCCAATTAAGAGTGGGGGTGGGTAAAATATTGATGAGATAGATAGAAGTTAAGACTGCATCAACCCAATATGTTTGTGGAACCCCAGAGGTGAGAAGGAGACTGCGAGTCATAGTGATGATATGACGATGCTTGCGTTCTGCAAGACCATTTTGCTGTGGTGTATGGGGGCAAGAGAATCTTTGTTGAATTCCTAGAGAGGAACAATAAGTGGAGAAGGCTTTATTAACGTATTCAGTACCATTATCACTTTGGAGGAATTTGATGGTTTGATGAAAAAGATTTCGGATCATGGCCACAAGTGATTGGAAATGAGATAAAACCTCATTCTTGCGACGCATGGGATAAACCCAAGTGTATCTCGAGAACTCATCGGTAAAAACAACATAATATCGAAATCCACTAATAGATAGAACAGATGATTCCCAGACATCACTATGTAATACAAGAAAAGGAGAAGAAGCAGTCTCATTATTTGCAGGAAATGGAAATTGATGAGATTTACTCATCGCACACTCACGACAAAAAGAACGAAAAGATAGTTTGGAATTTATTGTAGTACTGAGACGAGAAAGAACATTAGATGAAGGATGACCCAAACGGTTGTGCCAGATAGAGGAGTGAACGGAGGCAAGTGCTTGTGGAGGACTGGAGGTGCTGGATAGATGGAGTGGATATAGGCCATCTTTACAAGGGCCCTGAAACAGAAGACGACCGGTACGTAAGCAATAAATCTGATAAAAATCAGGAGCAAAAAGGAAAGACACAAGATTATCACGAGTAAAACGAGCGACAGATAAAAGATTTTTACGAATGGAGGGAATACGAAAGACATTATCTAAGCTGAATTGAGAGGAGCCTAAAGAGAGAGGGATGGTACCGGTATGGGAAATGGGCATAGTATCCCCATTACCCATATAAACATTGTGTGGTCCACCATATGGTTGGGGATTCTGAACTGGCATGGCCGTCATATGATGGGTTGCTCCTGTATCCGGATACCAAGTAGGATCGGCAGCGTGATGCATGCCAGCAAAAGGAACAGCAGCCGTACTGGGTCCGGAGAAACGATGCGGACATTGATGAAGACCGTGTTGAGTGGAATTACAGTTGGGACACCATTGAGGAGCAGGACCAAGAAGTCCAGGAGACCCAGATCGAGCAGCCCAGGCAGGGGAGGTAAAGGGCCCAGCCATATATTGTTGCTGCATCGGATAAGTGGGCATGACTCCATAATTTGATCGCGCACCTTGTGGGGAAGAGCGACCGCCAGATCGGCGATCGCGATTATTGAATTGAGAGGAACGACCACGACCGGCAGAAGGACGAGGATTGCTGGTACTGTTGCTGGTACGGCGGGCCGGCGGCGGGGCTTGATTAAACAGGGCGGTGGCAGTGACAGTGGTGTCAGAACGGCGAGATTGCTGGGCATCATATGAGAGAATCCGAGCACGAAGCTCAGTGAAGTCAGGAAGAGGTG
Organism: Potentilla sterilis; assembly: GCA_963682095.1. Taxonomy (NCBI): domain Eukaryota; kingdom Viridiplantae; phylum Streptophyta; class Magnoliopsida; order Rosales; family Rosaceae; genus Potentilla; species Potentilla sterilis. The sequence continues at coordinate 35,310,553 of OY821763.1, forward strand.
GGTGTTGGGTGAGAGCAGTGCGGAGCATGTCGTAGTCGGGGCCAAGACCATGAAGGGTGGCAATAACAAGATCTTCATCAGAAACAGGTTTGTTGATGGAGACCAAGGCATCTTTGATTGACTTCACATGTCTGAGATAGTCATCCACAGATTGATTCCCTTTCTGCAAATCAAAGAGCTGCATTTTGAGGTTGGTAGCACTAGCCACAGATTTCTGAGAGAAATGACGTTCCAGACAATCCCAAATCTCTTTGGAAGTTTCATAGCCGATGGTGAGTTGAGCAACAGGTTCGGTGAGGGTGGTGGTAAGAATACTAACAATCGCTTGATCATCAGTGTCCCATTGTTCATAAGCAGGGTTGGGGGTTTCGGTGGTGACACCATCTGTGGTGGTGGTGATAGAAGAGACAGGAGCCTTTTTAGAACCATCGATGTAGCCCCAAAGTTTCTGACCCTTCAAATAGGGCTTAACCTGACGGAGCCAAGTAAGGTAGTTTGTCTCAGTCAATTTGATAAAGCTAGAGGTGTTTGAGGAAGGAGTAGAGGAAGAGGCCATGGGAGACAGAAGAAAATGAGAAAGGACCGAGGTTAGATTCCTGAAACTACTGATACCATGTAGAGAATGTTTTCCCTTGATTAATTTGTGTTTACACTTTACATATATATAGGCTGATGACAATCAAACCTATTGAAAGCAGATTACAATCAGAATCAAAACTGATCCTATGATTTCTCCTACAGCTATAATCATATCATAATCAAAACTGATCCTATGATTTCTCCTACAGCTATACAGCTATAATCTTGCTATAATCATAATAAAGATACAGCTATACAATCAGGAGGTAATTACTCTAGTTTCTCTAACAATTTATATCAACTGCATAATAATTACCTTGAAAACAAACAACATCGGCACAATACAGACGTCTTTTTTCAGCACAGTCAGGGATGATATAAGTATCAATATAAGTCCAAGTTGTGTCTTTGCCGAGCATGATAAAAGTGAACTGATACGACGGCTTCCTCAATATGACCACAACAATGCAGTCATTTGCACTTATGAGCGGGTCTCCTAAGATTGCAGCTCTCAGGATGCAATGCCCTCGTACCCCATGCTCTTTGTATCGCATATGGTCGAGTAGAGGAAGCCGATGATTGAATTTTCTTCTTCCCTCTTTCCTTCAACTCTCAGAAAGGGATTTGTCAAGCTTATCACACCAGAATCTTCCACATGTATCAGCCATCCATTTGAACTGCCACAAAATGACTTGTTAGGCACTTTGAGCTGCAGATCAAGCACCTTATCAACCATAACATTGTATACATTCCATGTATCTTCTTCCCTGTCATTAGAAATCAAGAGCATTGGTGGACGGCAACAGGTTGAAACCATCTTTGCTCGCTGGCTTCGGTTTTCCTTTCCCACAGAATACCATGATGCACAAACAACACTGAATCCAAAATAGTCCGACAAGGACTTCAATCTCCCTAAAATGGTACTCAATAGTTCCATAGGCAATTCACCCCAATCTCGATTCATAGTTTCTGATTCAAACTCACCAGTTTCTCTTGGTATTTATGCATAAAACTTATGTACTTCCTTTAAGACCAAGGGTTTAAGAACACTATTTCCAATCGGGAATTAGATTTACCTACTCTTTCCAATAGTTGGAATAACTTGCATGTTCCTTAACTACTATGGAATATAAAAAGCAAGTCATTTCATATTACAGCAGTAGTGGAAGCATATGTGGATTATACACATGTTGAACATTGTATCATTAGCTAGCTCTATCGGTTAGCTGCAACTGCCTACATTTTCTGTGCTAGTTCTCCTGGCCCGTTACATGTAGTAGCAACCTTCGTTCTAACAAAAAAAATAAAAAAATTAATGATCAGATTCAAGTTCGTATTATGAAGGGGAACACAAACAGCTACAAGTGATGGATATAACACTAACCATAGCCAATTAGTATCAAAGTCCAGACTGTATGGTAACAACATGCAGGATCAACAAGCAACTTGAATTTCAACTATTTTCCCGGGAACTGATATCAATTAAACAAGATAATGAATAATTAGGAGTAAATCAGTCAAGATGAAAAACAGCAAATTCTCTTGTCACATAGGCATAGAGTAAGTTAAATACACTCAGTAGCCGAATTGCATACTATCGACTGTAGAGCTCAACGAAACACCAGGCATGACAGTCCGAAGATATGCCTTGAACATATATTTTCTTTTACACTTATAAGTAAATCATAAATGAATCACTCAATCACATACCATTATCCATTGTAGATTCCTCAGCAACTTCGACTGGATGAACTACTACAGAAACAGCTAGTGGTTCCATCTCCGATTCATCTTTTTGCTCGGTTCTTAAATATACATGTAAAAGGAAGAAAAAAAACAACAACTTAATAAAACTAGAGCAATACCATGCAAATTGAGGAGGAGATGATAATGTGATGTATGGTGACTTCAATTAGCAACTCATTAACAACAGCTAGAGTATTCACCTGATTTGGCAAGATGACCCTGCTGCTGTCCCTATAACAAAATGAAATATTCAGGCAAGTATTTGTGATCCATTAAACTGAATAACAGCTGACTGAGCTTATTACATACAAAATGCTACTGAATAAGTTAGGGATATGGTACATTAATGTAAATCATACACATCCAAGTTTACTTGAGAAAGAAAATTCTAAGCTTTGGGTGTATATATAATGATTAGCTCAAAATCAATATCATACAATAGTAAACTCCTAAGTATCTAAGTATATGAAAACGCAGTTAAATAAATAAATAATTTGTTTCAGAATAATATTCAATTGATCGATCACATACCATCCATTTCCATTAGCGTTGTTGATGCCTGCATTTCTGACTCTTCAGTAAAAGTAATATTCGTGATTATTAGAGAAGGCACATGTTTGACTTTGTAGAAGTCCTCTCCTCCTTCTCCAACCCTAGTACAGAATTCTCTGCACATAAAATTGATGGTTATCTCCTTGAGGGTGGAAACATATTGAAGCCCATCGGGAAGTTCCCTCAATGCGGAGCAATCTTCAATGTGCAATCTGCACAGACTAGGCATAGATCCTTTTTCCACCCTCCACTCCTTCAATTGCCACCACCAGTCAAGGGAAAGATATTCGAGATGAGGAAAGCCTCTTTCGGAAAACACAATGGTCTCTGACTGGAAAGCGTACAAGCCAAGGTAAAGAATTCTTAAGTTTGGCAGTTTCTCTAGTATTTCTCTCTGATCTTCGGTGAGACCAGTTCCCTGTAATGTCATCTTCGTGAGGTTTGGATAGCACAAAATGTGTCGCGGTAGCTCTGTGGTGCGTCCATGTAGTCGTAGCTTGTATAGATTAGGGCACCTTAGTACTATATTTATTGGTAAAACTCCAGAGCCAGAGTCTACCTCCACAGATAGAGATAAAAGATGCTTGAATCTGATGCTTCCGGATTCCAAAATTTCCTCCAGAAATTTCAACGGAGTCGACCCTGGTGCAGTTATGACTAGCTTTCTAAGACCGGTAAGTTCAACAAGATCATTCAAATCAAAATCTTCACTTGAAATATTGACTAGCGTCTGCAAATTACGAAGACTAGCCAATGACAGTTTCTCACTTACTTTATGTCTACCAGGTAAATACAAATGTCTCAACTGCTCCATCTTCCCAAACACATTTTGCATCTTCAAAAAATCCCAGTCAAAGCAACGCAAGTCTAAAGTCTGCAAGCATACCAAATTGGCTACAGATGAAGGCAACCTTTTTATGTTACTGTTCTTTAGACTCAAGAACCTCAGATGAACAAGATTCCCAATTGTACTCGGCAACTCTACATCTCCACCAATATCTTCAAACTTTAAAACTCTTAAGAATTTGAAGTCCTCCAATATGGGGTGTATTAATCTGGCACTCCTATTCCGAAAATAGTATTCTGGATCGACAAAGTATAATAGAGACCTAAGCTGACCATCTCTTGTGGGAGTTAATTGATCTACTTCTTTGTCTAAATAGATGGCAAGCCTTCGAACTTTACCAATTGGTGCTTCCTTGGATGTCTTGAAATCCAAAGAACTCAGAGAAGGTGTTTGGGACAAAATTCCCTTTTTTCATTCATAAGAAGAAAAGAATACAAGAAGAAGACTTTATACAGGTATGAAGGAAAACTGAACAGTGTAAAAGGTAAAGGTCATACCTAGGTATGGACTAAAACTAAGGAGCTAGGTTTCCACCATACTGCCCATACTGCAGTGGGTGAACTCCATGCTGTACAGGAGAGCAGTAGGTGGAAAGGTGAACACACCAGGTGGACTGGCGAGTACTAGGAAACTCGCCATCCACCAGACTCGCCACAACCTGGCGAGAGAACTAAGTTCGCCAGAACCTGGCGATTCGCCACATCCTGGCGAATCGCCACAACAAGGCGAGACGCCATCCACTATGGTTGTGGCGAATCGCCACAACCTGGCGAATCGCCACAACCTGGCGAATCGCCACAACAAGGCGAGACGCCATCCACTATGGCGAGAACAAACTATCTAACTAGCAAACTTCAACACTCCCCCTCAAGCTTGGTCCAAAAGATTGAAGGACCCAAGCTTGCATAGAATGTTTTGAAAATGAGCAGAAGTTAAGGACTTGGTAAAGATATCTGCTAGTTGATCTTCACTTTTCACATACTGTGTGGAGATGATGTTGGCTTGAACTTGATTCCTTATAAAATGGCAATCGACTTCAATATGCTTGGTTCTTTCATGAAACACAGGGTTGGAGGCGATGTGCATAGCAGCCTGGTTGTCACAATGCAGACATATAGGGGCAGAACATAAAAAACCTAGGTCAGTGAGGAGACCTTTGAGCCAAATCAACTCACAGGCTGCTGAGGCCATTGCTCTATATTCAGCTTCTGCACTTGACCTTGCAACCACACTTTGCTTTTTGCTTTTCCACGTAACCAGGTTTCCACCAACAAATGAGCAGAAGCCCGTTGTGCTCTTTCTATCAAGGGCATTCCCAGCCCAGTCTGCATCTGCATAGCCAACAATATTGTGATGGCCATTTTTCTTCAAAAGAATTCCTCTACCCACTGAACCCTTTAAATACCTCAGAATTCTCTTGACAATATTCAGATGAAACACAGTAGGCGAATGCATAAACTGACTGACAATGCTAACGGCATACGAAATATCAGGACGGGTGATAGTGAGGTAGATCAACTTCCCTACTAACCTTTGATATTCACCCATATTCCCAAGAGCATCGCTGTGAGTGTCCAACTGAATCTTACTATCAAGAGGGGTCTTGGCGGGCTTACATTCAAGAACTTCAGCTTCCTGAAGAAGATCAAGAACATACTTTCTTTGATTCAGAAATAATCCTTTTGAAGAAGAAGCCATTTCTATACCAAGAAAGTATTTTAGTTTACCAAGATCTTTCATTGCAAATCTCGACCGCAAGGAATCTTTCAAAGAACTGATTTCCTGATAGTTATCACCAGTGATTATTAAATCATCAACGTAGATAAGGACTGCAAGTTTGCCCTTGACGCTGTTTCTGACAAATAGTGACGAATCAGCATTACTTCTGCAAAAGCCAATTCCCTCAAGAACTGAGCTAAGTTTAGCATACCAAGCTCTAGGGGATTGCTTAAGACCATAAATTGCTTTGTGTAGTTTACACACCAAATTTTGATCTGCAGATTGAGGGTGACCAGGAGGAAGCTGCATATAGACCTCTTCTTCCAAGTCTCCATGTAAAAAGGCGTTTTTTACATCCATTTGATGTAAAGACCAATTGTGATTTACTGCAAGAGATAAGAGAACTCTCACAGTATTCATTTTTGCAACTGGTGCAAAAGTTTCCTTGTAGTCCACTCCATACGTTTGAGTAAAGCCACGAGCAACCAGACGAGCTTTATGCCTCTCCACTTGACCATCTGATTTGAACTTGATTTTATAGATCCACTTGCTTCCCACTGCCTTCTTTCCTGCAGGGAGAGGGACAATGCTCCAAGTTCCATTTTCATTTAGGGCCTTCAATTCTTCCTGCATTGCCCGATGCCAAACTGTACTTTCGCTAGCTTCATTGAAACTTCTAGGTTCATTGACCTCATCAATGGCACTTAAGAAAGTTGCATGAGAAGTTGACAGCCTTTGATATCCCAAAAAATCAGAAATTGGATATTTCACATGGAAGCCAACATAGTCTTTAAATCTTACAGGAGGATTCCTATCTCTTGTAGGATTCCTTCTGGGAATTTGAGGTTGCATAGATTGAGGAGCAGCGGCTAAAACTGGTTCTTCAGTATGAGCATGCTGAGCAGGGCTATCAAAACCTGCATTATCATGCATTTCTTCTATTTCCTGATCATTGGAATTAACGTGCTCATTAATTTCACCAGAAGGTTTTGATAGTTCTGCACTTGTCAAAGGTGCAGGAAATAAATCACTGAATGACTCCCCCTGACCATCTGCATCAACAACTTTCTTAGGAAAAAACAGAACATCTTCTTCAAATTTCACATCTCTAGAAACAACTATTTTCCGAGATTCATGATTGTAGCACTTGTAACCTTTCTGAGTAGTAGAATATCCCAGAAACATGCACTTGACAGCTCTTGGCTCCAACTTATCCCTGTGCTTATCCTGAACATGCACATAGCATACGCACCCAAACACTTTCAGGTGATTCAAAACAATCTTCCTGCCCTTTAGTACTTCGAGGGGAGACATAGAGTTCAACACTCGACTTGGCAGGCGATTAATGAGGTAAGTTGCAGCAAGGACTGCATGGGACCAGAACTTCTTTGGGACATTTGCATGAAACATCAATGCTCTAGTTTTCTCAAGTAGGTCTCTATTCTTCCTTTCAGCAATGCCATTTTGCTGAGGTGTTCCAACACATGATGTTTGGTGAATAATTCCATTTGAGCTATAAAACTGTTTCATTTTGTTGGACATATACTCTGAGCCATTATCTGATCTAAAGATTTGAATTTTGGATGAATACTGAGTATTGACAAGATTGCAGAAGGATTTGAACACATCAATGACTTCACTTTTCATTTTCAAAAGATACAACCAAGTAATCCTGGTGAAATCATCTACAAATGTTACAAAATATCTAAAACCATCTACTGATTTTAGAACAGGACCCCATACATCAGAATGGATGATTTCAAACGGATTACTAGCTCTAGAAACTGACAGTTGGAATGGTAATCTAGTGAACTTAGACATATGACACACTTCACAGTTAAGCTGTCCATGACTCAAGTTTGGAAACAAAATAGATAACACTTTCTCTGAAGGATGAGCCAAGCGTTGATGCCACAGTTGATACTCTGAAACCCTACTGGAACTGACTTGAAGGACCTGAGACCTCTGGGACAGGTAATACAGTCCATTTTGAAAAACACCTTCACCAATCGTCTTCTTGGTGATCAAATCCTGAAAAATAACATTTTCGGCAGAAAAAATGACCGAACAATGTAAGACTCTAGAGATTTTTCCAACTGATAGAAGTTGAAAGGGAAATGAAGGTACAAATAAAGCATCAAGTTCCAGCTGATTTTGAAAAAGATTAACTTTCCCTTTTCCTAATACTGGGACCCCCTTCCCATTTGCAACGGATACAGAGGAAGAAAATTTTTCAAAGTTGTGCAAGTTTGATAACTTGTTTGTCATGTTATCAGTGGCACCAGAGTCTATGATCCAACAATCATCTTCAACACTAACAAGTAAAGCAGTTTCAAATGCCTTTAAGATACCTGGGAGATCACGATTGTTGACATGATCTGAATCTGCTAAAAAACTAGCAAACTGACTTAGGAGAGCTGTGTGACTTGAATCCTGACTACCCAACTTCTGCTTCTGTTGGAGGAAATCTGCAAATTCATTAATGAGATTACATGGATTTGCGGTGAAGTCGACAGGGACAGCTGGTGCCGCCGAGCTAGAGGTCATATTTGCTCTAGGAGTGAAAGAGCTGGTGCTCCTGGGGATTCCCTTGCCCTCCTTCCTTGCTTTCTCTTCAAGAAATTTTACTTTCAGCTCTGGGAACAGGATCCAGCACTTCTCTCTAACGTGATTTCCTCCACAGTGAGTACATTTGCCACCAGTGCGCTTCCATTTCTGATTCCTATCGTCCGACTGCTTAGAACTTGTAGCATAAGCACTTGACTCAGTATGGTTGGTCTTAATATCAACATTCATCACTTGCCTTCTGGTTTCTTCTCTTTGAACAGTGCTGCAAACCGCTCTAAAGGTGGGGAGTTCAGCATTCATAAGAATGTGACTCCTCAAATCTTCATAATCAGTGCTAAGGTTAGCCAAGAGCTGGAAAATTTTGTCTTCCTCAGCCCTCTTCAGCAGTATGGCTGCATCAGTAGTATGTGGTCTGTACACGTCTAGTTCATTCCACATGCTGGTTAGACTTCCAAGATATTGAACAAAGGAGTTACCTTCTTGTTCAAGGCAAGCGATGTCCTTCTTCAGTTGATAAACTCGAGCTGAGTTATTTTTGTTCCCATAAAACTCTTCAATATCCTTCCACATTTGACTTGCTGAAGTGGAGTAGCTGAAGATCTGAGCCAACTTAGGTTCCATGGAATTGATGAGCCATGCTCGAACCAGTTGATCAGTGCTTAGCCAGGAATTAAAGCTGCTGGAACCAACATCAGGAGCTTGAGTAGTACCATAGATAAAATCTAGCTTGGATTTTCCTCCAAGTGCCAGAGCAACTGCTCTTGACCAATGAAGGTAATTAAACGAATTGAGTAGGACTGAGCATAAACGTTGATTCGTGTTGCCATCACCATTGTAACTCGAATCAGAATTGGGGTTGTTGACAGATCCAAAAGGATTAACATCAGAAGATGCCTCGTCAGTCATTTTAGGCTGAAAATAAAGGCAAGGAACTTCACTCTTACTTTAAGCAGAGGATACACGAGAAATGGACACAAGAACGCAGAGGCAGCAGCAGGATACTAAATATCCTGCTCTGATACCATCTTGAAATCCAAAGAACTCAGAGAAGGTGTTTGGGACAAAATTCCCTTTTTTCATTCATAAGAAGAAAAGAATACAAGAAGAAGACTTTATACAGGTATGAAGGAAAACTGAACAGTGTAAAAGGTAAAGGTCATACCTAGGTATGGACTAAAACTAAGGAGCTAGGTTTCCACCATACTGCCCATACTGCAGTGGGTGAACTCCATGCTGTACAGGAGAGCAGTAGGTGGAAAGGTGAACACACCAGGTGGACTGGCGAGTACTAGGAAACTCGCCATCCACCAGACTCGCCACAACCTGGCGAGAGAACTAAGTTCGCCAGAACCTGGCGATTCGCCACATCCTGGCGAATCGCCACAACAAGGCGAGACGCCATCCACTATGGTTGTGGCGAATCGCCACAACCTGGCGAATCGCCACAACCTGGCGAATCGCCACAACAAGGCGAGACGCCATCCACTATGGCGAGAACAAACTATCTAACTAGCAAACTTCAACAGGATGCTATGGCTTGAGACAAATGGATAACATCCAAAAATTTCTCCTCCTTAGCTTTCAAAACACACAAGTCTCGTATAAGATCATGGAGGCGACAAGTTTTAATTTTTTTATTTGAACCATATTTTCCGACTTGAACCATACACCTCTCCACCAACTCATTGAGGCAATTGTACGCTACGTCTTCCATTAATTCTGTCGATGCCAGTGGTATAAGACCTTCTGCCATCCATAACTGAATCAACCTTTTCACAGGAATCTCATAATCTTCAGGAAATTGGCATAGATATAAAAAGCACAGCTTCAAGCGATATGGCAAGTTATCATAACTCAATGCCAATACCCATGCTGTACCTTCATATTCTTGACCTTTGTTTCCTTGTTCAAGGACTGTGCCCTTCCTTATATATGCGTCAACATTCTCACGCACTATGTCCCACTCATCAACAGTAAGTTTTCTAACTAGAACTCCTGCCAGCACAGAGATGGCTAATGGCAACCCTGCACAGTGTTGAAGCATCATCTTTCCCAATTCTTCCTTCTTTGCATATGTTTCAGGATCTGAAAAGTAAAAAAAAAAAAAAAACAATTAACCTTCTGTGTTTGGGTTTGGATGCAGCATGGGTGGTACACTAAATTAAGTTCCCTCTAAGAGAACTGTAGTGTATATCACTCTAGATAGAATAGGGTTCATTATCTTCAAGTGGAAGAGGCCTCAAAACCCATACACTCCGGCTCTAGTATTCCCTCCTGAGTAGAGAACTAGACGAACAAGAACAGCAATCTCTAAAGAGAGAGACACTTAAGAAATCGAGGAAAAATCACTTTTATACATAACTCAATTGCAAACTGAAATCTAATCTGCACCTTTACTTTCATATACTTATAGAGGCTCCCAATGCAAACTCTAAAACAAATTCAAGAGTCATACATATATAACTAAAACTAAAGAATCTCTTTTATCATCAAAACCGTTTAACATTTTAATTTGTTTTGAAAAATTATTCTTACAAAAATCCACCTAATCAAATATTATTAGGTCGTAATCATAAGAATCGTTAATTGTTTCTAGTTTCCCTTCTTTTCAAGTACTATTCTTGCAAAAATCAGTCAAGTCAGAAATTATTTGATTTGGTCTTCTTTCACTTCTAAAGTTAATTTACGCACAGTGACAGCTACAATTTGTCAAAAAAACATATTGATAGGCTTATATGGTGGGTAACTATATGGTGCTCAAAGCCTCAATGGAATTTCTAATTTGAAAAGAAAGGTACTGTCAAAATGACTCTTGAATGATGACCTAATGTAACATATATGGATGGTATTTTGCAATAAATGCCGAGAGTGACGAACAACATGGTTCGCGTTCTCTCTCTCTTCCTAACCCTAGCCGCCCTCTCTCTCTTTGCTGGGGGCGAAGGATTGTGGGCTAGCGGCGACGGCGGCAGAGGTTTAGGGGATGTTGACTACGGCTACGACTAGACTGTGAAAATAAAAGCGCTATAAACGGCCTCTAGAATGTGAATGTACTTTTGATTGTTAGGTACCTAGATGCCAAATAAGTATTTAGTACTCATATGGAGTAATTCTTATTGTCGGCCCTCATGGGTGTTTTATTCCTTGTACTGTTTGCTGAGTAATACATTTCTTGACAACTGATTCAAAAAAAAAAAAAAAAAACATATATGGATGGTATATTAATTAGTTTATAACTTTATATGTAATGAAGGTTATGAAGCTAGAGGACTTTATTTAAAAAAAAAAAAAAAAAAAAAAAGGTTCAATCGAGTATGAATATGAGAGTCTGAAGTAAACTAAAAAAGGAACTAAAAAGGAGTCGAATCAATTAAGAAATTACCTGTGTTGTGCCTCCCCAAAATTGTTATCTTCTCAAACAATTCCCAACTTTCTGTATCACTTAGTGGCTGAGGTTGGTATAAGAAATCATTTCCAGATGCATGCAAAGCTACCTCTTTGTTGCGAGTTGTGAGTAATACTCTGCTCTGTGTTTCTTCCTTCATTGGCAATCCAGCTTTTAAAGAATTCCACGCATCAAGGGTCCATATGTCATCAACCACCACCAAGCATTTGAATTCTTTTTGCATTACACAAAGTTGCTCTGCTATTTCATCTGTCTTCAATTTCTCAATTTCTTCTCTTTGCACTTTGGTAGCAGATCTTAACTTGATTAAGATTTCTTCCAGAACATCTCTTCCTTGGCATTTCTGAGATATACACACCCAAGCAAAACAATCAAAATAACGCCTAACTTCATTGTGATGATAAACATGTTTTGCTAGCGTGGTCTTCCCCGAACCGCCCATACCCCAAACGGAAAGCACTCTGTGGCATTTCTCATCTTTCACCAAATTCTTAGCCACTGCTTCTATGTTATCCTGTATTCCAACAACATCCCGTTCCATAACATGAGGAAAAGTTAGCCTCCTGTCTTGTGCTGAAGTAGCACAAGCAACACCTTCACTTCTCCTTATCTCCTTAATGTTATAATTTTGCAAACTCAACCTCAGTTTGGAAATCTTGTTAGTAATCTGCTCGATGTCTGATCCAATCTTGTAGAGATAACATCCTTCTTTGAAGATGCAAGCATACCTCTTCAACACAATCCTTTTACTCCCTCTCCTCTTCAAAGCCACTTTCAAGACAAAAGTTTCGATGACGTCCTCAAGATCATAAGCAGCATCCCGGATGTTGGCAACCCAAATCCGCACCACTTCGTTATCTTCTTGCTTTGCATCTGCATCTTTCAGGAAACCATACATGAACTGGAGCTCTGTTCGTGCGTGCTCAACTTGACTGCTCACTCCACTCACGAAGTTGGCTTGCTGTATGATGAAGTCTCCAAGCGGCTTGAGCCCTTCGGCCACAATAGCAACAACAGCCTCAGCCATATTTCTGATACACGATCATCAAAAGAAAAAAGCCAAGCAGAAATTCAGTTACTGTAAGAAGATTAAGTGTTTTTAGCTGGTGCAGGAATCTAGTCATGATGTGGGCATTTTCGTTTCGTTTATACACACACGCATATCCATATATATGAGTCTTGACTTTGCATATTCATTGATTGAACTGGAACTATATTCATGTCATTTCCTTATAGTGGTTGATCGATCTGTTACTTTCTTTTCTCTTCTTTTCTGAGCTTGCTTTTCTCTTCTTTTCTGAGTAGGGTATAAGGCTTTATACATGCATGATTGATATATACCTTTTCCCAGTTTATCTTCATGCATATGTATCATGTTCCTACAATTATTGAAGCCTTTCCCTTTTACATTATTAAAAAGCTAGTGAATTTATCAGTTGATGAAGGTGGAGGTGGAAGTGGAACTGACCAACATATATGATTTCAGATTATAAGCACTGCTGGTGTATATAATAATTAATTAAAAAATATTCAATCACAGTACTTTGTGTGGTTTATATATATACAGAGATTATCCGGCGGTCCGCAGCAAACGGCCGCCTCCGCAAGCAGACGACGGCGCGGATGGTGCCGACCGCGCTCCTGTCTGTGTCGGCCGGAGCTCCAGCGCGGCCCACGGTAGTTGGAATCTGGAAAATTCAAGTTTCTGGACAGCAACTTGAAAATTCCTTAAATTTTCCAGATTCCGGCCGCCGTGGGCCGGCGCTGGAGCTCCGGCCGACATAGACAAGAGCGCCGGGAGGGGAGGATCACGGCCGGCACCATCCGCGTCGTCATCGACTTGTGGAGGAGGCCGTTTACGGCGAATCGCCGCACGGTCCGGACCTGAAACGGACTATATATATATATATATATATATATATATTCCCTATCCAAAGTGGGAGTCCGCTCTGAAATTAAAAAGCAGAGCTCCTTATTTGACCCACTTTCTAATCAAATATCTATATCTCCACCGTTCAGTATTTAAATATATATTTATATATATATATATATATATATATATAGCAGCTGAATTATTGTCAAGCCATTATTAATTTCATCCTTTAGGAAGTGGCAGGCAGTAAAGATATATGACATATCACCTACTTAGGGGCATTATATTAAAGCGTACCTATCGAATACTTGATCTTTGATGTTGATGTTTCTTATATATGTTTCCTTTCTCATTAATTCCGGTAGCTTTAGAGCAACTTTAACAATGTTAGTCATTTTTTTGTCAAATTTTAACCAAAATAGCTAAAATGTCATTTTGGCTAGTTAGTTTAGAAATATGGCCGTATCAGTTCTCTCTATTTTAACTATTTTAAACTTATATTACTAATTAATTTTTTAAAAAAAATGACCTTAAATGCAGTTATATATTACATAGAATCATCTAAACTGAATGTATTAAACTATAGAGAGCTTCATCTCGCTCTCTATATTTAGGAGCGAGATAGTTACGAGTTAAAATGGCTAGCCACTTAAGAGTGTGGTGGAGCTCCTAATTTTGATAAAAGAAAAACTAAACAGACTCCCTAAAATAGCTAAATAGTCAAAATATATAGAGAGTCTACTAAAGATGCTCTTAACATCCAAAAGAAAGTGCTACACCTTTGATTCTTCCCCCTTGCTACCTGTTTGAGGTTACACCGGTGCTAAATTCACAAACAAAAGAAAGTGATGATGAAAAAAACTCAGAAAGCTGCAAAATTTTGGATGTTTTCGTTTTCTCCATCTGGGAGTTACACAGGACACAAAAACAACAACTAACTCTGAATAATAGTAGATGACCAATGTTGGGGACATATATGGTGCACCGTCAAGCATATTCGGCGACCTCGTGGACCCTGCAACCGGCCTGATATGCCCTACTTCCGGCATGCCTCGGACAGACGGCGCCAATTGAATCGGCACAAACCCGTAGGCCTGACAGAAGCACAATAATAAAGGTAGAACATGAACACAAGGATATATAGTGGTTCACCGTGCCATCGGAGGGCACGGCTACGTCCACTTGGAATATGCTATAGTCGGCTAATAAGCCATCGGTGGTGGTTACATGCCAAGAGTAGCAAGTATCCAAGATCTCTAACTCTAAGGGGTAGGCCTTCTATTTATAAGGAAGGAGGCTTCCCACCTCTACTACATCTCCAATGTGGGATGCAAACATACTATTACATATTTCCCTATTCTGGAGGCTACTTCAGGTGCCCGGTGGCACGCCCTCCGGGTGCGGCACCGGTGATCTCTGACATTTACATGAACACAAGGATATATAGTGGTTCACCGTGCCATCGGAGGGCACGGCTACGTTCACTTGGAATTTTTCTATAACCGGCTAATAAGCCATCGGTGGTGGTTACATGCCAAGAGTAGCAAGTATCCAAGATCTCTAACTCTAAGGGGGAAGCCTTCTATTTATAAGGAAGGAGGCTTCCCAGCTCTACTACATCTCCAATGTGGGATGCAAACATACTATTACATATTTTCCTATTCTGGAGGCTACTTCAGGTGGCCGGTGGCACGCCCTCCGGGTGCGACACCAGTGATCTCTGACATTGCGAATGTAGCCGGGGTGGCGGTCTATCCGAGGCATGCCGGAAGTAGGGCATATCCGGCCGGTTGGCGGACGAGAGGCAGAGAGAGAAACAGAAAGAGAAGAAAGAAACAGAAAGAAGCAAAGAGCGGGAAAGAGGAAAGAGAAAAAAAAAAAAAAGTGTAGCAGGTAACCCGCCCGGTCAAGGGGCCCAGCGGGTCAGTAGGTTGGGCCGGGCCGGGTTGAGCAGCAGCAGGTTGGACAATCTCCTCTGGACACCCAACAATCTCCTTTGGGCACCCACTGCTCCAAACAGCAAATCAACCCGCTCACTTCCAGCAAAGCTAAGTCTTTAATTCTTACAGTTATGTTTACTCCACCCTTATGCGAGTACTGTGCTCTATATTTGGCAAACATGTTAATAGTTTTCCCGCTGCAATATAACCGTATACGCATGTTGTACTATGCTAAACACATAGTTATTTTTGTACCGGCTAATGAATGTGCATGATTACCTGCTACATCGGTAATTTTTAGCTTGTTGGTGCATAGCATACGTCTTTCGTTCGTAACTGGCCGAGTTGTATCCTTTGGGATTTTTACTCTGGGAAACGGTAGAGCCAGTAACAACGGCTGAGGCATTCCACCGTAGAGCCAGTAACAACGGCTGGGGCATTCCAACGGCTAAGCCAACACCAACGAAAGACTATGCATGACATCTTCAAGCTACGCATTCCTTCATTCTATACATGATCATGATTTATGTGTTCAATTAATATCCGTATGCATGACATTTGTATCTCCGGGCGATATTCGTATCCCCTGCCAGTATTCGTATCGCCGAGCAGTAACGAATAACAACTCTGTGCTTGTTGTAAGTAGCTTTATTTCTGATTAATTGTTCATTCTTTTTCTGAGGTACATATCTAGCAACCGTTGCGACATCCCACCAGGAACATCCGGGAACTTGTGGGACTTGTTGACAGTAGCCACAGAGGGGCTACCCAGGCCCCCAGCCCCGCTGCCAGGAGTCCCAGGTTCGTGTCACCGAGCGGTCAAAATCATCCAACGGGGCATCTTCAAGGCAATCCACCGGGAAACATAGGGACTCGGAATTCGAACGCCTGGTAAGAGTTCAATCTCACTTAGGGACTTGGGGGACTGGTGGTAGTAGGGGTGACTCGGTCACCACCTACGCTTGGCGGCACATGATGATTAACTCCCCAAGTAAGATTGCACTCTTACTCGGGAACTTGGGGGACTTGTTGGGGACATATATGGTGCACCGCCAAGCATATTCGACGACCTCGTGGACCGTGCAACCAGCCTGATATGCCCTACTTTCGGCATGTCTCGGATAGACCGCCACCCCGGCTACATTCCCAATGTCAGAGATCACCGGTGCCGCACCCGGAGGGCGTGCCACCGGGCACCTGAAGTAGCCTCCATAATAGGGAAATATGTAATAATATGTTTGCATCCCACATTAGAGATGTAGTAGAGATGGGAAGCCTCCTTCCTTATAAATAGAAGGCTTCCCCTTTAGAGTTAGAGATCTTAGATACTTGCTACTCTTGGCATGTAACCACCACCGATGGCTTATTAGCCGGCTATAGTATATTCCAAGTGGACGTAGCCGTGCCCTCCGATGGCACGGTGAACCACTATATATCCTTGTGTTCATGTTCTACCTTTATTATTGTGCTTCTGTCAGGCCTACGGGTTTGTGCAGAATCAACCAAAACTGTAAGTATAAAACAATTACTGAATACAAAGAAAGTTTCGAGTATTCTGCTGTTCTGCTTCTTTTTGTCTTATCAAAAGTGGAACTTGAAGTATGGATCAAATAGCACATAACAAAACGAGTATTCCACACACACACACACAAAAAAACAGATTCCAATCTTCAGTTTCCTCTTTAAAATAACCATATCTTTAAACTATGCATATTAGTGTGGTAATGTTTCATAGTTTCACTAGGAAGCTAGCTGGCGAAATATGCCCTAGAACCTTTGGGGAATCCACCCCGTTCATTCCACTGTAATATTTAGAATATTAGCCGACTCTAATGCCTAAATGAACCTATCTCAAGAATTCAAGATCTGTCAGCAAGGTTCTCATTGGCTAAAGCTAAAACGACCAATACAAATGAAGTTCAAAGTAGTCAGGAATGGGTAGAAAAGGGTCTTCAGAATGATTCGTTGAAGTTTTCTTTGTCCACATACGAATCATATATTGTTTAAAAAAATCTAATTTGTAGGCATTTCTTTCAAATTAGTGAAATTACATTACAAATAATGGTAAGGTTTCTAGGATACAACAGATGTTAATATTTGTAACTGTTTCTGATCAAGGGAGCCTCTCCATTTAAACATGATCAAATCAATAAACGAACAAAATCTGAAGAATCAAGTTATGTATATCACAAGCTCATTATAACCAACCACCAACAACTTAAAATTCATGAAAACTAACTTCTTACGGAACACAGTACTTTCATTATGACATCGACTAATAAACCACTATGACGAGCATACGAAAGTAACTCTAAAAGCTACTTAAACTCAACAAAATGCTCAAATCCAGCCCCTATAAAAAAGATAAAATAAATGCCTAATCAGACCTCCATATCAAAAACAAAATAAAAAATGATATCGTAATGGAAGTACCCACACACAAACCTGATTCACAAAATCCCAAAGTTGACATCAAAATCAAAATCCTATGCTGCAATTAAGTAGGCATAATAGCCAAAATGCACCATGAACTTGGCTCAAATTGTCAATTTGCACCCCGAACTTGTAATTGCGAAATTTTACCTCCTCAATTTGTAAAAAACTGTTGATTTGCGCCCCATCCGTCAAATCTAACGGTTTCCATCCAATTAAGAGTCATATGCCTTGCACATAAGAAGTATTTTCGTTATTTTATATTTATTTCATTTTATTAATAAAAATACACAAGCAATTTATTTTTTATACAATATTTTCTACAATTATATCATTGTATCTGTGACATAAAGATTACCTTTGTTGAGATCTTTGAGTTCTTTAGTCTTAGATAAATTATATCATGTTTCTTATTAATTAAAATAGTGGTTCGACAATTCAATTTTAGTTATCCACATAATTTTTTCTTATTTACCAATTATATCACGTAAGGTATGCGTTATTTTGAAAGAAGAAGAAAAGAATATTATGAGTAAGTAGACATAATTGTACAAAAAATAAATTCCTTATGTAATTTATTTTTTAAAAAAACGAAATAAATATAAAATAACAAAAATACCCCTCATGTGCTAGGCATGTGACTCTTAATTGGATGAAAACCATTAGATTTGACGGATGGGGTGCAAATCGGCAGTTTTTGACAAGTTGAGGAGGTAAAATTTCGTAATTATAAGTTTAGGGTGTAAATTGACAATTTGAGCCAAATTCAGGGTGCATTTTAGCTATTTTGCCATGTTTATACCTCCAAATCGTTATATCTATGAACCTAATGTCTACAACGACTTGTTTTTGGAGCATAACCTTCAACAAACACAACATTTAAAAGACGAACATGTTTAGTAAGAGCCACAGTTGAAAGTCCTTAATCACATCTGATCACAAAACTAACAACAGTTTGAGAAGTATCCAAAAGTACTAAACCATCAAAATTAAGTTTAACATATTCATCTATCGGTGGCCTCTATCTGATTATTCAAGGAACAAGGGAACATCATGTAAAGGATAAATTGAGGTTAAGTAGTATCAAAATTTCAAACACACCAGCAAAAGCAATTTAAGTAAAGGGAGAATTCCAAAAAATAAATAAGTCGACACTTATTTTTGATCTCGAATTCGAAGTCAATATAACAGAACTGAATTCTCTTTGTTTCCCCTCTGACACTTCCCTATTGAGACAAGGAATCCCACATAATTAGTATTGTTACCGTTAGACGGTTATGGTAACAATCTCTTGCTATCTTTATATTTAGTTAGCTTCTTAGTTAATCCCTAAATTAGTGTATAAGGTCTGTATAAATATGTACAAGCATTGTATGCTAAGATATGCAATATACAATACATTCAAGCATCAATCTCTTTATGGTATCAGAGCATTACGCTCTTGAAAACCTAAGACCCTAGAACCCTAGATTCCAAAACACAAATACCCCATGGCAAGAGACGAGGAACTACCAAAGCTTGAATCTGGAGGTAGCCACTCCTCCTAAGCAATAGTTCCTGAGCCATGGGAGAAACCAAGACACCCGCTCTATCTCCACCATTCAGATCAACCTGGTGCCGTCCTTGTAACACAGCCACTGGTGGAGGACAATTACAACGACTGGTCACAGTCTATGTCCATGGCCCTTATGATAAAAAATAAGATGGGTCTGATTGATGGGACTGTGAAACGTCCGATTGAGAATGAAGACGAACAACAGCAATGGGATCGGTGTGACACCCTGGTCAAGACCTGGCTACTAAGCGCCACATCAAAGGAAATTTCGAAAAGTGTCATGCACTGCAAGCATGTTGCAAGTATTTGGTCTGAGCTTAAGGAAAGGTTCTCTCATACTAACACAGTGCAATTGTTCTATATAGAGAATGCCATAAGAGACTGTCAGCAGGATTCGAGTTCTGTGACTACCTTCTTCAATAAATTGAAGGGGTTATGGGATGAGAAAGACTCGTTGTGTGCATTCCCTACCTGCGCATGTGATGCGGCTCCTAAGGTCAAGGCCTACATGGACACGCAAAAGACCATGCAATTCCTGATGGGGCTGAATGAGAGTTTCGGGGCACTTCGAAGTAATGTGATAACTCTTGATCATCTTCCTGCTGTAAACAGAGTGTATGCCATGACGTTACGTCATGAGAAGCAAGCAGATGCATCGAATGGGAAGGCACCTGCCCCTGTCGAAGCTTCTGCTTTCCATGTGAAGAAATTCAACAAACAACCAACAAAGTTTGAAGGAGAGAAACGATGTGAGATATGCAACTACACCAACCATAGCACCAAGAATTGTCGTGCACACATCAAGTGCACCTACTGCGGTGGACAAGGGCACACTCAAGAAAACTGCCGGAGAAAGAGAAATGCAAGAATTAATCAGACTTCCTCATCCAATGAGGACATGAGTGACTTTCCACTTTCAAAGAGTGAATGTCACCAGATGATGGGCTCCTGATGAACAAAATCAAAAATGGAGGGAGTCAAATTGATAGGAACCAGCTGCTAGAGATGATGAACACGGTCAAGCAATCGGCTGTGAATGTGGTTGGTAACACTCCTAACTATGAGGAGCTTTCAGGTAAAGCAAAGAAATATTTTAAGAATGCGTCATGGATTCTAGACAGTGGTGCTAGTGATCACATAACCTGTGATATTGCTTGCTTATCTACCTATAAGCCTGTGAATAATCACCTCGTGAAACTACCAAACAGCTCAACATTGCGAGTATCACATGTTGGAACTGTGAGATTTAGCTCTCAATTCATCCTCCACAACGTCCTTTGTGTCCCTTTGTTTTACCTGAACATCATTTCTATAAGCAAACTTTCCCATGATTCATTTTATATCACCATTTTTCTAAGACAAGTTTGTTTCATTCAGGACCAACAATCGGGGAAGATGATTGGGACGAGAGCTGAGGATGAAGGACTATACTGCCTCAAATTGCCACAGGAAGGAACATGCAATGTGGTACTAATTCAACCATCTGACTTGTGGCACGAAAGACTTGGGCACCCTTCTAGCAAAGTTTTCAATTCATTTCCCTTCCTTGCAAATAAACCTTGCACTGCAAGTAACTGTCGTATCTGCCGTTTGGCTAAGCTTACTAAACAGCCTTTCCCTTTGAGCATTACTTCAAGTGTTTGTTGTTTTGAATTGATCCATGTTGACATATAGGGGGGCTATCACGTTCCTACTCTATCTAAGGCTCAATATTTTCTCACCATAGTCGATGACTATTCCCGCAATACTTGGACTTACCTTATGAAACATAAGTCTGAAGCAAGAAAACTCCTCATAAACTTCATCATTCTTGTCGAAAACCAATTTGGGAACCATGTTAAGACAGTTCGGAGTGATAATGGACCTGAGTTTAAATGCTTAGATTTTTACTCCACTAAAGGTATAACACACCAAACTAGTTGCATCAACACACCTCAGCAAAATGGGATAGCCGAGCGCAAAGATCGACACCTATTGAATGTTGCTCGTGCTCTTCTCTTTCAAGCTAAACTCCCAAAGGAATTCTGGGGTGAAGCCATCCTCACAGCCACCTATTTGATCAACCGAACTCCCACACCACGTCTAAAGGGCAAAACTCCTTTTGAGAAGCTTTTTGCCAAAGAACCA
This sequence comes from Potentilla sterilis, assembly GCA_963682095.1. NCBI lineage: Eukaryota > Viridiplantae > Streptophyta > Magnoliopsida > Rosales > Rosaceae > Potentilla > Potentilla sterilis. Next base: position 35,331,898 of record OY821763.1, read on the forward strand.
AACTACTCTCATCTTAAAGTGTTCGGTTGTCGGTGTTTCACTTCCACACATCCTCTCAAACCTACCAAGTTTGATCCAAGGTCAAAAGAGTGTATCTTCATAAGCTATCCTTATGGACAGAAGGGATATCGAGTCTTTAGTTTGGATGATCAAAAGATCCTAGTATCACGGGATGTCGTTTTCCATGAGAATGAGTTTTCCTATCAGGAAGATACTTCCCATTCCTTACCATTCAATTTTGGAGATTCTATTCCTTCCCAATATACTTTTCCATCCCCAACACCATCTCTATTTCTTGCTGATACAATCGCATCTTCATCCATAACTTCCGATCCGCTGTCATTCCAACCCAACCCTCTCTCCTAAATGACATTCCACACTCAAACTCAAACCCTAGCCAGACTGACCAACTAGGAACAGACACAAACACCGCATTAACCACAAAAGTCCCTACCACATTGCAGGGCTTCCATATTGAGGCAGTACTTCCCTCGCGCCCTGACCAGTCATCTTCCACGAACGAGGTTGCACCATCAGGTACCACACACCCCATCTCTAGTGTTTTATCTTATGCTAATCTCTCCTCTAGTCACAAAGCTTTTACAGTCAACATCACCCTAAAGAAGGAACCCCGTAGCTTTTCACAAGCAATGTTGGATCCGAAATGGTGCCAAGCCATGAATGAAGAGATTGAGGCTCTCCAGCGAAACAACACTTGGAGTTTGGTGCGCTTACCAGCCAATAAGAAGCCTATTGGCTGCAGATGGGTGTATAAGATCAAACACAAGCCTGATGGAACGGTGGAGCGATACAAGGTACGGCTCGTAGCCAAAGGGTATAGCCAGGTGGAAGGTATCGATTACAGGGAAACATTCACGCCTGTGGCTAAATTAACCACAGTCCGTGTCCTCCTCAGTTTAGCCGCCATCCAAGGCTGGCACTTACACCAGCTAGATGTGAATAATGCGTTCCTCAATGGTGATCTCTATGAAGAGGTGTATATGCAGTTGCCTCCTGGATATGGCCGCAAGGGGGAGCAACGAGTCTGTCACTTACACAAGTCACTATATGGATTAAAGCAAGCCTCACGACAGTGGTTCTTGAAGCTCACCACAGCCCTTCAAGATGCAAGATTTCGGCAATCTTGGTCCGATTATTCACTGTTCGTTTGTGGATCACGTGGTAGTTTCACCGCATTATTGGTATATGTTGATGATTTTATACTTGCAGGCAATAACATTCAGCACATTGAGGCAACCAAGCAACTTCTTGGGAAACAATTTAAGCTCAAAGATATGGGGAAGTTAAAATATTTCCTTGGGATCGAAGTGGCTAGGTCAAGGGCAGGAATAGTTCTAAGCCAAAGAAAGTATGCCTTAGAAGTGCTTGAGGACTCAGGATTTCTTGGTTGTAGACCTAAAAAGTTTCCAGTGGAACATAATTTATGATTGACCAAGGATGAAGGGAGTTTGATTCATGATGCTTCCCAATACAGGAGACTTGTGGCAAGACTCATCTATTTGACAATCACCAGGCCTGACCTTGTTTACGCAGTGCACATCTTGAGTCAGTTCATGGAGAAGCCAAGACAACCTCACTTGGAGGCAGCATACAAGGTGTTGCGTTATATAAAGTCTACTCCTGGACAAGGCATTTTGTTACCCTCTACAGGCTCACTAGAGCTCAGAGCCTATTGTGACGCAGATTGGGCAAGATGCAGGGATACGAGGTGTTCAATAACAGGCTACTGCATCTTCCTTGTGAATGCTTTGATATCCTGGAAGACTAAGAAGCAAGGGACAGTGTCAAGATCAACTGCTGAGGCTGAGTACCGATCCATGGCCACAACATGTTGTGAAATCACATGGCTGCGCAACGTACTGAAGGATTTGAATGTCAATCACCAGGCTGCGGTAAGGCTTTTCTGTGATAACCAGACAGCTATCCATATTGCGTCCAATCCAGTATTCCATGAAAGGACAAAACATATTGACATAGATTGTCATGTGGTTCGTGAGAAAGTGCAGAGAGGCATCATTAAAACCTCTCATGTCCGAACACATGAACAACCAACTGACTTGTTCACCAGGCCTTTGAGTTCACAACAGTTCACAGTGTTCTTACGCAAGTTGAGTTTGATTAACATCCACTCCAACTTGAGGGAGAGTATTGAGACAAGGAATCTCACATAATTAGTATTGTTACCGTTAGACGGTTATGGTAACAATCTCTTGCTATCTTTGTATTTAGTTAGCTTCTTAATTAATCCATAAATTAGTGTATAAGGTCTGAATAAATATGTACAAGCATTGTATGCTAAGATATGCAATATACAATACATTCAAGCATCAATCTCTTTACCAACTCCATGGAAGAACCACAACCCACCCAAAACAACCTCAAAAACTCCCCAAAACCTCACACCCCCATAATCTCAGACTTATGTTGGTTCTTCGCCTTAGCCACCTGTCTCAAACTCCTCCTGATCCCAGCCTACAGAAGCACAGACTTCGAGGTCCATCGCCATTGGCTCGCCATAACTCACTCCCTCCCTCTTTCCCAATGGTACTTCGACGAGACCAGCCCTTGGACTCTTGACTACCCTCCCTTCTTCGCCTACTTCGAACGCTTCCTCTCCCTCTTCGCCAATCTCATCGACCCTCAAATCGTCTACCTTCAAAACGGCCTCAACTACACAGCAGACACAGTTGTTTACTTCCAACAAGTTTCAGTTTGTGTTTCGGATTTGGTTCTGTTGTTTGGGGTGTATAGGTTGAGTCGGAGGTTGGATCCGATGAGGCGGAAAGTAATGTGGGTTTTGGTTGTTTGGTCTCCGATGTTGGTTATTGTGGATCATTTGCATTTTCAGTACAATGGGATGTTGCTTGGTTTGTTGTTAGTTTCGGTGTCGTGTTTGGAGGAAGGGAGGGACTTGATGGGTGGGTTTGCGTTTGCTGTTCTGTTGTGTTTCAAGCATTTGTTTGCGGTGGCGGCGCCGGTTTATTTTGTGTACTTGTTGAGGCATTATTGCTGGAAGGGAGTTGTGAAGGGTTTGGGGAGGGTTGTGGTTATGGGGAGTGTTGTTGTGGCGGTTTTCGCGGTGGCGTATGGTCCTTTTGTGTATCATGGGCAGGTAAATCTCTCTATGATGTGATAATTTTGTTCTCGAGATACTATTGTCTTTTCATTGTTAACAAATAGTTTGGAAATTACGATTAGAGAGCCAGAGACTTCATTGAAAATAGTGACTTGATTAGGAGTAATGTCAAAACGTTGGCATTGTTGTTTGAAGAGGAATGGTGCATTGTTTTGTGCAATGAGAAAAGCATGTGAAATGTCTGTGGTGAGGAGCTTGATATCTGCCTGCTGGTTAGGCAAGTTAAAATCTATAATGGTTGAAGAATTTTGTGAACCACTTCTGTGTGACCTAGAATTTGCTTTTGTTGGGGTTTATGAGCTGAATAGATACTTTGATGGTGGAATAGGAGCTACTATATTGATGATCAAACAACACGAAACTAACTGGGTTTGAGTCACTTAGTTGGACAATATCACAGAAATGATGTCAAGGCAAAGCCAATCTTGCAATGGCTCTAGAGTTCATGTCTGAAAATTCTTCAATATAAAGTTTATGCATTGTGCATTATAAATCTATGATTTACATTCTACTACTTATATCTGGGACAGTTGCTTCTGTGAGTCTTCCCAAATACTATTCCACTAAAAGCAAAACTTTTTATATGAGCGTATTGGACGCGTATATCCTGCTCTCGTATATCCTGCATTGATTACTCTATATTATCTTGCAGATAAAACAAGTCATCCACCGCATGTTTCCTTTTGGCAGGGGACTTTGTCATGCATTTTGGGCGCCAAATTTTTGGGTATTATATATATTACTAGATAAAGTGATAGCTTTCATGCTTGGAAGACTCGGATTTAACATTCAAGCACCAGCAGCTTCATTTACTGCCGGACTAGTTGGTGATTCATCCCCTTTTGCTGTATTGCCTCAGGTACTTCTCAATCTTAAACCCAAAGGAGAAATGTATTAGGATGTTAATATTCTATGTAACATGAATCTTTGGCTTATTAAAAAACTAATATGTTTGATTGGATGCTGCTGCTTGTTTAATCCAATTGCGCTGTGGCTTGATTGTCGTTGTACCACAACATTATAACCTAGTAGGTGACTGCTTGTACTTACAATTATAGGGTAGAACATGGGATTTGAGGCTGATCTGGTTCTTGCAGTAGATCATATGTTGTAGATCTACCAGAGCTATTGTTCAGTTAGGAATGCCCAACTTAATTGGATGGCACTGTCGATCTAATTAGCTGTGGATCACCCTCAGTCCTAATGTAGGGTGTCACTTTTGAACTTGAGCTTTAATATATGACTTATGTAAGCTTTCCTTCCATCTGTTTCTAGGTGGAGTGATGTTGATTAGAAGTTGGATGTCTCCATTTATGGTACAATGTAATGGGTTAATTCTCTTGATAAATAAGTTGTTGTTTTCTTGAAGGCATAATTGCCAATTTGCTAACCCCAGGTTTTACCTTAGTGTCATTTTGCTACCCCTAGCTTTTATTTCTGCCAATTTGCCACCATAGCTTTTCATAACTTGCCAAATCTTTATGGGACCTAATTCTACTTTGATGGATGAAATGATAGATTACACCCGCGACAACCTTTATCATGGTTCTGCTTGCATTATCTCCTTGTCTCATCAAGGCATGGAGAAATCCAAGACCAGTGATGATTACAAGATGGGTGGCCTATGCTTACACATGTGGGTTTTTGTTTGGCTGGCACGTTCATGAGAAGGCGTCACTCCACTTTGTCATCCCCCTTGCAATTGTTGCGGTGCAGGATCTGGATACTGCAAGGCATTACTTCTTTCTTTCAGTTGGTATGATTCTACCCCATTGTCATTTATTCACAAAGCAAGTGATTTTTTTTAGGTGATTTTCTTTTAAGTGGAGGTTATTAAGCGTGGGATACATTTGAGCATATGCAATTCTCTCTCTCTCTCTCTCTCTCCCTTGGAAGCTTTTTTCTTTTCTTAGTTTTGCATGTCCTTTTTGTCTTTGTTATACAATCTGTACATTCCTCACCTTTCGGTTTTGCATTATCCTGATGTTAGATTAGATTTGGCAACTGATATGTGTCCTAGATGACCAAGGTTTAAGAGATCAACAAAAGTTTGAGCCAGCTGAAATTGGATTTATATATTAGGTTATAGCTTCGAGTTCTGTGTTTCTGACCCTAAACTTATGTGGGCAGATAACTAACTATATTGTTCATCCATCAGCAGCTCTTTAGCTACAGAGATACACGTTGACTGCTTGGTTTCTGGTCACCTTTTCAAAATATCTTTTGCTCAGTTTATCAAATTTATATGAAATTTGTTAAAGAAATAGAGTGCTATAAGTGGGAACCTAGCATTAGACGGTTACAAATGTAAGAGTCTGATAAAAATATGTATCATAAGCACAAGGCTATAGGTCAGTAAGGTAGAGCAGCTCATTTACAATTGCACGAGTGTTCTTCAGAGGAGTCCATCATGTAATCAAAATATGATCTGATTCTTATTGAGAAATTGAGATCTTACATGACGAACGATAACTGGAAGCTGGTAGAGCTGTAAGAACATCATTTCTAGTCGTGCGTAAGGACATGATCTTTCATGATTGTATATCTGTAGCCACTGTCAGCACTTCGTTTCTTCCCTTTAAAATACAGGGCATGTGCAAAATCAATTTTGAGTGCAACCCAAGATTAAATTTTTTTATGCTTATACTAATATAAAATGTGATCCATGTGGGATCCAATTTTAGGTCTTAGTTCAAAAATCATATCTGCTAGGATCAAAAATAGACAAAAACCATGAGTCCAATGTTAATGTTTCATTATCACATTGATAGTGGATTTGATGTAGCTGACTATTTGTAAGTATGATCTTTAAATCAAAATTCTAAAAACTGAATCGGAATGGATGCTGTAATGAACACCTCATATGGGATATATATCAAATTGAACCAAAGAAGGGATCCTACTTATACACATAATGTCCTAATTTATACAAGTAGTAGATATATTGTTTTTTCAATTTTCCATTTATCTGTATTCTTGATTCTTAATATCCTTACGCACATTGTACTGATGTATTGTATACCATGTTTGCTGTGCAGTGTCATGCTATTCGTTGTTTCCACTTTTATTTGAACCGCAGGAATATCTAATAAAGGTGCTGTTGCTATTACTACACTCCGTGCTGATGTGGTTGGGTTTCTCCGCACAATTCATCACCAAGGATAAAACACTGAAAATGGAACCATCCGGAAAGAACAATGATTTGGGATCAATCAAATCCGTTGCAGCTGCCCAGAAAGAAGGCTTTGTTATTGGGTGGGAGATGTGGAGCTATCTGGTTGGTCTGTTGCTTGTTGAGATTTTGGGCCAGTTTCTGCATCCGATATTTCTTGGTGATAAGCTTCCTTTTCTACCCCTTATGCTGATATCTGTATACTGTTCAATAGGGGTTATGTATTCTTTCATTTGGCAATTAAAACGGGTCCTTGTTTCATGATTGTTCAGGTTCTTTACGTAATCTCATTTATAGTTGCTGGTATGAATTTTGTGCTAATTCTAGACACTGTTACTTATATTTGATAACAGTTGCTGAGAGTATTGCCTATTTATAGGTGCATATATAGTGTTATATACACATTTTTACTCAAGACTGTAGAATTTGTAGAAAATAACCAACATCTATAATCAAGTTCAACAATTTGTTTCACATGATTGAAATTGGCACCCACCTTGTTACTAATGATATGTATAAGCGTAATTCTCATAATAGTTATTGCATTTATAGCAATCTTTCCAAGCTCAACATATAGATAATTTAGAAATACAAAGTTGTCTTTAAGTACAACCCATGATCATTTAACTAGTACAGTCTGGATTAGAGAATATTGCAAATTGGAGAGCTTGTGCAGTTGCATTACGTTGAGCTAAAAATCTGACACTAAGGTTTACACAATCTAAAGGCATATGGTCCTTCTCGACTATAAACTTTGAAGTTGCTGATGCAGTCACTATATTTTGTAGAACACGTTCCCACTCAGTTAAGTCCAAACCAAGTAATCCAACTCTTATCATGGGTATATCGATCCTGATGAAGATAATATGTGCTTAGTGAGCTGTGGCTTGATTGGTTAAGTAGTTTAACTGACAACGTTGAAGTCATAAGTTCAAATCTCATTAACATATGTAAGGGTGTGTGAGTTATTTAATAAAAAGTATTTTTTTTTTAAACAAAAAAAAGAAGATAATATGTGCTTCATAATTGCATTCATCTACACAATCTAAAGGCATATGGTCCTTCTCGACTATAAACTTTGAAGTTGCTGATGCAGTCACTATATTTTGTAGAACACGTTCCCACTCAGTTAAGTCCAAACCAAGTAATCCAACTCTTATCATGGGTATATCGATCCTGATGAAGTTGAGTTTTCCTTGAATTTTGTGTCTTGTGGGTTCTTGTAGTTGTTCTTCAGAGTTCAGCCCCTGCATCTACTATTAGTCTTTAGCTCGTTTCTCTAAAAAAAAATAAAAAAATTAACACAAAACACACTTTATACTCGTCGCTTACAAAAGAAGAATAGTAAACTATTGAGTGTCTAATGAAAGCTAAACAATCAAACACGGCATGGTCTCAAAATTCATTCTTAGTTTTCTTGTATTTTGATATCAATGCTTCAACAATCTCCTTTTCAATGGACTTTCTCCAAACGGTTATCATGAACGCAGATTGGAAACACCAAACTAACAAGCATCAATGCATACATACCCAAATGAGGAGGATAAACTTACAAACAATATAACACATTATGGTCTCGAAACTCATCTTTAATTTTCTTGTATCTTGATGTCAATGCTTCAACAATCTTCCTTTCTATAGACTTTTCTAGTACATTTTTCTTGTATTTTAGAATGTTTACATGTTTGTTTAATTGTTTACCACTAATCAGCTATTATCGCCTAACTCCTTATTTATTTATTTAAAAAAAAAAATTCACTTGAATGCTTTGTTATACTTTGTTTGTGATGCAAAATTGTAAAAAAATTTATATATGTTTTTCATAAATTTCACTCCATAGATATGTTCCTTTAAAGTGATATGGAGGACTAAATTACTATTTTGAGTACTAATATTACAACTTTAATTGGACTTATGTGCTAATTGGATTTTACAATTTTTAAGAACTCAGTTACAACTTTGACAACTAATATTACTACGTTAACGACTCATTTTATAACTTTCAAAAATAATAGTTATGTGAAAATGAACAATCAAAAGTGATACATCTTCCCTCATCTACTATATTATGAACACTTTTAGAGACATACAATTGAGGCTGACGAGCTAGTACATGAGTCGAGACTGTCAATCTAATATCAGTTAATCTGTACCAAATAAGTAAAATAATGTGTGGAAGTAAAACTTCCGTTTCTACATGCATTCGTTTGTAAACCTTTTTCATTCAAGTTCAGTGAGTTCTTTCTTTTTCTATTTCCCTTTTGAAAGATTGTGCTCCACAAACTCGGCCCCAACGGTGTTTCTTTAGCTGGCGAAAGCGAAAGCGATGGCGAAGGTTATTGGGAAGTCAGTGGCAGAGGTGGCGATTGCGAAAGCAATGGCTGAGGTGGCATAGGCGCTACTTTCAATGGGAACAAAAACGTTGTTACTGGAAAAGAACGCTACTACTAAACAGAACAAAAACTACTACCAAGCTTATTAAATTTCTCTAATACTAGCATGCTACTAACAAACAGAAAAATTAAATTTCTCTAATACTAGCAAGCTACTGTCACTCATATAGAAAGCCAGTACTTATTTTCATATAGAAAGCTACTTTCCATGGTATAGAAAGCTACGAATTCCATGGTATATAAAACTACTGTAACTTGTACCATAAGCAGGTAGAGTCATGTGATCTTATTCATTTTATATATATATAAAAATTAAAAAAAATAAGCAGTACGCAGACATGAAGAATGAGACTTACCAAGATTGCCTCCTCTCGGTGAGGGTGGTGGCTGCAGTGCAGCCGTTGGTATTTTCTTCCTTCGGTAGACTATGAGTGACGGTGAGAGTGGGGAAAAATAATCTTTTTCCTTTTGGACATCAGATTTCTTGTGTTTCTTCTTCATTCTTTTTTGCTCCTCCTCGACTTGTCTCTTCCTCTTGCTTTGTCTTTGGATGAAACGCCGTACCTCTTTTTCACTTAGAGGAGTCACTTGTTGATGGAGACATTAACATTTTTTTAATTTTCTTCAAGCATGAGAAGGCAAACAAATAAGGGAAAGGTGAAGCAAGATGTGAATCAAGGTGCACAATTCCAACAATGCAAAAAAAAAGGGAAAAAAAAAACTTGTGGAGATACAACAATCTGGAACCTCTCAGGATTTCTTCTCATTATTGTCAGATTAGTGATTTGGGGCGACAAGCGAATGTCGGGTGATTGTGGCATTGGAGTTGTAAATGAGATCTTCGGTGTATCATGTTTCTGTGAAAAAAGCGTCAATGCTTCCAATGCTTGCTGAGAATTAGGCCCGTCTGCTTTTGATTTCTTCAATACAGCACGAAGAATGCGTAGCTTCCTTTTTGAATTATGCACGTCTGCTTTTGATTTCTTCAAGCCTACATCTAGGTGAATCAAGACTGTTATAACACAACAAACAAGTCTGCATCTAGGTGAATTAAGGCTGAATCTAGGTGAATCAAGGCTGTTGAAACACAACAAACAAGGCTGCATCTATGTATGCTACCAACACGAGTAGCATACATACAAGTCCGAATACGAGTAGCATAAACATTTTAAATTACTACCAACATCTAAATTAGTACCAATACGAGTAGCATACATATAAGTCTGAATACGAGTAGCATAAACATTTAAATTACTACTAATACAAGTAGCATACAAACAAACAAAAAATTCCAACTCGGCCCCAATGGTGAATTCGAATACATGCATTCTTTTGTAAAGCTTTTTCATTCAAGTTCAGTGAATTCTTTCTTTTTCTATTTCCCTTTTGAAAGACTGCGCTCTACAAACTCGGCCCCAACGGTGTTTCTTTGGTGAATAATAAAGTTAGATCCTCATCATCCTATCATCCTCTTTTCTTAATCGACTTGTGACATAAGTTTATATAATAAATATAATGCTAAGATAATTTATACATCTATCTACAAAATTTATGATGGGCACATTTAGATCGATATTTATAAAAAAAAACATCAACTTCATAGTTCAACATAGTAAGATGCCAAAATTCATGATTTGTAGAAAAAATATAAGTAGTTAGAATGTATAAGATTTACTGAACTCCATGAGTGAATAAGAATAATCCCTTCTTTTTGGCCAAAGAATTTATAATGTTGAACCTTCTGGAACGATAAAGTTGTGAGATGAATTGGGTTGGTGACCTACGTTTCAGACGAACCAATAGCACCTTAAGAAGAAGTAAATATTATTAAGTGTACTTTGTGCGAGGTTCTCAGTTTATCATCTCCTTCAATTTATTCACCACTTTGTGCGAGATAACATTGGTACCATCACACGCTCCATTCATGTCTTGAGCAACTTGTTCACTTTCAGGGTTCGGAAAGCAACCGGAATTTGATTCTCGTTTCGTAACGGATCAAATATCCTAAGGACAACACCTTCTATTTGAAGTGTTTTACATATACATATGATTAGTGAGTCGGTAAGATCAACAATATTAGGTTTATAGGTCACGCCAATTATTTCAATCTCTTTTTCATCCAATGATGCTATTTTTTTTAACAGAAAATTCACAAATTCCTCTTCTCTCTTCTTAGCCAACTTGATACTGTTTACAGTAGCCACAGAGGGGCTACAACAGGCCCACAGACCCGTAGCCAGTGCACCCGGGGCCGGCCTAGGGCCCGGAACCGGATCACCAGCACCTGGACCCGGGGTCCAGCAGTCTACCTTGCGACCAGGGGCCCGGGGACCGGGGGCGCCAGCCTGCCAAAGAGGTCACCAGAGCTGCCCTTTGGTGTACGAACAGAAGGAAACCAGTCCCACATCGAAGAGTGAGGCCAGACCTGAAGCCCGGCCACCTATATAAGGGCCTCAACTACCCTTATTAATAGGTAACTGATCTTTCCTACTGCTTATCATACGTGCTTAAGTTATCTATTCATCCCAACTGTACTAACTTAGGCATCGGAGAGGAGAAGACCGGCCCGCCCGGTATTCCCCTTAGTAAGTAGGTTTACAGGAGATCACACTTGGATTCATCTGTCTCTGCCAGGCCTACGGGTTTTAGGTACGAACAGTTGGCGTCGTCTGTGGGAATTAGTTCAAAAAATTGTGTTGCTCTACCGGAGGGTAGAACCCGATCGATCCTTTGAAATGCAGTTAAATCCACAATCCGGAGGCCATGGAAGGAAGGAAGATAAGAGCTAGCGAGGGAAGGTTGAAAGAACGAGTCTGGATCTCTGACCGGGCCCAAAACATTAAATCCGAAGTCAGCGCGAAGTTCGTCCCATCTCCCGACCAGGACTGAACTCACGGTTGCCAAGGCTCAGACAATCCTGACCAATACGATGCGGGGGAGGAAATAAAAAAAATGAAGGCAGAAGTCGCACGGTTGCGAGAGGAGGGCGATCGAGACCGATTAAGGGTGGATGCCCGGTGCCAAGAGTTGGAAGCGGTGAACGTCGCCTTATTAGCGGCCCTGGAGAAGGGGCACCAGCAGGGCACTTCTCGGGTGGCATCGCGGCCCGAAAACAAAAGTAATCAATTCCCGCACCTAGAGGTGGGACAACCTACGGGAAGGAGAAAGACTGCGCATGTGCCCACACCTCTCTTGCCGGAAGCTCTGAAGAATTCCGGCCCGGTTGAGCCCCCATACCGCACGAGTCTGGCATCGAGCGAGCAGGACAGCTCCACCACAAGGACGCTCCAGACGTTGTCCGCCTCGGTGTCGGACATGAGGGACCGACTAGAAGCCAGCGAGAAAAGGACGGGGCGACCGCAGGACAGTGCACGATTCAACCAACGCACTGGACCTTTTCCACACCGGGTTAGGGAATCAGGAAGATCTGGTAACCAAAAGCCCCTGAAACTGACGTACTCAGGAACGAGCTGCCCATACCAGCACCTGGACAGCTTTAAGTCACAAACGAGCACAAAGGGCTACTCAGACGCCACGTGTTGCAATGTATTCCAAGAGACGCTCTCGGGGGAGGCGTTGAGTTGGTTCTACGAGCTGCCAGTAAACTCGGTGGAAACTTTCGAACAGCTGGCTGATAAGTTTGTCGGCTGGTTCGTCCTCAGAGCCAAGGCGGCCCAAACATCAACGATCCTTTTCGACTGCATGCAGACTGACCACGAACCGCTACGCGCTTTCGTTAACCGGTGGCATATCGCCATGGCCGGGGTCAGGAACTTGGATAAAAGGATCGCTGAGATGGCATTCAAGTAGGGGTTAAGACCCGGGGAACTCTCGTACGCCCTGCGGGTAAAGGAGCCGCTGGGGTACGACGAATTGATGGTCGTGGCCGTCAGGCACGCCCAGTCGGAGCATGAGACATATGGGGATAAGATGCCCAAGCGAAGGCCGGATGACCTACTACCACCGTCTTCCCCTGAAAGCAAAGAGGGGCGGCAGGATCGCAACCGCACACCTACGACCAGCAAGAAAACTGAAGTATGGGAGGATTGGCGACCCCGCCGGAGCGGCAACAACGGTTCACAGTCAGGTAGAAGACCACCGACTTTGCGACCGGCGCGGCCCGTGGCAGCGGCGCAAGTGGGACGACAACCGCGGGCCCTGGCCGTTGTGCCAGCAGGAAAACGCGAGGACCCAGCCATCCAGACTAACGACCAACGACCCCAGAGAACGGTTGTGGACGGCCGAGTCCGGGCAGACGACCCACAAGGAGACAGGCATGATGCCCGAGAAGTGGGAACCATAAGCACCCGAGTCCCGGGAGGGATCGAGGTGCACGGGAGCATAAATATGATACATGGTGGGGACCACATAGATCGACTTACCCGGAGCTCGAAGAAGCGGTGCTTAAGGTCAATCCGGGGAAAGGAGGTATACGCCTTTGGAGAAGGAAGCGGCCAAGCCGCTAAAACCGGATGGAACTCGGTTACGTTCTATGAGCAAGAAGAGCCAGAGGATCTGATCCAACCGCACAACGACCCCTTCCTCATTACGGTCCAAGTAGACCACTGGATAACCAGCCGCATGCTGATCGATACCGGAGCTTCTGTCAATGTGATGTTCCGAGACGCATACAAGGGACTGCAGAGAGGAAGGAGCAAGTTATCCCAGGATAACGAGCCGCTGATAAGCTTCTCCGGTGAGGTGGTCCAGCCTTTGGGATCAGATTACTTACCGCTAATCTTCAGCGAAGGAGACATGACGAGGAAGGAGCACCTGGAGTTCATCATCGTGGACTGCCTGTCCTCGTATAATGGCATAATCGGTCGGCCGGGGTTGTGGAAGCTGAAAACGTTTATAGCCGGCCATATGCTGATGTTAAAAATGCCTTCACCCGCCGGTGTCATTACCATACGCGGGGACCAGAAGATCGCTCGCAGGCATTACGCGGAGGCCCTGACCCACGGAAGAAAGCGAACCGAGGTCTTCACGGCTACTCAACAAGCGTCAGTGCCTGATCCGAGTATTGACCCCCGTGATGACACCGATTCCGACGACGAGAAGCTAAAATGACCGTCGGCCGTGGAAGAAACCGAAACAATCTCCATTTCAGAGGATCACCAGGAGCGCAAGGTGGTGATAGGAACGAAGCTCGCCCTGGCTGTCAGGCAAGAGCTCATCACCTTTCTCCGAGACAACAGTTCGGTCTTCGCATGGTCCTACGAGGACATGCCAGGCATATCCCCGGAGATAGCTGTCCACCGGCTAAATTCGTTGCCCAACGTTCCCCCAGTGAGGCAGAAGAGGAGGTCCTTCAGCCCGGCGAAATATGAGGTTATCAGAGAAGAAGTGCAGAAGCTGAGGGGCATAGGTTTCATCCGAGAAGTCCAGTACCCCCGATGGCTCGCCAACGTGGTTATGGTCCCAAAGAAGGGAACCGACCGGTGGCGCATGTGTGTGGATTTCACCAACCTGAACCCGACGTCCCCAAAAGACAGCTTCCCACTCCCCCGAATCGACCAGCTTATAGATTCCACATTCGGTTTTAAACTACTCAGCTTCATGGATGCCGACGCCGGATACAATCAAATAAGGATGAGCCCGGACGACGAAGAGCACACCTCGTTCACAACTGACCGAGGCACCTACTGTTACAAGAGGATGCCGTACGGTCTAAAGAACGCCGGGGCCACATACCAATGGATGGTAAATCGCATGTTAGAGCAGGAGATGGGTAAAACGGTGGAAGTGTACGTAGATGACATGTTGGTCAAGAGCTTGACCGTGGGGGCCCACGTCCGAGACTTGGCGGTAGTCGTCGGTAAGATGCTCAAGTTTGGAATGCGCTTGAACCCGAAGAAGTGCATTTTTGGGATTTCAGAGGGCTTGTTCCTAGGTCACGTTATCAGCCAGCGAGGGATAGAAGCTAACCCGTTGAAGGTCCAGGCGATCCTAGACATGGAAACACCAGGAGAAAGAAACCAAGTCCAGATGCTGACCGGCCGACTGGCCGCCCTGGCCAGATTTATCTCCCGCCTGACCGATAAGTGCGCCCCATTCTTTAAACTGCTCAAGGCACAGCAGTTCAAGAAAATTCACTGGGCGGCGGAGCACGAAGCGGCATTCTAGTCCATCAAGACATACCTGTCTGCAGTGCCTCTCCTATCCAAACCAGTGCTGGGCGAGATACTATACCTCTACATAACTGTGTCAGGAACGGCCGTCTCCGCGGCTCTCGTCAGGAAGGAGGGCACGATCGATCTCCCGGTATACTATGCAGGGAAGGGACTTACCGGAGCCGAAAGCCGGTACCCTGACATTGAAAGACTGGCTCTGGCCCTGATCGTCAGCGCCAGAAAGATCCGGCACTATTTCCAGGCTCATTCCATCACCCTATATACCAATCACCCTCTGCGGCAGATCCTGCAAAAACCGGATACCAGCGGCAGGCTCGTACGGTGGACAGTTAAATTGGGAGAGTTCGACATCACTTACGCCCCGTGAACGGCTATCAAGGGTCAGGCCGCTGCGGATTTCATATGCGAACTCACCCCGATGGCAGTAGAGGCGCAATCCGGCCGGTCCAAGGGCACAGAAGCAGTTCAGGCCATAAAGATCGAACCAGGCCTCCCCAGCGGTTGGAAACTTTATGTGGACGGCTCCGTAACGGGTAAGCGGAGCGAAGCCGGCCAGTCGTATGAGTATGCCCTACGGTTCCTCTTCAATACCTCCAACAACGCCGCTGAGTACGAGGCCCTCATAGCCGGCTTGCAGCTAACCAAGGAGATGGGGATACCATCCTTGGAAATATACAGCGACTCGAGCCTGGTAGTGAACCAGATGAACGGGCTGTTCGAAGTCAAGGAACCCCAGTTAGCCTCCTACCAAGCTTTGGCCAAAGCCCTGATCGAGCCATTCCAGGGCGCCACGATTCAGCATGTACCCCGAGAGGCAAATAGGCATGCAGACGCCCTCGCAAGGTTGGCAACTAGAAACTACCCACCGGAGTACCGAAGAGCTAAAATTGAAACCCTCCAGAAACCGAGCATAAGCAAGACCATCTCTGAGATATTTGCGGTAGAGGAGGCACCACCGAGCTGGATGGATCCGATAGTTAGATACTTGGCTGACAAAACCAGCCCCCAAGGTACAGTGGAGGCTAGGAGGCTACACCTCCGGTGTGCCAGGTACAGCCTCCTCAGCGGCAAGTTGTACCGAAGAGGGCACAGCTTCCCCCAGCTAAAGTGTGTGACTAAGGAGGCGGGAGAAGCCATCATGCGAGAAATCCACGAAGGAGTGTGCGGTAATCACTCTGGCGCCCAGTCCCTATCTCACAAGTCGCTACGGGCAGGGTACTTCTGGCCAGACATGGCAGCAACGTCGAGAAAAATATCAGGCAGCTGCCACAAGTGCCACATGTACGCCACCACACCCCATGCCCCGGCAATCGCGATGTCAATTCTGTTAGCACCATGGCCATTCGCACAGTGGGGGCTGGACATCATCGGCCATTTCCCAATTGCTGTGGGACAATACAAATACGCCATCGTAGCTGTTGGCTATCAGACCAAGTGGGTCGAGGCGGAACCCCTGGTAAAGATTACCGAGGAGCGGGTAAGAAAATTCCTATGGAAGAACATCTACTGCAGGTTCGGGGTGCCGTAGACCATAGTCACGGATAACGGAATACAGTTCAACAATGCTGATCTTATCCAGTACACGGCCTCTATGGGGACCCGGATGTTGTTCGCCTCAGTAGCGCACCCGCAGACCAACGACCAGGTGGAAGCGGTCAACAAGATCATCAAGAGTCTCCTCAAGAAGAAGCTGGATGACAAAAAGGGATGTTGGGCTGAGGAACTCCTTGCGGTTCTATGGGCCATCCGGACGACAGCAACCCGGGCAACAGGGGAGACCCTGTTCTGCATGGCATTCGGAAGCGAAGCGGTGCTCCCCATAGAGACTGACATGCCCAGCGGAAGAGTTGAGAATTACGACGCCGAAACAAACGCCGAAGGCATACGGCTCAACCTGGACCTCATAGAGGAGCGGCGTGACCAAGCGCATATGCGAAACCAAGCATACAAGCAACGGGTCGCTCGGTACTACGACAGAAAGATCCGGGAAAGAAAATTGCAAGCGGGGGACTGGGTCATGAAGAAAATTCAGAAAAAACCGCTGGCCTTGGAGCCAACTTGGGAAGGGCCCTACCAAATCACCGCAGCCGCGGGTCTAGTAACATTCCCCATCATAGATGCCGAGGGCATCTACTCTACTTGCCCATGGAATATCCAGCACCTGCGGTTCTATCCTAAATGAGATCAGTCTTGGAGGGACAATAATGTATTTGGTGCTAATGTTGCAATACACAGTCACTACCTCTAGAATGAGCTACAGGTATATACATCTGCCAGGTATATATGTAAAACAAAAAACTGCTAATCAGCGCCGCCGACGCCTCCAATCCCTGACCCGCCAGCCTTGAGAGACCGCTCTTGCTCCAGCTTCTCAGCCAAGGCTACCTCAACCTCCATCCGCTCAGCATCAAGCCATCCTTTCTCCCTCCACTCCAGATAGACATTATTTATACCCTTCGCACGAGCGGCCTCCAGCATCTCTTCAAGCTCCACCGGCTCCCAGAAATCGTCGATAGCCTTATCAGCGACTTCGGCAAGTCAGGATTCTACGAGTTTCTCTCCTCCTTTGACGACTGCTGTTATTTGGGTCTGCAATTCCAAAACCTTCGCCTCCAGCTCCGTTTTCTCCTCTTCCCGAGCGGTCGCCAGCCGACCGGCCTCCTCCCTCTCCCGCTCGAGCTCAGCTACCAGTCGACCGGCCTCCTTCCTCTCCTGCGCAAGCTAAGCCTCCGCCAATGACAGCTGCATGGTGAGGTCCTCCACTTGCCTCTCCAAAAACAGAGTCTCCTCACTAGGCTCAGCGGCGTAAAGGCTGTGAACTAGCTGTTACAAGTGCACAAAAGGAACATTAGCTCGTACCACAAAAAGGGACAGGGAGCACAGAAGAACCTCAATTCCACACAGGTACGCAACCAGGCTTACCCGAAGACCCAACTCCACAGCCTTCTTCCTGCTCTCGCCCGGCCGCGCAGCCCCCGGAGCCTCCCGATCAAGTCCCAAAGCCTCAATGGTATATGCCACGAACCTACCAAAACCACTATCACCAGAACCGCGATCGGCTTCCGGCTCCCGACTCCTTCGGCTACCGGTTCCCTCTGCCAGAACCAGTGCTGACCCCCCACCAGCCTAGCTCGACGCCCTGGCATCAAACGTCCTCGCCCTCTTCGCCGGAGCTTCGCCAAGACCACTTTTAAGGTACCCAGTCATCTCCGCTGCCTCTCTCTCCCGCGGGGCTCGTGTCACCACCGGCCGCGCTAGTGGTTCCGGACCTTGCGAGCCCGCCGATCTTGCTTCCCGAATAACAAGTGGGGCATTATCCTCACCGCCCGGCCGCCTACCGTAGTGGGAGTCCGGAAACATGAGCGGCACAGGGTTATTATGCACCGTCCTCTCTAAGGTAACCGGATCTACAACGGTTTTCGAGGCCATCTCCCCCATCTCCATCAACCTCTGGGCCACAAGCTCGTCATCCGGTTCGACGGTCTCCTCGCTCCGAACAGTGAGCCGGGGGGCATTAGCTGCAAACCAACAAATAGAGCGGTCAGAATAAAATGCGACCCCACAAAACAACAGTGCAAGGTACCTTACCAGGTTTCTTCCCCATCTCGCATATCTCCAGTACATTCCACCGGATGAAATTGTAGGAACTCCGGCCCAGATTGTCCCAGCAAACAAAAAGCCGGGCTAACCGTTGCCCCTCCAAGTCGACCAACTGGTACGACTGATCCCCGATAGCTTGATAAGCCCCGGGCACCCAAAAGCTCCTTGAACTACGCTGCCACCTGCCCCCGGCCAGCACAACCACCCTCCTCCATACATTCGAAACCGACGACGGCAGGTGGGTGACGGCAGGATCGAAGTCCCGCGCGGTAAAATTAACACAACCACAGGCCTGGGCCTTTTTGCAGTAGACAATCTTGTACAGCGCCCGGAACTCATTTACCGTGGGCCAGTCCATGTCGCTCAGACTGAATAAGCACCCGAGACCAAGCAACTGCCTCCACTGGTTGCTAGGAAGCTGGGCTGGGGAGAGGTTTATCATGCTCAGCACATACTGGACAAACTTCTACAGCAGTAGAAATAGCCCGTGCCGAAATTGATCCTAAAAAACGGCAACCCAACCCGCCTCTGGGTTGCAGGCCAGTTCCCCGGGATACAGGCCCCGGAGCCTAACGGAGGAGTCAATGTCCCACTTTGCCCGAAAATCCCTTATCTCGGTATCAGTCATGCTTCTGGTCGGCTCGTCACAGAAAATCACCCGGCCGCCATCCAACAACTAATACCTCACGGGCCCTCCCATCGACCCACGGCCGGCACTGACAGGGTTCGCTGATCTCTCAGATGCCATAAAGCCTAAACAACAGAATTTAGCTCTGTAGCAAGAAAACAACACAGACAGGAGCAGGCGAAGAGCCAAGCTTCGGCAAGGTACGGCAGGAGGAGAGGAGGGGGGGGGGGGGGGGGGGGGTGAGCATCTTATAGGCGGCAAAACTACACCTTGATAATTAGGGCAAGCATAAAAGAGAGTCAACCCCAGCCGCAAATCCCCTCCATCTCAGACCGCTCCCTGCTGACACGCGTCCTAGCATCGATAAGGCTCCCATGCCATCATAACTGATGGGACTGATGGGCTCTCCCCTTCATTGCATGTCAGCCACCTGTCCCACCTACAAGCGACAGTTTGGGGAAATAGGAGCACAAGCCGAGGCGTCCACTCCCCCCACTTCCCCAAGAGTCAACCTCAAACCAAGGAACAGCATCTCACCGGTTATGAAGTATCCCACCGGCTCCGCAGCATCTCACCGGTTATGAAGTATCCAACCGGCTCCGCAGTATCTCACCGGTTATGAAGTATCCAACCGGCTCCGCAGCATCTCACCTGTTATGAAGTATCCAACCGGCTCCATGGCACCTCACCGGTTCCGTAGCATTCAACCGGTTCCATGGCATTCCACCGATCATGTGACATTCAACCGGTGCCAAAGCATTCCACATGTTTCGTCACTTTCCTTCGCCTGCGGGCAGGAACGAGTCAACAACAACTCAAGGCTTCCAAACGCATGGGCTTTATAAACCCGGGCGAGTTTACATCTAACACATGTACTCTTTTCCAGCAGGATAAAAACCATGCATCACACTGAACTGTGATACATTTGGGGATACATGGCGAGACTCGTTATCTCAACGCCTCCCCACCGGGCAAATTGTTTCTCTAACACAGAACAAGTCTCCCCGCAGGCTAACAAACCTGCACATTACCTCACGCTTATTCCAACACAAGCTGAGAAAAACTAGCAAGTGTTAACCGGTACTTCAACATGGCCGCAACACCGGGGTACCTATTGGCTTATTCCACGCTCCAACAGGCCTCTCCGCACGCTACTAATCCTACCCCACGCTTATTCCAGCACAAGCTGGGCCGAACCACCGGGCTATTCCCCGGCCTGCCCCACCATTGGCAGCAATTTCGCCTTGAAAACTTGGGGGACTCGTTCCGATATGGCAGAACGCCCGGCCGAGTTCCCATGCACTCTCCGACTCGTTCTGATATGGCAGAAAGCCCGGTCGAGTTCCTATGCACTCTCTGACTCGTTCCGATATGGCAGAATGCTCGGTCGAGTTCCCATGCACTCTCCGACTCGTTCCGATATGGCAGAACGCCCGGTCGAGTTCCCATGCACTCTCCGACTCTTTCTGATATGACAGAACGCCCGGTGGAGACATACTCAACTGTCGCACATCATTAACAGGTACTCAACGCACCTCCTCTGACTAAAAGCCCGGTCACGCCCAATCTTCAATACGGACTTGGGGGACTGGGCACCGTTGGGTTGATGATAGCTGCGGATCTGCGGGACAGAAGCAAGACATAGTAAGTCCCCATTCAAGATTGCACTTGACCGGGAACTTGGGGGACTTGTTGACAGTAGCCACAGAGGGGCTACAACAGGCCCACAGACCCGCAGCCAGTGCACCCGGAGCTGGCCTAGGGCCCGGAACCGGACCACCAGCACCCGGACCCGGGGTCCAGCAGTCTACCTTGCGACAAGGGGCCCGGGGGCGCCAGCCTGCCAAAGAGGTCACCAGAGCTGCCCTTTGGTGTACGAACAGAAGGAAACCAGTCTCACATCGAAGAGTGAGGCCAGACCTGACGCCCGGCCACCTATATAAGCGCCTCAACTACCCTCATTAATAGGTAACTGATCTTTCCTACTGCTTATCATACGTGCTTAAATTATCTATTCATCCCAACTGTACTAACTTAGGCATCGTAGAGGAGAAGACCGGCCCACCCGGTATTCCCCTTAGTAAGCAGGTTTACAGGAGATCACACTTGGATTCATCTGTCTTTACCAGGCCTATGGGTTTTAGGTACGAACAGATACCATGCTCAATAAGTTGTGCTTTTATGTATAATTTGATTTCCTTGAGAACCAACATATAGTAATGCATATATGCTTTGGAAAATCCGGCCCCCCAATTCCCAAGGTAGAACCAGAAAAAAAATTCTCCAATTCTATAATCACGTTCTACAATTTGTTTCACATCACTGAAATTGGAGCCCAATTTATTGCAATGACATGCAATCACATTCATGGCAGTGATTTTCAGACTAGCCAGTACATTAGTCATGATCTTACCAAGCTGAACCTATAGTTCAGAAGCACGGAGATGTTAACTACATTAACTCAACCTTCATACAGTTCAAGTATCAGATTAAGATTTCCTATTTCAGACTTCCTCGTAATAATAACTTGTGCTGGGTTTAAGAGGACCAAAATCAGGATTGGAGAACACTGCAAATTGGACTTGGCCGACAGGACGTTGAGATGAAAACATAACCGTGAGGTTAAGGCAGTTTAGAGGCATGGGGTCTTCTCGATGATAATATTCGATGTCGCTGATGAAACCACTATATTTCTGAGCACACGTTCCCATTCGGTGAGATCCAAACCGGCCACACCAGATATCTTTTTAGGTACGTATATCGATTCCAATGAAAATCATTTGAGCTTGGTTGATGCATACATCTACCTGATCATTAAACTAGGGGTGGACTCGGTTCCATCGGTTCAGTTTTAAAGTATTAACCGAAAACTAAAATCAAGACCTCGGTTTTATCTATTTCAAAATCAAAACCGGAAAAAATATATTAAAACAACGGTTTCGGTTAAACTACAATTCGGTTCGGTTTTGGTTACATAACCTACTACCCATAAGATCTCTTTGCATTTGACCAATGAAAAAAAAAAGTCAAGTAGTAAACTACACGCTCAATACTTCATATTAGTTACATTCATGAAATACATAATCATTATAATAAGTGAATTGAAAAGTGGTAAGTTGGAAACAACAAACAAAATCAAATAAGTTACGGTTAAGTATTAACCAAACAATAAAAATTAATTATACTTCTTGAAACACAACAAATATCAACCAAAACATAACATCAAATAAGTTAGAGACTGGGATGAATTATGTTAAACACTTAGAGACCATAATCATGTGTGTGCAAGCCTATCTTATGTAACCCCTAATCAATTAAATCATAACGCACACCTAATACTATATTAAATATGAATAACTAAATGTGAAATTTTATATACACTCCACACTCCACAAACCACATAATACACACCCCTCTGGTTTTATATCTCAAATCATATTCTATAAATATGTTAATTACCAAAGCAGACATCAATTATCATAAGAAAAAAAAAAAACTAAATGGCGCAATAAAGTTGTAAACGTAGACATCTTAATTTTGAAATTTTATTTTGTCCGACTATCGATTGATGTTGGACTATTGATTGATGTTGGACTATTGTAACAACAGTTCTCAATTTAATTATCAATTGACCAATGATCTTTTGAATTGAAATTTTAAAAATTTATAGACGAAACTTATAGAAAGTATGTTAATAAATACCTGAAAATATTTTTTTAAATTCAGTATATTTTAATTATCACTTATATTAATAGGATATTTCATGTTTTTTTAACATAAGAGTATTTTAGGTACTTGGGGATGTGTATCTAGTCTAATATTGAAATGAAAAATTTAGGGGATAGTGTATTAAGTAAGGAGTGTGTATTAAGATGTTAGGAGAGTACTGTATTTAAAACTACTCTAACTAAATACATATATGTTGATTCGGTTCGGTTCAGTTTGGGTGGTTTCTACATGAGCGAAACTGCATACCGAAACCAACCTATTTGGTTTGGTGCAATTTCCGGAACCAATGAATCGGTTTCGTCCAGTTTTGATTTTCCGGTGTCGGTTCGGTGCGGTTTTGACCGATTTTTCGGTGTCAGTTCGGTGCAGTGCAGTTTTGACCGGTGCATTTAGACCTCCAATCTTTTCATAGTTATTGTTAACAAAGTCAACTCATGTAAAATTACCAACAAAAACACATTAAAAGATTTTCAAAAATAATATTCAATTAGGATAAATCTTCTTCTCTTCCAACAAAAGCCCTGACACATACATATTTGAACTACATTATAGCCATTGAAATTCTATGGGTACTCGTCTATGGTTGAAGAAAAAATATTACAAAATTATTGATGTGCATATTTTAATACACAATTATGAATTTATACTTAGGCTTAGTTTGGTATTGAGTTTTGAGGCAAATAATCACTTATAATTATCATTATGAGTGGATTATGTGTTTGGTAAGGTTTTTATAAAATGTTTATTTATAAAATTTAGTTGAAAAAAACACGATTTTAAAAAACAGGTAAGATATTACTTATTTAAAACTCAGTTTTTCCATATTTGAGTTTTTTCACCTTAATACCAAATTAAGCCTTATAAGGATCAATGACCACCAGCTCAGATTTTGGAACTTTTGTTCCCCCAAGCAAAATAATATTAGAAAAATTCTCATGAGCCCAAAAAGAAAAAAAATGACAATTATACCCTTGATCAATTAAATAAATCCAAAATAGACTTCTATTAGGGTAATAGAGGGTTGACTGTTGACCGTTGACTGAGTCCGGATTCAAGCAAAAAGTGACCGAATTCCGGCGACAGTTGACCGTTAACCATTGACCGTTATCCCCTACAAACCTCCTATTACCTCCCAATAGACTCGTACTACCCCACAATATAGACCATCTATTGTCTACAATAAAACCTTGATTTCGGCCACTAGACCTCTATTGCCCCCAATAGAATACCACTAGATTGATTTATGCAATTATAATCAATTTGTGCTCTCACTTTGACATCAAAGTACATAAATTGTAAAGAAATGACTCAAAGGAGGAAGAGGAAAACAACAAAACCATGAGATTGAGGAAAACAACAAACCCTGGCCGGCGTCGAATATTTGTAAGCTATTACATAGAATATATAGCATCAGTATACCAAAACTACCAATTATTACATGATAACGTACCAAATGTTAACCCATTATTACAACAGAGTATCTTCAGTACACGGCGTATACCCTATACAGATAATTTGAATGGTCACGATTAGATGACTTCATATAAATACATGATGGGCCATGTGTATAAAGTATTTTAAATGGCTAAGATTACGCCGTGTACCTACACGGCCCGTGCATACAAAAATTTCCCTAAAGTCAGAATCTTAAGTTCTTAACAAATATATAACGTTATAAAACATAAAATCAAGGAACTCAGTTGACTTCATTGCATTGCCTCCTTATCTCCCCATCAGCTCCGGACTTCACACCGATCGACCCCATCTTCACAATTGACTCTGTGAAGTCAGCCTCAAATTACCCTTTAATCTTAATCCTACTGCCCCCTACGGCCAAAAGGAAAAAGATCCCAACCACCAATTTCAACCTAATCTAAAACCATAAACCCATTTGCTTAAGCCGATCCAAATGCCAAATTAACACACACCCATTACGTCAGATCAAAGACATAAGCGAAAGATGAAAAATTGGACCTACCACCGAGCTTAATCTCCTGGTTAGCATCGAACCAGGATTTGACAGAATGGCAAGGAAGGATCTAGAGATCTTGGAGAGAAAAACTGAAAAGGCGAGAATCAAAACGAAGACGCAATGGAAGCTCAACTCTTGAGTGATTTTGTTGAAGAATCTAAAACATTCGAGACAGATGAACCGAGAAGCGTCGTGAGTTTCGTCACTCTGGTGCTGGTCGTGCAAGCTTTTCTCACCTTTCCCCATTTGCAGAGCATTTGGGACTCTCTCTCACTCACAGATTTGGGTCTCCGTTCTCTCTAAATCTCAATCACTCAGATAAGGAAGGGCGCGAGAAGAATGAAGAAGAAGACCTTAATCCGGCTTATCACACCATAAGAGAAAGATATTTGAAAGTCAGAGAGGAGAGAGAGATAGAGACGAGAGATTAATTAAGAGGAGTATTTTGGATACGAAAAATCAGAAAAAAGGGGAAAAAGGGCGAGGGGAACACTCTCTTAGAGTCTTTTGTGCGGGTGGAAATTTGTCAAATCTTTTTTTGTTAGTGGGCAAAATTCTCTCAAAATCTAGGCTAATGAACATTTTTCTACTTATAAATACGATTAAGGTAGTACAAAGTGTGGTTATTGCAAATCAAAGACTTTATTTTACAAACGTTTCAATAGAAAAAATAAAGAAACCAAGAAGGCAGAGTATTTTTTTTGTTGCAAAAACTCCCATCATTAGATCCACAATTTTTTTTTTTTTTATAGAATGAGTTAAAAAGAAGTTAATAATTGGATTAATTATAATAAAGGTCAAATATGAAATGTTCATAAATGCAATGAGGTCTAATTTCTATTTTTAAGAAATTTCTCGATTTAATTGAATGATGGGTAGTCTAAGAAAAATTAAAGAGGTATAAATGACATATTAGTTATTTGTAAAAGCAAGTTGGAGGTCTATTTAGTAAGGATTAGGATCCTCTGCTGAGCTCTTAAAGGAGCTCAGCTGATCCAACAACCAGAAACTCACCTCACAATAAGGCCCCCCCACCTCACAACAAGGCCCCCCCCCACCTCACAACAAGGCCCTTACAAGGCCTCTCCACCGTCGGATTGAGATCAGGTAAGCTTAGGCAAAAAAAAAAGACAGGAGAGGATCATTGCCCATTTAGTAAATATGTCGAGATGTCAATTTTGAATATATGAATATGAGCTCTCTATAAAAATTATAAAAAAACGCATTCCAAAAATAGAAATAAAAAGATATAAAAAAAGTGTGAACAAATATATAAAGGAGCTCATAACAAGTCCAATTGCAAAGCCCAAACCAAATCGTCATAAGACCCGAACCAACCCATTATCCATGAACATTTTTACAACATCGAAGCAGCTTGACCCTAAAGCACCAACCCTCTCCTCTCTCTTCTCTCTCTCTCCGACCCTGCGAGACCCGAGCGACTCCCTCTCTCCTTCACCATGCTGCGCCGCGCCACCGCCCTCTTGACCCGACCCGCATCCACCTCGCTCCGGGCCGCCCGAGCCTTCTCCACCGATGTCGCCGAATCTCCCACCGCGAACCCCGCCTTCAACGAGGCCTGGAAGAAGGTGGCCCCACACATCGAGCCCCCCAAGACTCCTCTCTCCTTCATGAAGCCCCGCCCAGCGGTCCCGTCGTCGATCCCGACGAAGCTCACCGTCAACTTCGTGCTGCCTTACGCATCTGAGCTCTCCGCCAAAGAGGTCAGCTTCTCTGTGATTTCGATCGATCTATGAAGTTTCAATTTGTTCGTGTTAGTTTGATTTTTGTATGAGATGCTTGTGAATCGTGGTTTTGACTTGAAATTGATGAGGCTTTGATTTCGTTTTAAATTTAGTTGACTCGGTAGTTTTGGAGTTTCCATTGATTTTGAGTTTGTAGTGGAAGCTTGGAAATAGAGATGAATGGTCAATGTAGGAAGATTGCATGAATTATTTGTTCGAATACATTCGCGGCGGTGTTGAGACATTGGAAATGACTAGTAGATATTTTTTATCAGGAAAGTAATGCAGTGCTACGTAGGAAGGATTCGATATTAGGTTAAGTTTGATTGAGATTAATGATGATTTTGGAAGTGATGTTATTAAGTATAGGTTTGAATCATTTTGACTTGAGTTGACTGGTGGTCTTTGAAATCGATGTGAATTAGGACTTCACTGTGACTTTAATTGACTGGCTAAGTTTTGATTCTTGATTGAGTTGAGGACTTTATCAGTAGCGTGCAAGTATGGGGACTGAATATCAGAGATAAACTGATCAATGTAGGAGCCGTGGATGAAGATATTTCAAATATACATCCGTGACATTGAAACTTATCTAATAGATGACTTTATCACGAAAAGAGCAACGCTACTTAGAAATGGTCTCTGGCCCGAGAATACATCTTTGTGAAGGTTCATTCCTAAGATGTTTGAAGCCTTGTGATGATTTTGTAGTTTAGGTAGTGGTTCCATCTTTACTAAACTGAGTTTTTGGTAGTGTGCTTTCTTAAGTGATTCATTCATACTGCTTTTGTATATGTTTACAACCATGTTTAACATTTTTCCCTTATGATATCTGGCTAATTTAAGATTGAGAAATGTTGGAAGAATGGAAGGAAGTATAGAGCTGTTTATTTGCTTAATTCATGCCTGGAGTGGTTCAAACTGAACTAGTCTTAACATAATCCTGCCTTCATTGAGATTTAATGTACTGTAGTAGTCCAAGGAAACATAAGATTATTTTTCCTATATGGCATCTGTGCTTCTATAACCTTCTTGGTCTTCAGTATTCTATCGTTTGGTCTGACACTATCTAGATATTTTGATATTTATACAATGCTTCCATTCGTGTGTCAACACTGCCTTCTGCCACTGATATGAGTTTTGACATGCACTGCAGTCCCATTTGGATGGATTGGTTTCAGCATTCATTTTTAGTATATGGTTGAATTTTTTTTCTTCATATTATTGCAAATCTATGTTGCACGGACACGGACACGGACACGGACTCGGCGACTCGACACGGCGCGACACGGCGACACGGCAAATTCTAAAAATCGATTATTCGACACGGCTTGGACACGGTAAATAAATAATAATTTATATATTTTTAATACATAAAATAAATTAATAATATTATTAATAGGCTTTATATTGTCATGTGTCAGTTGTTAATTGGTCAATTATTAATTTAAAAAAATTAAACCCAAAAACCCCTCTCTCTCCTATTATTATTCTAGTTTTGTATCAATATCTTCTTGAAATTTACTCAGCTAAGGCACCCACCGAATCTACAACTGCCGGCCTCATGGATGTTCATAAAATACTATTTATCAATTAAATGATTTGAGGGCCGTCACAGAAGGAAGCTGAAGCTCTTTCCCCGATTTTATGGTGATTAACAAATAAAAGAATCTTTTATTTATTTATTTAAATACTTGTTCTTGTTTGATTAATAATGCTTTTACTTGAAAATACCTAAAAGCACTTGAACAACACAACCGGGCCTCAGAGAACACTTTTATCTCTCTCTCTCTATCCTCACTCGTAAATGGATCAAAACCAGAGATCGTCGTCGGCCTCAGCTTCCCGAGCTTACCAGTTCCACCCTGCTCGCACCGCAATCGTCAATCTCTTCGACCTCTACTGATGCGGAGTACTACTCTCTCTCTCTCTCTCTCTCCAAAAACCTAAACTGAGCCTCGCCCAGCCGTCGCCTCGCCCAGCCCTCGCCGTCGCCTCTCCTCTGGCTCGCTGTAGCCTCGCCTCGCCCAGCCTCACCTCGCCCTTGCCGTCGCCGTCGCCCAGCCCTTGCCGTTGCCGTCGCCGTCGCCCAGCCCTTGCCGTCGCCGTCGCCGTCGCCCAGCCCTTGCCGTCTAAAAAGTCAGTATCGGCCGATACGCCAGATGGCGTGTCCGACACCGTGTTTGGCCGTGTCGTGTCGTGTCGTCGTGTCCGGCCGTGTCGGACACTCCGACTCGGCGAGTTTTGCCGTGTCCATGCAACATAGTTGCAAATCTATATATGTAAAGTTTGATTTAGAAGCAGAAGAAGAAAAATGACTTTTTGAATGAGTCTTTGGAGAGGCCGTTTTGAAATGTATTGCAAGTAGCAATGCTGATCCAATCAATCTAATATTTAGTATTTTATTTTAACAAAAAAAATATTGTATCAATTATAACTCGTTCCATTAAAATTGATCCTTGATTTCATTATTACTGGATGTTGGCGGAAATTTATCTCTGTTTTCTTGCAAGGATGCTTAGAATTATTATTACTAGCCTCGTACCCGTGCGATGCACGTGCTGTTGGTGAATAGAAGAAAAACGTGGAATTTAATTTGTTTTTACCTTCTTTCATTTTGTTTCATGTTTTTTCTTATAGCATAATCCTTTTATGTAATTTAGTTTAATACGAAAGGTAAAATGGGCATAACACAATTTAGTGTTATTTGTAAGGGTCTGGTTTTCTAATGGTAGAGATATAATATGTATATATAACTATATATTTCAGTTTTGGATTGTCTGAAATTCAGTCATCCTTGATTTCATTCTAAGTCAGTGTTGGAAATAATTCATCTCAATTATGCAATGATCCTCTAAATTGTCATTTAATTTGTCTGCGCTCCTATAATTCAACTTCATTTGAAAATTTACAGGAATTTTTGTATGAATCATTGATGTGAAATGAGAAATAGATGATGCTTTCATGATAATAAAGAAACCAAATACCATTTCCTCATCATTGTTGAAGCTAAGTCATTACTTTAGTTCTTGTCATTTAAACAGTTTTGGGTTTGGTTTTTTATTTTTTTTATTTTTTTTTAAAACAAAAGTTAAACTCGAATAACATAGTTAGGTGTATCTGTTTGTGGTTTTGTGCAAGATGTCATTTTCTGTCCTGTGAAGATCCAATTTGTCAATTTGTCATCTCTTTGTAGTGTCAAGTATCTAAATTCTTACCCATTTTCCATTTTTCAGCTCTTTGAAAACAAATACACTAAACTTTGCTTCTCATATCTGAGTAGTCTTATGTATCAGTTTGGTTGGCAGGTTTTCAACTCTTCAATTCATTGTGACACATGAAGAAGAAAAACATACGAAGAACAAAAAAAATGTGGGAATGATTTTGTGTTTTTTGCATTTAATCCTATCATGCCTTGATTCTTGTTGCTTCGATGCATAAGATGTCAAGGGATATGTTAAGGCAGTCGTAGAAAACTGAGAATTGGATTTTGCCTTTGTCCATCTTTTATTCTACACATGACTTGTGATTGACCAATGCAAAGTTAGTATTCTGATAGTTGATTACCTCCACTAACACTGTATGTTTTGGCTGACTCAAAGGGTGATACGGGGCGGAATGACTGTGATTCAAGTTGTGAACATTTATGGCTTGGTGAATAGGCAAGCTTAGTTAAGTGTAGGATCCAAGTGCCTGTATCCACTACCATGCTTTTGATATAAAAGTTGCCTGTATGCATGAATGAACATGCATGTATGCGCAGAACCCACTTTTATAATCGTAAGATTTTGTGCAGCTATGAATTTGATTTGGAAAGATACTTTTTCTGCAAGCTTAATTCAGATGCCAAATTGAAATTTCCTCATGATTTAACTGTAAACCATTATCTCAACAGGTGGACATGGTCATAATTCCAGCAACCACTGGGCAGATGGGTGTTCTTCCTGGACATGTGGCAACAATTGCAGAGTTGAAACCTGGGATCCTATCAGTACATGAAGGAAATGATGTGGCAAAATACTTTGTCAGCAGCGGTTTTGCATTCATCCATGCGAATTCTTACGCAGATATTATTGCTGTTGAGGCTGTCCCTATTGATCGAGTTGATGCGAGTCTTGTCCAGAAGGGGCTTGCAGAGTTCACCCAGAAGCTGAACTCAGCCTCGACTGACCTGGAGAAAGCTGAAGCCCAGATTGGGGTTGATGTCCATAGTGCCCTCAATGGTGCTCTCACAGGCTAGTTTTACTGGCTTTGTGCCCCCTTGTTAAATTAGTCCATTTCTACATAAAGTTCAGCACCTTGACAAATTTCATTGGTCTCTTGGAGGCAAATATTTCTGGACTTGTATTTTTCTTGTAGTTCTGTTTTGAATGTGGGATTGACTGGAAAAATAATATATACAATGCATCATCTGGCTTACAGAGTTGAGCAAACACTTAAAAGAATGAGGGTTTAGCAAATTGTTACATCCAAAAGTAAACATTTAGGTAAACTCTGAGTTTACGTTCAACAGGTTGCCTATCTATCCTTTGAGATGAAGTTCTATATATATACTTATGATGAGTGAATTTTGATATCATACTCCCATCATTTCAAAGTTCTTTCAATTATTCAAATTCAAAGTTCTCTCAATTATTCAAATTTAATGTGGGATTCATTTGAACACCAATATTGTCTGATCTGTTTCCACAACTTATCAATTTTGTACCTGACATTGCGAGTAAATGGTGAAGGTCAATGATAGTTTGATATTCTCCTATATGGTTCAGAGAGATTGTTAGGGTTTAGTGAGAATGGTGTGATGATACCAACAACAAAAAGTTAGTTGTCTTTGTATTTAGGGTTTAGTGAGAACGGGGGGGGGGGGGGGGGGGGTTCCATCACCTAAAAAGTTAGTTGTTTTCGGTACATCATTGACAATATTGCCGATTTGACTTGATCAAATGCTTATTGAAGCTGTGAACCACCCAGTAAAAGTAAAATGGTTCTATAATGAAGGCTCCTCGAAGCTCGTTCCTATTATTTTCCTCGAATAACACGAGTTCGAAACGTGCATGATGAAGCTAATAAAATACGATTCACAATGAAATCATAGGTTACAAGAAGATTAAATAAGTGAAGAACCACCTAGAATTATAAGACTTTGGCACCTCATGTATACCGAGCCACCAACTTTATCATATTGCCATTTCAAAGAGCAGGGTGGGTATGGAGAGGGGAAGAAAGCCACTTTTCTTGAGTTGCATAATCAGGTCGCCTCGTGTAAGATCTTCAATTTTTTGTTCAAAATAATGAGACTAATTCCTCATAACATCGAAGGCATCAAAGTGTATGCCGTATCAAAACCTTCTATTGGTCTGTCTATTCAATAATCCTAGTTTTGCAAATTATGTATGTCTGTGTTTGTGCATAGTATTGGTTGGTTTACTTGGTTGGCTCTGACGCGGATGGTCATATGACTCTGGAAAATTATCTAGTTACATAATTTATTGATATAATTTTCAATCGTCAAATTGAGGGAGTTTAAAAATTGTACACCGTTAAGATGTAATATTTTCGTATTTAGACAAACTTCCATCCAAATTCTTCTTATAATGTTGATGTGTTTTCAGATAAGAGAAGACTCATAATTAAAAAAAAAAACACATTTTGCAATAATTTGATGTGACAATTATGGTCCCATAGAACACATTTAGCAAGTTGCAACTCATGTGAGCTTTTTCATTAGTTGACAAATATAATGCGAAAGAATGATTGCTAAAACCAAATAACAAAAAAAGACAAATACTTATCCATTTTTTAATTTCTTTTTGAGAATTAAAAAAAGTCCATAGAAAATAAGAAACTACAATACACAACTCATCCACTAATACGTTCCACGTGGATAGAAACCGGAAACCGCAACGACCCAAATAATTGGAACTCCCTTCGAGCGTGGCACAAGTTCCAACCGTCGATCTCCCGCCTCGTTCATCGTGGCCGTTCCAAGAACATGGCTTGTCTCCGTCAACATCCAATTGCCACGTATCACGTGCTGCAGTTACGAGCGGCTGCGCTGGCACGTAAGAGAAGAAAAGCAGCTGCCCGTCGGGCACGGGTAATTGGTTTCGTGGGCCCCAGGGGAGACAAAGACCTGGGTAGTAGAGCCAGCATGGTTTGAGTCAGGTAGGCCCTACCTCTTGGATGATTTTGTTGGTTTGTGGGCCCTCTTCCGAGTCAGCTCCACGGTTGGGGCTCCATTTTTTTATTGTTTTGTGTATCCATCAGGGCCCAGTGTTTCGCAAGTGTTCTCTAGGTTCTAGAGAGATCGTGATACTAGACATTTATACCCTTAGTCTTTCTCATAATTACGACGAAATCAAGCTCTCAGGTACTTGGCATTCTATTATTCTGTTTGGGGTGTTCTGGTCATTGACTCGTAAACAACTGTGTATGGAGAATTTAGGGAGATTGCTTTTTAAAATGTGCCCATAACTTTTAGTAAATTCTATTATAAGCCCTAATTACTTCAAAAAGGAGCACCATAAATTTAAGTAGTTCAAGATTCCCACAATCAAAACAGTAAAATGGTAGTACTCTCGGAAAGAGTCCATATCAACATTTTTACCAGTCCAAGGAAAAAAAACCAAGATAAAAATGGAAAAACATAGAACAGCACAAGCAAAAAATAGTAGAGAATCTTGAGGAAAAACACAGCCAATTTTTTACTTTTTACCATAGTCGAGGTGAAGAGAACCTACAAACAATAGATAGCATTGGGGGAGGAGAATCCAATATTTAAAAGACACTTAAATTTAGGGATTATTATTAAAAGAACCCCAACATGAAAGGACCAAATGGAAAAAAGAAAAGGGGATGGGAAATTGAATAAAAGTGAAAGCCATTTTGGAAAAAAGAGAGAGATGCTGATGCATTGCACAGTCTGCACTAGAGGATGCACAGCCAATAGATTGATTGAAACCCTCTCATGGAATCTTAGAAAACCACCCCCACAAACCCACTGTTTTATTATAATCCCTCATCATGCAAGAAGCTATACTCCCCTATTCCTTGTACCACAAGCTTCTCATGCTCCCAACCAATGACAACCATTTCTTCTGCATAAACAATCCAGAAGTTGACTCTAAAATTGAATTGATTGGTATGGAACAGTTTTAGAAATAAACCCACAAAGCAGCTTAGCTTTTTCATTCCCACCCTGCAAACTAAGCAAAGTCCATAAATAGGGCAGCTTACCCCTCATTCTCCTCTCCTCTCCTTACATTTCCTTAGCAGAAAAGCCTTCACCTTTAGCAAAACCAGTCCATTAAAGCATCAAGCTTTTCTCTTCTTCTCTTAGTTTTTTCCATTTCAGTATGAAGACAGGAATGTTCTCCTACAGCTCTTATGAGGATCATTTCCAGAATGAGCCTCACTTCCTTGATGCCTGCTATCTCTGCAGAAAGTCACTTGGAAACAACTCAGACATCTTCATGTACAGGTACTTGTTTGTTTAGCACTTCATGACCCAGTTATTGAAATTCCATTAGCCTCTAAACCCAGTTCACAAGTTTGTATCTTTTTTTTGTTTGGATCAAATTCTGATGGGAACCGAAATTATTTTTTACAGGGGAAATACACCATTCTGTAGCAAAGATTGCAGACAAGAACAAATAGAGTTTGATGAGGCTAAAGAGAGGAACTGGAAAGTGTCCTCTTCTTCTTCTTCCTCATCTTCAAGCAGATCATCTATCAGAAAATCAGATGCCAACAAGGACTCTTCCACCAGCAAAACTGTACGGACAGGCACAGTTGCTGTGGCCTGATGATCTGAACTAAGAAGAAGTCAACTTTTGTAAATTATGTCCATCTTTTCTCTTTCCACGTGGCAAGATCATGGAGGTGAAATTTTGATCAAGGGGTGTATGATCTGTAAAGGGTGAGATGGGGAGGGGGAAGTACATAAGAAAATTGGGGTAGAATTTTGTTTGAGTTTTTGTGGAAAGGGAAAGGAAAACCATCATATCTCATTACTGTAGTGGTAGGGATGTGTTGTAAAATTTTGTTAATGATCTTTGTTTGCTTCTCAAAGGAATTTGAGGCATAGAAAAGTTTGAGAGAGATACTTGGGATCAATTTACTGTTGATCTATGTTTCTTCTATTTCTTTTCCCCTTCTCCCATTGATGTTAGCTTTTAAAGTTTAAAGTTTCTTCATGGTGCATGTTGCAGAGTTATTCTCATGATTAGATGGTCCATTCTAGCTTTCCTCTTGGTGTAACATATGGCTTGGATCTGGGGTATAATCACTTTCTTTCCTTTAGTCGGTGGAAAGACTCAAAGCTTTCCTCTAGTGGTAGTTCATATAAATAAAGTATGGACATGAAAGTGACATAGAAACAAAAGGGAGGAGATCCATGCTAGAACAGCACAAAGTAAAAAGGTGCAAGGAGAAGTGAATGGTTCTGCGCACTTATGAAATAGAAACTTGCATTTGTTAAAAGAAAAAAAACAAAACAAAACAAAACAAAACAGGCACGTAGAATAGAAATCACTATTTTTTCTTGAGAAACCATGTGATTATATGTTTCAACACAGAGATGGAAAAAAATATAAAAACAAAAAACAAAATCCCAAATCATAAGGCCAAACTGTCCACAACGAGGAGAATGCTAAATCATTTGGAATAATTAGGTGCAAAACCCAAATGTCCAAGTATTTCCAACTTTGGAAATGAACTTTTTCTTCTTGTTGGATAAGCACTTTTGTTGCTATCTGTTGAGGAAACGACGGATATGAGAATGTATGAAGATCAAGATCTGAAATAAACTCACATTTCTCCTATTGCTTTTAGTAATCTCGGCAAATTATCGATCAAACATTTTTTCTCTAACTTTTATGAAAAAACATAATTGCAAAACTAAATTTGAAAAGAAAGATCAAAATCGATAAAGGATAACATCGTGTGATCGATAAAACATGTACCATTAGTCGCATAATATGTAAATGCATCCTACAAATAATGTGCTTATTTGCTTATGCAAGAAGTATCATCAACTCAACCGGAAGAACTACTTGAGTTCAAAGAAAACTTCTTTGGGTAGAATATAACATACATAAACTTTCAAGCAGCAGGTGCTATCCCCAAACGCTCAGAAGCAAAATATCTGGTGGGTATCAATCATATCTTGAAGGTAGGGAAGTTCAAGTTACTAAATTTGGTCCAACTGAACAAGATGGTTGGAAGGATACAATTTTGAGCAACTCATAAAGCAACTCATACATAATTACATACCAACCAGAAATAGAGACAAGAGGAAATATTCAAAAGCAAGTGAGGAGGATGTCAAGGTGAGTTAGAACCAACAGAGGTAAAGAAAAGATCTTTGATATACCAAAAAACCACCCAAATGAAGGATCATGATTGCTCACCTTAGCTCAAAACTAAGTTCTAGCCAAGCAAAACCCCAACTGTAGTGCCCATTTCATTTGTTCAAATCCACTCTCACCCACCATTGGCCCTTGCTGATCACACTCAGTTCCATCCTTAATCTTTTTTCAACCTTGAAATGAAGTGGTAATTATCACATTCTGAGTGCACATATCTATTCCAATATTCTGTCTCTAAATCTACTCTCACCCATTAACCTCTTGATTTTAGATAGGCAGCTAACACTTCCTACAGACTTGAGTATTTGCTTTTTTACTGTACTTCACAAAATTATAAGAAAAAATTGGAAGCTCACATTTCTAGCAAATAGAAGCAACCAATGTAACAATCTCATTGAATTTGTGGGATAGTGGAGTGGTTTGTAAATCATTATCCACAAGGCTACTAATTGTGCAAACTATAATTCCAATGGCGATTGCCTAAAGGAACTTAATAAGCAATCTTTATTTGTTTATAGTAAAACGTTAACTTTAAAGAGACCATTTGAGATTGAAGCTACTAATCTGTAGAATCTAGAATTTAGAATGTTCATGGGGTTGGGATCTGGAATCTATAATCTATTTTTATGGAGATGGAATCTTGTGGGAGCTTCTATCTCAACTAGTAGAGAAATCAATAAGTAACCGTTTTAGATTCTATAGATTAGTAGCTTAAGGAGTTGGAACTTTTCCCTAGCTACCCCATCCAAATTGAAGCAACCAAACATATTTGTAGTTTCTATAGATCTTATGAACTCCCAACACTTACAATCAACCTTAACCTTCTGTAGTGATTGTAAATGGTGGCTCTAAGCAACTCATAATAGTTGGTTAAGTATGTTAAGAATGAGAAAAAACGTAGAGTTCTTGTAGTGGTAAATGGTTCTTTCTCGCAGAACAAACGTTATATATTAGTCTGATGCCTTTCAAACTTGTCTGCAGTACATACTCCAACCCTTGGTCTTATAAACAAACCATTAGACTCTACCAGTGTGGTAGACCATTTACTTGTCAGGTAGTAGCCTTTGCCCTCTGCATAATCATGAATCGTCTTCTACTAGCACTCTCCACATGCTCTCCTAGTTTGGCCAGGTGAGTCATTCTTCTATTCCGCGACTCTGAGGCGCCAAATTGCTTCTCCTTTGTCCTCGAGTCAACTTGGTCATTTTAAAAAGATTCAGGACTTCTCTCGGTTTGGTTTGCTTCTTCTGAGTCTTTGATAATCTGCTTCAATGTTTCTACTACCTGACTCATTTTTGGTCGGTCTTTCGGACTCTTTGACAGACAACTATCAGCCAACTTGGCAATTTCTCTTGCTGCACTGCTTAAATAATTGCGTTCAAGTCGAGAATCCATCATCAAGCCAAACTTTTTGCTATCAGGAGGAAACTGTTTCACCCATTCTAAGAGTTTCTGTTCTGTTCTTGGCCTGTTTCTCTCTAATGACCGCCGGCCTGTAAGAATTTCATACAACACAACACCAAAGCTCCAGACATCACTCTTAGTTGTCAGATGGCCCGTTTCAATGTAATCTGGAGCAGCATATCCATATGTTCCCACTACCTGTAGTGAAATGAATTCTAATTAGTATTATAGTACTCCTAAAGATTTTAGGTTGTTATTAAACTAAACAAAACTAAACTATTCAGTTTTTGATACTGTACTTAGCAAGAGTCACAGGTTCCATTACTACTATGCTTTGCTACTTTGCATCATCTTTAATACAAAAAGATTTTACTAATACATGACAGAGTTCCACATCAAGTAAGAATCTCACGAAAGCTGCAAATGAGAATGAAGAGCACAAAATACTTACTGCAGTTGACACATGAGTATGCCCAACCATTGGCCCCTCCCTTGCTAGCCCAAAGTCTGAAAGCTTCGGTTTAAAATTCTCATCCAGTAACACATTTGCACATTTGAAATCTCGATATATTACCTACACCAGAGCATAAGAAAATTAGAATACCGATCTTTAAAGACGAAGCTCTGAAGGCTGAAAATAAGATTAAAAAT
Source organism: Potentilla sterilis (assembly GCA_963682095.1). Classification (NCBI taxonomy): domain Eukaryota; kingdom Viridiplantae; phylum Streptophyta; class Magnoliopsida; order Rosales; family Rosaceae; genus Potentilla; species Potentilla sterilis. The sequence goes on from OY821763.1 coordinate 35,369,851, forward strand.
GATGTGCTCTGTAGAAGTGATGTTAATATGAATGTTTGTAGCAAACCTGAACTTCCAATCCTTCATGAAGATAAGCTAATCCTTGAGCTGCTCCCAGTATTATCTGTAATCTTGTCTCCCAAGGAACAGTTGGTTGTGCCCTGTTAAATAGATGATCTTCTAAACTTCTGTTTCGCATATATTCGTAGACGAGTAGTCTTTGAATTCCTCTTTCTCCATCCACAGCACAGTATCCGATTAGTTTGACAAGATTCGGGTGCTCTACAACACTTAAAAACTGAACTTCTGCTACCCATTGTTTGTGACCCTAAATAAAAACAGAAAATTGTGAGAAATGGTTTTCAGAAAGATAAAAAGTAAATTGGTCATGGATTAATGAACGAACATAAGCTTCCATTTCCATCCACCATTATAGTAATCTGAGTAAATCTAAATCATTTTATATGCTGCAAGCCTACAACATAGGAAGCACTACCCTTCCACCAACTCGACAAGAATCTCGACATTGTAAGTAAAAAATGTAACGACTTAAGAGACAGATGGCCAAAGCAAGGTTACTGATACCATTTAAAAAGCCTTCATGGTACATGGTACAGAGGGGGATAGTCAGAAGACTTGGTATTCAATCAACAATGATACCGACAGCAATGTAATACTAAAGCTTAGATTTTTAATGAGAACAAGCCAGAAACGTATCCTAGCCAGATTAAAATACAAAACAAAGAGATCTTGATCACACTGCTTAACAATTCAAGTCAAATTTAATAGGAAGATGCTTGAACTCTCATACCTGTAAGCCGTCGTTGTTGAGCTTTTTAATGGCGACTGCAACTGGATCGCCCTTGGACTCAGCAGGATTAATTGAACCCTTGTAGACATTTCCAAATCCACCTTCTCCAATCTTGAGCAACCTACTGAAATCATTTGTTGCCTGTCTCAGCTCTTGAAAAGTAAACACCCTTAAATTATGAGCCTTTTCTTCATACAACTCCGGTATACCACGCGGTGAATTTGCTGAGCAGGAAGACTTAATCACCGTACTACCTCCTGAATAATCAGAGCCACTTTGGTCTTTTAGCTCAGGAGCTGATCTTGGTTCCCTGCTAATCTTAGACTTTTCCTTAAAATAGTAGAAACACTTCATTGTATTGAATCCTTAGCGAACTGCCTAGCTGAGATTAAGTGTGATCTTTCTCTGCTGCATTGAGCAAAAACTTTAATAAACGGAACAAAGTATCAGCACCTTTCTGTTCATACAGGTTTAGTGAAAATTCCAAAATGACTGCAAACTGCTAATAATTAATGAAACAATGAAACACAAAGACCAAGATAATCATTTCCATAAACAAAACATCATGAATTCAGAAGCATATATTAGGCAGTTGAAGATCAAGAGATCACACATGAATAAATGGTAGGCAGAGTAAAGAGGAGGGTCAAAACAGGGAAAATCCAGATGGGAATGAAAGATCAAGGCAGAGAATCATGACCCAATGAGCAAAACCAAAACCAAAAACAGAACAATGAACAAGTGAACAACCCCAAATCATGAACAGAATTACCTTAGAAAGTCTCCTGCAAACAGTTGAGTTCTCAAAGGGGCAGTGGTTGGACCGTTGGAGAGACTAGACCAGTAGAGAATTAGAGATGTCTTTGCTTGCTTGGCTTCTCTTTCTGTTTGCTTAAATGGTTAGGCATTCGGTGTAGACTCTTTTGAACTGTGTGCCTTTTCCTTGAATATGTTTGTGGAAATCAACGTTGGATTAAAAGAAAGAATATTGAGCTAAACGTTTTAAGTTGAGAAACGAGCATTTCCAGAAACTCTAAGAGCATCCGCACCCATGTTTTGATCTTGCTCAAGCACCTGGTGGGCCAGAAGCAAATTTTGCTTCAAGCAAATGGAAATCAAATTTTGCTCCACCAAATCGATTTTTTCACACACCCATTAACAATTTGCTCTACCAAATCAATTTTGTCTTGTTGTGAAATGATTAAATTTTTTTTACCGGATACATTTAGCACCAATAATAATGTGCCATTTATCATTATCGACTCGATATTATCCAAGATTTTCGATAAGATTTCCGATTAATAGATAATTGACACGTGTCACGGCCACGTGTCATTGTCGGCAAAATTGTTAGTATATGCCTTGAACTAGTCACATGTGTTCAATTTAAGTATGTGTGTTAATTTTAATATGTATTTCTATTTCATCTTAATAAATAAATTTTTTATTTCTCGAACAAATTGGTGTGAGTTGATTAAAAATTGAAGTAGTATTTATATGTAAATTTTTGGGAGAGTTTTGAAATTTTTGAGATTTTTTTACTATTTTTTTGGTTTATTTCCGATTTGATCAAATTGTAGCCGTTGCCTTTGAATTCTGACCGTTGGATCAAAATTTCAGATTGAAATGAAAGGCCCAGATTGATTTGTCCGTTTTTTTTACCGGTCAGACTGCCACGTGGCAGCCTGTCATTGGCTCATTCAAATTTAGCCACTGTTCATCTTCTTCCCCGGTTTTCCCGCGCCGTGCTGCGTTCTGTTCCCGTGCTGCGTTCTCCACCGTCCGGCGACTCCAGCCGACGTGCCACCCACCAAACTGATGGGCTCGACGCCCTCGTTCGTTTGGCACCGGTCTCAGGCGGCGTTGCTCGACGGTGGGAGGTGCGGCAACGTGGCAGCCGAAAAGCGAAAATCGGTCCGGTCCGTCCTAGAGCTCGGCAGCACCTCCACGATGTGGTGCATCTCACGTGGTAGCCGAAAAGCGAAAATCGAAACGGCCCGGCCCCACCTCCTGCTCGAGCAAGCGTCGGAGCAAGTTAAGGCTCGAGCACGTTGACTCGTGGACTATTTGAGCAGTTGCCCTCCGTTTTCGACCCCGGTGCGTGCTGTTTTCCGTCTTGCTCGAGCACCTTGGCCGGCCCTACCTCTTGCTCGAACTCTTGCTCGCCCGGTTGCTCGCCCGTGCGGGTGCTCTTACCTGCTTTCTTTCTTAAATAGTTCTTTCTCAAATAGGTAGACCTGACCAAATATTGATTGATAGTCAAAGCCAAGAAAACGAACTAATAAATGGGTCAACTCTGTGGACACACTGATTAGGATATTTTTATGCCTAAATTTTGGAAGATAAGAATATTGAGAATTCATACAACTCCGAAGATGTTCTGTGTTTTTATACCAGACATTTCTATATATGTATTCAAAATACGAAAGAAGATCTCAGCATCGTCGGCTTGAGTTCGATCTAATCATATGCAACGAGGAATTACAGTATTCATGTAAAAAATTATTAACATTTATACGTGTTTAATTTAAAATGTAGATCCGTTTAATCATATATGTAAATTGACTTTATCAGTTATGACTTTTATCTCATACATATTGTTCGTTATAATTAAACGGTTGCATGAAACCAAATCATTTGTTCAAAATTTTATCAATTTCAAATTTTTATTCCAAAATTTAATGACTTTATGACGGTTCGTTCTAGGTTTATAATTATTGAGTTTTTTTTTTTTTGTTACCGAAAAATAATAGCGCAAACAAATTGGAAACTCTAGATAATATTTCATTTTCGTAATAAATGAAATTTCAGGATAGAGTGTGGGTGATGTGATACACAACCATCAGGTTGTCTAGAATTGTTGTATATAATCGTATATAATACGGCTAACTGTATAGCTTGTCAAACAAGTTAATTTTTAAAGATCGAGACCCATGAAATCTGATGGGAAAGTGACTGGAGGACAAATTAGAACTCAAAACTTGACCAATTTTCTTATTGTAAGCAAAGCTGGAAGATGTTGATGAGCTTTAATTTTTTGACTCACATGAGGCTAAGTTTGAAACATATAGGACAGCAAGTTACCTATTTTTCCAGCATGAACATTGGAGCTATGTGACTCCTGTCTCTATTGAGAATACACGAAGCTTTTGGACAAAGGGATTTAAAGTCCCCTTCGAAATATAAAACCATATAATTATAAAATACACTAATTTGGATTTGGATTTAGATTTGGATCATACATTAGTCAACATTCTTAGGTGGTGCTTCGTCACTTTTTCAATTATTCGTAGAGATTTCATATTGTGAAGTTGTGTTATGGAATTCGATGGTGTATTGAAGCATTGATATGCATGCTTCTAGAGATCAGTTATATGAACGAATCACTAATTTGGAGCGTCAATTAGTAGAACTGTGTACTTATAATCACTTAAAATAGTCTTACTATAATGACTTAGTTTGGTATTGCGTTTTGGGGTAAATAATCACTTATAATTATCATTATGGGTTAATTATGTGTTTGGTAAGTGTTTTTATAAAGTGTTTATTTATAATATTTAGTTGAAAAAACTACGATTTTAAAAAGCAAGTGAGATGTTGCTTATTTAAAATTCAGTTTTTGTTGAAGGAAAATACCATAAATGTGCCTTCGTCAAAGTAACTGACGATAGCGAATTAGGAAAGTAATATCAATCTGATGTAACGTTTCAATCAGTGTTTATTACCATTATTGTAATTGATGTTTCCATTGTAATCGTCACCCTATATAAAGGGATTCTCTAATGAAATGAGTAGACCAATTCCGATTATTCTACAACACGTTATCAGCACTTTGCTTTAGCCAGAGAAAAGAAAAAAAAAAGAAAAAACCCTAGGCCTTTGTTTCTGAAAAAAAAACCACAGAAACCATGTTCTGCCGACGACATTTTTTTCGGCAGAGGGTACTGATGGAGGTGTTATCCAAGCATAAAATACCTGCAAAACAACTTCATACACATAATACCCTTCTTGTGTCGAGTGTAGTATTGACAAGTAGGGATCGTTCTATCCGGGGAAATCAAGGGCTTTCAATCACACAAAGTATTGCACAAAAAAGGGGGTATCAATTTTTATGTATAATTATCTACTGAATTTTTACTAAATTTATAAATCCTAAATTATATATTTACATGTGATCAACATCTTCCACACAATCACCAAACACAAATCTCATTATACATGCAACAAAATTAAAACAAGTAATAGGGGCAGCAGCAAATAACGAATTCAAAATCAACTAAGCTCCAATTTAATCAGGGCCAACGCAGCTTATCCTAATTATTCAAGACATCATAAGTATTTAGAACCCACAACGCGTGTAATCCTAAACATGGTACTAATCGGTTTAATAACACAACGCGTAGAAATTAAACACAAATAGCACATAAGCACATATTGTCGAATTGGAACATGTTAGCAAGTATGGCGTCACTCATCTCACATCGACATGTAAATTGTCATAATTACTCTAGCCCTTAGATAAATACATATTAAAATCCACAACGCGTGAGATCCAACATATATTAAATCGGCATATGAATTCAACACCTAGATAACACTCATGGCCTTTCGAATGTATCTAGACATCTCCTTCGGTTGCACACGAATTATGAAAATAAACCTAATTAAATTAAGAATATAAGCTAAAGCTACTGCCCATAACACAAATTTAATTAAATAGCATGCATAATTCGGCAATCATATACAAAATTCCCAAACATTTATAACAAAGATCCGAAGATCCCATATATAATTATCAATACCAAAAACAAATCCAGAAATTAAAACATATTTCATAGACAAAAGTATGTTTAAATACAAAGAATCAAAAACCAAATAAATACAATCCATGTTACAACCTTATGAAGATTCGGCAAGGATTGGTGAAGGATGAATTTTGGTGAATGATGAAGGTGGAATTCGGCAAAGGATTCTTGGTACAATTTCTGAAATTAAATGGGCAGAGGTTCGGCAAGGTTTTTGAGGGGAAGAGAAGATAATTTTCTGTGCAAAAGCCTTGGTATTTATAGAGGAAGTAACCTAGAGAAGCCAGCCACAAACCAAAACCGAATTGGTTTAGGTTTCCTTGATTTTCTGAATTCGGTAGAATGACCTCCGTGCATTGATTACGTCATAACTTTCTCTAGCAAATAGCTATTGAGGTGATTCCAGTTGGGTTGGAAACTAGACTCCCGTAGCTTTCTATCCATATAAGGCTCGAATTCTGATTCATTGTCAGCCGTCCGGGAGAGTCCGTGGAAGTTGAGAGACGTGCACAGGAATTTTCCCGAAATTAATCAGGATTTGTTGCGATTTTCTTCCTCTATTTTCTGCATAAAATTCCCAAGATAATGGCTGAATAATTGAGCAATATCTCTTTAGGTTTTCCATGAATTAATTCAGCCAAAAATCTTGCACAAAGGATGGAATTCAGTCCACATTCGTAAGCCAAATCCATGTAGAACTCGGTTTAGGTTTTCTTCTTTCGGCAGACTTGACCTTCGTGCATTCAAACCGGCATAACTTTTTACTCAGACCTCCGATTGATGCGATTCTAAGTCCCAGAGAAACTAGACTCGTAGAGCTTTCCAACGGCGTATGGCACGTTCTCTGGTTCCAAGCGATGTGTCCCACAGAAATTCCGGAAGTCAGGACACAGTCCCAGGAAAATCCTGGTAGTCCCTGGATTGGTTTGCTCAAACTGCCAAGTTGCAGCCTTCATTTGGGTGACTTCCCGAACTCCGATTGATCTGAAATTTTGACACAATACACTTTAGCTTCCCAATTATATGCATACCAAATTTCATCAAATTTGGAAAAGGATAGATCAGTTTAGCACGAGCCTCAAAATCACAAAAACAACATAAATTTCATTTTTTTGCTCAGATTTCTATACTTAGTCATTTTTCTGATTATTAAGCACACTTTCTCCAAAACTCTACCAACATGACACTAAACTAAATTATGACTCAATCTTACTCTAAATAGACATAACAAAGCATAAATAAGGGATAATACACATTAATAACGTTGCACATTGTGCTCTTATCAGGTACAAATGCTCAACGCACCCAGACAATTGCTCTGGGCACCCTCCTCCGCCGTCGCCGTTGAAGCTTGAAGCTGCAGCCCTCCAGGTCGCGATCCGCTCCAGACTCGATCTACTTTCCTCCTCCGATCGAGCACGATCCCACGCCGCTAGACCCAATCGGCGTCGCCCGGCCTTGGCCTCCAATCCGTCGACCCGAGGCCTCCAATCGGCGTCGCTCACCTCCGATTCGACCTCCCGCGCCGCCGACTCCAATCTCCGACGATCGGCCATCGCCGCTCGGCTCCTCCGATTCGCCGCTGCGTCGACACCCGAGCCACGCCAGCCCGGAAGCACAGCAGCCCGGAACCACAGGAATTCGATTCCGTTTTCTACCGACGACAGCTCGTCGGGAAAAAGCAGCCTCAGATCTTTGCCGACAGAGCTTCGTCGGCAGAAGCTTGACCTGACCCGGATTTTTGGGCCCGACCCGGCTCCTTTGGGCCTGGTCTCGACCCGGATCGGCCTGACCCGACCCACGAAAAAGAGGAAAAGATTTTTACCTTTATGGTAAAATTTAATGGTAATTTTAAAATTACCGCATAGTAATTCTTATTTACTGTGACTTTTTACTGTTTTATGAATTTAATGGTAAATATTAAATTATTTAATTGATATGGTAAATGTATGATTAAAGTGACTAATCATATGAATATTTTTTTGTGACATATCAATTACGATGCGGCGATGAATATGTGACGACAATTTGGAGTCGGAGATCGAGCAATCGCCTCATACGCAGTTTATTTGGCAAACTTACAGTATGAATTTTACCGCATTCGTTAAATCTCATTTAAATTATTTCATCATATAATGCTTTTATTAAATCGCATTAATATTTATTTAAATGATAAATATAGAGCATTATATGTTCATTTTATTACTGTTAGATAATTACTTTATTTAATAGTTTAGCCATTGCCTTGATAATGCAATTTTATGAGCATTGTAATATAAAGAAAAATGGACAAACCTACTACTGTGAAAAAGTATTTTCACGAAGTAAGAAAAATATGACCATTACAAATTTTGGTCTTGAGATCCAATTTTAATTTCTGGAAAAATTTTCATCATGGATATCTTCTTGATTATATAAAAAGCAATGATAACGAAATTTCATTAGCTTTACATGCAATGAATATGAAAAAATCAAAATTTTATTGTGATAACGAAATTTCACGAAGCATCGGATTTACCATAAAGTATATTGGTTTATTTTAGTTGTCGTGAATGTCATAGACCGCGAAACTAATATATTTTATTCTTCCTATATTTTACAGATGGTTTAACCATCACAGTTTAGTTTTGACATATTGGACTCTGAAGAATTTGAGTACCAAATTCCCCTATTAAGCCGACTAAGGCTTGAGCATGGTATATTTATGCAAATTGCTTTATGTAAATAGCTAAATAAATAATTTCAATATATTGAATGACAATGTAATGTATGAGAAAAATAAATTTCATGAAATACATTATGCAAAGTAATGCAACAACCCTAAAACAAAGGGCAATGACGATGTAAGGTCTGAGAAAACAAAGGGTAATGACGATGTAAAGTCTGAAAAAAAAAAAAATTATTATTTCTTGGAACAAATTGTGCAAAATAATGCAACAACCCTAAAACAAAGGGCAATTACCATGGACGTAAAGATTTCTATAATCATCCACAAGCAAGTGGAGATAATGTAACATTTAAAAGATGACATAGGGGACATGTCATGTGCAGCGAAGCACTCTGTCATTGTTGTAATTCAATGAACTATTGATACGTACATTATACGCTAGCAAAGAATTAGCTACGACTTTCAATAAATATGAAGAATCATATAAATACGCGGATTTTGGAAAAGTATCTTCAATATCCAACAATAACATTGAAAATAAGTTTACAACTAAAAACAAAACATCTGGGAAGAATATGTCAAATGACACATCTCATTGCAGCTATTAAAAGAGCAAAAAGGATCTGGCTCAATCCAAGATAGACTTTGATTAGTCTACTTTTAAACTTACAAGATATCCTTATAAAGGCTATTACTCCTAAATACGACTTTTGGTCCTAAATTAGACTTTTTGTCTTAAAGTTTCTCTCTCTAAATTGGACAAGACTAAATATAATCGTTGGCACGTTCATTTTTGAAAATTCTCTAAAGGAATTGAGATTATTCAAATTTTATTCATAAATCATGATTCAATTTTCTACATCTAACTTTGCAAAGTATTGCATAAAGTAAAACAACATATCATAATATAGGCATGACACAAAGAACTGTGTACAAAGACATAATATAGGCATGACACAATGGACTGTGTGCAAAAGAAATACACCATGTACTCCCTAAAATAATAGTACTGAAGGACAATAGTACTAATATATCACAAAAATTACCATAATAGTACTAAAGAACTGTAGTACTATAATGAAAGTGATAAGAATCTAAATATATGTTCCCTTGGGATTCATAATGCACTTGCCTAACTGGGATTACAATACCATTTTATTACAATCCCCATCGATTTACTCTAAAGAACTTGAGTTACGTTTCGATGTATATATTGAGCATATGTCAAATTGACAATTTATGCGATAAAAGAAAATTGAATTTTGTTTTCCACATTATAAAGAAATTTACGCCACGATTTTTCATGTGAAAAAGACACAAGTGAGAATTCATTTGAGCTCCTTTGCATTACCTCTAAATGACTGCGAATGTAAACGAGTATTAGAGAAGATTATATGTCAACTTAGTAGGTTCTAAGTAACCGCTAATTAAATCCAACGTCATAAGAAAATGATCTTTTGGAATTCTGACATAGATTGGCTTTGATATGGTGATCCATACATTAAAGAAACTACTATGGACACCCATATTTTTGGATAAATAGAAGCAAACACCAGAAGAATATGGTTCACATACGAATCTGAGGACGATCAATGAACATTTTATCCTCAAATATTGTCATATAGGGTTGAAGACGTATGTTCAATTCCTAAATTCCGCCGCTCCCCCAATGTGGCATTATAATATATTTGATGCACAAGCATATGCATTTACACCTTATTATGCTTCTCATATCCGTCGTGATTTTATGGATAAAAGTACATCCTTCAAAGCCTATTCGTTAAAGCAATTATGATTGAGATCATCGTATGCAAAGGACACATGAGTTCCTCATTATGTTGTTATATTGAATCAAAAGAGGATTCAGTGGATCGATTCAACCAACTTGCGGACACCATAGATATTTTATGGTGTTGGTTGTTGTGTCAACACGCTGGTCACGTATCATGACACCATCCACAATTAAAATTTATGCTGCTTATGCTAGAAAGTCAAAGCACCTAGGCCGGGTTAATTTCCGTAGGTGTGATGATTTTATGGCTTATTATATGGGATTTGTAATGGACATCATATTCCTATATAAAAACCCAATTGGTCTCACGGAAAACGACTACAGTAATAGTCTTAAGCACACCAACACTTCCGTTTTGGGTTATGCAATTTTTGCATGCAGCGCTACTTATTCATCTATGACCACATCATTGAACCAATTTACACCATAGTTAGTGACTATGTGTGAGGATTTTAAAGGATTTCAAACGAACTTGTAATCTTTGAGCTCTTTTGGATTGACACGGATCTACAATCCTTGAGCTCCATTAAATGTTTTTATGTGCCAAAATTGCGCCGCCACAGCGCACAATGATGGGTTATTTAAGATGAATAAATATTTATGCTGGATATGAACTTCCAGCTATAGTCTGCTATGTCGAAACCTTGACAGGCGATCTCCTCACCGCTAGATTTGCGGTGTGTCACTTTGATGAGACAGTCTTCCCGTCGTTAGGGGGAGATAAGAACAAGCATGTTCAAAGTGGAACGACAGGAATTGTCGTGGTTTGTCCCCACTGTGTCTCATCTCGATCCCCAAAATCACACAAAGTAAAGTGTGCAGATGTCTTATACATTAAAGTGACGAGATCATATAAACATGCTGCAAATATACCTGTAAGGATTGTGTTTTATCAAAAGGACATGGTACCACCCAAGAGGAATCGGGTATTGCACTGCCACCATGGATGGTGGCATGGTGACGCCATAAGTGGCATAAATGGTGTCACAGGCCGTGGCTCTCCAAGGAAGAGGGGGAGGCCACCTTAGGTTCGATACATACTTGTGTAAAGGAAGAAAACAAGTTTGGCACAACCTGATCTATTAATCAGTGATACTCAAATCCGTCTCATGAGAATATTTATGGATTGTGGTTATCATTGGGGGACGCCTCAAATGTTAGAACCAATCCTTAAAGTATAGAGATCTCTACAAACACATTACACTAGTGTACATGAGGACGTGGAATAATGAGTCTACTATCGAACCATACTTCGTTGAAAAATGTCAACTTAGTAAACTGGCCTAATGGAAAGAAGCGATTCCGTATAAACAAAGAGATAGGTATTTGGGCAGGTGACGCCGACACCGCAAATATAAACCCTATCAAATATATCTTTGTTAGAATGCGTAATGAGAATAAGAGCATTCAGACTCACCTTATGGCGCAAAGTCTCTCAAAAACGCACTGGAATCGACTACGAGGAGATATTTTCTCGTAATGGACTACGATGAGACAATCTCTCGTAATGGATGTCATTGCACTCCACTACCTTATCAGTTTGGTAGTTTCCGAAAAACTGAATATGCAGCTTACGAAAAGTGATCAAAACATATATCTCTATGGGGATCTAAATTAAGAGATATACATGAGGATCCTAAACGGACTTCATCCACCCAAATCAAGTGACTCTAGATCACATGAGTACGTTTGCAAAAGAAATTGAAACGTTCACTAAAGTGACTACTTGATTGGGAAGAGATTGGTGAATTATGCCATTGCGTGCTCATTATGAATATACACAGACTCTCAATGAATTATGAGATACTCTATGTATTGTAAATCCTAAGTTAAGAATGAAAAGATCTTGAGAATACACAGTCTTGAAATGAAACTCAAGGACTGTAATGATGGTGACCATACATCAATCGGCTTAGGCACTCTAAAAGAATAAAGTGAGGCCTCCATATACTCTCATGATCAGTCGAAGTCTTTACTCTAACAATAGATCCGTTTTTCATCTAAAGGAAGATGACGAAGAAGTATTGGGAAATGAAATTCCTATACAAGTGCAATAACGCATGATTGTACTCAAACATAATATGTAAGACTCGACCTCTCATTCGATGTAAATTTGTAAAGCTATGTTTAGCTCTGCGCCTACACAACGCAAATCGTTCTTTCATTAAAGATATGAAAGATTTAGGCTTATTCAATCTCTATATAGAATGTGACATGATAAAGAAATTATCCACGTCATAGCTAACTATGCGTAAAGAAAACCGCATTAAAGGTGAGATAAGAAAATCTGTTATTACAGATCAATTTCAAATCTCTTAATGGTTCACTCATACTCTAGACGAAGTTATGACCATTTTGTTATATGAAGGTCATACTACGAGTGAACCTGATGTTCAATATGAACCTATGTATTCAGTTCATGAACAACCTTATCCTCAAGATCAAAGTAAATCAAGTTGGATCTGAGGACGATGTGGCAAGATTTAGTTACTAAATCATTGCTCAAAGTCACATTTGGAAAAACATGTGAAAATGCATAAGTATGCTAATAAGACTGAAGCTCCCTTGATCAAATGAAAGAATCAGGGAGAAACCCATGATTAATGTAAAAATCAGGGGGAGGTGCAGACATCAGGGGGAGTCTAGCACATACATGTTGTTTTCAAATGTAATAGGTGCGTTGCGCTCTTTTTGTCCTTCGACCAAAGTTTTATTTTCTCCCATTGGGTTTTTGTTACTTGGCAAGGTTTTTAATGAGGCAACACCACATGCACCATTTTATCTGTGTTGAAGGAAAAACATAGGAATGCGAAAGCTTTCAAAGCTTCCTTGATTAATGTAAGGATCAGGGGGAAATGTAGACTTCAAGGGGAGTCTAATACACACATGTAATCCTCAAAGGTTAAAGGTGCGTTGTGCTCTTTTTCCCTTCGTCCAAGTTTTATTTTGTCCCACTGGGTTTTGTTACTTGGCAAGGTTTTTAATGAGGCAACGATCTATGCACCATTTCGTCTTTGACTTGGCACAAGGGGGAGTGTTGAAGGAAAATACTATAAATGTGCCTTCGTCAAAGTAACTGACGATAGCGAATTAGGAAAGTAATATCAATCTGATGTAACGTTTCAATCAGTGTTTATTACCATTATTATAATTGATGTTTCCATTGTAATCGTCACCCTATATAAAAGGATTCTCTAATGAAATGAGTAGACCAATTCCGATTATTCTACAACAGTTTTTCTATATTTGAGTTTTTTTTTACCTCAATACCAAACTAAACCAATATCTCACGTACATATATTGTTAGTAAAATTGTCCCTTCCTGTTTGTGCATGGTGCTTGACGGTGTATTTGGTTGGGACTCTTCTACAATATAGACTAGAAGATACTTAGATATATTGACTAATAATCTGCTACATTTTTATTCAAACAAATAGAAGAATATATGTACTCAAGAGTTAAGACCAACTTCAACTCATATTCAAATGGGAACTTCAAAAGCATCCCATATATCATGCGAAAAACCTTGGAACTGTGCAAAAGAACACGATCCTAGTTGATCTGAGTTATAAGGAATATCAAACTATATATACTAGGAATCAGAACCAGCAAGCATATACTTAACAATCGTTTGCATTGAATCACCAAAAGATCTCTCACATTTCTTGAAGTTTATTGAAACACCAATTTGATCTATTTTATTGCTTACAGCTAGCTGGAGTCACAGTTAACAACTTCCAAATGAAGCCCTCCCATCGAAACTTCTCGAGTGACGCATTTTCTCATACAAAGGAAGATGTAAGCAGGGATCTTGGGTAAGTACTAAGAAATATTCATGGGACAATATATTTCTCATTAGTTGGACACACCTCGAGTAGAAAATGATCTGTTCGATACATCGATTTCGATTAGGGTTCAAAAACTGATTCGGATTCTTAAGCCAGAGGAAAAGTGCCGGCTCTCGATCCCTCAAGTACATTGATTCATGTAAGATGGTTCATCCTCTATCCCAGCCTGAACAAGAAATAAAACCTCACTTTCATTAGCTATAGTACCTGCATCTTTTGATTATATGTTTGAGGTCTAGCTTGAGGAATATATATGTAAATTGAAAATCCGCTACTTCTTCCAATCTATTGATTGAAGCTCATTCGACAGACCAATTACTTCCTCATTCTCCACTGCACACATCCAATTCTAGTATAATCTTAGCAGTTAGCAGTACTTAGCATAACGAAAAGCAGTCTGATTAGGAGTACGTAGCTTGTAAATCCAACGCGGTATTGTACAATTCAGTAGCCTTGGGGCTGATATAAATGTCCCTCCATACCTTCCCCATTAGCTTACATAAGGGAAACGAATTCGAAGGTTTCATCTATCAATGATAGTAGAAATTTCACTATTTTGCGACAAGCTTCAGTGTTCTAAGCTTCTAGCTAGTTATACATAAATCTTTGTTTGATTTCGGTATTATACATTTGTACTGATGTAAAGCAATGAAAGTATCACTCAAATTTCCCAAGTAACTATATAAGGTACGTATGTTCTCGATCAGAAAATATTCTATGATCGAGCTCCTACCAAATATTGTCGTGTCCAGAATATATAAGTCCCACACTCCCACTGGCTATTAGGTATCTGCTGAAGTCTTAAAGAGAACGTTTGGTGTACGCAGTTTTGTAAATGAACGTGTGAATCAGGGAAAGGGATGGCTAAAGCCTAAAGGAGTAAGTAGCTAGCGAATGCAGCAAAGCCAGCCATGTGATTCTTCTTCTGCAGTTTCGATCCATATCTCTGGTCCATGTTTTTATCTAGACTTGAATATATGAATTTATGGACCAGGACTACGTACCCTACCTTGTTCGTAAGGGTAGAATGCATGGAGGGACGACCACCATAATGATAAACACATTATACCCCATCAGAATTCTTTTTAGTATATATGATATCCTCATTTACAAATTTGACGACAAATTTTGTTGTCATTATGGTAAATATAGCGATTGTTTAGATAATTGTAGTTCTATTAGTTGTAATTACTTCACCTCGACATATTTACAAGTTTATGAACAAATGGTTGTCAATGTTATTTGTTGTCAAAATTGTAAATTTAGTATATAAAAATGGTAAATTTTGTTCAGTTAAATGTAAATTAAGAGTATGATATACATTAAAGTACTGTAAACGACTCCATATTACACCTTAGTATTTTTGAAGTGTGATCGATCTACTCATCTCAAAATCAATCAGCAATGTGTAAAGAAATGCAGAACATTAATTGTAGATCATATCAGAAAAACTGTCAACATACATAGTCATATGCGCCTACGATCAAGTTTCTTCATGTCTAAGTACCACCTGTTGAGGATTAGATATGAGTGCTTCACTTATTTGTTGATCCTCTAAACTGCTGTTAGATGCTTGCTTTGATGACTTCGGTTTCCAGTATATGAAATAGAGAATCAGCTGAGCAGTTCCAAGTAAAAATCCACTCCCATTTGGAATCTGCAGATAGATAATTCACCAGTTGTATCAAGTAGACACATGTCGTACGTCAACGATAAATTGCATGTTTTCACCAGCTAGGTTCTAAATTGATCAATATATATGTTAAGTAAGAACTTACTCCTACAAACAAGTCTTTTGCAAGAATGGCATACACTGTCCAAATTCCTCCATTAAGAAAAAGGATGAAAGAGAGAAGGAAAGGCATGTACTCCACACTCTTTAACGCCACAACAGTTTTCTGCACACATATATACATTAATAAGGAGAGCAAAGTAAATTAGAGAGACTTTGCATGAGAGACTTTGCAAAGTAAATTAAAGTCCTACGTACCATAGCTGAAAGAGGGGAAGCATATGCAATCATGCTGAAAATTACACACCAGATTCCAGCAACATCGATCCTTGTATCTCCGTCTAGCAGAAAGTGAGTGAGTAAAATTGTTACTCCGGGAAACGCCACATCCAGAACTACTACTAGTATCGCAGTCCTGATCTGAGATCGATCAAATAACAATTTAAGAGGAGTGACTTGTGCAATCTCTATCTGATACTTAAACTTTTGCAAAAGCTAAACAGAAATGAAAGAAAGATTTTGAAGTAATTAGTACATGAACTTACCTTCATTCTTGGTGGTGCAAAAAGTAGAAATATGGTAAGAAAAACAATCTCGACGGCAGCACCAAAAACATTGACGGTTGCTACCAGCACGCTATTAGGCTTAATAAATCCGTAGTACACCCAGAAGTAGGCGTTCAACAGTTTGCTAACATAAGGAATGCTCTCAAATTCCTCAGTCGATCTACGCTTGGCGATTCTCACAAACACATTCCTAAAACAACAATTCAAAATGGATCCGGATCCTCTCTTAATTTTTTTTTCACCTTACATTCCTGACCTTCATCTAATGGCTCACAATATATTGTATCATTAGATGAAGTTTGCAGTGAAAATCTAAAGAGATTGTGAGCCATTAGATGAATGTTAGGAATGTAAGGTGAAAAAAAAGGTTAAGAGAGGATCCAAATCCATTCAAAATTATCTTCTAGTTAGTTAGATGCATGAGTACACACTATGAAACCAAGAATAACAAATCAAGCTAGACAAGAGATAGAGGTAGACTAAAGAACTTACGCCGGAGAAAGGTAGACCAATCCTGACATGATGTTGCCTGAAACATATATGCAGATGAAACATCAAGGTATATTCGATCATTTTAATTACATCAATTAGTTCCACAACTTCAAGAAGATAGTACTGAACACCACTACAAGAGAAAGTTAATTGGGTCAGTCAAATTGACGTACCTAGCACCCCGAAAATGGTAATCGAACTTATTGCCATGGTGAGAAAGAATCTGAGATACTGTCGTTAACCTCAACTAATCGCTCCCCGCCAAGAAAACTAAGATTTGAAGCTACAGTAGTATATCGTAGGAATCTGAAATTGTTTGAGCTAGCTAGCTAGCTATTTCTAAATTAGTAGATCCTCTCTGCTTGATTTCTGATTTGATGTTCTTATATTACTGTTTGTGTCATTTTTCTGGTTCGGATTTGGATTCTTATTCTCTGGACTGGATACCTCTTACTCAACTTACGGTGCACACACAGCTAACTGTCTTCTTCAGCTGTTGACGTTGTTGACTTCAGAATGCCCTACAAATATAATATGGAGCATTGAACTAGTTTCAAAATCTGCTAGGCATGCATTCAAAAGATAATTGCATGCCTATCGTAACTGAGAATTAATTCCTTATTTCTGCATGCGAGATGAGTCTAAGAAGATTAATTCATGAAGCAATCTGAGCTTCCAACTTAAACAAAATATGCAATAAGTGAAGATATCCTCATGTAAACCCTTATACCCTTGAGCTAGCTAGTGGAACTATATTATTCAAGCATTGTGGGACGACTCTCCACGAACATGTCTTCTTAATTGATCGAGGTGTGTGTGTGTGTGTAAAATTGAGCATCTTTTTTGAATTGTGTTTCATCATTTGCTATGCAATCCATGTCGAATTCCTTGTAATGTATCAACCTTACGTACTGTGTTATGACTGTTAAGTGTTAACAGCGATAAACCTTGTAGCTTTTTGTATGGCATACAAACTGTGGGAAATTCAGAGTCTGTGTTGATCACTTAAAAAATTTATACCAGTTTCAATTTTGAAAAGAAAATAGCGTAACGTACATATAGACTAAACTGTTAGAAAAGATTGCTAAACAAGTATATATCTACATTGCACGGACACGCCGAAAATGTGTTGTATCCCGTATTGGACACGGATACGCACACGATATGCTGAAATTTGGTGAAACACGTCCAGACATGCATGTCTGATTTGGACACGATATGGACACGCGCGTATTTGT
This sequence comes from Potentilla sterilis, assembly GCA_963682095.1. NCBI lineage: Eukaryota > Viridiplantae > Streptophyta > Magnoliopsida > Rosales > Rosaceae > Potentilla > Potentilla sterilis. The sequence goes on from OY821763.1 coordinate 35,387,782, forward strand.
GTTGGACACGTGTGTGTTTGGGTGGACATGAAAGTAGGACACAAGGGTGGACACGAAAAACCCTAGAATTTCAATTCGAAAATTCTCCTTACTTGAGTAGAATCGGTTCAATTCCTTCTATAGAATTGACGTGCAGGCCGATGCCTTCCATTCTCGACCGAAATCGAGTCGAACGGTGGCCGGAGGAGGGAGCTCCTTCCATTCCGCCTTTGTACGCTTAAACGGTGGCGAATCATGCCACGCCACCACCACATAATTGAAGAGGAGGCTGAGACGGTCCGAACGTGACCGGTGCAGCGGTCCAGTTTGGCCGGACGGCGAAGATAGGAGGTCGGCGACGGCGGTCGGCGATGGCGGTCGGTGCAGAGGCTCGGGGCTGAGTCGGGGAGGAAGAGAGAAAAGAAAAAAAAGAAAGAAAAAAAGAGAAAAAAAAAAAAAAAAAAAACTTGCCGTTTTGGGAAAATTTCTCCCGGCTATTTATACTCGTCCAAAAACGGAAAGTCACTGATTTTTACATTGTAACTTTTTCATATGAACTCCAAATTAAACATGATACGTGTCCACGAACTCGTTTCAACGTTCTCTAACTCGTCGTGAAATAAAATTCTTTGTCGGGTCAACTTATAAAAGAAGTCAATCTTTGGAACTTCTGAATCGTGAAAGCCGATGGGAAAAGTGAAGCTTGGAGACTAATTGATGGGGGGTGTGTGAAGGAGAAGAGGTGGGAGTCTGGAATACCAAGAATCATTTATCAGATTTTGGAATAAGATGAAGTCATCGTTATTATAAACTATGTTGTTTGCATTTCACATATTTTTATTATGCATATATATAATATTTAAAATAAAATTTAGTTAACGTGTCCACTACGTGTCCGTATTAAAAAAAAATAAAAATTTAGCGTGTTCGCGTAGCGTATTGTGTCGAATACGGACACACCTATGCAGCACGGACACGAGTTCGAGTGTCCAATACGGACACGATTCGATACGTGGACACGTCAAAATTAATTTTTAGTCGGACACGGACACGCGGTGGACACGTTAATTAAATAATATTATATATATATATATATATATATAATTAAACAAAAAAATAAACATAAGCAAAATAGTTTCTCCATATCTAAATCCAAACAAAGGTTCAAACAAAATACATTATCAAAATATTAATCCAATTGCATGACATCCCACCATTCTCAGATTAAAAGTACTGAGACCAAAGAAGAGAGAATGGTTGGAAAGAAGAACAACAAGGAAGCTAGCAGAAAACTGGTTCTACTTAGCAACATACAAGTAGGATAACAACAACTCTAAATCACATTATACAGGTTTGTCCTTTTAATTAGCAATCCTAATTTAGTGAAATAACTTGAAAGTGAGGATTGTTGGGATACAGTCCTACTAGTAACAGGTAAGCGATCTCTCTGTGCTGGTTTGAAGTCAATTTGGGGATAAATGTGGGCAGCTGACAGTGATGATTACCAAGATCATAACATAATGGAAAAATATGAGCTTTGAGCTAATTGAAATCCAAATTCAATATTGCAATCATCTATACAAAGTATTTCTTGCTAGATAGAAAACTGGAATCCTTACATGGCTTATGGTACTATCATACAGAACATTATGACAGTGTGATCATTACTAAGATCCAAAACATTACGAAAAATATGATCTTTGAACTTTTTACCAAACTTTGAAATCTAATTTCAGTACTTGACAGATGCAAGAAGTTCAATAGAAAGTTAACACCCAATTAAAGGACGAGAAAGACCAAGCACCCAACTGTGATCCCTCTATAATTCCCCAACTTCAATTACACTCAACCCAATCCATAATGCAGTTCAATTACACCCAAGCCATAACTCATGACTCAATTCGTTCACAAATCACAACCATCTTAACTCAATCAACAGAGAAGAAGAACAAGAGTAGAGAGAAATAAGATAACATACCCGATGCAGCGATGCCAAATCTTCAACCTAATCGACCTGAAAAGAGAGAGAGAGAGAGGTCGCGCGAGTCCACCGAACAGAGACTGAGAGAGGAGAACGAACGACTGATGCGATTGAGGGAGGAGTGGAGGACGGAGGAGTCGGCCGAGCCAGAAAGCGGAAACCTTTTCCCTTTTTGTAATGTAAAAGACGAAACTAGCGTGTCCGTGTCCAACCCCATTCTGCGTGTCCATGGAGGACACACGCGTGTCCAAGCCGTGTCTAAACAAGAGTTCGCGTGTCAGTGCGTATTCCAGCGTGTCCTAGCGTGTCTGTGTCCGATACGTGTCTGATACTGATGGAGCTATTATCCAAGCACAAAGTACCTGCAAAACAACTTCATACACATAATACCCTTCTTGTGTCGATTGTAGTATTGACAAGTAGGGATCGTTCTATCCGGGGAAATCAAGGGCATTTAATCACATAAAGTATTGCAAATAAAGGGGGTGGCGATTTTTATAACTAATTTACCTACTGATTTTTACTAAATTTAAATCCTAAATTATTATATACAATTGATCAACATCTTCCACACAATCACAAAACACAAAACTCATTAAACATGCAACGAAATTAAACAAAGTAATAGGGGCAGCAAGCTAAAATCGGATCCAAGATTCAATTAAGTTCCAATTTAATTAGAGCCTTCGCGGTATATCTAATTATTCAAAAAATCACAAGTATTTAGAATCAACTTCGCGTGTAATCCTAAACATGGTACTAATCGGTTTAAAAACACTTCGCGTAGAAATTAAACACAAATAGCACATAAGCACAATATGTCGAATCAGAAACATGTTAGCAGGTATGGCGTCACTCATCCCACATCGACATGCAAATTTCCAGAATTATTCTAGCCCTTTAGATTAATACAAATTAAAACCAACTTCGCGTATGATTCAACATGTATTAAATCGGCATGTGAAACCAACACACAAAGGATAGTCATGGCCAAGACTACCTCCATGCATACGATTTTTATGCATACAAATTCAGGAAATCAACCTAATTAAATCAAGAAAACATGCAAAAGCCTACTGTCCATAATACCATATTCGATTAAACCACATGCATAATTCGGAAATTAAACCAAAGATAACCAAATAATATAACAAGAATTCGGAAATCCCATGAATAATTTACAAAACTAAAATTACAACCAAGAATCCATACATATTTCATAGACAAAATAATGTATAAGTACAAAGAAACAAAAGCCATGGAAAATTACAATCCGAATTGAGAACCTTCGTTGAAGAATTCGGCAAGAGGATTGGTGATGGTGATTGGAATGATTTTTAGGAAAGGTGGTGGAGATGGTTCGGCTTTGCTCTATGTGAGGATTGTTATGGTGGAAATTCGGCAGAGTTTTAGTAAGTTCAAGTGAGGAAGAGAAGATGATTTTCTGTGTGAAAATCGTCCAATATATAGAGGCAAAAGGGTGGCTGCAACTAGGGTTCACAAAACCTAGTTTTTCTCAAACTTATCCTGCTGGCAGATTTGACCTTTGAGTGAAGATTATTGAATATCTTTCTCTAGAAACTAGATGTTTCTGCCTAAACCCGGGGGTCTAGTAGATACTTGATGAATCCAACTCGATCTCCTGCAATCCTGCTTACTAAGGAGAATACCGGGCGGGCCGGCCTTCACCTCTCCGATGCCTAAGTTAGTATAGTTGGAATATATATAACCAAGGCACGTATGTAAGCAGGGAGAGAGACAAGTTACCTAATGAAGAGGGTAGTTGGGGCCCATATATAGGTGGTTGGGGGTAAGGGCTGGCCTTACTCTTCGATGTGGGACTGGTTCCCTTCTGTTTGTAACTTCTGATGCCCTCTTTGGCAGGCTGGCGCCCCCGACCCCAGGGTCCCTGGAGGCAGGATAGAGTGCTGGACCCCGAGGCCGGGTGTTGGTGATCCGGCCCCGAGCCTTGGGCTGGGTGCTGGGGCACTTGCTGCGGGTCTGTGGGCCTGCTGTAGCCTCTGCGGCTACTGTCAACAAGTCCCCCAAGTTCTCGGTCAAGTGCAATCTTGAATGGGGACTTAACTCTGTCTTACTCTTGCCCTGCAGACCCGCAGGGTTACCAACCTACCGGTGCCCAGTCCCCCAAGTCCGCGTTAAAGATTGGGCGTGACCGAGGTGAGTACCGAGACGAGTCTCGGAAGTGAGTTGTAGCTGGGTGGACCTCGACCGGTGCCCGGACGTAATGCCATTTCGAGACGAGTCCCCCAGTTAGAATGCCTCGAAGTTCCCCAGTTCTTGGGAGCTCGACCGGGCGTCCTGCCATATCGAGACGAGTCCCGGATGAACTTGCAGAGTGGACCTCGACCGGGCGTTCTGCCATATCGGTGCGAGGCGGAGTTCTCGGGAGCTCGACCGGGCGTCTTGCCATATCGAGACGAGTCTCGGAAGTGAGTTGTAGCTGGGTGGACCTCGGCCGGTGCCCGGACGTAATGCCATTTCGAGACGAGTCCCCCAGTTAGAATGCCTCAAAGTTCCCCAGTTCTTGGGAGCTCGACCGGGCGTCCTGCCATATCGAGACGAGTCCCGGAAATGCTAGCCTACGGGAGGGCCTGTTGGTGCGTGGACTAGGCCAACAGGCATCCCGGAGAGTGTTACGGCCGTACCGAGGTATCGGTTAACACTTGCTAGTTCTTCTCAGCTTTTGTTGGTTAAGCGTTGAGGTAATGTGCAGGTTTGTTAGCCTGCGGGGAGACTTTTTCTGTGTTAGAGAAACAATCTGCCCAGTGGAGTGGCGTTGAGATAACGAGTCTCGCCATGTATCCCCAAATGTATCACAGTTCAGTGTGATGCAGGGTTTTTATCCTGCTGGACAAGAGTACATGGGTTAGATGTAAGCTCGCCCGGGTTTATAAAGCCCATGCGTTTAGAAGCCTTTGTTGTTGGCTCGTTCCTGCCCGTAGGCGAAGGAAGGTGACAACCGGTAGAATGCCTTGGAGTGGGTTAAATGTCCCAGAGCCGGTGGAATGTCATAGTGCTGGGTGGATCTCGACCGGGTGACATGCCATATCGAGACGAGTCCCCCAGTGATATGCAACGAAGATGGTGTTAAAAAGAGGGTGCATACCTGGATAGATGCTCTCAAAGCGGTTGGAAAAATCACAAGCGGTGAGAGGTCTTCAAGATATACAATGAAGAAGCCATGCAGCCAGTTGAATGATCATACTCATGAACCACCATGGTGCCGGATTGACTCGGATTTGACTTTCTGGGGGAACGAGGGGAGTGGACGCCTCGTTATTCGCTCCTATTTCCCTAAATGCTGCTGGTAAGTGGGACAGGTGGCAGACATGCGATGAGGGGGGGGGGGGAGCCCATCAGTCCCATCAGTTATGATAGATGGGATTCCTTATCCATGCTGGGACACGTGTCGACAGAGAGCAGTCTGAGATGGAGGGAATCCACGGCTGGGGTTGCCTTGCCTTTCTTGTTGCCCTATTTATTGTCCACTCTGCTCGCCTCCTACCACAGTTTGCCTAAACCCTTTGCATTCTGCTCTCCTCGTCCACCTTGCTGCAAACCTGAATTATTTTGTGTTAGGATTATGGCGTCTGGGAGATCTGCGCATCATGGCGGCGCAAGCCGCGGGCCCAGAAGGCACGAGCTGCTGGATGGTGACAGAGTGATTCTCTGTGACGAGCCAGTCAGAAGCATGGATGAAGGAGAGATCCGGGAGTTTCGAGCGAAGTGGGACATCGATTCTTCTGTTAAACTTCGAGGACTGCGTCCTGGTGAACTGGCCTGTAACCCGGAACCGGGCTGGGTTGCTGTCTTCGACGATCAATTCCGACACGGACTATCGCTGCCGCTGCCGGGATTTGTTCAGTATATGCTGAGCTCACTAAATCTTTCCCCGGCCCAGCTTCCGAGCAACCAGTGGAGGCAGTTGCTTGGGCTTGGGTGCCTATTTAGCCTGAGCCACATGAACTGGCCCACGGTTAATGAATTTCAGGCGCTGTACAAGATTTCTTACTGCAGAAAGGCCCAGTGTAGCGGTTGTGTGAATTTTGCCGCGCGGGACCATGCTGCTGCTATCACGCATCTGCCGTCATCGGTTTCAGATGTCTGGAGGAAGTCGGTGGTGCTGGCCGGTGGCAGGTGGCAGCGTAACTGGAGGGGCTATCAGGTGCCCGGGGCCTATCAGCCGATCGGGGACCAGTCGTTCCGGCTGGAGGACTTGGAGAAGCAGCGGATATTCCGGTTGTTCTACGGCTGGGAGTATCGGAGTCGGAGCTCCTACAATTTCATCCGATGGAACGTGCTGGAGATATGCGAGAAGGGGAGAAAACCTGGTAAGGTGCCTTTGCATAATTTCATCCTTTTGCATGGTTGCTTGTGTTCTGACCGCTGGACTTATCGGTTGCAGCTAACGCTCCCCGGCTCGCGCTTAAAGTTGAGGAGACTATCGAACCGGATGAAGAGCTTGTAGTCTCGAGATTGGCAGAGACGGGGGAGGTGGCTGCGAAGACCGTTATTGATACGGCTACAAAGAGACGCATGGATCATGACAAGCCAGTGCCGCTTGTGTTTCCGGATGCTTACTATGGAAGGCTACCGGGCGGTGGGAATAACTCCCCGTTCCTTATTCGGGAAGGGCGGTCTGCGGGACCACCTGGTCTAGGACCTGTGGCGCGACCGATGGCTGTTCGGACCTCGCGGGAGAGAGAAACGGCAGAAGTGTTCGGGCACCGTCGAAGCGGCCATGGTGAAACTCCGGCCAAGAGGGCGAGGACCCTTGACGCTGGGGCGTCAAGCTCGGCTGGGCCAATCGAGCGGGCGGTGGCTCCAGTCGTGGAGGCGGTTGGTCGAAGGACTCAGGTGCCGGAAGCCAGTCGCAGCTCTGGTGATGGAATTGGCAGGTTCGTGGTTGCTACCATCGAAGCCTTGGGGCTTGACCGGAAGAACCCTGAGACTGGTCGATCGGGCGAGAACAGGGCGAAACCCGTGGAACTAGCTGTTCGGGTAAGTGTTTTTGTGCTTCCCTTTCTCTTGGAGCGGCACGAGCTAATGTTCGTTAATTTATGCCTCGCAGCTGGTTCATAGCCTTTATGCCGCGGAGCCCAGGGGGGAGGCTGCTGCGGTTTTGGAGAAGCGGGTGGAGGAGCTGAGCGTGCGGGCGGACGTGGCGGAAGCCAAGCTTGCGGAGGAAAGAGAGGAAGTTGGTCGGTTGGGCACCGAGCTCGCGCGAGAGAAAGAACTAACCGGTCGGTTGTGCCATGACCTACAGCAAGAACGAGAAAAGGCCGATCGGCAAGCTGCTACTCGGGAAGGGAGGGTTGCGGAGCTGGAGGCGAGGGTCTTGGAGCTGCAGACCTAGGCTGTTGCTCGGGAAGGGAGAATTGCGGAGCTGGAGGCGAAGGTTTTGGAGCTCCAGAGCCAGGTTACAGTAGTCGCCCAAGGAAGGGAGAAGCTGACGGAATCCCAGCTTGCTGAAGTAGCCGATAAGGCTGTCGACGACTTCCGGGAGTCGGTGGAGTTTGAAGAGATGCTGGACGCGGCCCGGGAGAAGGGCATTAGCGACGCTTATCTGGAGTGGAGGGAGAAAGGATGGCTTGATGCCGAGCAGATGGAGGCTGACATAGCCTTGACTGAGATGGTGGAGCAGGAGCAAGCGCTAAAAGGTGGCGGGCCGAGGATTGGGGGCTCCGGGGGCAGTAGCTATCTGTTTACCTTGTACATGCACATCTTGCAACTGCTGTAGTTTATTTGTTAACGTCGTAACTGCGTATTGCAATATTAATGTTAAATACACCGTTGTCGTTCTGTGACCGCTATTACTTAGGGTAGAACCGTAGGTGCTGGATATTCCACGGCCGGGTGGAATAGATGCCCTCGGTGTCTATAATGTGGAATGTTGCCGGTCCGACGGCCGCAGTGATCTGGTAGGGCCCTTCCCATGTTGGTTCTAGGGCCAACGGTTTTTTCTGGACCTTCCTCATGACCCAGTCCCCGACCTGGAGCTTTCTCTCCCGGACCCTTCTGTCATAGTACCGGGCGATCTGCTGTTTGTAGGTTTGGTTGCGCATATGCGCCTGGTCGCGGCGCTCCTCGATGAGGTCTAGGTTGAGTAATAGCCCCTCGGCGTTTGTCTCGGCGTCGTAATTCTCGACCCTGCCGCTGGGTATACCAGTTTCTACAGGGAGTACTACCTCACTCCCGAATGCCATGCAGAACGGAGTCTCTCCTGTTGCCTCTGCTGCTGTTGTCCGGATGGCCCATAGCACCGCGGGGAGTTCTTCGGCCCAACATCCCTTCTTGGCATCCAGCTTCTTTTTGAGGAGGGTCTTGATAATCTTATTGACCGCTTCTACTTGGCCGTTGGTCTGTGGGTGTGCCACTGAGGCGAACAACATCCGGGTCCCCATAGAGGCTGTGTAGTGGATAAGATCAGCATTATTGAACTGTGTCCCATTATCCGTGACAATAGTCTGCGGTACCCCGAATCGGCAGTAGATGTTCTTCCATAGGAACTTTTTAACCCGTTTCTCAGTGATCTTTATCATGGGTTCTGCCTCGACCCACTTAGTCTGATAGTCTACTGCCACGATGGCATACTTGTATTGTCCCACAGCCGTTGGGAAAGGGCCGATGATGTCCAATCCCCATTGTGCAAATGGCCATGGTGCCAACAGGATTGATAACGCGATTGCCGGGGCATGAGGTGTAGAGGCATACATGTGGCACTTGTGGCAACCACCTTATATTTTTCTTGACATTGCCGCCATGTCTGGCCAGAAATACCCTGCTCGGAGCGATTTGTGGGATAATGATCTTGCGCTGGAGTGATTACCGCATACTCCCTCGTGGATCTCTCGCATGATAGCCTTGCCTGCCTCTTTTGTCACACACCTCAGCTGGGGGAAGCTGTGCCCCCTTCGGTATAACTGGCCTTTGAGGAGACCGTACCGGGCGCACCGGAGGTGTAGCCTTCTGGCCTCTACCGCGTCCTGGGGGCTGGTTTTATCAGTCAGATACCTGACTATTGGTCCATCCAGCTTGGTGGTGCTTCTTCTACCGCAAATATCTCGGAAATGGTTTTGCTGATGCTCGGCTTCTGGAGAGTTTCGATTTTGCTTTCCGGTACTCTGGAGGGTAGTTTCCAGTTGCCAGCCTTGCGAGGGCATCCGCATGTCTATTTTCCGCTCGGGGAATGTGCTGGATCGTGGCGCCCTCGAATGGCTCGATCAGGGTTTTGGCCAGAGCCTGGTAAGAGGACAGCTGGGGGTCCTTGACCTCAAACACCCCGTTCATCTGGTTCACCACCAGGCTAGAGTCGCTGTATATCTCCATGGACGAGATTCCCAACTCCTTGGCCAGTTGCAGACCGGCTATGAGGGCCTCATACTCGGCAGCGTTGTTGGAGGTGCTAAAAAGGAACTGTAAGGCATACTCGTATGACTGGCCATCGGGCGAGGTTATCATGACACCGGCACCGCTCCGCCTGGTTGTTACGGAGCCGTCCACGTAAAGTTTCCAACCGGTGGGGAGGCCTGGTTCGGTCTTTATGGTTCGCACTGCGTCGGTGTCCTCGCACCGGGCGGGGTGCGCTTCTACCGCCATTGGGGTGAGCTCACATATGAAGTCCGCAGCTGCCTGCCCCTTGATGGCTGTTCGCGGGGCGTAAATGATGTCGAACTCTCCCAGTTCAACTGCCCACCGTACGAGCCTACCACTGGTCTCTGGCTTTTGTAGGATCTGTCGCAGAGGGTGATTGGTATACAAGGTGATGGAATGAGCCTGGAAATAATGCCGGAGCTTCCTGGCACTAACAATCAGGGCCAGAGCCAATCTCTCTATGTCGGGGTACCGGCCCTCTGCTCCAGTGAGTCCCTTTCCCGCATAGTATACCGGGAGTTCGAGCGTGTCTTCCTTCCTAATGAGAGCCGCGGAGACGGCCGTTGCGGATGCAGCTATGTAGAGGTATAACATTTCGCCCGGCAGTGGTTTGGATAGGAGAGGCACTGCCGACAGATATGCCTTGATAGACTGGAATGCCGCTTCATGCTCCGCCGCCCAGTGGATTTTCCTGGTCTGCTGTGCCTTGAGCAGCTTGAAGAACGGGGTGCATTTGTCGGTTAGGCGGGAGATGAATCTGGCAAGGGCGGCTAACCGGCCGGTCAACATCTGGACCTGGTTTCTTTCCCCTGGCGTTTCCATATCTAAGATCGCCTGGACCTTCAGCGGGTTGGCTTCTATCCCTCGCTGGCTGATGATGTGGCCTAGGAATAGGCCTTCTGAAATTCCGAAAATACACTTCTTTGGGTTTAAGCGCATTCCGAATTTGAGCATCTTGTCGATGACTACGGCCAAATCCTGGACGTGGGCCCCTGCAGTCAAGCTCTTGACCAGCATGTCATCCACATAAACCTCTACGGTTTTACCCATTTCTTGCTCCAGTATTCGGTTGACCGTACGGCATCCTCTTATAACAGTAGGTACCTCGGTCGGTTGTGAATGATGTGTGCTCCTCATCATCCGGGTGCATCCTAATCTGATTGTACCAGGCGTAGGCGTCCATGAAGCTGAGCATCTTAAAACCGGACGTGGAATCTATAAGCTGGTCAATCCGGGGGAGCGGGAAGCTGTCCTTTGGACACGCCTGGTTCAGGTTAGTGAAGTCCACGCACATACGCCACTGGCCGCTTCCCTTCTTCGGTACCATAACCACGTTGGCGAGCCAACGAGGGTACTGGACTTCCCGGATGAAATCTATACCCCTTAATTTCTGTACCTCCTCTCTGATTGCCTCATACTTTGCCGGACTGAAGGACCTCCTCTTCTGCCTTACCGGGGGAACGTTGGGTAATAAATTTAGCTCATGTACGGCTATCTCCGGGGATATGCCTGGCATGTCCTCATAGGACCGTGCGAAGACCGAACTGTTGCCCTGGAGGAAGGCTATGAGCTCTTGCCTGACAACCGGATCGAGCCGCGTGCCTATTACGACAGTTCGTTCCGGGTGGTCTACTGAAATGCAGATTGCTTCGGTTTCTTCCACGGCCGAAGGTGGCTCCAACTTTTCGATGAACCGCCCAACTCTTTTTGTCTTGACGTCATCACGTGGGTCAATGTTCAGATCCGGCGCGGGCGCCTGCTGAGCGGTTGTGAAGACCTCGGTCCGCTTCCTCCCGTGGGTCACGGCTTCTGTGTAATACTTGCGGGCGATCCTTTGGTCCCCACGTATGGTAATAACTCCGGCCGGTGAAGGCATCTTCAGCATTAACATATGGCCGGCAATAAACGTTTTGAGCCTCCACAACCCTGGCCGACCGATTATGCCATTGTACGATGATAGGCAGTCGACAATGATGAACTCCAAATGCTCCTTTCTCGTTCTGTCTCCCTCGCTGAAGATGATTGGTAGGTAATCCGATCCCAGGGGCTGGACGACCTCACCGGAGAAGCTTATGAGCGGCTCGTTATCCTGGGATAACTTGTTCCTTCCTCTCTGCAACCCTTTGTATGCGTCTCGGAACATTACGTTGACTGAGGCTCCGGTATCGATCAGCATACGACTGGTTATCCAGTGGTCTATTTGGACCGTAATGAGGAAGGGGTCGTTGTGCGGTTGGATCAAATCCTCCGGCTCTTCCTCCTCGTAAAAGGTGATCGATTTCCATCCGGTTTTAGCGGCTTGGCCGCTTCTTTCGCCGAAGGCGTACACCTCCTTCCCTCGGACCGATCTTAGGCACCGCTTCTTTGAGCTCCGGGTAAGTCGATCTATACGGTCCCCGCCGTGTATCATGTTAATGCTCCCGTGCACCTCGATCCCCCCGGGAGTGTGGGTGCTTATAGTTCCCACCTGCTGAGGCCGCGGTTGCTCGTTGTTGGGGTCCTTTGGGCGGGCCCGGTCGTTCACGACCGCTATCTGGGTCTTCGGTCATCAGTCCGAAGGGCTAGATCTTTGGGCTTTCCTGTTGGCAAAATAGCTAAGGCCCGCGGTGGTCGCTCTGCTGGCGTAGCTGCCAGAGGCTGCGCCGAACGCACAAATGGTTGTCTTCTCCCTGGTCGGGAACCGTCGCCATCGCTCCGCCGGGGTTGCCATTCCTCCCGCATGCCTGCTTTCCTGGTGGCTGCAGGCGCTCGGCTGCGATCTAGCCTTCCGGCTTTGCCTCCATGGGACGGCGGTAGGTCGTCCGCTATTCGCTTGGGCGCCTTGTCCCCATATGTCTCGTGCTCTGTCTGAGCGTGCCTGACGGCCACGGTCATCAGCTCGTCGTACCCCAGCGGCTCCTGTACTAGCAAGTCGTACGAAAGTTCCCCGGGTCTTAACCCCTGCTTGAAGGCCATCCCTGCGATCTGCTTGTCCAGGTTCCTGACTCCGGCCGTGGTAATTTGCCACCGGTTAACGAAGGCACGTAGCGGCTCGTTGTCAGTTTGCATGCAGTCAAAAAGGATTGTGGATGCCTGGGCTGTCCTGGCTCTGAGAATGAACCGGCCGACGAACTTATTCGCCAACCGCTCGAAGATTTCGACTGAATTAACTGGTAGCTCGTAGAACCAATTCAACGTCTCTCCCGAGAGCGTTTCTTGGAATGCGTTGCAGCACATGGCGTCCGAGTAGCCCCTCACCCCTGCTTGTGACTTGAAGCTGTCCAGGTGCTGATACGGACAGCCCGCCCCGGAATAGGTCAACTTTAGAGGCCTTTGGCTTCCAGATCTTCCTGATTCCCTAATTCGGCGCGGGAAAGGTCCAATACGCTCGTTGAACCGCGCGCCACCCTGCTGTCGCCCTGCCATCCTCTCGCTGGCCTCCATGCGGCCCTTCATGTTCGCCACCGAGGCGGAGAGCGCCTCGAGCGCTCGAGCGGTAGAGCTTTCCTGTTCGGTTGACGCCTGGCCCGTGCGGTACGGGGGCTCGGCCGGGCCGGAGTTTTTTAAAGCTTCCGAAAAGAGTGGCGTGTCCACATGCACGGTCTTTCTTCTTCCCGTGGCCTGCCCTACCTCAAGATGCGGGAACTCGCTAGCCTTGCCTGCTGATCGCGGTACTGCTTGAGGAGTGCTCTGTTGACCCTCTCGCTCCAGGGCCGCTAATAGGGCGATGTTGACTGCCTCCAATTCTTGGCATCGGGCCTCCGCTCTTAGTCGATCTTGATCGCCCTCCGCTCGCAAGCGCTCGACCTTTGCCTTCATCTTTTTTTTTCTTCCGGACCCTTCTGGTTGGTGTTTCCTGGTTCCCGGTGATTATGAGCTCCGTCTCTGACGGAAGAAAGGGCGAACCTCGCACCGACCTCAGCCTTTATGTTATGGGCCGGGTCGGGGAACTGAATTCGCGCTTTCAGTTTTTTCCCGCTGGCTTTTATCTTCCTCCCGTCCATAGCTTCCGGACTGAAGGATGCAGCTACTTCTCCAAAGAATTAATAGAGCAACACAGCCTTTCGTACGAATTCCCACAGACGGCGCCAATTGTTTCTGCCTAAACCCGGGGGTCTAGTAGATACTTGATGAATCCAACTCGATCTCCTGCAATCCTGCTTACTAAGGAGAATACCGGGCGGGCCGGCCTTCACCTCTCCGATGCCTAAGTTAGTATAGTTGGAATATATATAACCAAGGCACGTATGTAAGCAGGGAGAGAGACAAGTTACCTAATGAAGAGGGTAGTTGGGGCCCATATATAGGTGGTTGGGGGTAAGGGCTGGCCTTACTCTTCGATGTAGGACTGGTTCCCTTCTGTTTGTAACTTCCGATGCCCTCTTTGGCAGGCTGGCGCCCCCGACCCCAGGGTCCCTGGAGGCAGGATAGAGTGCTGGAACCCGAGGCCGGGTGCTGGTGATCCGGCCCCGAGCCTTGGGCCGGGTGCTGGGGCACTTGCTGCGGGTCTGTGGGCCTGCTGTAGCCTCTGCGGCTACTGTCAACACTAGATATTAAGGTGATTCCAGTTGGGTTGGAAACTAGACTCCCGTAGTTTTCTATCCATATAAGGCTCGAATTCTGATTCATTGTGAGCTGTCCGGGAGAGTCTGTGGAAGTTGAGAGACGTGCACAGGAATTTTCCCGAAATTAATCAGGATTCTTTTTCTTTCTCTTATTATCTGAATTCTTTTCTTCTAGACTCTTCTTGGCCTTATCTTGGACTTCAATCTTCTCATTAAGTTAGTATGGACATATCTTTAGGTCCATAATATCCGATCCATGCTTCAAAAGTCCAAAGGAAAGCTTTCCTTGTGCAACCGGGATAGTTGTTGTTTTCCCGACAGAATGACCTTACTCCAGTAAATCCGGCATAACTTCCTCCTCAGAGCTCTGATTGATGCAATTCCAAGTCTCAGAGAAACTAGACACACATAGCTACCTTCATATAAAACAGTTTGATCAAATTCCTTATGAGTCGTTGGAAATGATTTTTCGAAGTTGGGATACAGTCCCAGGAAAATCCTGGAAGTCCCTGGATTGGTTTGCTCGGACTGCCAAGTTGCAGCCATCTTTTGGGTAACTTCCCGAACTCCGATTGATCTGAAATTTTAACACAACATTCCTCAGTATATGAATAATAAGCACACCAAATTTCATTAAATTCTGACAAGGATAGATCACATTTTTACTCATCTCAGAATCACGAAAAAGACAACTTGCATTATTTTCCAGATTCCTCAAACTTAGTAATTTTTCGGATTCTTAACCAACTTTTCAATAAACTCTACCAAATTAACACTAAACTATATTATGACTCTATTTTAGAAAAATAAGGGTTAAACAAAGCATAAATGAGGGTAAAAACATATAATATCGTCGCACATTGTGCTCCTATCAGATACGCAATACGCTAGGAGTCTGGCGTGTCCGTGCTACTTAGGGACACACGTACTCGTATCCGTGCTATGTAGGTATAAATACATGCATGAGAGTTTTACGGTTTTTATCGCAAAGATATTTGTAGTCAAAAGCTAGCACTCTAGCACAGAACTAATACGGGTCACTACCAGACTGAAAACCTTAGGTGACGAATATTTCGTCACCTAAGTTTCGTCGTCTAAAAGTGGTGATCTAAGTACTTAGGCGACGAAATAATTTATGTTTCGTCGCCTTAGAGACTACTTAGGCGACGAAACATTTTGGTCTTCTAAGTACTCTGGTGACGACCAAATTTTCTTAGAGGACGAAATGTTTCGTCGGCTTGAGATTCACTTAGGCGACGAAAAAATTATCTAGTCGCCTAAGTGGTATACTTAGGCGATGAAAATCAAATGTTTCGTCGCCTTAGTTGTTCCATAAGTTTTTTTTTTTAATTAAACTACTTAGGCGACGACACTTATTATTTTCGTCGCCTAAGTGGTATACTTAGGAGACGAAATAATAAGTTTCGTCGCCTAAGTTGTTCAGTAATTATTTTTTTTTCTTTTAATTAAACTACTTAGGCGACGAAATTTTAT